>CM053586.1:304587748-304636154 GCA_028646515.1 Pseudochirops corinnae | reverse complement strand
AAAAAAAAAAAAAAAAAAAAAAAAAAGATAAAACATGTCCCTACCATTATTAAAGAGCTCGTGTTCAAATGGGAAAGATCTGGCAAAAAAAATTATTTTTTTTTTTGCTTTTTATTGGAGGGCAGTTGGTGTTAAGTGACTTGCCCAAAGTCACACAGCTAGTAAGTGTGTCAAGTATCTGAGGCCGGATTTGAACTCAGGTCCTCCTGACTCCAGGGCCAGTGCTCTATTCACTGTGCCACCTAGCCGCCCCCTGGCAAATAATTAAGTACATATATTTAGATAAATATATCTTTTTATGTAGTAAATCTTAAGTAATCTTTTTAAAAATCATTATTAATTTTTTTCATCTAATTCTAACTTTAAAAACTTCTGTGACCTCTCTAGAAGCAATAACAAGAGTTCAGATTTCAGTAAACACATAAGGAATTTTTGTGATGTGACAGATAGTAACTGAAGATGTATATTGTTTCTTTGATACCCTCTTGAGTCTTTTCAGCATTCCATAACTATTGTCAAATACCTGAAATTGCATCTAAAATTGTGGGTCTTTATATTTAAAAGGAATAAAAGTAATTCAGTGTGATTAATATATTCAGTAAGACCTTAGCCTTCTAGTTATCTGATATCAGTATGATCTAGAATGCCCATTGATCTGTGTCTAATCTATCCCAGTAATTAATCTATTTTATTCTTATTATGTGTCATAGATATCAGAGAACTTTTACTGAGCATACGTGTTCTTTACAAGCTTAGATAGTGCCTTTTTAGTGACCTTCCAATTTTGCCTGCTATCCAATTCATTGAGCAATAGAAAAAGCTCATTTTATATATTTAATAATAATAGTTTATGGCTAAAGACTAGTATTGCTTTTACTGTGAGCTTTGTCTTAATGTTCTTAGGTTATTAAATATTTAAAGTCTTTTCCTTCTTGTTTAAGATAACGTTGATGAGAAATTTTAGTGAAACTTTAAAAAGAGCCACAAATCAGGGATACAAAATGACAAGAACTTCTTCTGACAGCTTCATTAGAAGAGCATGTTTGGGAAGCTCATGTAAAGGGAGAAAGTCCAGTTAATAAAAATAAATAAAAAAGAAGCAAATGAGACAATCAAAGTCAGGGAAATTGGTATTGGCAGCTTCTGAGTGATGTTCTTGGATGAGCAATCTTTCAGAATCTTTCCTTGTATATTGCTGCTGTTCCTTTATTTATTATTAAAATAACATGATCCATGAGGAGCTTGGGGTGACTCTGGGCCTAGCTAATTCTAATTAATCCAGCCAGAGAGAGCAGTAGGGTAAGTGGAGTAGTCTATCGGATTGAAATTCATAACTTAATTGAGGTCAAAGTCCTGGGCTGAGAGAACAAAAGTCTTTCCCTAGGACCAGGCAGATCAATAGTAATAAATATCTGGCCTGGATACAAGTAACTTCTAGTGACAGATTATCTGACATTGGCCAGAGGTTCCTTTAAGGGCAAAGTCCTGAAGCACGTTCAGTATGCTGTAGTTCTTTCTGATGTTTCTTCATACCCAGTGACACTTGGGAAGAAGATGCTGCTGCTAATCTGAATAGCTTTTGGGAATCATTGGGAAAATGCCCTGTGTATAATCATTATAAGTGATTTTTAGTTTTTAATACTGAAGTGAAAATTCTCTGTAGTATTAGGTCTCCTATAGGATTCCTTGTCACTTTGACCATAAGATCATAAGAATTTGCAAAAATTTGTGATATTCAAAGCAGAATTACTCATTTGTATATAGAAATTGCTTTGTGATAAGAGGAATACCTTTATGCCGTTACTCTGATTACATGTTGTAGACATTGACATATTTATTAATAGTTATAGTTGTTCCAACTATAAAAAGATTGTCTATTTTTAAATGGAGGACTTGGGTCACTCTTAACCCTTTCTGTTCCGTGATGTCCATCTCTGAGATTATTTCATCCAAGCCTCCACATTTACAAGTTACTATGATTTGCACAAAGTCACAGAATTGTGCCAGAAACCCAGACTTTCTGACCCCAAATTCATTTCTCTTTCCATTATTATCACATTGCACAGTGTAATTTTGCTATTAACTTACTAACACTAAGCTAGGAAGAAAATTTGGCATTCTCTATCTTAAAGAGTTGTAACAGTGGTACCACTAGAACTCAACCACCACTTGACCTAGAAGGAAGATTCTAAGAGCAAACTGAAAGATTCATTGTACATGTTCCATTCCTGCTGCTCACCTAGTCTAAGCCATGATAGACCTCCTTGTAAAGTGTCTTCCTTTCCTATTATATTTTATATATCAATATCAGATCAGGTTTTATGATTTAAAATGCTATGTTATATAATTCCTTTTCTAAAAAACGTACAGTGGGCCTCAGTTATTTATTGACTCCATTATGGCCATCATACTGCCTAATCAAATTTTATTTCCTACTCCTAGTCCTTTATTCCAAAGTATTCAGTCTCCCCACTGATATGATAAATCAAGCGAAGATACAAAGGATCTCTGATTTTGTTTGATTCTAAGGCCAGCCCTCTATCCACTCTGTAATATTCTGATGCTTTCATAAAGACATGCTAGTTCCTATTTCTGTACTTTTTATCATCTCTTTCCCTCTTTCTGGGAGAACTTTTCTCCCTTCTCTCCAAAAATTCAAATCCTTCCCAACTCAAGTCCCAATGATTCTTCCACAAAACCCTCTACAACTATTCTTAATCCACGTTGATTTTTTTATTTTTTTCCTTAGTCTACACATGTCCAAATTTCAAAATTGGAATTATAGCATTTATATACTATACAAAATGATTCAGAGATAAAACTTAACTATCCAGGAGCTTCTAACCAGAATACAGCAGAGGCACTCAAAAGTACATCATGCAGAAACTAAATTCAAGAAAAGAGAATGTTTATCCTGGAGAAGAGAAATATTAGAGGGGCTGTGTATCTAAGAGTATCTAAGTAGGCTGTGTTAAGTATTAGATTTGTTTTGTTTTGCTCCAGAGGGCAGAACTGGAGGAAAACAGTGGAAATTGAAGCAGTCCTTTTCCTCCCCTCTTCATTTCACCTCCCCCCAGCCTCCTCTCTCCTTCATGCCCCTCCCCTCCTCTCCCTTGCCTTCTCTCTCCCTTTACTTCACTCCCCTCTCCTTCGCTTCTCCTATCCCCATCTTTTTTTCTTTCTCCGTTCCCCAGCTTAGATGATGCAGTGGTGGAGATGGCCAGGGAGGCCTTTGAGGCCGCCAAGGCAGACATTACGGGCTATGCCACGACATGCTCTCCAAAATGGTCACGTACTTGACAGGTGAGCTGACAGCCACCAATGTAGGCTATAAACTTCTGGAAACTGTGAACAAACTGACTAGCTTGAAGTATCTAGAAATGAATGCTATTGCAGTAAACATAAGTAGAAACCTAAAGGACTTAAATCAGAAATATGCAGCACTTCAGCCTTATGTAGGTAGATCACTTTAATTGAGGAGCAGTCAGTCTATAAGTTGAATACATATTCAAAGAAACTAGAAGCAAAGTACAAGAAGTTAGAGAAGAGATGAAAGAATTCTTTAGCACAAAGACTTTCACTACAAAAATGTTTAAGAGCTGAAATATGCAGAAGAGAAGTTAACAAACTTCTGCTTCAGTTCCACAAAAGAAAGCACTTCTTCTGATCCAACAAGAATCCCAGCTCCTACCTTTGGTTAGATGTGTAACATTGGCTGCCCCTTGATGTTCTCCTAAAACGATGCCCCTGGAACTTCATCTTATCGTGCGCTTCATTGTGTGCCCTGGACTAAGGCTCAGAAATCAGAATCAACCCAATCTGGAAGCAGACACCGATGAGAGGTTCTCATTTCCCTGTCTTCTCCCTCCTCTCTCTCTCCTAGAAGGGAAAAAGGAAATTGAAGTAAAGTAGATTCTGGTAAAGTATAGGAAAAGTGTTCCCAATAATTAGACATGTGCATCAGCAGAAGGAGCAGTTTGGTAAAGAGTGAATTCCCCATCCCTGGAGGTCTTCAAAGGGAATCTGAATAACTGCTTATCTGAGATATGATAGCAGGAACTCCTGTTGAGATCTAAACTGGATTAGGTGACCGTCATGAGCTCATGCAGCTCCAAGATTCTAGATAGTTGTTCAGTTGTAGCATGACGGAAAAAGAACTGGGCTGAACTCAAAAGACCTAGATTCACATTTCAGTTATGCCACTGGCTATGTGACAATTTCTTTATGTAGAAGGGGAGAGGGAGGTGGCACAGTAGTTATAGAACTGAGCTTGGGAATTAGGAAGAACTGAGTTCAAATCCTACCCCAAACACTTATTAAGCTGTGTGAGCAAGTTACTTCATCTCCTGAGTCCCAGTTTCCTCATCTGTAAAATGGAGATAAGAACAGCACTTATCTCACAGAAATTTTGTGAGGTTCAATGACATGTTGTCTGCAGATGATGGTGTTAGAGGGTAGCCTAGAGCAAGGGGGGCCAGACTATAGCCTGAGGGCTAAACCAGGCTCTTCCCCACCTCAGCACCCATTTTTGTACCGTTCTTAGCACTGGCCATACAAAAACATGCTGCTGTAGTTTGCTAGCCCCTGGCCTAAAATACTGGAAGATTCAACCATTTAGTGCCTAGGGTCGCAGAGAGAGGGATTAGTCCTAAGCAAAACAAGCTCTGAGGAGTTTGTTTATATGGAAAAGACAAGACTTGAACGTTGGCTTTTCCTGACTCTGAGGCTGGCTCTCCATCTACCATGCCATGATGCCTCTCAACTGTATAGGGAGAATAACGAAACTTTATTAGAGGCAGCTAGTGGCACAGTGGGTAGAGCACTAGGGCTGGAGACCTCAGGCACTTACTGTGTGACCCTGGGCAAGTCACTAAACTTATGTTTACCTCAGCTTCCTCAACTGTAAAGGGAAGATCATAATAGCACCTATCTCAGTGGGGTTGTTGTGAGGAGCAAATGAGATATTTGTAAAGCCCTTAACATTATAATTCCTGGCACATAAACACATTTTTGTTCATTTCATGTACTTTATGTCATAAATTCTGACCTGCTGGCTGGTCCCACTTAATAGCCTAATAGCATTTTTGTAGTGCTTTAAGGTTTTTCTTTCCCTCCATCTTAAATTTCTGTCTGCAACTTCTATACATTGTTCTTAATTCTGCTCTCTGAGGTCAAGCAGAACAAATTTAATCCCTTCTACAATTGACAATCCTTCAGATACTTGAAGAGTGATCATGTTTCTTCACCTACCCAAATTTTTGCTTCTTCAGTTTCAATATCCAGAGTTCTTCAACCTATCTTTGTGTACGTTGATCTTGAAACCCCTTACAATTCTGGTTGGCCACCTCTTCTACTGGTCCTTTTAAATTGCCTAATATGCAAGACCCTATAACCTTGAAGGTAAACTGCAAGTTGGCTAATTTTTTAAACATTAGAAATTACAATCATGAATAATGGAAATAGAGAAGGATTGCTATTCGAAGTTATCTCATTTCCATTTGGAACAGGGCTATAGAACATCCTCAAGTAGAGATTAAAAATCTGAGTTGTATATTAAATATGTAGTTTCCTGGACTTGAGACAGTTAAAAATTGTGGTGCTGATGGTGTAGTCTCATTTCAATCGTGTCTGACTCTTCACAACTCCATTTGGTGTTTTCTTGACAGAGATACTGGAGTGGTTTGCCATCTTCTCCAGCTCATTTTATAGGTGAGGAAATTGAGGCAAATGGGGTGTAGTGACTTGAAGAGGGTCACATGGCTAATAAGTGTCTGAGGCTCGATTTAAAACTAGGTCTTCCTGACTCCAGGTCCAGCGCTCTATCCACTGCACCAGCTAGCTGCCCCACATACAGCCGCCAAACTAGATCCAATTACAGTGATATTATCATCCTCTGAGTTCTGGAGACTACAGTTGTTTTTTTCACTGAAGCCTGAAATCAGTTAGCTTTTTTGACTTTGATGTTTTTCACTCCTTTTGAGTTTTATCACCAAAGTACTTAGCTCTTAGTCTAAACCTGTGATTTCATGGAATAGGGAATTTTTGGTGAAGGAACCATCTCTTGCTCTATCTGTACATGTTGTCCAGGTCACTTGTTTGGGGCATTGAAATGTTAAGTACCTCAAGGTCACCCAGCCATTCTTGTGTGTGTCAGAAGTAGGTCTACAACCCAGGTCTGGCTGGAAAGAGTGGCTTTATAGCCACTAAACTACTGCCTCTTCCCAGATATTTTTTATGTAGACTCTTTGTCTAGCCATGCCTTTGCCCTTCCTTGTGAAGTTGATTTCCTGATTCTGCCATTTAATACCTCTGTGACCTTGAGCAAATCCTTTTATCACTCTGGACCAGTAACCTCATCTCTAAAATTAAGGGGTTAAAGTAGGTGACCTCTGAGGTCCCTTCTGTCTCTCAATCTCTTATCTGATGAAACTAGGTAGAAATTTAAATTTTTCACTAACAAGTTTTAGCTGTTTTGAATTTTTAATACAGACTAAGTTCATTTCGGGTAAACAAACATTTTTAAGAACTTGCTGTGAGCAAAAACACTTAGGTACTAAGAAGACAAAGATTGAAATCTAGATAAGCATTTGAGTGTATTGTAGAGGAGATTTCTTTCAGGCATAGTTTTGACTAGATAGCCATTGAAGTTGCTTCCAGTTGTTAAATACTATAATTCTATAATAGATTTGTTTTCTGTCATTAGGTATTTATTTTCATGGCTAAAAATGTAAGTCTACAAAATTCATATTTTTTCTTCAATTTAGGGCAAAAATGATAAAATAACAAAAGGGGAAATAATGACATGCCTTAATGTTTGGAGAATCTCATGAGAAAAAAAAACAGAAATAGTTTGATGATAGGAAGAGATTCATTTTTTAAAACTATTTGGAGAAATTGTGGCTTTCCTCTGCCATCAGCACATTATGACACCTGCTGGCATCATGCTTATTTGTTCCACATAGAATTGTTTAAATGTGGCAGACCTAGATAAATGTGCTGTAACTAATACATCAGGTAGGTATTCTTAAGCAGCTTCATACTAAGAATGTCATATGAAAGATAAATTAGATGTGCTCTTAAATGAAGGGTTTGCATTATGAGACCACAAAGCCTATGCTGAAGTGACTTATTACTTGTGACAAATATCTTGGCAGTGGGCTGGTTTTATTTTATTTGGTTGTTGGTGATCTTTGAAGTATAAGGTATATTTTTCATGTCCTGCTTTAGTTCATTTTTACTTTTAGAAATACTGTTTCTTGTGTTTAGCAGATTTTTAAATTAGTAATCAATAGGATACCCAGAATCCAAAAGAAGGTGTAAAAAAATTCGCCAAACTTAAGAATGACCCTCACTGGCCCTGAGCTCACCCATTAGCCTTGTCCCTAATCCCATTCTGCCACAGCAAGGCTGCATTATCAGACCCAAGGACACAATATTGGCCTACAACAAAATCCACCCCTATACTTCAGTCTTCACTTGCTTCTTCTAATGCCATAGAAATCCCAGTTCCAGACTACAGAAGTTTGGGCTGCAGCAGCTATCACAGACACAGCCAGGGGCTATAGCACAAACACTACATAGCTCTGAATTGCTAGTGCCAAGGTAAACAGTGTTGTTCCTGTGCTGAGGCATCCTGCATTGAAAAGTTCTGAATTGCTGAGGGAGAGGTTTTGTGGCACTCCGCTAAGACTGAGGAAAAGAACACAACATCCAACTGGCACCATTACTGATTATACAAAAGTTTCATGTGGCAAGAAACTAAACTGGTGAACTGTGAATTACATAGTATGGGAGAGGCTGAGATACTCTGAGATCCAATCCCCAAGGAAACCACCATCAGAGGGGACAGAGTCAGAAAGTGAATAAGGAAGAACTGGGGGTGGTGGAAGACTGAAATTATCAAAGATTTCAGGAGAGTTTAAAGACCCAGAATAAAAGCATATCAATCAACAGGGAAAATACTAACAACAGAAGGAAATATGGCCTCCAGATCTAGTAAACTAGTTCAGGCATCTATGAACAAATATTGCAAATCAAAAATAATCCAACACTTGTTGAGACAGGATACTGTAGAATATGAGGAGAACATGGGACCATAGAACATGCTATTCCTAAGTAGTTCAACAAAGAAATAAGAATTATGAGAGCAGATTTTATGGCCTGCACAGTAAAAATAATGGGCAGAATACACAAACTGGAGTTTTCGATGGCAAATATCACCAAAGAAACAAAAAAAAGAGAGCAACAGATTGGACCTTCAGATATACAGAAGAGAAGGAAAGAAGAAGAAAAACAGGAAAAAAAATAACATTCAAAGAAAATACACTGGTTGTGGAAGCAACACATACTGATCTCAAAGACAAAGCTGAGTAGAAAACACCTGAGGGTTCATAGGTCTCCCACAAGAATTCAAGGAGACAAAAAAACCTTAACATTCTACTGAAAGAAATAATAAAAGAGAACTGGCCAGAACTTCTAATCATAGAAAATGAAATACCAATTGAAACATTAATAATCACCTGTGGGGGGAGGGGGGCTGAAGGGAGAGGGGACAACCCAAAGCTGCAAATTTTAAGACATAGATAAGGAGAAAATAGCCAGTGGGAACTAGGTCATCTTAAAAAAATAAATAACTGAAGGAACATAGTTCTGTGTTTACAACAGAAGAGGGAAAAATCATAACTTTAAAAAAACCATATTGAAGACAGATGGAGGAAATTATAAACCTAATTCTCATAATTTAAAACATCAATGGATTGAACAATCCAGTAATATGAAAAGGAGTGACAGATTGGATAAAACAAAATCTTACAATCTCTTGCTTCCATGAAACACATTTTAAAAATTAGGACATTCACAAAATAAAACTGGAGATGGGAAAAAAAATTACCATGTATCAAGTCAATTTAAAAAACAAAGGAGTTATAAGCAAAGTATCTGACAAAATAAACACAATATTCAAAAAATCAAAAGGTATAAACAAGGACACTAAATTATGTTGAAAGGAACCACAGACTAATATCAGTAATAAACTTACATGTTCCAATTGCCTTAGCATCCAGATTCATAAAGGAAACACCTGAGCTACAAGAAGACAGAAAGTAATGCAATAGTGACAAGAGACTTCAATATCCCTCTGTCAGTTTTGGATAAGTCTAAGAGAACAATTAACAAAAGGGAAAATATGAAACTGAACAAATTTCCAGAGAAGTTAGAGTTAAAAGATTTATAGTTATCTTCCAAATGGGACAAAGGATATACATATTTTACAATACCATGTGTAATTTTTGCAAAAATTGACCATGTAATAGAACACAGAGTTATTGCAAACAAATGTAAAAAGGCAAAAATAGTTAATACATCCTTTACAGACCATGACCCAATAAAAATAGTCATTGATTAAGGGATACAAACAAATGATACATGCCAGAATGGAGACTTCACAGTGAATTCCTGAATAATGAGTGGCTCAAAGAACAAATCATAGAAGCAAAAGAAAATGATACTGATGAAGCAACATATCAGAATTTCTGGGATGTAGCTAAAAATGAAAATCATATCCTTACAAACATGCATTAACAAATAGAAAAAGAGAGATCTAATAAACTGAATAGGCATTTTTAAAAATTAAGTCCCAGCCATGTGAAAAAATGACCTGAATCACGAATAATAAGAGAAATGCAATGCAAAACAACCTTGATGTTTAACCTTACTCCCTGTAAATTGGCAAAAATAACAAAAAAATGGTAATAGTCAATGTTGATGGGATTGTGGAAAGCTCGGGGCATGCTACTACGTTGCTTGTTGAGCTGTGAAATGGGCACAGTAATTCTGGAAAGCAATTTGAAATCATGCAAATAAAATGACTAAAACACCCATACTCTTTGAGACTCCGTTACTGGGCTTATACCCCAAGGAAGCCACTGATAAGAAAGTCCCTATAAATTCCATAATATTTATAGCAGCACTTTTTTTGTGCGTGATAGCTAAGAATTAGAAACAAAGTAGATGCCCATCATTTGGGGAATACTAAGCAAATTGTGATATATGAATGTAATGGAATATTGCTGTGCTATAAGAAATGATGTGTGATGTTGCAGAGAAGTATGGAAAGATCCATATATATTGATGCAGAATAAAGTAGGCAGAGCCAAGTACACACTAACTTCAACAATGTAAATGGAAAGAACAATAACACCAAAAAATCAAAAATAAATATAATGAAATTGTAAAAAATCCATCAGGACTCAAATGAAGAGGTATGAGAGGACACTCTCAACTCACCTCTTCATGGAGGTGGGAGGTCCACAGGTGTTACACATCATGTGTTTTTGGACTTTTTCAATGTATTAAACAGTTGTGCTGATTTTTTTTTTCCTTTCTAAATTCAGTTTGTTAAATGGGATGGCTCTCTGGTAAGGAGAAGCGATAACATGGGATGCTATGAAGATGTAAAAAATAGAAGATGTCAATAAAAACTTGGTTTTTTTAAAGTATTTAGCACAGTGCCTGGCATCTCGTAGGTCAGTGGTTGTCAACCTGTGGGTCACAACCCCTTTGGGGGTCGAACGGGGTCACCTAAGACCATTGGAAAAAACATATTTCCGATGGTCTTAGGAACTGAGACACTGCTTCTCTATCTGTCTCCAGGCGGGTCTGCCCACATGCAGATACGCCCACATATGAGTATTAAAGGGTCACGGCATTAGGAAGGTTCAGAACCATTGTCGTAGGTGCTATATAAATGGTTATTTTCTTCTCTTTCATAGTAGATTCTTAATTATATTAACCAAACCTCTTAGTTTTTTGTATTGAAAGCTTCTTCCTGCTTAACATAGATCCTTTTAACTATATTGAAATTAATTCTGGAATTACTAATGTCATGCCTATAAATCTTTTAAAATAAATAATATTTTATTTTTCTTCGAGCTAAAAGTTCCCAAGTCCTTCAGTCAAGCCTAATATAATAATGTGATCTTGACACTCTACTGTCTCGAAAAAATGTAGTCATCCAGACAATTCTGGAAGACATTCAATAATGGGGAACTCTCTGCCGTGAGAAGCCATGTAATCTGTGTTTGGTTACTTCTAACAGTTAGGAGACAGATCTACCTTTCTAAAATTGCTACTCATTACTCCTCAGTTAAGCTCTGTCAGAACAAGTGGAAAGAGCTCCCAGCAAATACTTGAAGTCATCAACCATTCTTTCCTCCTCTCTTCTGCCCCCTGGCTTCTGGCCTAAGTCATCATTTCCCCAGTTTCTTCAGCTGTTCCTCATGTCATTCATGACCTCTAGTCTTGTCATTATCCTGGTTGTACACTTCTAGATGTGCTGATTTCTCAATACACTTTCTAAAATATAGCACTTACATTTTACATGTCAAGTTTGAATTAAGTGGGGTATGCACAGACAACTCATAACAGTGAATGACAAATCTTGGAATTTTGCAAGTGGAAAGGGATGTTGGGGATAATGTAGTTCAATACTTTCATTTCCTTGGTACGAAAACTGAGCCCCATAGAGATTGAGTGATTTGCCAGCCTAACAAAGCTAGTCAGTGGCAGACTGAATTTGAACCCAGGTTTCTTAATTCCTATTCTAATGTTTTTTCTTATACCGTATGGATTCTCAATCACATGATCTTTGATTTAGAGCTAATCCTTCCCTTTCATTTTACAAATGAGATTTTACAGATGGGACCAAGAAAGGACTGTCTTGCCTCTCTTCATACAGGTAGTAAATGACAGCTCAGAATCAAATCCAGGTCCTCTGACTCCAAATTCAGTCACTTTTGTTCTGCTGCCTCCTTCAACAAAAACTATCTTGGCAAATTATTAGTTTAGATAGGTCAATCCTAATGGTATAATTGGCTTTGAAAACAATAATAGTAACTCAGTTTATATAGCTATAATTTTTGAAACATTTTCATTGAAGAAGTACCACATCCCAAAGTAACACTTGTATAAGAAGTCAACAGTTTTGTGGCTTACAGCGGCAGTAAGAGGGAATGTAGCCAGGGGACCATTAAGGAGGAGCAATTTACTATACCAGGTCATAACACTTTGACAGTGTCCTATAATTCAGTTAGATGTAAAAATAAGGTGACACTGGGTGTTCTCTGAACTCAAAGTAATTTGAACTTGATTCACAATGTACTGTGAGCTAAAGGACTGCAGGTTGTTCATTCTTGCTAACAAATACTTACCTAAAGAAGTGAGTACTCAATATAAAAGTGACAAAAAAAAGCCACCTAGTAAAAATTACCCAATTTCTAAAATCTTAGTTCTCATAAAAAGGGCTTATTCAAAGGAAATGTGGGAAGAAAAAGGAAAATAGTGAAACTAAAAGTTAAACTGGCGTGGTGAAAGTGTTAAATTTTAAAGCCATTCCTACATATATTAAATTTTCATTAACAATAGCTAAACGTTAAGAATAGGAAAACATTGAATTACTGTATATCTTTAGAGTTAGTTATTTATAAATTTCTAAAAGTATGGAATTTTTAAAGATCTCTTTAAATATTTTTAAGCATCTTTGTTATTAATTTTCAACCATCTTTTCCCTTGACATAGCCAGGAATATTTTGCCTCTAATTTTGTGTTGTGATTTAAATAATTATTTGTAGAAGGGAAATGCCACTGGGTTACTTCTGAATTTGCATTTGCAATGTACCTACTTGGTCCCAGGACTCCCAGGGCTTAGTACATATAGTATTTTAGATATAATATCTATTGTCAAGGAATTTATAACAATGGAAGTAGAAAACAGCTTATTGACTTCATTTTTAGTCACTGCTAGAGAAAGCTAAATGCTATAGTTCTCTGCAAAATGAGATCATTGGATTTTTCAGATTTCTTTTAGCTCTTTGTTTCTACAATGGAAATACTATTTCATGCTCAGACCAGTATTTAGCAATTGGTCATCAGATGATATTCTTATAAGATGGCCCTTTACCTAAAACTAGTAGATTCTAGAGAAGAATGTCTGTTGATGCATATGTAGAGGCTTACAGCCTTACACAAGGCAAAAGTACAAACATTGCATACTTAGTGCAAGTTACCACACAATTTTCCCTACTCTCCATACTAGTTGCTGTTTAACCCTCAGAACCTTATTAGAACTTTTACAGCCAATTGTCACCTCTTAAGAATCTTGGCAACGAGTTGATGCAAAGTGAAATGTACTGTGTACAAAGGAACAGTAATATTGTAAGATGATCAGCTCTGAATGACTTAGCTGCGTTAAGAATCTTGACAACACTATTCAGCTTCCCTTCCTTAGTCTCAACATCTCCAAAGCCACATCCACCTCTCTCTCCATCTTTTCCTATACTTATCTGTTTGACTATTTTGCCACTCCCACTAATCTAGTTTATCATTTTGCTCTTTAATTGCTTCATTTACCTTTTCTCACTTGTCTTTTCTAACCACTTACCTTCTCCTTTTCTTTTTGAGTTTCTTCTTCAGGTTCTGCTCCCTAATATTTGATCCTGCTTAGTTCTTAATCCTTTTATATATTCCTTAATTGTACTTGACCGTTCCTTTTAACCTAAAAGCAAAATTTGAACCCAGCATCTGAGCTTGGAGATAGTTCTAATTTTCCCCAATTTCTCCCTGATTCTTTGCTTGAGGGAGGAGGAAGAGAAAAGTTGGTGAGGAATGAGATTTGCAGCCTCCTTTCTTGCCTAATCCCTACTCTTCAGAGGGAAGAGGAGTAGTAAAGCAGGGTCTTCCATCTATATACCTCCCATCTTATAACACATTTGTCTCCACCCTAATTTCCAGCCTCCTTTGGCAACCTCCACTCTGATAAACATGGTTGTACCTGGTCACATCTTTCATATCCCAGTGATTCTGAAGTCCTGTAGGCCATCATCCAAAACCCATTCCTACTCCCACCACTATGTTCTTAATTCCCCTCCAACCCTGCCACCCCAAAGTTTCAACAAAATACCACCTATCCTTTTCCAAGGTGCCATATGAAATGGAATGGTGTGGAATGCCTATGCCATAAACAACAAATTCCCCTCCATCTTAATGCATTTTCTCTAACATTCCATCTGTTAGCTGTTCTTGAAACCTGGTTCCCCCTAGAAGACGCAGCTTCCATAGCCATGCTTCTAGTGCTAGTTGCACCTTCACTAATTCTCTTTAGCTCACTGGTTGAGTTGGAGAAGTTGGGATACACTTTGCTTCCCATTGCCACTTCCGGATTTTCTTCCTTACTCCATCACTCAGTAAACTTTAGTCCTTTGAGGTTCATGCTATTTATATCTACTGCTCAATCAAAATATTAGTAGCTATTGTCTACAGACCTCCAGGTCACCCTCTTTCCTTTCTCAGTAAGTTCAATACATGGCTCACAGTTTTTCTCTCCTCCCCAGTACTCTCCCTCATACTAGAGGACTTCAGCATATATATTGACTTACCCTCAAATACCCTCACCACTCAGTTCCTCAACCTACTCATTTCCCATGACTGCTTCCTCCACTCCACCTCAGTGACACACAAAAATGGTCATACCTTTGGTCTTGCCATCACCTACAAATGACCATCTCCGTGTTCAAGAAAGAATTCTAAAATCCCCATATCCAACCATGATCTGTTGGTGTTTCACTTCTCCTTCTGCCTTCCCTTTTAAACCTTACTCTTTGTCCTTACTGTAACCTCTAATTGACCCCTCAATCCTCTCCCAGGTCATCTCCCCTGCTCTAGCCAGACTCACTTCTTTTCCCCATCTTTTTTTTTTTTAAGTTTTTTTTTTATTTTTTGCTTTTTGGAGGGTAGAAGGTAGGGCAGTTGGGGTTAAGTGACTTGCCCAAGGTCACACGGCTAATTTTTGTTGTGTCTGAGGCCGGATTTGAACTCAGGTCCTCCTGACTCCAGGGCTGGTGCTCTATTCACTGTACCACCTAGCTACCCCCCTCTTTTCCCCATCTTGATCTCTTGGTGAATCAGTTACATTCTACACGGTCTTCCTTTCTTGAATCCCTAGCCTCCAAATGATAGTTTAGCCAGTTATAGCCTGCCATGCCTCAACTTTGGATCATTCTACCGTTCATCATTTTTGCTTCTATACAAATCATGCAGCTATTCAGACTGGGTCCACTACAGATTTATGTTATACAACCTTGGCTGGGCCCTCACTGCTGCTAGGCAATCAATCCTTATATATCTGCCTTTTCAAGTCACTGACCCACTCTCCTTAGCAGCTCTTCTTTGTCTTTTCATCCCACTTCAAGACGCACATGACTTCCCCAAATCCACCCTGTCAGATGAGAAACTTAACTCATATTTTACACTATCTCACATAATAAGGTGGCTTTACTCCTTAGCAAGACCATCCTCTCTACTTGCACAATCAATCCCATTTCATCCCATTTTCTCGAACAGATTGCCCCCTCTATTATTCTCATTCTGTCACTCATTTTCAATCTCTCCTTGTCTCCGGATTCATTCACTATTGCTTTCAAATATGCTCATTTCTCCCTCATCCTGATAAAATCCTCATTTGATCCTTCCATCCCAACTATCAATCATTCTGTATCTCTTCTTCCCTTTGTAGCCAAACTCCTTGAAAAGGCCATCTACAATAGATGCCTTTACTGTCTCTCTTCTCACTCTCCTTAACCCCTTAAAGGCTGACTTCCACCTTTATTTCATCAAAACTTGTTCTCTCCAAAGTTATTGGTGATACCTTAGTTGCCAAATCCAGTAACCTTTGCTCAATGCTCATTCTTCTTGACCTCTCTACAGATTTTAACACTGTTGATCACTCTCTTCTCTTTTATAATCTCTTCCCTCTAAGTTTTTTCCACACCACTCTCTATTGTTTCTTTTCTCTGCCTAACTGACCACTCCTTCTCAGTCTTCTCTGCTGAATCGTCATCCAGATCACTCCCCCTAACTGTAGGTATCCCTCAGGGTTCTCTGGTTTGGGCTTTCTTTTGGTCTCCCTCTATACTATTTCTCTTGGTGATCTTATTGATTCCCATTTATTTAATTACCATCTCTATGTTGATGTTGTTGTTTTTTTAAGAAGTAGAGGGGATTTCCTTCACCAGGAATTTCCTACACTGGGGAAATCACTGATATTTGGTTTATTCTTTTTTTGTTGTTGTTATAAAATCTTTTTTTTATTTTTAATTTTTTAAAATTTTTATTTTTTTGGTAATTTTTAAATTTTAAACTTAAATACAAAATGAGAAAATTAAAAAACATTGCCATGTACACAGCAGACATAAGAGACGATTAACTATAAAACAATAAATTTCCATTTCAAAAAAACCTATATAATAAATACTGCATGTTATTTTTAAAGCTGCCCAGCTTTTCTTTGCTTCCTTTTTGGTTTTCTTTTGTTCTCTGCTCTGCACTTTTTACTTTATTTTTCCCCCTTTATCCTTCCACCACCCTAAAGAAGTCTACAGTTAAGCAAAGATATGTATATCTGTAGATATTTGTAACTTAGATATTTATAAACATACACACATACACTTGTACACATATATGTAAGACCATACTATGCTTATTTACTCCTATCATCTGTTTCTCTGAAGGTGGATAGTATTTTCTTTCATAAAAGTCCAAGTCTTGCCATGTTTTTCTAAATCAACCAGCTCAACATTTCCTACACCACAGCAATATTTCATAATCACATCCTATTTGTGCGATTATCTATCAAAGTTCTCCCCCCCCCCCAATTTTCTGTATTCCTTCTATTCTTGGCTACATAGATTTTATTTATACAAGAAAATTTTATTTTAAAATAATCAAAATTATCCTTTTTTTACTTCAACAATGCTTTCACCTTATAATATAGTTTAAGGTCTGATACTACTGAATGGACTTCCTTTATGTTTTTTTTCTCCTGGTTTCTTTTAAATTCCATACCTTTTATTCTTCCAGTTGAACTTTGTTGTTTTTTCTCAGTAAAATAAGTTTTTAGTAATTTAATTGGGATGAGTTTGAATAAATATATTAAGTAAAATGTCATTTTAAAAATTATATTGACTTTACTCACTCATAAAAAAATAAACATTACTTCAGTTATTTAGATCTGAGTTTATTTGTATAAAAAATGTTTTATGTTTATGTTCATATAGTTCCTGTATCTGTTTTGGCAAGTATATGCTCCAGTATTTCATACTGTCTAGGTATTTTAAATGGTCTAAAACAATTCTGAATAATATTGCTGACACAGTGTAGTTTTTCTGTTTTTCACTTTAAATTAAATCTGTTTTAACTTTAACTTTGTCTAAAACATTAGTATCCCTGCTTTTTTTACATACTAAATTCTACTCCTGGCCTTTATTTTATCTTTGTGTGTATCTCTCAGTTTTACAGTGTGTCTTGAAAGTAACATATTGTTGAATTCAAATTTTTAATCTTCTGTTTCTGTTTTATGGGTAAATTTGTCCCATTCACATTCTAAGCTACAGTTACTTGTTGTACATTTTACTCCTTCCTATTTTTTTTCATTTATCATCCTATTTACTCTAGCCCTCCTAGTCCTTATTCTACTCACCCTTCTAAGAGTCTCTCCTATATTCTCTCCCCTTAACTATCACTTTGCTGTTTTATTTCTTTATGAAGACTTTTATACCTTTCTAGATATAAATATGGATATGGATATATATATATATATTGATATAGATATAGATATGTTATTCCCTCTTTACCCCATTCCCAATGAGAATAAATTATGTTCGAGCACTATCAGTCCCCCTCCCTACTAGCTTCTTCTGTATCAGTTTTTCATTTTATGCCTTATTTGTATGAGATAATTACTCCTTTTTATCTCTCTCTACACAGTTTTATTTTTTTAGAATCAGTCCATCATGCTCAGCTCAGCCTGTGTCTTTCTTTCAAACTACCCAAATAATGATGACAATCATGAGTACTTGCTAATATTTTCACATATATGAAATAAACAATTTGACCTTATTGAGTCCCTTATAATTGTTCTATAATGTTTACCTTATATTTCTTCTGGATGTTATGTTTCAAATATTCCCATAAGTTCTGGGGGTTTTGTCCCAAAAACCTGAAAGTCTTTGAGTTCATTAAATATCCATTTTTTTCTTCTTTCAGGATTATACTTTGCTGAGTAAGTTACCCTTGATCATAACCCTAGCTCTTGCTCTTTGCAGTAGAGTATGCCAAGACCTATGATCCTTTAATGTAGTAGCTGTAGGTCTTGTGTAATCCTTATTGTAGCTCTATGATATTTAAATTGCTTTTTTCTTGTTGCTTACAGTATTTTCTCCTTAACCTGGGAGCTTTGAAATTTGGCTATGGTATTTTTATAAGTTTTCCTCCTGGGATCTCTTTTAGGTGGTGATGGGTAGATTTTTTTCTATTTCTGCTTTGCCTTCTTATTCTAGAACTTCAGGGCAATTTTCCTTGATAATGCCTTGTAATCTTGTATCAAGATTCTTTTTTTATTATAATTTTTGGTAATCTAACTGTTCTTATGTTAGATCTCCTTGATCTGTTCTCCAAATCAGTTGTTTTTCTGATGAGATGTTTCACTTTCTCTTTCATTCTTTTGATTTTTTTTTTTTATGATTTTCTGATGTCTTAGAATGTCGTTAGGCTCCTCTATGCTGATGATTGTTAAATCTGCCTCTCCTGTACCACTCTCTCTGCTGACTTCCGATCTCATATCTCCGACGACCTTTCAGACAAACAGAGCTCGTTATCTTTTTCCCAGATTCTCCCCACTCCCACCTTCCCATTTATTATAGAAGGCAGTACCAAGCTTCCAGCCTGGGAGTCATCCATGACTCTTCACTGTCTCTCTCCCACCATAACTGATCTATTACCAAGACCTGTCAGTTTCACCTTTGCAGCATCTCTCCAGGACAACTCTCCTGTGATACTGCCATACCCTGGTATAGGCCTCATCACCTCATGCTGGGTTATTGCAGTAGCTTGCTGATGGGTCTGCCTGCCTTGAGTCTTTCCCCACTCCAGTCCTCCATTCAGCCACCAAAGTGATTTTCCTGAAGTGTAGGTCCAACTCAGCCACTCCCCTACTCGGTAACCTTCAGTGGTTCCTTTTTGCCTCTAGGATTACATACAAAATGCTGTTTAGCTTTCAAAGTTCTTCATAACTTAGCTCTTGCCTACCTTTCCAGTCTACTTTCACCTTACTCCCCAATATGTACTCTCTAATCCAGGACATTGGCTGTTTTGCATACAAGAGGCTCTATCTCTTGGTTCCAGGAATCTTCTCTGGTTTGTTTGCATGTTGTCTCTCCCATTAAATTTTGAGCTCCTCAAAGGTAAACGCTGTCTTTTGCCTTTTAGTTTCCCCGTCACTTAGTGTAGTCTCTGGTACTTAATGTGTGTGTGTATTTAATAATAAGTACCTAATGAAGGTTTAGTGACTGTTTATTGATTGATTCATTTTACAAATTTCTCCTCCCCAAATTCAACCTCTGATCTACTTTACTACTCCAAATTCCTCCAGGGAGAGGAAGGGAAAAGGGAATGAGCATTTATGTAGTACCTGTTATGTACCAGGCTCTGCACTCAGTGCTTTATAAATATGATCTCATTTGATCCTTATAATGAACCTTGGAGCTAGGTCCTACCATTATCCCCATTTTACAGTTGAGGAAACTCAGGCAAACAGAGTTAAGTGCTCATCTGGGGTCACACAGGTGGTAGGTGTGTGAGACTGGTTTTGAACTCAGGTCTTTCTGACTCCAGGCCCAGCACTATCCACTGTGCTTCCTTGCTCGCGCCAAGTCACTTATATAATATACTTCTCCTTTTTATTTGGTTCATTTCCTTCTCCATGGAAACCAGTAGTAGAAACCATTCAGTACTAGGAGGGTCTTTATACTCTATATGTCTTTAAGATCTTTCCCAAATCAAGGGAATATTAGTCTGCCTTTTTATTTTAAGAGTTGTTTTGAGGTCTGTAAATCTTAAGTTAGAAAAAGGGGTGGGGAAACTGATATTCCTTTGACTATCTTTCTGTAATATGTTTCTCTGAAGAGATTTATAACACAACTTGCTTGCTTAGCATGCTCACTTTTTTTTATAGTTTGAGGAAGGAAAGCAAGGCAGGCAGTTAGGGTTAAGTGACTTGCCCAAGGTCACACAAACTAATAAGTATCAAGTATCTGAGGCCAGATTTGAGCTCAAGTCTTCCTAACTCCAGGGCCAGTGCTCTATTCACCATGCCACCTAGCTGTCCCATGCTCACCTTTTTCCAAACAATGAGATTAAATTCAGTGATATCACAGAGGACTTTATATTAATAAAGCCCAATAAGTGGTAACTTTGTGTGTTAGCATTTCTTACAAGTTTAATTTTATTGTATCCTGAGTTTGTTGAATAAAACTTCTCAATAAAAGTGGACATTTTATATAGCTAAAATGTATATTCCCTCTTAAATTAGATTGTGACTTTGAACCTATCTTTTTATCTTTTGAGGCATTTTTTAAAACATTCCAATTTTATATTTTATTTGATGTGAGGAAATTGGCTCTCTGATATCATATTAGTTGACATGGCACACCTACACAAGATGCCTCTAAGTTTTTCCATATAAAAATAAATGCTTAAAGTAGTTCAGACAATTGAGGATGACTGGATTTCAGTGACCTGTTTTTACCTATGTAACAATTTAATATGTATAACGGCCAAGGCAGAAAAGAAAATCTATCCCTAGTTAGCTAGTTCATCTCATTTTTTCCTCGTCTCTATAATAGTAATTACATGTGATTTCTCATATGCTTTGAAAACTGTAGCATATTAATTAGTTATTCCTGTGGTTAATAGGGAATATGATTTTTATCTGTCCACCAAGATAGAACTTCATAAAAGGTAATTACCATCTTAGATTTATACTATCCCAAAAGATATTACAGTAATATTTTTAAATGAACACTGTCTCTTTAAAAACAAGCATGGTTTAAGAATACATATTGTTGTCTTGTTGGTGTAATGGCCTTTGTCAGTAGGTTCGTCCTTTTTAATTTTCTGGCCTCTTGAAGACTTAATCCCGTGAGCTCACCTCTAATATCAGTAAAGGGTATGAGCCGGCTGTGCCGTGGAGGCTGCCACTTGAGGCTTTCTCCCTCTTAAGGAGCTGTCTTAATGGAATTCAAGGCCCTTTCTGAGGGTGCTCATTTACAAAGCCTGCCTCGACTTCAGGGGAGAGAGAAGTGCACCACGGGTTCAAGGACACACTCCCAGTTTAATGTGCGCAGGCATGCTCCTCTCCTACAGCTGCAGGCTCTGATTGGCAAGGTTAACTCTGAGAGACTGTAGCTCTTTTAAGTGATTTGATTAGACTCACTACTTTATCCCCTTCACTTTCATCCCTCCCCCTTCTAGCACCAAACTACCACCTTCTGATCCTTTTAATGCAGCCTTTGCTTCACTAACCAGATTTTTTTTTTGTTTCCCTCCTGTTTTCATACTGAATGTTGATGTTTTGAGGAAAAAAGTAAGGAATTCAAATGCTAGCATTAGGAATTGGTAGCCAGCCTTCTGGGAGATTTTGATATGAAAAGTTAAATTCAGTCCTTAATCATAGATTTGGAACTTAGCAGTCATGTAGTTCATCCATGGTAACTTACCTGAAATCTGCAGAAGTAGAGTAACTTCTCCATAGTCACAGTTGATTGAACTTGGGATGTAGACCTAGTACCTCCGACTCCAAATCCAGTTCTCTTTCCACTATATTCCACTCCCTCTATGTATCACTTTTCATATACTGAGAAATATTTATGCACCCACCAAAACACCCTACTTCCATTTCAACTTAACCTGGCAAATTGGCTTACTTTAGCAGTTGGAACAATTGTGGTGTGGGGTATGTCATTGATACTTTAATTTAATTTTTATGTGGAGGAATATTTGTAGGTTATTTTTTCTAATAAGAAATAATGCTCTCTCCAATGGGTTCTGTTACAACGAAGAGAATAGTAGAGGCTCACTCTTCCACTCGTGTGCTACAATAGGAGATTTCTAGGACCTTTGCAATGATCATTGTTTGGTACTAAGTACAGGATCATTTCTCTTGTTTCCATACTTTCTCTAGTCATCTTCTTTTGCCTTTGATGACATAACACAGTTTCGTAGGCTAAAACTGATGCCAGTTCTCCAGATATTAACAAATGACATAATTTTTTTAAAACATACTAACATAGTAGAATTTTACAGTTAAGTTCTATTTATTCATCCCTATCAGAGAGTTTTAAAAAATGATATTTTACTAGTGACAGACATTAACGTTAAATATGCAAATAGATCTGTTATCTCATTGATAGGGATGTTTCCTTCACCGAAACAGATCATAGCCTATCAGTGCCTGCACGTCCTTGTTAACGTCCTCTCTCACATGTTCACCAAAGGGAGTTCCCTTGAATTGCCAGGGACCTCCTCAATTTGTCTTGATATCATAAGGAAGCCACTTAAGGACTTGGGCCTTTCACTTGTTGTACTTTGCCCTATTCAGGTGACCAGTCATTCTCCTCTTTTGATGATGCATTTCTTTACTGATATTCTCTTCTCCTGTGGGAGTTTCTACCCTGTTACATATTGCAGCCTGCTCACACCAACCATGAGGGTTCACTGGATTTTTTATTGACTTGCCCAAAGTCAAACAGCTAGAAAGTACCTGAGGCCAAATTTGAACTTCTCACTCCAGGCCCATATCCACTGAGCCATGTAGCTGCCCCTGTTCTCTTAGATATGTCTGTCAGTTATTTGGTGGTGATGATAGATATCAGTGCATGTTATCTCTTGCAAAAATCTGCCTGTTCTCTACTAATTCTCTCATCAAGAATATCCTTAATGTGTGCATAGATAGGAAAGTAGGCATCTAGGTGGATAGTTGTTGTTTTTTTAGTTGCCACTTTTCACTATTAATGAGGTCTGGTATTTTTTTTATGGCAAGTAATGACACATTATATAGAGTGCTGGGCTTGAAATGAGGAAACCCCAGGGTTTAGATCCTACCTTGAATATGTACCTAGCCAGGCAAGTGTGACCCTTGGGCATAAAGAGCTTTGCAAACCTCAAAGTACTGTGGTTAATACTATTATTCCTAATACTTATCATTACTATTTTCAGTTAGTCAGTAGGCATTTATTAAGCTCCAACTACGTGCCAGACACTGTGCTAAGTTCCTACACTCAAAGACCTCATGACTATGTACAAAAAAGACATTTAAAGGATAAATAGGAAATAATGAACAGGAAAGGCATTAGAATTAAGATGGTTTGGGAAAGGCTTCCTGGAGAAGGTGGGATTTTAGCTGGGATTTGAAAGAAGCTAGGAGGTGGGGGTGAGGAGGGAGAGCCATTCATGCATGAGGGAATGAGAGAGAAATGCCTGGAGTCAGGAGATGGAATGTCTTATCTGAGAACAGCCAGGAAGCCAATGTTGCTTGACCACAGAGTATGTACTGGGGAGTGTGTAAGAAGACTGGAATGTTGGGGTGTGGAGGGGTTAGGTCATGAAGGGCCATATCCAAAACAGGTTTTTGCATTTGATCCTGGAAACAACAGGAAACATCTTTACAGCTTTGGTATCTTTCTCACCTACCTATAACTTTTAAACCAGCCATTTAAATTTCTTCCAGCCTAAGTCTCCTCCACATACATTTGGTCCAGTCTACCTACTTGACCCACCATAATTCTTTTCAGTGACATTTTTGCCTCCTCTAGAACTGCATCTAAGTTGGTGATGTCAAGAATTTGGATGTGATTGCTTACATCTCAGGGAGGGGGAAAGGAAGGAAGGGAAGGAGAGAATTTGGAACTCAAAAAAGCAACCCAAAAAAAAGAATCTTAAAAATTGTTTTTATGTGTAATTGGGGAGAAAATTATTTTTTTTTAAAGTATTATGCCACATCTTCTCCACATCATCCCAGTTGGTGACAGTCATGTTCAGTAGGATATTTCAGGGTCAAAATACCTCTCTTGCTCTGGGCCTCATCCCTCATTCACGTAAGCTGTATCCACCATCACACCTATCTAGGGCACCCAACAATCAAAGGGAAGACAACCCAAAGGACATCATCTCCTGCTAAGTCAGCTTTGCATATACTGGAGCCATTGTCAACAACTGAGGGCATCAGTATCATCAACCACGGCATGGAAAGGCAAGCACGTGGTGGGTGGGAGATCTTACAACTCCAGAAGAGTTTATATCTAAATCTCCATTGCTTTAGGCTGCCATCTCTCTTCAGTTGTCAGATAAGTCAAAGTGTGTGTTGACTAAGTTGCTTTTCAAGGTTCTTTTGATCTCCTTGTCATGGCATTTGACTTACATCTATTAAACTCATATTGAATTTTTGTATTTAATGTCACTGTCCTTTCAGCTGTCGGCTACACATTCTTTATTATCAGTAACTTATTTGAATAATTTCAGAGTTAAATTATCTCAATTATGTCTTTATCTTTTTTTGCATCATTATTTAATTTCTTCCAGCCCTAATTCTGATTTTGACCTTTGCTTCAGCAAGTCAATTGTCTGATTATACACAGACAGCAGATTGAGAAATAACACCCACAGAAGTAACAATCTTTTTCCATCTTGTTAAAATATAATCAATTTAAGTTTTTGTTGTGTTATTTTGTGTCTACCATATCTAACATTTACCAGCTTTTTTCTCAAAGAAAATATTAATGATGTATAGGCATGAGGCTTCTGTGTACTCTATGTAACTTTGACCCTTCTCCCTCTTTACTTCTGATCCATGTTTCCCAATATATTTCTTACCTCTTCTCACCTTTGCTATGAAGTCATCAAGTATCAAAGTATCTGCTAATGAATTTAATTTGGAAGGCCTTATCAGATTCTTCATAAAATTTCTCTGCCTCTTCATCCTTTGGGACTGATGTTGATGTATAATCTACAGTTTTTATGATGGACTTTCTGCAGGTATGTATCATGACGCTGTAATAAAATAGGAATAAACATCCCATATGCTAAAATTCCACCAAAGAATTACCTGTAAACTAGCTTTTATATTTAGCTGCAACTTTCTTCTGATTTCATTGTACTGAAAATGTCAAGATTAATGTGATGCAGTTCCTACAATAACATGTCTGTTCATTAATCATTAGATAAGAATCTCAAGAGTTCCAGTGGCCAAATTAAAGTTTATAGATAGTCTGAACACTATGTGATTCTTAGAATATCTTGCCTCACTTTCTGCTCCTCTGCCATCATCATAACAAAAATGGAAAGGGGCCTCACAAAGCTGAAGACTATTTTGTATGTTTATGTTTTTCATGGGTTGCTGTGTCCCAAGAATTCATCACCAGTTGGTTAGTTTGCTGGTAACGAAGCTCTTGATACTTGTGTAACTTGATCCTCAGAAAGCAGACTTGGTCTTGCTGTACAAACTACTAGAATCCACTGACATAGCCCTCAAGAATCCAGACTCATCTCCAAGATGCAGTGCAAAATCAGGGTGGAACTTTGTGAAAGAGCTTTTAAATACTGCTAAGTAATAATTAGACATAATCATAGATCAGAAGTTGATTTTTACAAGTACTCAATTCTAATACCTTCCTTTAAATCACTGGTGTCAAACTCATAATGATTCCTATGGGACACATGTTGACTGAGTTTTAAAATATAGTATTATTTATGTTTTATTGTATTTTTATTTTTAAAAATATTGCCCAATTACATTTTAATCTGGTTCAGTCTGCACTTAAGAGGGTTGTGGGCTTCCATGCAGCAGTCCATCAGCCACCAGTTTGATAATTCTTCCCTAAACTCACTCCACCCTTAAAATAATCCTCTTTTTGGAAGTATCATCTGCACCTGCAGCCTCTTCCTCTGATTGGCTAGTTGGGCTAGTTCCTCCAGGAACCTCCATCTTAAGGAGTTCACCCAGACCCAACCATGTCTTCATTCCTCTGCAAGTTGAACTCTAGACTTGACAGACTTTTTAAAATCATGCCTCTCCATATAAGTAACAGCTTTTCCTCTCCTTCACTTTTCATAATCCTTTTGTGTATTGTCTTCTACCAGCTCCTCCGTAAGATATGTATGTAAGCTCCTGGAGATCAAGGACTATCTTTCTTCCTGCTTATTTTGGTATTTCCTTGAGCTTAACACAGTGTCTGCCACATAGTTAAGTACTTAATGAATACTTACTGACTTAACTAAACATTTTTAAAAATATAAATATGCAGGGATTTGTCCTTTTGCAAATATTATTCCTTCTGTGATCACATTAGAAATTCATTGTCCCTGGTTTTGCAAGATTTTACCCACCTCCTCTGTCTCCTTGGGGGCTTATGGTGAAGGTCTCTTCCAATGCTGTGTTCCTTAAAGAATTGGTTTTTAAAATCTCAGCAACAGAAGCATCATCTGTAAGGAAGATGAAAATCTTTCATTTTAAATACTTTTAAATTTTTTTTTAATTTAAAAGCATTTTCATACATAATGTCATCAATATTTTTGAAACAGCAGTTGTGGTATGGCTATTTGTGATTGAAGGTGAGTTCACAGCTCTCCCAGGCAACCTCTGACCTCCTATGCTGGGGACTAAGTATTCCTAACCACCTGCAATGAAATAAAAAATAGTGTTGCCTGGAATGAAAATGATCCCCCTACAATTTATTAAACCTTGACATACTGCATTACTTAAGAGTTCTCAGGGAGTATTAAAACCCTTTTGACTGGGTTTTGCAATACAGGGGAAATTTTTAGTGACATTTAAAAGGTTTCTCTTGTGTTCCTCTAATGGGATAAATAAAAAAAAGGCTTGTTTTAGCCCAGCAAATGGGGGGACAATCCAATTTCCTTGATTCCATCAAGACACTCTTAAAGCATTAGCTTGTGCAGTTAAAAAAAAAAAAAGCACAACTGACCCCCTTTGCCTGATGGCTTTGAAAAGTGTCCTGATGTGTAGGTATTTGTCCAATGAAGCTTACTTGGTTATTGCTCTCCCTTCATGTTCGTTGATGGAACAACGTTCTCAGAAGCTCCAATAAATGTCAGCTTATGTTATTGCACTATGCAAACAGCACAGCAGGCCACCTGATAGTGCATGTTATAGATAGCTTTGTCACTGGGAAATTAAAAGAAATATTGCCAAGTAGTTTTAAATTTAAAAAAAAATTAATTACTAAGATTTTAAATTGCTTTGAATTTTAAAGAATATTTTAGAAAACTATTTGGTCACCTTAATCATTTTAGAAGCGTTCATATTTGTCTGTAAAAGACAAAGAGTGTGTGTGTGTGTGTGTGTGTGTGTGTGTGTGTGTAAGTATGCAATCTAAAAGTCTTTAATATCAGAGAACAGTTAACTTTAAAATGTGCTGATAGATTAGACGATAATGTGCTTAATGAAGAGGCATTCATGTGCTATTTGGTCTTGTTGGCAGTTCCTGAGGCCTACATTGAGGAAAGGCATGAAGATAGTTTCATCTAATTAATTATTTCCTAAAGATGATGCTTCAGAATCAGAGCTGAGAACAATATGAATCCCTTTATGTGTGTATTATTAAAGATCCATTTTAAAAAACTTTCTCTAATAGAGTAAAAGCTTATTCACCTAATATATCAAAAAAATTTTATTAACTGGCATTTCCACATACAGGTTATGTTCATATTGATGACCCTTCAATACTTCAGGATCCCAGAGTTCCAAATCAAATTATCTAATTTAGTATAGTTTTAATGTTCAATGCCTTATAGTTTAATTCCTTGAAAACTAATAACCCTTGAAAGATATTTTCATGTAATTGCCAAGAATATTTGATCAATCAGATTTACTCCATTCTTTAACACTGTAAGGCAGTGGTTTGATACCTTTGTGTAACAGTATACCTTTCTTACCAAAAGCTTAAAACTTTTTTCCTGGCAAACGTAGTGAGTCCTTAGTCCCAAAGCAGCAGAACTAGGACTAGTACAATTTTCATAGAATTAGAGTTGGAAGTCACCTAGTTCACTAGGTCATCTACTTGAGCCCACATATAAAACGTAGTATTGTATAGACTACCATTTTCACCAGAACTTTCTGTGGTATACATGGTTTAGCAGACCAAGGGTTCTTAACTTTGAGTCTGTTATGAGAACTGTATTTCAGTATAAATTGGTTACCTTTCAGATCCTAAGTATTTTATTTTATACATTTAAAAAGTTATTCTGAGGAGTCTCTGACAGAAAAAAGGTTAAGAATGTCTAATTTAGACAGACCTCATTTAAGTAAAGCCATTTAATATAACCAGCCACCCATTTCTCTAGTCTAAACCATAGAAAAAAAGCCTATAATATCTATCTACAATCTTAGAAAAGTAAATATTTGTCTATTTTTGCTGTGATTGCCCTCTGTTTCTGTTTCCATGGCTTTTATACGTATGTTTCATTGTCATGATCTCTTTTCAACTTGGGTGCATTTCAAACTGACTTCCTTTTAACTCTGCACTAAAAGATACTGAAGTACAGTCAGAAGAGGTATTCTGGCTGATTGAATAGTACTCTTTCAAAATGGTCTGTTTTATGCAGTGCACTTCTAGTGCTTTTTTAAAAAAGAATTTGAGGCTTTCAAGAAAGAAATCTCCTTTTCTGTTAAAAAGCTGTCAGTGGTACTTTGTGTTTCTCTTGGGAGTAAGAGTGCTATCTGTATTCCTTAAAACTCAATTTGAAATAATTAAAGATGGCTTTGAAATTGGTATGGGTTAAATGGCTGGACTAGAGCAATCAGCACTTTTCTTGAGTCCTCCTCCATCTCCCTGGAGTCCTAGAGCTGTACATTCTATAATCTGCTGCCAACATAAACTTTCTCTCTCTCTCTCTCTCTCTCTCTCTCTCTCTCTCTCTCTCTCTCTCTCTATATATATATATATATATATATATATATATATATATATATATATATATATATTAGCATCTCTTTCTCCTTCTCCCATCCCCTTTTCTGTCTCTCCCTCTCCTTATTTTCCATCTTTCTATCTATATCTGTCCCATATTATCAAGTGATGGCTTCCCAAAGTTTCTTTTTACTACAGTGATTAAAGAAAGCTGGACCTCAAAGAACACAACAAAGAAGAGACCAGTGGAGAAGTGACAGTAGTTAATCACTCTACATCTATTTCCCATGTGCTACTCTGATACCCGACAGCCGGTCCAACATGGGCCTAGTGCCAACAGTGACTTTACAAGCTTTGTGGCAGAGATTATTTAAAAGAGATTAATCCTCCTAAACCCCTTAGATTTTAATTATTACTGTATGTATTTATAAGACATGCAGTCTGCTAGTTCAGGGGCACAACTGTCCAAACCCACAGCCTTAACCTGGTTTCCACAAGCAGCTAGTGTGTTTTTCCAGCCACAGAGGATACACATTAGAATCATAGGTCTAGATCTGGAAGAAACAGCGGATCCATCTTCTTCAGCCTCCTCATTTTGCAAATGAAGAGACTGAGAGCCAGGGAGGTTATTTGCCCAAGGGTCCCATAGGTAATAAGCACCAGAGGTAGGGTTTAGCAGGTCCTCTGACATCAGAGGCAGCGTCTTTCTGCCATTCTACGCTTTCTCTTTTCTGTGCTGTCTTAGTTTGATTTTTTTTTGCTGTTAAGGTTATTTGTTCTACTGATTCTTTTTTAAAATTTTCTTAATGTTTGAAGTTACTGAAATGCTTAGACATTCATGGATTACTTTGGGATATTTGTTAAATATTGTACATTGTATCCAAATGTCATTATAGGAATACCTCATTGTATATACATATATGAAGGAATGAATACTTATTAAAGATGTTAATCCTCCCAGGGGATTTTTTTTTTTTTAAAGATTGGTTGGACATAGCCACCATGATTGTACCAATAGATACATATTTGCCCAATCAGGACACTTGATCCAAAGATTTCTTTATTGTCATTCTATGTTAGTGAGAATCAAAAGGCCCTCTAATTCTTTCCCCCAGCATTGGAAACTCATAGAATTTGAAGGTATAAAGCATTAGAAATCTGTAACAGCACTCAACATTTTCAGGCCAACAATAGGAAGTTGGGCCACCCCAGTCTGTTCTCCACATATATCCATGCAAGGCTTTTCATTTCAGGAATGGGATTCAGGTTCCTCAGGTGCTCTGGAGCCCCCTTTTCTATATGTTAAAGGAAGCAAGTCTTTCTGTATAGACATCTATAGAAGGCATACAAATCATAACCTCTCTATAGCGTATGAGATGGTCTTTTAAGAGTTGCTCTGGTCAAAAATAAGTCATCACCCTAAAGTCACCTTGATGATGATGAGCCTCTCTGAACTTACCTAGGCTTGGAAAAATAGACGTACAGTTAATCACTGTCCTCATAATTAGAGCTTTTACAACCTTGTGGGTCCTTCCAGAGTTTGTGATTTGCATAGCTTTTGAAGCTGTAGTATAACCTCCATGCCACAGTGAGGCATCAGAATAAGACTTTAGAGAAAGCTGATCTTATTAATAGTTAGTGGCTTTGTATTGGTGTAGAGGTGATATCTTTAACCATTGCCTGGTCCTTTCCCCTCTTAATTATATTTTAAATACATAACTGAGTGAACACTGATTACACATTTGGGGGTGGGGATAACATATTGTAGCCATATTTTAAATTTTGCATTTTATTAGAATATAAATTCAATTATAATTTTTACTTTAAAATTTTTTTAAAACTGAGATAAACGTTGTGATATTTCAGAAACTGACATCTGTTTCTTCAGTATTTTCTTTGAAGAAAAGTGTATCTAAATGTATGCAAATCAGTAAAGATTTAATAAGTCCCCAGTGCTTGCTGGGGAAGACCCAAATCAGTTGTCTTAAAGAATTTTAAGTCATCCTCTATTCTGTGAATAATTTGTTAGATGACATTTATCAAGCTCTTTCCCCCCTCCTCTTCAAAAAGTTTCCAAGATTCAACTTTACCCAAGAAATACTCTTACTTTTGGTAGTCATGTCCTCAGTATCTATTAAGCTACAAAGGCCTTTGAATTCTACGTCTATATCTCTTACGGCACTCTCATTTTGCCATTCACGGTGCCACTAAATCTATCTTGGACCTTCTTCACCTCTCTCCTGGACTGTTACGACAACCTTCTCATCTTTCACCTGGCCTATTGCAATAGCTTCCAAGTTGGTTTCTCTTCCAGTCTCACCTTCTTCAGTCTTCTACACAACTGCCAAAATAATCTCCCTAAAGTCATATGTCTTCCATAGCATTTCCCGTCCCAAAAACCTTCAGTGGTTTCCTTTTGCCCTGAGGATAAAATACCACTCTTCAGCCTAGTATTTAAGACCACCCATAGAAGCTATCCTTAATTCCTCAAATATATTCCTTATGTAGGACTTACATAGTCTTTCCAGGTTTTTCTAAAATCTGCCTACTCATCATTGCTTAGAGCACAGTAGTATTTCATTACATTCTCATACCACAACTTGAATTTTAATTTTTAATTTTTTTAATTTTTAAAGGACCCAAAGTACTGAAGTTTTAAAATGTCATTTTCCCTCGTTTCCTGAAGTTATCTTAGTTATGGACTGTGTCAGAGCTGGAAGGGACTCTGGAGATCATTTAAACCAATTCTCTCATGTTACAGATGAGAAAACTGAAGCTCCAAAGGTGAAATAACTTGCCCAAAGTTATACTGTTAGTAAATGGGAGGTTGGAAATTTAACTCCAGATATCCTAATTGCCAGTCTAGCCTGTGTTTCCTCTCATGAAATGAATCTTCCATTTATTTGTAATCTCTTGTTCAATTGAATGAAGTCATCTACTGTTGTCCCTAAAACATTTTCTTTCAAATGGATAATCTTAATATTTAGTCCTTCTATCACATTCTTTCCTTATTCTCCGTAGCTTAAAACAGGTTTTCCCTTCTCACCTTTTCATAACACTCTGTCTAGACTTATTCTTAGAACATATCCCATCTTGAGTTTTATCATTATTTTTTACATACTTCTCTTACCTAGTCCCCACCATTCATTATATTGGCATCTACTTGAAGATAAGTTCTGTGTCTTCTATTCATTTTGGCAAATCTTATGTTCCTACCATATACTAAGGCACGAGCTAGGCACTGTAAATTCAAAGACAAAAATCAAGCAACACCAGTACTGAAGGAATTTACATTCTAGTTGGGCATATAACATGGATATAGAAGTGTAAATACAGGGTGATATGTAGAAGGGGAGACTAAAAACTAGGACACAATCAGAGAATTCTACCATAAAGAGGTGCATGATCTGAGATTTGAAAGAAGTTCAGTATTGTAAGGGGGAAAGGTGAAATGTTTCCTGATTTCTTCAAATTATTAACATTCTTCATCTTGGAACTACCTTGTATATAGTTACAGTACTTGTGTACATGTACCTTAGTACCTAAGTACCTTTAGAGTTTTGTTTTCTGAATGTCTTGCTCATAGCAATAAATGTGTGATAAATTGGATTATTCAATGCTTGCTAAATGGAATTGCATGCATTACACGGATGGAGGGGCAGTTGGTACAGTGCAAGGGGCTTGGGGAGGTGGGGGGACGAGGATGCGCAGAAGGTGGAATGCTGAGTACAGGAACCAGCCAATAGTAGTTTAACTAAAATGCAGCAGGTTAAATGTGAATAACATAAAATTAGTTTGGGAAGGTGGATTGGAGCTAGGCTTTGAAGGGCATTAAATTCTAAGCCTAGGAATTTATATTATATGTTATAGACAGTAAGGAGCCAGTGCAGCTTTTTTGACTGAAGAGTAAAATACCTGCGCTTTAGGAATATTATTTTGCCTGTTTTGAAGCTAGATTGGAGAGAAGAAATGGGAAGCAAGGATTCCAATTAGGAGGCTTTTATGATAGTGCAGGGAAAGCTGATTGGATCCTAAACCAGGGTGGTGATTGTGTGAATGGATAATGATAAACATGTTGTGAAGGTTGAATCAGCAAGACTTGACAACTGATTGAATATTGGGAGATGAAAGAAAGAAAGGAGACTGACTAAGATTATGAACCTGATTGGTTCATAAGGACAGTGCCATTTACAAAGATGAAGAAATTTGGAGTTTAGAGGGAGATTATGAGTTCTACTTTCAACTTTTTGAATTTGAGGTTCTTACAAGATATCCAGGTGGAAATGTCTAGCACACAGTTTACCATGTGGGATTGGAGAGGAAGATTAGGCCTGGATTCGTGTGGAAATAATCTGCATGGATAGGATAATTCAACCCACAGAAGCTGATGAGATCACCAAGGGAAAACATGTATAGTGAAAATGAAAAAGGATCCATTAGAGATGAAAAGGGGGGATGGCACAGAGAGAAAAGCCAAATAAACGTAAGAATTGGGCCGGATAAGAACCAAAGAGGCAAAAAAGCAGGAAGAAATGTAAGAAGAGAACAGAAAAGTGAAAAATTAAGAAAACTAGAACAGAAGAGACTTATTTTGGAAAACATAATATATTGTCATAGGCTGCAAGATGTCAGAAGATAGAAATTGAGCAAAGATCATTGAAATTACCCATTAAAATATATACATCACTGCTAATAATGGAAAAACCATTTTCAGTAAAATGATGATATCAAAAGCTAGATTATAAGGCATATCTTACTTTGTTATCTTTGTCTTCCTAGCAATTAGCATCCAGGAGCATAATTCTCAATAATTGATTTTTATGAGTCATAATTTCACATGTATGTGAAATATTTTTATATAAGAAATGCCAAATAGTTGTTTTCTATAGCTGCTGAAGGACAGCCTTCCCACCACCACCACCATTGCCCAAAAAAGAGCGTCAAGATGAATAACAAATGAATCAGTGGTAAGAATGCTGGATTTGTGGATTTGGAGGCAGAAAACCTGGGTTTAAATTCCAGGTCTGCCACTGCCTACTTATGTGGACTTAGACAAATCACTTAACCTTTTAGCCTCAGTCTCCTCATCTGTAAAATAAGGGAGTTGTACAAGATGACCTGTAAGGTCCTTTCCAGCAGTAAACCGATGATATTTTCAAATTGCCTTAAACAGCATCAGAATGTGAACTAGTTTGTGTAGAACAAAGAAGTATAGAAAGTGAGAACTGTTGAACACCGAAATAACTGACTGTGGAAGGTTATCAAATTTTGTTCTCTGAAGGTCTTTCAAAATATTATGTATTCACCTCTTCAGAATCATTTAAAGGTTGCTCTAAGAAAAAGTTGGTAGATGACCTTAGATGACTTTTCAAGGTCCATAGAAAGCCTTTGTTTCCTGCCCTTGAAAATGCTTTCAGACATCCCAGGAAAAAAAACTGCCAGGGGAGAGGGAAAGGTCTGTTTTATTAGTCTACTTAATAACAGTTTTTGTTTATATTTTATTTTGATTACTTCATATGATTACCATGGAGATGCAGTGGTCTGAGGGTCACTACTCAGAGAATGTAAGTAGCCATTTTCTGTTCTGGGGTCACATACTGTGCCCCTAACTGCAGTCATTTGTGTTAAAAATGGATTTCACTAGGTTACAAAGATGATCATCGTGTATGAGGAATATCAAAGACTCAGTAAAAATCAACACTGACTGGAAAAGTAACCCAAATTCTAGTAATAATTGTTTTAAAATCATGCTAACAAACTATTTTTGTTACCTTTCTTCACCTCTCATTCCATGTCTCTTTTAAAAATTATTTTAATTCATTTTTATTCTATTTCCAGTTCCAAATTATCTCCTTTCTTGGTCCTTCCCCTCCCCCCTCCTCCCTCCCCCCGTTAAGAAAGCAAGGAAAACAAAACCCATTATAAAAATGTGTAGTGGTACACAATAAATTTCTGCATTAGCTATGAACAAAAGAAAACAAATATCCTCCAGTCTGTCAGTTTATAGATTAAACTGTAGATTCAATTATAGATTAATATTATAGATTTATATATTAAATTATAGATTGATAGAGTCTATCAGTTCTCTATCTAGAGGTGGATAGCATGTCCTTTGGAGTGGTGGTAGGTCATTGTATTAATCCGAGTTATTAAGTATTACAGTTTATTATCTTTACAGTATTGCTGTTACTGTATAAATTGCTCTCTTGGTTCTGTTCATTTAATTTTGCATCATTTCACACAGGTCTTGCCAGGTTTTTCTGAAACCATCTCCTTCCTTTCTTACAGCACGATAGTATTTCGTCAGGGCATCTAAGTGGCACAGTAGATAGAGTGCCAGAATGGGAATCAGAAAGACTTATGTTCATGAGTTCAAATCTGGCCTCAGGCACTTATTAGCTATGTGACCTTAGCCAAGTCATTTCACTCTGTTTGCCTCAGTTTCCTCATCTGTAAAATGAGCTGGAGAAGGAAATGACAAACCACTCCATTATCTTTGCGAAGAAAACCCCTAATGGGATCATAAAGTCAGACATGACTGAAACGACCAAAAAAGAACATTTTATAAACTGCAGCTTTGCTGAAGTTGTTAATTGTTTCAATTAATTTTTTAGTTGACTCTCTCAGATTCTCTAAGTAAACCATCATACCCTTTGCAAAAAGTGATAGTTTTGTTTCCTCATTGCTATGATTATTCCTTCAGTTTCTTTTTCATGTGTTATTGCCACAGCTAGCATTTCTAGTACAATATCGAATAGTGTTGGTGATAGTGAGAAGTCCTTGCTTCACTCCTGATCTTATTGGAAAGGCTTCTGGTTCATCTTCATTACAGAAAATACTGCCTTTTGATTTTAAATAGGCACTACTTATCATTTTACGTAAAACTCTGTTTATGCTTATGCTTTCTAGTGCTTTTAGCAGGAATAAGCGTTGTATTTTGCCAGGTTTATTTTTTTAACATCTATTGAAATAATCGTGATATTTGTTGGTTTTGTTATTGATATAGTCAATTATGTTTATAAGTTTTCCTTATATCAAACAAGCCCTTCAGTCCCAGTATAAATCCATTTTTGTTATAGTATATGATCTTTGTGATACAGTGTTTTTGACACCTTGCTAATGTTTTATTTTTAAAATTTGCATTTTTCTTTCTGTTTTAACTCTCTCTGATTTAAGTAGGCCATATTTGTGTCATAAGAGAATAGGTAAGATCTCTTCTTTACCTGTTTTTTCAAACAGTTTTCTGCAGAATTGGAATTAATTGTTCTTTAAAATGTGTGGTAGAATTCAATTGTAAATCCATCTGGTCCTGCAATTTTTCCTTTGGGAGTTAATTTATGTCTTGTTTGATTTCCTTTTCTAAGAGTTCTTTTAAGCATCCTATTTCCTGATCTTTTAATCTGGACAGTTTATATTTTTGTAAATATTCATCTATTTCATTTAGATCATCAGTTTTATTGGCATATATTTAGGCAAAGTAACTCCTAATAATTGCTTTTATCTCTTCTTAATTGTGAATTCACTCTTTTCATTTCTGAAACTGATATTTTGGTTTTCTTTCTTTTAAATCAAATTATCTAATCAGTCATTAATTTTATTGGGATTTTTTTTTTTACATTTTATATCTCTTTTATTTCATTGTATATATTTCCTTCACATGTTGTCTCCCCCCATTAGAACGTGAATTTTCTGAAGTCAAAGACTATATTTTGGCCGTACTTTGTATCTCCAGTGTTTAGTATTGGACCTGGCACAGAATAAATACTTAATAAATATGTTTTGATTGACTGATTTTAGCTTTTAATTTTAATTAGGTCCTCCCTGCCAAAGCAGTCCTTCCCTCATTGACCACATTCCTTTCCCCTAACAACTTCTTTCCTCAAGCCTACCACATCTCCTGTCCCTCTCCACAGAGAATCTCCCTTCATACTGTACTCTTCATCTCACAAGCCTTTGACATCTTCCTCCATTTTCTTCTCTAATCTCTGATGAATTTTAACAATCCCTCATAGATAACATTTAAGCTTCTTCAAAGAAGAGACTCTTTGTTTATCTTTATATCTGCAGCTAATAGTAGCCAATCTTAATAAATGCTTGTAGAGGATTAATGTAATAATGCGGTTTTGAGACACAACGTTTCCGCATTTTTTCCTTAGATTTTCTTAGAAAATCCAGCCAGACATTGAGGGGCACATTTAATTGAGTTGTGTGTGTAGCATCATTGAAATGGGAATTAAAGTTTTGAGTAAAGTACACTTCAAATTTCCGGAACATTTTAAAATGTATCTTTAGGGATGATGCTAAAAGAAGGATGAATGGTTTTTGGTAATATGCATTGTAAGTGTGGGCTGGAGTTATAGTGCTTTCTAATATTATTTGTTGAATCATATGGTTTCGATGTGGAAGATATTTGAATTGCTTAAAATTAAGACTTTAGTGACAAGAAAACTGAGGGTTAAATCTGAGCTGTAGAAACAGATTGTGTTTTCCTTTTGTGATCTAGGCTGACAAGACATCAGTATTCTATTCATCTGTTGGGAATTAGGCTGTTAATCCAATCAATGACTCTTGAGTGAGCTGTGGTCAGCCTCCCCCACTGGGGAACAATCAGATCAGACTGTAGATTGTTTAAGAGCACTGTGTAGTCCCCATGTCAGGTGGAATTCTCAAATGTTCCCTGGTGAATTGAGAATGGGGGAAAGCTGTCTTGGCCCGTTTATTCTGCTCCTTAAATAACCAGGTATCTGCTTCATCCATACTAAAGCATTTGGCAGTAGTGACAACAGCAGTACAATAGAAATCCACTAACTCTATTTCACAAAACTATAGGAGGAGGGACAAAGGGAAGAATATCTAACAACCCTCAAAACAGCCTTTCAAAGTATTTTTGCTTTATTAATAGTTTCTTAAAAGGGAAATACAGTTCATAGAGTCCAATTAAATCAAATTTGAATTTTAAAATGTGTTTCACTGAGTATACATAATTTTGATACCTTTCTCGGCATAGCAAGATTTGACTCATTTTCCAAGTTGCTAATTTATCTAGCTTTTAAGTATACTTGGAATTTTTTTTTTAATCATTAGATGATTATAAATAGTTACAGGGTTTGGGGTTTTGGTTTGTTTATTGATGACCATTAAGGCAAATCTCATTCTTTTCTGTCTTTACATACTATAAAAAGGATTTCTAAATGAAGGATATTAATCTCTATTTCAACTTATTAATGTGCCTCTTTAATCCTGAAGAATTCCAATGCACTTCACAGAATATATGCCTAATAAAGTACTTTCTGTCCTCAACACAGGACCTCACAAATGGAATAAGAGTCTTGTGTGGGCTTAGTACCATTCTGGCCTTCCAGAAGGAAGGAAGGAAGACACTTACAAAAGAATCTGAATTCACTGATCAGTTAAAGGGGTAGTCATGTTGCAAAAGTTCAACAAAAAGATTTGTTTCTTTGTCCTTTTAAAGATGCCTAGCACTCCTAGCAGATTTAAAATAATGGTTTAATTTATGCACAGCTTTAACAAACATATCAATTGTATAAAATGAGATAAACTTCTTAAACACCAAAACCATTACTAGTTTAAAATTTCCAGAGAAGTCCAAAAATAAAACATCCAAACTCAAAGCCATGACTAGTGCTGGTGAAGCATCTTTGCCTTCATTCTTAAGGTCCTATTATTATGATGCTTCTTTCCATGGTCTACCTTTACCCCCAAACTCACTGGATACATGTAACAAATTTCGTGGGAGAATAGGCCAATCCTTTTCTGGCACATGGGCACTCCACATCAAACCGTCTACATGACCTCCTGTCACTACTGAAATTTTCCCTAGTCACAAGACTTCTTACTGATAGCTATGCCAAAATTAAAGTTAAATAGAATTGAAAGAAAATGAAGAAACAATGCAGCAACAAGAGTCTTGCAGATATGCTACGAGTCCAGGCCAAATAAGGGGTCAGTCAGACTCAGGGAGGAGCAGTCAAGTGTCACATCCTTAGGTAGGATCACAGGTTTTAGACTTAGAAGGAGCCTTAGAGATGAACCAATGTGGCCACTTTGTTTTGTGAAAAGAGGAAACTGAGGCTGGAAGAAGTAAGATCCATTAACCAAGAGTTTAAGGTATGCCAGTTGTCTCAATGAACAGTAAAAGGACTATCCCATTGTCACTCTGAGAAGGTCATTTGAAATACAGTCATGAACCTTTACTGTTCCACAGACAAGACTGTTTATCTCTCAGATCTGGGCATCTCCTCTGGTTGTCCACCCATGCTTCTCTCCCTCCTTATCTCTACTTCCTGGCCTACCTGGCTTCCTTAAAGTCCCAGCTAAAATCCCACTTTCTACTGGAAGTTTCTCTTAATTTCTTTCACTTGTACTGCCTTGAATATTCCCAATTTATCCTATATATAGCATGTTCATACATACTTGTTTGCTTATCTTCGCCCATTAGATTGGGAATTCCTTGTGGGCAGGGACTTACTTTTGCCCTTCTTTGTATCCCCAGTGCTTAGCACAGTACCTGGTACATGATAGGTATATGGGATGTTTAAGGAGGACTAGCACCTCTGATGTGAGGGCTTTCTGTGCCCTTTTCAGGGCTGCTCGTTCATCTTTGATGTCTATTTGTCACTCAGCTCCCATCTGTGGTTCTATGAAACTGTTGTGTGCACAGTGGCCACACTTCAATAAAACCATCTCCTCTGAAGGGCTAAGTGAGGTTGAGGAAAACCAACAGGCTTCAAACCCATTGGTGAGTTAGGGGGATGTCTGTCCCAAGCACGTGAAGACTTTCATCTACCCAAAAGTAGTCCTGACATGAGATGATGACACCAGTATGGAGTGGAATGGGTGAATGAGAACAGTTTGTTCCAGTAGCGATGAAGGCAGCTGAAGCAGGCATTATGGAGCGCCTAGAGCTTGGTCAGACATCAAAGACACCAGGTTCATCCATTGCATCTCAAGCCATTGCCAGTTGTCTTGACTTTTTTTTGTCTTGCCACTGGATGTTGATAACTCAGGAAGAAAGAGTGAGACTGACCACCATCACCAGTGATATCACTGGTCCTCTTCAGAAACAAAAGATGAGCAGTAACTTATTTGTTTCATTTTAGCTATATTTCATATACCTAAATGTAACATGGAGGCAGTGGACATAGTCAGAATGGAAGAACTCTACAAAAACTCCTGCAGATCTATAAATTTTTCCTTTTGATGCTTCTTCAAGTCCACTTTTGTTTTTTCAAAGAAAAGCAAGTTCCACAGTAATAGTATTAGTGAGATTATTGAAGGGTAATCTTTAAGAGCTGTTTGCACCCTGTCTGGTTTTATGTTGCCTGATGAACTATTGATTTCAGCCAAGAAGGGGCCAAGTGACTCCTTCCCATAACTGAGGCAAGAATACTTCCCAAACTACCTGAAGTTAAGGTGGTTTTATGTCTCAAAAAGAACTTTTGATTTACAATGTGTAGTATCAAATTATATTAATTTACTACAGTGAATTTAAAAAATTAATGTGAAAGAGCACTGGGCCTAGAGTCAGAAAGCCCTGAGTTCAGATTTGGCCTCAGACACTGGCTCGTGTAACCCCTGTTTGCCAACTGCAAAATGGGAATAACAATAGCATCTGCTTTGAAGAGTTGTGGTGAGGACCAGATGAGAAAATATTTGTAAAAAATGTGTTTAAAAAGTGCTTAGTACAGTGTTAGGCACATAGGAAGTGCTATATAAATATATATCAATATATTAAAGAGATTTAGAGAAGATGAAAATGGCCAAAGGTTAACTTTAAGGATCAGGAATTTGAAAAAAATTGAAGAATTTGCTACAAAATTGCTGAAAAGTATAAAATATGGTAAGAGTTGATAAATGGTTATACAGGTCACAAGAAAAACTTAAAAGATAAGCTGTAAACACCCAAAAGTAGTTCAGATTACAATTGAGAATCTCGGTCTACACACACACACTCACACATTCACACACTCACACACACACACACACACACACACACACACACACACACACTTTTGTAGTGGTTTTGATTGTGCGGTATTCATATTTCTGCCAAATCCATATAATGGTCTCTGTTTGCAAAGAGAAGATGAAGGTGCTTAAGGGACACCTCAATATACTCTTAATATCAGGATCAGCAAAGCTTTCCTTAAGAAAAACCGAAGTAGGGAGTGAGGGTGGTGGGTGTGTGGAAGGATCTAACTTACCTTTAATCTCTCCCTCTCTAATGGATGCTTGCCCACTTCTGACAAATATGTCTGCATCTTCTCTGTCCTCACAAAAACTTCCCTTGATCCATCTATCCTCACTAGCTCTTGTTCTTTATTTCTCTTGCTTTTGTGGCTACAATCCTTAAGAAAGCCATCTACAATTGATGCCTTCACTTCTGTTCCTCTCACTTTCTCCTTAACTCTGCAATCTGGCTTCCAATCTTATCGTTCATCTGAAACTGCTCTCTTCAAAATGACCAATGATCTCTTAATTGCCAAATCTAATGGCCTTTTTTGAAGTCTAATTTTTATTGAACTCTGCAGCCTTGGGGACCATTTATCATCTTCTCCTTGATACTCTCTTCTCCTATCTGCCTATCACTCATTCTCAGTTTCCTTTGCTAGATCTTTATAATAGGTAAGTGTCCCCCTAAGGCTCTGTCCTGTGTCCTCTTCTCACTCTACTTACTTGGTGATCTCATTAGCTCCCATAGATTCACTTATCATCTCTGTGCTGACTATTTTCAAATCTACTTAGCCATCTTAACTTCTCTCCTAGCTTCTAGTCTTGCACCTCCAACTGCTTATTGGACATTCCAAACTAGATTGTATTGTTGATTTCTTAAACTCAGGATGAACAAAACTGAATTCATTATCTTTTTCTCTCATCCCCCACCAATCCCTCACTTGATTTCAGGCTTCCCTATTACAGCTAGTGGTACCAGTATCTTCCTAGACCTTATCTTTGACTTCTCACTCTCCGCTGCCACCACCCCATATCTAAACTGTTATGAAGTCCTCCTGATTTTACCTTCTTAATGTTTCTCACATATACCTGTGTTCCTCTTTCTTCTGATAATTACTCCATACTGGTGTCATCATCTCATGTCAGGACTACTTTTGGTTGGTTTCCCTATCATCAATCTCTTTCAATTCAAGGCCATCCTCTTGTCAGCTGCCAAAATGAGCTTCCTAAAGCATAGGTCTGGCTATGTCAACCCACCTATTCCTTAAGCACCAGTGACTCCCTTTCACCTCTAGGGGCAAATACAAAACCCTCTAATAGCATTGAAAACCCTTTATAATATGACTTTACCTTACCCCACCTTTATGATCTTCTTATACTTATTCTCTCTGCCACTACTCCCACATCCTCCGAGATCTGTTGAACCCTGCCTGGCCTCTTTGCTGTTCCCTTGCAAGCAACATTCCATCTGCCAGCCCAGAGCAATTACACTGATTGTCCTCCATTCCTAGACTTTTATTTAAAATTATAATTAGCATCTATGTTAAATTAAGAACAGATATATGTAAGGAAGAAAGTTTGGAAGCCTTTAATAGTAAGATCAAGAGTAAAGCAACCTATTACAGCAGTTCTCAATCTGTGGGTTATGTTCAAATGGTAACAATGAAAATACATCCTGCATATCAGATAGATTCATAACGGTAGCAAAATTACAGTTATGAAGTAGCAACGAAAATAATTTTATGGTTGGGGGTCACCACAACATGAGGAACTGTATTAAAGGGTCGCGGCATTAGGAAGGTTGAAAACCCACTGTATTATCACTACTACTGCTTAACATAGTAATAGAATTGCTAGCTATGGTAATAATATAAGGAGAAAAATTAAGAGAATATAGGTATTGCAGAAACAAAACTGTCTTTGCAAAGAATAAGATAATCTATTTAGAGGAAACTAAAGAGTCAGCTAAAAAGTATTTGAAACATTAAATTCAACAAAATTATTAGATATAAAATAAGTCCATATTAGTTATCAGCATTTATGTATATCATAAATAGAAATCTGCAGGAAGAGAGAAAGAAGAGTTCATTTCAAAATAACTACAGACTATAAAATATTTGGGTGTTAACAACCAAGTCTCATATAGGAACTGTATGAAAGAAACTACAAAATACTCCTTGTAGAAATAAAGATAGACCTAAATAAGTGAAGAAATATTCATTTCTCATGCACAAACCATTACAATATAATAAAAATGTCAATATTACCTAAATTAATTTACATATTCTGTGCCATGTTGATCAGACTTTGGAATGATTATTTTATACAACTAGGAAAAAATAATGATGAAATTCATTGGAAGGGGAAAAAAAAATCAAGAATCTCAAGGAAAATACTAGAGGAAAATTGGGAAAGTGGACCTAGTATTACCAGATACCAAATTATACTATAGTTAATAATTAAAACAATTGAGTACTAGTTTAAAAAAATTAATGAATGGAAACAATTAGATACATACCATGTAGAAACAAATGAACTTAGTAACATGATATTCAATAAAACCAAAGATCCCAGCTACTAGATTTAAGGGACCCAATAATCCTTTTAAAAAATTGGAAAGCAATTCAGCAAAAATTAGATATAGACCAACATTTCATGCTATACACCAAGATAGATTCCAGGTGGTTACATGGTTTAGACATAAAAGGTCACATCATAAACAAATTAGAGGAGCACAGAAGAAATTACCTTAAAATCTATGGATAGGAAAGAGTTCATGACCAAATATGGGATAAAATAACAGAAGATAAAATGGACCGTGTGGTTACATAAAATTTAAAAAGTTTCACAAGTAAAATCAGTGCAGTTAAGATTAGGAAACTAGTAAGTGGGAGGGGGGGAATCTTTGGAGTAACTTTTCTAATAAAATTTTCATTTCTAAGATACATAAGGAAATTATTCAAATTTATAAAAATAAAAGCCACTTTCTAATAGATAAACTATTCAAAGGATATGAACAGGCCATTTTCAATGTGTAAAAGCCAAACTCAATGGTTATATTTGAAAAAATGCTCTAAGTTACTAATTATTAGAGAAGCACATTAAAGCAGCTATGAGGTCCCACCTCGTGCTTTTTTACATGGTAGTGATGACAAAAAAAGAAGAATGACAAATTTTGGAGAAACTTCAGGGAACTAGGTGCAATTGTGCACTAGTTGATGGGACTATGAATTGGTCCAGCCATTTTGGAAACCAATATGGAACTATACCCAAGAAATCACCAAACTATGCACACCTTTTGACACAATGAAAACACTAGTATTACTATACTTCAGAAAGCAAAGGAAGAAGAAAAAGACCAATACCAATTTTTTTAAAAAAGGGAATTAGTAGTAACAAAGAACTGGAAGTTAAGAGAGTGCCCACCACTTGGGGAATGATGGGGAAAATTACGGTTTTTGAATGTAATGACATTGTTATGCCATAAGAAGTGATGAAATGGATGGTTTCAGGGAACTTTAAGAAGACTTAGAAAGCATAGGAACAAGTGGAGCTTTCCCCAAAATGACAGGTAGAATGGTATCTCTAAAACCATCACGAAGCATCTGTAATGAGAATAAGCTAGAAATGTTTCTAGTCAGATCTTCTTGATAGTCTTCTCCATAGGTTTACATGACACTGTTCTCTCCTTTCTATCTCTATCAGTCTATCTATCTGTCTATCTAAACCAACAGTTCTCAACCAGTGGGCCATGACCCCTTTGGGGGTCAAACGACCCTTCCACAGGGGTCGCCTAACACCATCGAAAAACACGTATTTCCGATGGTCTTAGGAACTGAGACACTGCTCCTATATCCGTCTCCAGGCAGGTCCACCCATATGTAGACATTTTCCACATAGGAATATTAAAGGGTCGTGGCATTAGGAAGGTTGAGAACCACTGATCTAAATACTCCTCAGACTCTTTTTGCTGGATCTTCATCTAGATCACACCCATTAACTATGGATGTCCCCCAAGGCTCTGTCCCTCTAATACTGTTTCACTTAGTGATCTCATAAACTCCATAGTTTCAACTGTCATCTCTATGCAGATAATTCTCAGATTTGTTTCTCCAGCCTCAGCCTCTCTCCTAACCTCTAATCTCACATCTCCAACTACTTACTGGAAATTTCCAACTGTATATATGTTTCATTTCAAACTGGATGTCTTATAGACATCTTAAGCTCACCATATCCAGAACTGAACTCATTATCTTTTTTCCAAAAACCTTCCTGGCATAGTTACCACCATCCCCAAACTCACAATCTAGCTGTCATCCTGGACTCCTCAATCTCACTGTTCCTTCCCCCAGCTCCCTACCTGTATCCGCTCAATTGCCAAGCCTTGTTTCTACCTTTACATGTATTCCCCCCCTCTGTCCTCAGATGCAGCCACCACCCCAAGTCCAAGCCCTCATCACCTCATTCCTAACACTATTACAGTAACCTGCTTTTGGTCTACCTCAAGGTTCTCTCCTGTAGTCCATCCTCCACTCAGCTATCAAATTCATCTTCCTAAAGCCCAAGTTTAACCATGTTACTTCACTATTCAGTCAACTCCAATGGCTCCCTGTTGCCTCCAGGATCAAATATATAACATTGTTTGCCTCTTGAAGCACTCCATAACCTGGCCCCTTACTCCCTTCCAGTCTTCTCACCCTTTACAACTCCCCACCCTGCCCCCTACTCTGCCAACCAGTGATTCAGTCCTCCTTGATGTTTCTTGAAGTACACACACCATCTCCCCACTCTGGGCATTTTCACTTGCTGTCCCCCCATTCCTGGAACTCTCTCCCTCTTCATTTCTATCCCTTAATTTCCATGGCTTCCTGTAAGTCTCAGCTAAAAGCCTACCTTCTGCAAAAAGCCATTCCTTTTCTCCCTAATGCTAATGCCTTCCTTCTGTTGACTATTTCAGATTTAGACATAGACATAGATGTTAAATACATCTACAAACCATCTATGACATAAACATGTTAATATGTTAATATACATATGTTATATTAGACAAAATATAATATGACATTATTGTGTATTAATAATGCATGTCTATTAATATGTTTGTATCTATGACATCTATGTCTATTAAACATCCAAGTAAAGACCAGTAGACATTTAACATCTTTGGAACTCAGTTTCCTCATCTACAAAATGAGAATAGGAACAGGTGACCTCTAAGGCCCATTCCAAGTGGGAACTAACAATATCAACCCCTCAGCAAAAGGCTGTGTAACCTAAGAATTATCCTGCAGCACTGCCAGGCGTGGAGAAAAGGACAGAAGGAAAGAAAAAGAGAAGCGCAGACTAGCAATATGGCTTCACAAGCTACAGGTTTAATTATTACTTTAGAAAAACAAGCCATACATAATATACATTTGCAGTTTCACGTACAACCCACTTTTTCAATTCTATTACGTATGTAGAAATGTGTTTTATTTGGTATTGAATTCAGAATTTTTTTTTATAATAGTTATATTCAGGTCCTTAATGTTTTTTTAAAGATTTGTCTCATTTCAAAAGGACTACATTGATTTCCCTAATGTTACAATGTTACTGTCTGTTTCTCCTTGCCATTGTTTAACTTTTCCTTGAAATACTTAGATGCTATGTCTTTGTGTGTGTGTGTGTGTGTGTGTAATTTGTACTCATTGGCTATATTTAAGTATAATGTAGTTTTCCTATTGATCTTCTTTAATTAAATCTCACAGATACTTCTGATTTTTTTAGTCCAGCATATGATAAATAGGTTTTGTTTCAGACTCCTATTTTAACTATGTGTGATTCATGTTTTGAGTGAATTTCCTATAAACAATATATTGTTAGATTCTGCTTTCTAATCTGTTCTGCTATCCTTTTCATTTTGTATGTGTTAATCCCATTTACATTAGTAGTTATTGTCATAATTGCATATTTTCTTCCATTATATTCTCTTGTATCCTTTCCTCTCCTCCCAAGCCCCCCCACTTCACAAAGAAGGAGGGTATTAAGCAAGAAAAATGTGTACATAGAACTAATATTCTATAGTTGATGCAATCTGTTTCCATTCCTCTGCAGTTTGTCCCTTCTCCCAGATCCAAATCATAAGCATACCCTTTCTTTTTTTCTTTAACTTCCTAAATGATCCACCTTCTAGAGATAGAATATGCTTTGCTTATGACTAATTTTTCCCTGAAAGTACCTGCTCTCTTCTTCCCCCTCTCCCTGTCCCAGTTTGCTCCACTTTGTTTGTAAAGTTGAATGTATTTCTGTACCTAACTACATTTTACCCTCTTCTGATTAATTTAAATGAAAGTGAGATTTTAGTGAAAGACACTCTTCCCACCCCTTTCTCTTTGTGTATATCATCTTCTGCTTTGCTCACACAGATTATGTATGATAGCAAGTTTCCTCTCCACCATTCTTTTCTGGGGTATTATTTTTTCTTTATTTTTCTTTCTTATTTCAAGGTCATTAAATCCTAATAGAATGGGCTCTTTGTCTTATTTTGTTCCTTCACTAATAATATTGGATATTGAAGTGCCACTTGTTTCTTCTTCCTATTAGAATGTAAACATTTTGTCTCTTTATAATCCCTTCTAATTCCTCAAACATATTTCCTTCTTTATATTCTTGGTTCCTGTGTTTCAAAGCTTTTTAGCCTTTGGAATTTTCATCAGGAATGCTTTCACCTTTGCTGAGCGAGTTATTCTTAGTTATAAGTCTTGGTCTTTTTCCTTTAAGAATATTATAATCTAAGCTCGCCAGTTCTTTTTTAGTAGAAGCTGCCAAGTTTTATGTGATTCTGACTCTGTCTTCCTAGCCTCTTGCATTTTTTTTTTTTAACCTGGAAGCTCTGGATTTGAGGTTTCTTTCAAGAGGTGGCTCAGAGAATTCTTTCTATATTTACTTTGCCCAATAAGTTTAAAAAGTTTTCATTTGTGATTTCTTTTTTTTTTTTTGAGGGCAGAAGGGCAATTGGAGTTAAGTGACTTCCTCATGGTCACATGGCTAGTAAGTGTTAAGTGTCAGAAGCCAGATTTGAACTGAGGTGCTCCTGACTCCAGGGCCGGTGCTCTATTCACTGTACCACCTAGCCACCCTGCATTTGTGATCCCTTATGATATGCTTTCATGACTTTTAGAAAAAAAAATTTTTTCTCCTTGACTTGTTTTGTAAGTCACTTGTTTTTTATATGAGATACCTTATATTTTCTACATTTTGTCTTTTAACCGTGTTATTAAAACAAGTTTGGTTTTTTTCCCCATGACATCTCATGAAGTCATTCATTTCTATTTGGTGCCTTTTAGTCTTCAGATAACCACTCAATTGTGGTCTTAAACATCTATTTCTTCTAGGTCTTTTCTTCTAGTGCTCTCATTATTTTTTCCTTTCTATGCAAAAGATATCTTTTTTACTTATAATATGATTTTTAAAACTTTTTCTTTTTTGTTTTTTTTTATTAATTTTAGTTTACATCATGCATTTCCATGAGATTTTGAGTTACAAATTTTCTCCCCATCTTTCCTCTACCCACCACCCCAAAACAGCCATCCCATTGTATAACCCCTCCCCCAATCTATTCTCTCCTATGTCCTCCCCCATCACCC
>CM053586.1:304567302-304587248 GCA_028646515.1 Pseudochirops corinnae | reverse complement strand
ATACTTCACCAAATACTTCCCCAACTGGGACAGCAAGGAAAGATAAGGGGAGGGTCCCACCAAGGCGGGGAAAAAACAGACAAAGGAACATAAAAGTGATTGACAGAAGCAATTTGAAAAGTTAACCACCCCAAATTGAGAAGTTTTTCCCATACAGGGGGAAGAGAGGAGAATAAATCTCAAGCCATACTTCTACCCAGCTGTACCGAATGTTCTGAGAGAGTTTCTGAATAATTAATAACTGAGTTATTAATATGGCTAGTGGATAATCCATAAATTGAGGTCAGTGTTTCCTCTTGGTAACCAAAAGGCAACTCCACCCAGAACACTGAATTCTTAAAAGCCTTTGGTAAGGGGGTGGGAGTGTCCCTGATGGTAGAAATCAACTCTGATTAGTTAATAAGCAATGAGGAGACAGACATAGTAATGAGGAGGTGGGCAAAAAAATCTTCAGCTCCTCCTGCGAAGAATATTACCTGATCATGAGATTCAGCCACCTCCAGCAATCTGGACAAAAGAATCCATCTCTACCAAAACCACTCTGGTTGGTTTTCCCATTCTTAAGCTGAGTCACTCTAAATTTTAATGGAAGGTTCCAAGGACAGGAACTTCTCTCCTAAGTGCAAGAACTTGCCTAGAATGGATTCTGTTTGTAAGGTCTTCTAATAGGGTGGGGTGGCTTCCAACATCTAGAAGCAATGTACTCAGAGGATTTGGGCAATCTCATCTATTGGCAATGTCCCTCAGAGACTGGCTGAATAACCTACAGGGGCTGGTTTCTGAATGAGGAAGTAGGAAGGGAAAAACTTAATCCTAATTTAATAGTTGATTATTAATATAAGAGAAAAATAATCATTTCTCTCACATCCCACTACTAATAAGAAAAAAATAATTACAACATAAGGTAAACTGTGCCACACAAAGTTGTATGTATATGTGTGCACATAAAGTACTACAAGATCTTGTTAAGGCGGAAAAGATGCTTAGAAGTGTCTGTTAGTATTCCAAAAACAAGCTACTCATTATAGGTCCCAAAGAGCTGGAGGAATGTGGAGCCTGTGGAGACAATAATAGGCTAAGTACTGGGACAGTGCAAAGATGATGATAGTCTAGATTTACCACCAACAAGATCACTAGTAGCAGTGTATGAGTAGAGGGAAAGCAATCAACGAGATTCACCTTCCCTTCTTTCTTCCTTTTGCTCCTCCTGCTACAGAAGTCTCCAGCCGACCTGACTCTAGGACAAGCTAAGAAAGAGACAAGAGAGGGAAAATCCTAAACAGTAGCAGGAGAGAGGGAAAACCAGTGTTTGTGACCCATCACCCTGCTGAGGCCAAGAAGAACATTCCTATGTAAGATACAGTAAATCAAAGACTGGCTATCTACCAAACTCACAGTACATAAGAACCTTAGATAAAAGCGGATTCTTTTAATCTCTCTACAAACTGTTTGAATGTCATTAGACCTGAGAGAGATTAATCTAAGAACGATACTCTAATCTGCTCATTACTTCTTAATTCCCATAGACCTAAAATATTTTTTAACAAGATCAAATAGAAATTCCAAGAATTCTGTCTTACCATTTCTGTTTCCCCTCAAAATCAAAGAAGTTTGGTTTAGGTGTATTACAATTTCCAACTTTGACCTAGAGAAAAAATATCAATAACTTATTTATTTAAATACATGAGAAACATTTTCTTACTTCAAATGAATTACATGTACTTAATTACTATAATTAAGAAAATATCGGTGGTAACAGAAAAATTTAGTATTATTTCTAAAAGAAATAATTCTTTAAAATCTTTAATTGTAGAATATTCTTATTCTTTAAAATTATTAAGTACAATATTACTACTATTAACAGACAGGATAAATTCCAATAGAAATCTCAATAACTAAATGTAGAAATAATATGAAATAAGAGCTTTTCCAACCAAAAAAATAAAATCTAAAATAATTTTGAATGTACCAGAAAACATAAAATATGTGTCTGAGAATCTTGGGAAAAGGTAAGACAAGAATAGGGCAAGGGAGGTATGAGCTAAAAAAAAGGGAAAGGGGAGGAGATGTAAGTCTGGAAAGAATCTATGGAAAAATGTTAAGTCACAGAATCTGTTGTAGTAAGGGATTCAGACTTCCTTTCTTACAGTATTTTCAGGTACTAAGGTTCTATCACTCTTACCAAAGAAGGGAGACCAGGTATGAATGGAGAATGAATAAATTAATTTTGACTTCAAACCAACCACTTGGCCTAGAACAATTTCAGAGGCCCTTCTAGTTCACCAAAATATCTTCCCACAATCTTCTCTAAATTACTTTAACAAAGGTAAAGGCTTTCCATTCAACATTAGGAGAAAAGATAATAATACAAATAATACAAACTGAGGGAACTAAGCTATGACTGAGTCCCACTTAATAGTGTACTCAGTCCCTAGTACTGGAAAAAGAAAACTGGACGGGGTTATGGTCCCTTTTCTTCATGACCTCCTTCTGTGACTTTGGACAATTTGTTTTACCTCTCTGGTTTCAATTTCATTCCTTGTTTTGACATGGGAGCAAAAGGTCAGTGACCCATCTAACATAAAGAAGGAATCATCAGAAAGTGAATCTCCAAGAATGGAGGGAAAGTTTCAAGAGGAGACAACAGATGAACAAGGCACTGAGACTCTAATTTTGTCTACTGCGAAGTCTTACTTACCTTCAGTTGAGCTGGGACAAAAAGAAACTACACACTGAAATGTTTTTGCCAGCTCTACTTGACATGACTTATAAGATTTCACTGTGATACAGCACTAGCCTTGAAGTCAGGAACACCTGAGTTCAAATGTGAACTCAGACACTAAACACGTACTAGCCAGGTGACCTTGGATAAGTCACTTAACCCCAATTGCCCTGCCTTCCCTGATCCAAAAAGTAGAAAAAAAAAATTTCACTGTGTATGTTTTGTTTTGAAATAAAGATGACTTCTCATAAAAGAGCTTTATCCTCCTATATATTTGTTAATCCAGTTATCAAGTGATTTTAAACAAAATATATTCTGGAGATCAGTTTATCTTTAACTAGTATGTAGTGTAACTATCAGTATGATAATTTTCAATTTTGATGGCAAGTTTCAAATCCATAAGCAACCTAAGAATCTTTCAAGAGAAAAAAATAAGTTCATTTATTTCATTCTACTCTGTATACAAAATTATTCCCAGTAATACAACCTGTAGTATTTTATTACCTCTACCTGAAAAGTACAGGAAGTATTGTGGGAAAAACTTACTACTTATCTGGATGCATAAAAATCTAAATTAAATGTTATCAATGATGAGCAAATTAGTACCTGTAGCTGTGTTGGTACTGCTTACCATTTAAGTCAGAAGTAGCTATCATCATTAGATATTTTGTTGAGTCAGCCAAAGATTTATTCCAGTTTTCAATGTTTTTTGTTTCCCAAGCTAATAATTGAGTTGATTAAAAAGGCTTTTGCTGTACTGAGTCCAGAATGAGGAAAGCATCACCCAGTTTAAAAAAATAAAAGGCTATTAGATTCTGAACATCTACATTCTACTAACTTGCTGATGATAGGGACGCTACTGGTTGAAAATGTTAATGTTTCACAGACATCCCTTATAATAGATATTACATTGTATTACAGTCAGGGATTATGTTATGCTGAAGCAAGCTTATACAGGTTTTGAGAGCCAATTGTTAAATTTTCAATGTGAATGTTTACACCTCAGAAATGAGCAGAAAATGTTAACAATGCAGATTAAACTTAGAAGTGTGTTGTGCATATATTTTAGGGGGAAGAAAGCTGGTTATTAAACATCCCTGATTAGTCATACCTGAAAAATTGTCAATGCTGTCACTTTAGGAAAAAGAATAAAAACTAATGACTAAATTACACTAGAACAATGAGAATTTGTCACATCATGACAAAAAAAGCAAAAGGAAGAGTTTGAACCTGCTTTTATATGTAAAGATGACATTAGTAACACCAATAACAGTGGATATTGTAAATTTTACATAATCACTGTTCTGACTGATTTACAACTCTCCTACTGCTCTGTCTTCCCTAATCTCTTATTTAACAACTCAAGCAGAAAGAAGAGTGGAAAAAGTCCTGGACTTAGAATGAAAAAACCTGGACTCGAGTTTTCTACTAGCACCCTTCCTAAGGGACTCAATTCCCTTAAAAAAAATAAAGTTATTATAAGGAAAGTACTCTGTTAAAAAATATAATGATTATTATTGTCACTTTCTACTCAAGGATCCTTGATTCTGTCAATGTCAATATTCCCTCCATTAAAGCAGGGCACAGCCCCTTCAAACCTAAGTAGAATTTTTGCCAGTCACTCTGCCCTCAAAAATTCATCACCCTGGAGGAAACCTGCTGAGGAGCCTCCCAAATTAGCTAAGCTGGTCCACCATCACCAGGCCAGTGCAGTACTTAAAGCACGTCCAGGTGGGCAAGCCTGCAAGAGTAGGAACTCTACCAGCATTCTGAAACTTGGGCCTCAAAAATCAAAGTTACCTCCAGTCAAAGTAAGAGTTTAGTGGAAGCAACAATTACTATCATTGACTTTAACTCTTATAGCCATTGACTTTCTAGGAACAAACTTCTCAAAGCATCATAGTAAAGTTTAAATAAAGTTCAATTTATTTAAACCTATAGTACTATTTTTATTAGTATGTAAAATCCTTGTCATCATCTTATTTTATACGGTTTTTAATGAAGAGATTTGAGGCTATCTCTATCTTTAACCCCAGTAATCAATGAAAAAGTAATGTTAATGAGCAAATGAGTTTGCTTGTTTCTTTTCAGAAATATGGCCTTCATTTTTAAAACTACAGTATTAGAAGCCTCAGAAAGCTAAATACAGTTGGTGAAAAGGAATTAGTAAGTCATGATGCTGCAGAACATGGTGACTTTTTCAAGGATTCATGTCTGGGAAATCTATCTCCTGAACAATCTTATAAATTGAATAAACCAGCCTATCAGGGTGGCTAGTATTTATTTATCTATTATATGTGATGTTACATCATATATATCTTATGCAAATATGCAAAACATTTTACATGTTATTTCATCTGATCCTTACAACTCTGTGAAAGAAGTATTGTTATCCCACTGACGTTTGAGAAAACAGACATAGACAGGTTACATGACTAGCCCAGGATCTCTAGTATTTGAAGAGTCAAACTCAAGTCTTCCAGACTTGACAGTGGATAGTGTTCCACTGAGCTACACTACAAGACTTGCTAATTTATATTTTGACAAATGCCAGGGAATCAATTTCCCAGCAGTTCATAGGATCACAGGAACATAAATTTTGAGTTAAAAAGGACCTTAAAAGCCCACTAGTCCCTCATTTTACAGATGGGAAACTAAGTCCCAGAGACATTCAGGGTCTCAATGTCACACAGCCAGAAGTAGCATGTCTGAGATTTAAACTAAGCTCTAAACCCAAAGCTCTTTGCACTGGAAAACAATGCTTTCTTAACAAGTGGTTTAAACAAAATAAAGACACTTAGCTATTTTTACATGTACTGCTTGTGGGAAAAATAAGTTTCACTTAATTTTGACTGAACTCTTTTAGAGACAGATTAGGAACAATTTCACAAAGTGATAATGAGATTTTCCTCTGTCACTCAAGTGAGCTCTGCTCAAAGCAATGTTCAACTAACAGTCATAATAAAACAAAAAATGGGGGGTGGGGGTGTTCCTTTGTTTAATTCTAAGAGTGAGGGTTGTGATCTAGGCAAAATGTGATAGAGAAAATTAGGGCCTATGGTCACCTTATCCATAGATCTAAAATCCTATCATTGTATATAGGATATCACTATAACACGTTCTTCACAAATGCAGAAAGGTCATATGTTTCTACAATGATTAATTTATAGACTTCAGAGTAAGTCCATACAAGAGCCTAACAAAAATTCTTGAAATGATATGAAAACAATGAAATGAGATAGAAGAATGGGTGCTTTTTCCATTACGGGAATTAGAAGTCAAAGGACCTGGATTTGAATGCTGGCTTTGCTACCTATGTGACTTTAAGCAAGTCACTCACCTTCAGTTTCCTTATCTGGAAAAATGACGATTATTATAGTACCTGATCTCTAGCATCCCTTCCAATCTGAAGTCCTCTGATTTCATAACAAGGAGACAAAGTCTACTGAGGTAGTGATTTAGAAGGTATCAATGGTGTACTGCTAAGACAAACACTTACTAGCAGGCAGCAATAGTGAAGACTTCTAAAGAGCAAGAAAAACACTTTTTAGGAGGCTATTTTGGTCTTTCTATCACTATTTAATTTTACAGAAAAATAGCTATATTTACACTGTCCAGAATGAATGTAGCTGTACCTGTTTCGTTCTACCTTTTTTGGAAAAAAGGAGCTAATGACCCAAAAAAAACAAGGTAATATCAGAGCCTCCTCCCCCAAAGTTCTAGCTCAGTGCCACTCAATGCTGGGACTGGTGCTCATAAAAGCTGGTCTATCTATCTGCACCTCCAATTACATCTTCAGCACAGTACAACAGCTGATTTTCCACATGAAGACCTTAAGTCACCTTGAAAATGCCCAGTACACTTTGCTTAAGAAAGAAAAGCCATCAAATGAGGATATGGCTAAACAAATTGTAGTTTATGAATGCAATGGAATATTACTCTGCTGTATAAAATGACAAACGTGAAGAATGCAGAGAAGTATGGAAAGATCTACGTGAACTGATGCAGTGAAGTAAACAGAACCAAGAAAACAATATACAAAATAACCACATTAAGGTAAATGGAAAGAACAGCTGAAAAAAAAGTAATGTAATGAAAGCTAAACAATTATAAAAAACAAGCATGGCTCCAAAAAAAAGAGATAACATATCCCCACAACACCCTTTTATAGAAGTGGGACAGCAACAAACATTATATACATGGCATGTATTTTCAGACTTTTTTTTTGATGTACTGATCAGTTCTATTGATTTTTTTCCTCTTCTCTTTCTTGTCTTTAAAAAATGCTATTTGTTATATAGTATAACCCAGGGTGGGAGGATGCTGGGGAAAATTACGATATGAAAAAAAGACATCAAAACCCATTTTTTAAAGACAGAAAAGTACACAGTATGTTTTAAAAAGATTTCTGTAACAAAATTCAGCTTTCAAAAATGACATTTCTTTAAAGATTCTAGATAATTCGCGTTTTACCATAATTTAACTTTCGTATTTAATTTTTCACATGCTCATCTATACTGACAACCTAGTTAATCGGGTACTTAATAAAACTGTTGACTGACAGGAAAGATTACCTTTCCTTCCATCATCTAACTGAAATCATGTGAAATGACTCACTACAGTATATATTAACAGATTCAGATGTGCTTTTAAGTCTTGGAATAATGAGAACACTGAACTGGGCATTTGGCAACCTAAATCCTAACTATTATGTGTCTGGACAAATCACAACCTTGCTGGGCCTCAATTTCCTCATTTCTCAAATGAAGTATTTGAATTAAATTATCTCTAAGGTTTGTCCAGTATAATATGCCTGCCTTTCTGGCTGTTCCACAAATGAGACTCTATTCTTTGGCTTTCAGCATTTTTTTTGGCAGTCCCCTAGGCCTGGAATGCTCTCCCTACTAGTTTCTCCAGCTTCCTTCAAGTCCCAAGTAAAATTCCACCTTCCACAGGAAGCCTTTCCCAGCCCCTCTTAATTCTAGGGCCTTTCCTGTTAATTATTTCCTATTTATCCTGCAGATAGCTTGTTTGTACAGATTTCCTTGCTGTCTCCCCCACTGGACTGTAAATTCCTCGAGGGCAGGGACTGTCTCTTGCCTCTTTGTGTGTCCCCAGAGCTTACTGAAGTACCTGGCACATCATAGCTGCTTAACAAATGTATATTGATTTGACAGTAGGCCTCCCTCCTAGTGCCTCAGTTTCCCTATCTGTAAAATGGGAAAACTGTATTAGATGATGTCAAATTCTTTTCCTGTTCTGTAATGTCTGATTTTAACAGGAAACTGTGGTCAGTCAAAATAGAAGTGTAAGTTAGGCAAGCACTGAAAAATAAAACAAAAATAGTAGTAATCTCTTATTTGGTTCAGCATTTGTCTTGTTTATTGCAACAGAACTATTATTCTCTCACAATCTCAAAGCTCTTCATTTACAATTACCACATTAACTACTCATGATATTCTTGCCCAAGCAAGACATTGATAGAACCTTTAAGATTACCCCTATTTTACAGATTAAGGAACTGAGGCTAGGAGAGTTTAAGTATCATACTTAATTAAGGTCAGCTAGGTGGCAAAGTAGATAGTTGGACTACCTGAGCCTTTTCCAGGGCCCCCTAAAGCTGGTGTCTTCCTTTGGTCAATTATCTCCAATATATCCTGTCTGTATGTCTGAATGTACACCACTGGCTCTCCCATTAGACTATAGAGCGGTCAGGGACTCTCTTTGGTCCCTCTCTGTAAGCCCAAAGCTTGACCCAGTACCTAGGACAAAGTAAGCAGTTAATAAATGTTTAGTGAATTTACTAACAGGTAAAATCCTGCCTCAGGCATAGTGGATAGAAGTCTAGGTCTGGAGTTGTAAGACCTAAATTCAAAGACTAGAGTTCACTTAGTAGCTGTAGGACTCTGGGCAAATCACTTTGCCTGTTTGCCTCAGTTTCCTCACCTGTTAAATGGGGACCATAATAGCACCTGCCCCCCAGGGTTGTTGTGAGGATCCATGAGATAATCATTATAAAGGGCTTTGCACAGTGCCTAGCACTTAATAAGTACTATAAAAATGTTAGGTGTTGCTATTATTATTTTTATATAAATTTATATAAATTGTATTATTATCATATAATGTGTGAGCCTAGGCAAGTCACTCCACTTCTATTTACCTCAGTTTCCTCATCTGTAAAATGTAGACCTCCCAGGGTTGTCGTGAGGATCAAATGAGGTAATAAAACACATTGTGCAACCCTTAAAGTATCTGACTATATAAATCCTGTTACTGGTATTCTGTTGACCATTGATGGAGGGGGCACGATGGTCCAGTCTCCAACTCTAAGCCCTACAGCTGTCAAGGCCATGTTTTATATATAGGTAGCTAGGCAGGTCGGCTGTAGAGAGGTAAGATGGGCCAAGAGGTAGGTAGGTTAACAGGTCGGCAGGTAGCAGGTAGGTACTAGGGAAGGAGGTAGAGAGATGCAGAGACACGTGTGTGTGTGTGTGTCCGTCCCCGCAGGGGGGAGGGCAGGGCTCTCTCCCTAACCCTGACCTTGACCCTAACCCGCCCCCCTTGGGCTGCGCGCCCGCCCGGGCTTGGAACGTTACCTGCTTGTACCTGGCGTACAGGTAGAGGAGCTGCTCCCTGCTGGCCACCTGGACCAGGCCCTGCAGGTGAGCCGCCGCCTTCTCGAAGAGCTCCGCAAGGCTCTTGGGTGCCTCGGCGTGGGGGCCGGCTGGAGAGTCCCCCACGTCCCCAGACTCGTCCCCCGAGCTCAGCTCTCCGCCGCTGTCGCCGGTTGTGGCCCCCAGGGCCGGGTAGGGGGAAGCCATGGCCCCCGGGCCCGCTCGGGACGGACGCCCAGGTCGGCCCCGGCGGGTCGGGTCGTCTCCGGCTCCCCCGGCTGCCCCCACGCTCACTCCTCTCCCTCGGGTCCCTGCTGTAACAGTCCCCGAGGGCGCCTGAGGAGAAGCGGGGGCCGGGGGAGGCTGGTGTCCACCTTCGCTCGCTTCCCAACGGGCCTGGGCCCGGTTCTTCCCGCTCCGGCCAGAAGGGAGTTCGCCAACCTCCGGGGTCCAATCTCTCCAACGACGGGAGGAAGGGGCGGGGGCGAGGGGCGAGGGGCGCGAAGGAAGCGGAGGCGCGCTCGGGGGCCCACGGGGACGAGCGCTTGGCGCGAACGCGCACCGGCGGAGGGAGGGAGGCCGGGAGGGAGCGAGTGTATGGGGCTGGGGGAGGAGTGAGCGACACGTGAGGGGAGAGCGCGCGAGGAGGCGCGGCGCGAGAGCTGGGGTTGGACCTGCTCGGCGCCTGTAGTAGCTCCCTGAGTGGGCCCACAGCCCTTCCACTGGTGGGACCGAAATGAAGACCTCCCTCCCTAGAGGCAAGGATGCCTGCAGGGGCGGTGGTGGGTAACGGGCGCGATTCTGGCCTCGTGGTGTGGAGCGACCCCGATCCTCTCCGCGGATGGATGGGAACAAGGCTGGCGAGGTATCGGTGCAGCTGACTCAGTGGTGCCCGGGAAAACGCCTATTTGGGGAAAAAGGTTCCGCCTGCCTCTGCTGCCTCCTTGTGACTCCACCCCCTGCAGCCGAGCCCCTCCCTGCACGTGGGCCTTGGGGCTGGAGGCCGGGCCTGAGCGAGATTTCTTCCAGGAGCTGTCTCCTCCTGTAGCACGCACACACCTCTCCTCCTCCTCCTCCCCCCCCACCTCCACCACTGATTCCCCCTCCCACCACCCCCGCCGCCGCAGCCGTAGGGCAGGAAAGGTCACAGCCCCAATACTGTTAAGGCAGCTCTGATCCTGGCAAAGTGAGGTGGTCCCCGGCCCGAAACACTCGAGCCTAGTGGCCTCGTTTTCTTCCTTGGTAAAATGATTTTGTTGAAGGAGATGATGTTTAAATGCTTACTGACTTGAGTTGGATCGTCCACCTCCATTCCACCCTTTATAAGGCTGTGCAATACAGTGAGCTGGCGCCGTGCTAATCCTCCTCTCCCCCCTTCTCCCCGCAAAGGCCACCCCTGCCCTCAAGGAGCTTACAGTCTAACGTAGCAGACCTCATGCAAACAAATACGTACCAAGCCAGCAGTATACTGGATAAATGGGAAATGATTCAAAGGAGGCGTTTGGAGAGGTGCAGAAAAGCTCCCTACAGTGTGTCCTTACTCCTGAACCGCATTCTTGGGCCATCACTGCCTTCCTTTCTCCGGCCTCCCTGGATTATTCTTATTATCACCCTCAGAATTTACTGAGCGGGGGAGGAACCTAACATCCTACTCTGACTGAACGACAATGTCACAGAGCAAGAGTTCTGCCAAGCAGGAAGGGCTTCAAGTACCAGCCCGGGGATAAATATGTGCCTGCCCCTTGCAGCCTGGCCCAGCTCAAGAATCTCATCCACGGGTCTGCCCCAAGTGGCCAGCTTTCAGTCACAGTAATTCATGAAGCCATCAATTACGGCTTGGAGAGTTACTGAAGCTGGTGTGGCATGATAATGGCTGTTGTAAATAGATGTCTCCTCCGACCTCTAGAAGCACACAGTATGAGGTTGGGAACGTGGTCTGGCTGAGATCAGGCATTTGATCTACGAGTGCATGACACAGCCCAAGCATGTTTTCTCATCTTGTATAACTCTTAGGCACATTCTCCCATAAATTCTCCATAGGAGACTATAGAATCACAAGTTTAGAGCTAGGAAGGACCTTTGAAGCCATAGACTCTGAAACTCATCTCACAGATAGACAAACAGGGATGGAGGTTAAATAACTTGCCTAGGGTTTTCGAAGGTTTATGCTAGCGTGTTAGATATGGTGAGCTTCACTTCTTTACAGGGGAGGGGACAATGAGGGGATACAACAACCGGCCAAGCAGAAGGATTTCTGAAGCCCAGGGCTGCTTGACACGCCAGTGATTCTTTGTGAGTGAACTCTAGCCGGATTTGGAGATACCTGTAGCTGCCAGAAACCAGGGAACCAGCCTTGACCAGCTCAAGGGCAACCTTGACCAGCTGCTGCAGCCTCAAGATCTTGCTTGGGACTTTTCTAGACATCCTGCTGCCTGGCTTATTGTGTCTACAACTGTCTTGTCTCTTAACCCCCACTCCTCATCCAAAAACCTCTAGTTAACTATTAATATCTCACCCTTTTCCACAACCCCTTTGAGCAACTGAGAGCAAACACTCTCCCATTCTCTCTCTCTCTCTCTCTCTCTCTCTCTCTCTCTCTCTCTCTCTTTCTCTTTTGCAAGGTTTTTTCTTTTTTGCAAGCTCTTCTCAGACAATTAACATTTTGTAATCTGTGATTGGACTCTTTCATTTACGGTCCCTTTTTGAGCCTGGAGTCTTTTGTTAACAGGTTGTCCAAAGAATAACTATCTTAACCTAAATACATTTCCCCATCTGCTAGGTCATGCTACCTTTTAAACTGAGGCCTTCCTCTAGGTTTTTTAATGTCTCATGAATACAGTGCAACAATTAAATTGCCTGCCTAACTTTCTGAGTTACATATGTTTGTTTATAGAAATATTGATACAGAAAAATAAAGAAAACATACAGACACAGATATTTACCCCCAGAATTGAACAAATTAGGACAAACGTGTGGTAAAGAATAGGAAAATTGAGCTTATGTGTACAGATAAAACAAGTAAAGAAATCACAATCTCCCAGTCAGAATGGGCAAAGGAGATGAGGTTTTAGAAATTGTTCGAATAATAAATTGATGAATCAAGAAGCGTTTATTAGAGTGTCTCCTAGATGTGCAGTGCTATAGATACAATTACAGAAGTGAGTTAATCCCTGCCTTCAAAGACTTTACATCCTAATATGGGGATACCACTTAAGAGAGTGCTGAGCAAGGAAGGGATTTTTGGCCTTGGCAGTCACAAAGGTTACTAGTGCAGCTATAGGACCATAGATTATCATGCCCTTTTTCCTAGCAACAGTAGTAATGATCTGACTATTGTTCTCTCCCCCCCACACCCCCTAGCAAAAGGGGTTGCTTCCCAGCTTTCCCTTTTCAGATAGAGAAAGTCTCACCTCTGGTGTGTGTTAACGGCCCCTTACTCCTTTTCAGGAGTTCCAGATGGTGATTCATGGGATGCCAAGTATCATGTTGTATCTATGCTTATAAATCTATGCTTTGGGACAGGGGTGGGGAATCCGCAGCCTCAAGGCCACATGTGGCCTTCTAGGTCCTTGGGTGCAGCCTTTTGACTGAGTCCAAGTTTTACAGAACAAATGCTTTTATTAAGGGGATTTGTTCTGTGAAGTTTGGATTCAGTCCAAAGGTTGCACTTGAGGACCTAGAGTGCCACATGTGGCTTCAAGTTCCTCAGGTTCCCCACCTCTGCTCTGGGATCTTTGAAGATATCAGTTGCTTGAGGGGGATGTGAAGATGAAATGATTCCTTCATTTATTCAAAATTGACTAACAAGGGGGAGATGGAGGGTCTTATCTGTGATGCCATTTGCTATGGGCTACCTGGGCCCAGATGGATACTTGCCTGTTATGAAGTTATTGAGAAAGAGGAGACCTCAGCTGGTTTTAAGAGCGAAAGCAAAAAACAATAAACAATTAACACTCACAGGATATATGCCAGATACCTATCGAGTTCCAGAAGAATGATCTTGGATTATTCTCTTAAGAGAGGAATCAAAGATCGCATACAACTGCTAAGGATTTTTCCCTTAGAATTCTCTAGATGAATGCTAGCTCAGGATTCCATTGTCATGGGGAAGGTGGCAAGGGCATAAATGTCCATTAGACAAGAGGATAAAGTCCTTTATTTATTCATCTGACTGCATAAATGTATATATGGATGTCTTATTTTTAGTAATGTTGATTCATTTGTTCATTGTTTATCATTATTGTTATTTGCATTCCTCAGAGTGAGGAAGCATTTGCAGTTCAAAAATTCTGAGAAACAAAACCATGTCCTTATGCATATGATAAGAAGAAGAGAGCCTATATCATACATTACAGAACAAGTCCTGGCAATCACAATGTCCCCTTCTGTCCCCTTGCACAGCTAGCACCCTACTTCAGGCCCTTGTCACCACAGCTCCCTGATTGAACTCCTGAATTCCAGGTTCACCCCCTCTCCAATCCGTCCTCCACGCGGCCAAGAAAGCCCTTGCAAAGTACAAATCTTGACCACATTTCTCTCATGTTCAGGAATTTGCAGGGCCTTTCCTAGTATTGCTGGGATAAAATACAAACTCTTCAACTTGGCCTTGAAAGGCTTGTTACAAGTTACTCCCCTTAGAGATCTCTAAGATCTTCTTGCCAAAGGCAGCCTTTTGTCTCCAACCTTTCTATCTTAGCACTCCTCCCTCCCTCTCCTCCTTTCTTTTTCCTCTCCTCCCTCCTCCATCTCTCAAAATCCCCCTTCAAGGCTTAGCTCCTCCAGTGCCATCACAAACCTTTCTTTTTCTTCCTATTGTTCTGTGCATACTTATCTGCCTCTGTTGTATTTCCCACCCCCAACCCACATCCCCTACCCTCAGTAGAACGGGAGTTCTTTGTGGGCTAGAGACTGTTACTTATTTTGTCTTTTTATCCCCTGCACGTGACACTGTATCTTTCTTTGCAGGCACTTTATAAATGCCTGTTGGATTTGGTTTTGATTGACTAATCAGCACTGTTCTAATAAGGCTATTCCAAAAGCATGAAATAAACTGCATCCACAGATAGTATACCAAGATGATTTCTGAAGGGTCAACCAGGATGGTGCCAAGATTTCCAAGAGGTTCGGAGAAACAACTCCACAGAAGCCCAGGGAGACCATTTTTTCTTTAATCACTGTCCTGCCTGATACGACACTATCTGTATAAGGAACTATCAGTTACAGCAAAGAAAGAAATTTTGAATGCTATAGATAAATTCACTTACCTTGGCAGTGTACTTTCCAGGAATGTACACAGGGATGGTGGGGTTGACACGCACACATTGGGAAGCTCTGAAGGAAAACGTAGGAGAGAAGGGGTGTTAGAATGCCTCCCAAACTGAAGGACTTAACAGAGCCTTTGTGCTGACCTCGTTGTTGTATACCTATGAAACCTGGACATTATAACATGCACCATGCCAGGAAACAGAATCACTTGCATTTGAATTGTCTTAGGAAAATTCTGAGGACCGCCTGACAAGATAAGATGTTAGACACTGAGGTTCTTTCTTGAGCTAAACTCCCAAACATTCAAACTCTACGGCACAGAGTGTAACTCCCAACAGGTTAAATGGTTTGACTGCCAAAAGTACATTTGCCTAAAAGCCTATTTTATGGAGAACTCACATAAAGCAAGCACTCTTATGGTGGTCAGAAAGTAATACAAGGACACCCTCAAGGTCTCTCTGAGGAACTTTGGAATTGATTGCATGACGTGGAAGACGATGGCAAAGGACCACCTAGCATAGCACACCTGCATCAGAGAAGATGCTGTGCTCTGTGAGTAAAGTAGAATTGAAGCATCTCCACTCCAAATGCTCATACAGACTATTTGTGCCTGACCCATGGTAGAGTCTTCTGAGCTCATACTGGTCTGATCAACCACAGTTGAACACATTGTACCTTGACCCTGATAATCATTAAATATCATATTTTGGCCGAAGTCTGAATTAGTCAGACTGCTTTCCCTTGCCTTCTGTGTCAGCAAGACACCAGAAACCAGAAAAAGCTGGAGATAGGATTTCCCCCTTATCTTGGGAGAAAATCTGATATCCTGAGACCATAAAATGTGAATAGACCCTGCTCTGTTTGTTGTCAATTTGCATTTACAACCAAGGAACTTCTTTCTCACGTATAGATGGCAACAAATGGAAATCATAAAAGTTTTGTGACATGATCATCCTGAATTTGGATGGTTCTAAAATGTATAAAAAGTCTTGTGATTCATCTATTCATCAATTAGGATGTAGCTCTCCTAACACCTTGTCCAAGTTTCTCTAGCTTAAGGGAATAAGGAATACGTATGCTGTAATTGTATACCATAATTTGTTTGTCTCCTTTAACCAAACTCTTTAATAAGGATGAAAACCCCAAGATAATGATGTCATCCTTTGAGAATGAAGGGCAACAACCAATCCTTAGTGCTTAGCACAGTACCTAGTACAGAATAAGCAATTAATAGGTGCTCATTCACTTGTTCATTGACATATACATTTTTAAATGCCCTGTGAAAGGTCTACAGTTTTTTAATAACATGTAGACATGAGTTTTTTTGGCCCCCTTTCATATGTCTGCTTTGCCCATACAAGAGTGTGCTAGGAAAGCTTGTTTGACAACCAGCTTTCTTTTTTGGGGGAAAGGGGGGGGACTTTTTTTTTTTTTGGAGAGCAGTTGAGGTTAAGTGACTTGCCTAAGGTTACATGGCTAATAAGTGTTAAGTGTCTGAGGCTGGATTTTAACTCAGGTCCTCCTGACTGCAGGGCCAGTGCTCTGTTCACCGTGCCACCTAGCCGCCCCACAACCAGCTTTCTTTAAAAAAAAAAATGCAGGATACACTTTTGAGCTTAGTCTGCATTATTAATGTTTTATCCATTACATTCTTAAGTTTGGACAATCATTAAAGCAATAAATCAAGCCCTGATTTGTAGAGTTTGCTGATTTCCTGAAAATTTAACAATTACTGCTAGCCAGTATGATCTGACTCTAGCACACCCCTAGACCCACCTCACAAATGCATGACACCCTAATGAAGCTTGGAACAAAATCCTGTGACTGCTTTGCGTGGCTAAATCAATTGCTCTCAGCAGCTGTAGCCTTTATGAAGAAAACAGGTAAATGAATTCTGCAGTGTGTGTTTAATGATGAAGCAAAAATCCCTTGCATTTGTTGCAATGTTATTAGATGGATGTGTGAAAAGATTGCAAGAATATCTCTCTCATGTTCTGGGATTTCAAATAGAAGATGGTAATGCCTATTTTAGAAGCGCCTAGATACATTTGTTTGTGAGACAGTGGAGCATAGCAGCTTTGGAGTGGAGAAGTCCTGGTTCAGGTCCCTCCCCAGATAGCACCTGTGAGACCCCAGGCAAGGCACTAAATCTTCCAGTACCCTAGGCAACTCTGAGGAAAGAAATTACCGAGCAGTTGGAAATCTACTTTGATAAAGGAAGTTTTCTCACATAGAGTTAACTGCATCAATGAAATCACAGGTCTAGTATGAAAAAAAAAAGTGTAATATATATTATTGGAATACTCCGTTAAATGCTTGTCATCTTTGCCATCCTTATGTTCTTGAGCTATGGAGACTCTCTTTCCCAGGCTCTCACTCTGAAAGATTTGTAGCTGTACAGATAATAACCGTCAGAACTTGGGACTGGGTCCCTTCTTAGGGCAGAGAGAGATAGGAGTCTCACAGATAAACACTCAGGGCCTTGGGTAAGATAAGATCTAAGCATGAGTGTGGCCGTCTGATGATTACAGCTAGCAGTTCTATGGGCCACTGGGCCTGGAGTCAGGAAGATTCCTCTCCCTCTGTTCAAATGTGGCCTCAGATACTTATACTTATGAGCTGTGTGACCTTGAACAAATCACTTAACCGTGTTTGCTTCTGTAAAATGAGCTGGAGAAGGAAATGGCAAACCACTCCACCATCTTTCCCAAGAAAACACCAAATGGGGTCATGAAGAGTCAGACACAACTGAACAAATACAGCTTCTAATCTGTGCCAAGCACTGCTTTAAATGCTTTACAAATATCTCATTTGATCCTCATAACAACCCTGGGAGGTAAGTGCTACTATCACACCCAATTTACAATGGAGGAAACTAAAGCTAACAAAGATTAAATGACTTACCCAAGGCCACACAGCCAGTAAGTATCTGAGGCAAGATTTAAACTCAAGTCTTCCTGACTCCAAGCCAGTGCTCTATCCACTGAGCCATCTGGTCCCCTCTTAGCCAATCACTGCCTTAGAGCTGCCTTTTGGACTAAAGCAGTAGACCTGAATCCACATAAAAGGCAGGCCTTCCAAACTGCAAAATGGAGGAACCAGAGTTGCACATTTTCACTCCTGCTCCTCCACACGTTGATCCATTGATGCTGGTGCTTACATGGCCATGTTGACAGTTGGCACAAGATGAGGACATTACTCTCGTCTGGAACCACCCAGAGGGCCAGAGTAGCCATGTTCTTGACTCTCAGTTGAAGACAAACGCTTGGTTGATTGTAACTATATTGTTCAATTAACCTTTAGGTGCGCAGGTTTTGCTACGGACTATTCATTTCTCTCCTGCTCCTCATTCTTTCAAGTATAGACTTACCAAATAGTAATCCAAATAATAGAATATAAATCTGAAAGACTGATTACTTCTCTGACCTCCATTTTAATTCATCTCCGATACCTTATTCTATTCTGTAGCCTTATATCATTGCCACATGGATGGTACCAATATGAGTATCTTTATTAGGAGCTTAATTCCCTTCTTCCCACCAGGACTAAATTAGTTTTAGAAACTGGGCAGTGTTTCTGATATTTCCAAGCTTCTTCCTAAAATGAAACCCCATTTAAAAAAAAATATAAATGTTCTTCCAGTACAGCAATATAGCTGCAAATCATGGAATGCCATAATCTCTGAGGAGTCCAAATCACAGCTCACCCTGAAGCAGTGTGTAAAGTAGCAAGTGCATGGTGGGCGTAAATAGGTAGCGTTATATGACTAGTGATGATGTATATGCAAAAAGCAATGTAAAAGAGATCATCAAAAATGTGCAGCAAGACTGTTCTGTAATTTAAGCTACTAAGCAAAGGTATCCTATCCCTGTAAGGTTCAGACATGTTCCCATGATTAATCTAAGCACTGGACAGGATGGAAACGCTCTCATGGGGAAAGATACTGAGACCAATTCAGGACCCAAGGTTGAATAGAGATACTAGGCCAATTTAGGAATCGTAGTTTCTTGGAAACATCCAGCTCAAAAGACAAAGCCACAAGTGAAAGTTGGTGCTGGAACAGAGGTTTCAGGCCAGAGAGATCTGCATGGAACTCTGGAGGCCTGATGCTAGGGGCTTCCAAGAAATGACCATTTTTGTCTATTGTAATTTCTTTTCCTTGAAAGTATCCTCTTCTCACATGTGCTGCTGAATGAAGGTGGAGACAATCACACAATCATTCTGCCTGGGTCCACTTCAAATTCATGTTATACAACCTCAGCTGGGCCCTCACTGCTACTAGGTAATCAATACTGGCCTCCTTAACTTACTACCCCACTCACCATAGCAACTCTTCTAAACTTTTTCATCCCCCTTCAAAACTCTCATGGCTCCCCCTAAGTCTCTCCCCTAAGAATCTTGCCTCATATTTTATAGAAAAAAGTGAAGCCATTCACTATGAGCTCCCTATTCTATCTCATTTCACATCACTCAGGTGCCTTCTGCCCCTTCTCTCCTTCCCCTATCTCATATAAAGAGGTAGTCTTATTTCTTGCTAAGGCAAACCTCTCTGCCTACACAAACAATCCCATTCTATCCTATCTCCTCCAACAGATTGCCCATTCTGTCAACTGACTCTTTCACTTACTCGATCTTTTCCTGTCTACTGGCTGCTTCCCTACTGCCTACAAACATGCCCATGTCTCCTCTATCTTCAAAAAACTCTCAATTGATCCTTCCATTCCCACTCTCATCCTGTATTTCTTCTACCCTTTGTGGCTAAACTCATTGAGTATCTATGATAGATACCTCAGCTTTTTTCACCTCTCTCCTTCTTCTTCATCCCTTAAAACCTTCTCTCTCCAAAATTACCAATGGCCTTTTCTCAGTCCTCATTCTTCTTGACCTCTCTACAACCTTTGACACTGTTGATCGCCCTTTCCTCCATTATACTCTCTTCTTTCTTTCTTGAGGACCCCACTCTTTCCTGGTTCTCCATCTTCCTGACTGCTCCTTCTTAGTCTGCTTTGATGAATCCTTATTCATATAATGCTTCCTAACTATAGATGTCCCATAGGGTTCAGTCCTAAATTCTTTTCTCTTCTCCCTCTATACTACTTCTCTTGGTGATCTCATCAGCTTCTGTGGATTTAATTACCATGTCTGTGTGGATGATTTTCAAACTACCTGTCCTAATCTCTTTGCTTATCTGCAGTCTCCCTCCATTTGCTTATCAGTCATCTCAAAGTGGATGTCCAGTAGACTTCTTAAACTAAGCCCTTCCCACCTCCTAATTTCCCAGTTACTGTCAAGGACACCATCACCCTCCCAGTCTCCTCCTACCTCCCCCCCAACCTGTCATTCTC
>CM053586.1:304517466-304566802 GCA_028646515.1 Pseudochirops corinnae | reverse complement strand
AATCTATCACCAAAGCCTCTCAATTTCCCCTTTGCAACATCTCTGTACTGTAGCCCTAATCAGCTCACACTTTACTATTGCAACAGCCAGCTAGCGCATCTGCCTGCTTCAGATCACTCCGTACTCATTCATCTGCCAAAGTGATTTCCCTAAAGTGCAAGTCTGACTAGGTTACTACACACACACACACACACACACACACACTCTCTCTCTCTCTCTCTCTCTCTCTCTCTCTCTCTGTCTCTCTGTCTCTCTCTGTCTCTGTCTTTCTCTCTCCCTCTCTCTCTCCTCCCAGTGGCTCCCTGTCATTTCCAGAATCAAATACAAAATCTTCTGTTTTGAATTCAAAGCCCTTCATAACCTAGGACCTCTCCTACCTTTCCAGTCTTCTTATACCTTATTCCCTACCACATACTCTCCAGTCCAGTGGCATTGGCCGTTTTGCTGTTCCACAAATAAGACCCTCCATCTTTCAGCTCCAGGTGTTTTCTCTGGTTATCCTTCATGCTTGGAATGCTCTTCCTCCTCCTCATCTCTGCCTCCTGGCTTCCTTTGAGTCCGAAGTAAAAATCTGTTTTCTAAAGGAAACCTCTTATTTCTCAACCTCTCATTTCCAGTGCCTTCCTTTTGATTATTTCATACTTATCCTGTATATAGCTTGTTTGTACATTATTATTGTTGTTGTTAAATTAAAATTAAATTGTTGTCCATTAAATTGTGAGTTCCTTGAGGTCAGGGACTGTCTTTTGTCTCTTTTTGTATGTAGCACAGTGCCTGGCACGTAGCAGGCACTTAAGAAATGTTTGCTGACTGCTCCAGCTAGGCTGGCTGGCCTGCCCAGCTGAGTGGCATTCAGAGGGAATAGCTGGCCATTACCCCACAGGAGTTGCTTCCCCAGGTGATGGCTGTGAGGACTGGGCTGGAAGTAGGACTGGTGGTCTGAGAGGTGCTGCCTCTGACAGGGCCCTCGTGCCTATTAGTTGGTTGGCAGCTGCTGCCACTGGTAATAAGGAAGGTGGGTCCTTTCCCCACAATTATTTCTCTCTCCAGTGATTCTGATAATCATAGAGAGAAGCACAATTGGGCTCACGAGCTATAATATTAGGACACTTCTCAACCCCTTGAGGATTACCCTCAAGCACTGGGGTGACAATAGACACCCAAGTTCTATGGACTCAACCTGCCAGTGTAGATTAAGACTATATCTACACAACACGTGCTGTAGTGGTTAAACAAGAATACATCATCTAGAAAGTCCTACATCTAAGAGACCCTAGACTCACAGAGATAATGAAGTTAACTCTAGTAGGTAGCACATAGATCTTTTGACCATTAGAATCCTTAGCTTCCTTCAAGACTCAACTTATATGCTGTCTTCTTTATGAAATTTTGCCATCTCATCAATTGTTACTAATTTCTTCTTCTTCTTCTTCTTCTTCTTCTTCTTCTGCTGCTGCTGCTGCTGCTGCTGCTGCTTCTTCTTCTTCTGCTTCTTCTTCTTTCCTTGTATTTCCTTACCTGTGTACATAGTTGCCTCCTGGACATTACAGGGAAATAGTTAGACCTTATCACTTATAGCCAGGGGATTCCCAAGAGAATGCCCTGATATCTGGAAACCATTTTGGTTTCTCATAGGTATACTACAAATGAATATAAGTAACCTCAAGATGCTCCAAGTAGTCATTAATTATAGGAACTGTCCTACACAGTGTGAGTATAGGGGAAAACTGAGGGTAAATGCCAGAGTTTATATAAAAGGGACATATTCTGGATGGAGAAGTGAACTGAGTTACACCAAATTTCCTCTCTACTGCACCTTAATACCCCTCTACACCATTCCCCTTTTGCTCCTATGTTCCCATCTCTGATGAGCGAGTGATCCTTCTTGGTAAGGCCACTCCTTTCACCTGTCCCCTTGATCCTCTCTCTTCTAAGGCATTTGCCATATGAATCACTCCTTTTCTCATTTTCAATGGCTTCTTGTTTATTGGTTCTTTCCTCATGCTTAAAGTCTCACTTTCCTTACCAAGCTTTTATTTCACCCTGCCATCCTATCAAGCTGTTATTCTATACATCTCCTCCCTTTCACAGGCACAGCCCACCTCTTTTGAATTGATAAATAAGCTAGAAGCTATTTTGTAAAAAACAAAACAAAACACAAAAAATCTGGTAACTAATAGTAAACATTTAATCATTCAGCATAAAAATTTAAAGAGAGGACTGTTAGTATGAAAAAGGAGAATTCACAATTCAAAAGAAATAATGGATTGGAAAAGACCAGAAACTATTTTGCCTAGTTATATGCCAATAAAACAGATGAATTGGATGAATATTTACAAAAATATGAAATATCCAAAGTAACAGAATAAGAAGTAGATTATTTAATTGATCCAACATCAGAAAAAGAAATTAAGCCATAAATGAACTCGCAAAGGAAAAAAACCAGGACCAGATGGATATATAAGTGAATTATATCAAACATTCAAAGAACAATTACTTGCAGTACTACATAAACTATTTGCAAAAATAGGAAAAGAAAAGATCCTCCCCAAACCCCTTCTGTGATACACACATGCTCTTAATACCTAAACCAAGGCATGTCAAAGCAAAGAGGGAAAGAAGTATTCATAAGAAATATTGGTGCAATAATATCAAATAAAATATTAACAAAAAAGACTGCAATCTATTTAAAAGATTATGTAATATTACCAGGTTGGATTTATACCAGGAATGCAGGATTGGTTCAACGTTAGGAAAACAATAAATATGATAGTCCATGCAAGTAACAAAAATAATAAAAACCACAATTATATCAATAAATGATCAAAAAGCTTTTGACAAAATTTAACACCTATTTCCGTTAAAAGAAAAATCCTGACAAACATAGGGATAAAAAGAGCTTTCATTAAAATGGTAAGTAGTATCTATCCAAAATGAAGAGTCAAAATTATTTGTAACAGGTATAAATGAGAGACTTTTCCATCTAGATCAACTGTGTTCTGGGCTAAGCCTGTCCCAGTCAATCCCAATGTAGTTTAGGCTCAATACTGGAACAAAAATGAGACGCTCATAGGTGATTCAACAGTTAACAGAAAGAGACTGACTTAGTCATGAAGGAGAAGAATATTTAACAAGGGTGGGCATTGAGAACCCGTTAGCTGAGGAAGCTCCCATCGTGATCCATCATCCATTATCACCATTATTGTTTAATAAATATCTAGAAATGCTCCCCATAGCAATAAGCAAAGAAAAAGAAATTGACAAAATAAGCATAAGCAAAGAAGAAACAAAACTCATACTTTTTTTCAAATGATAATGGCAATCTATTTAGAGAACTCAAAAAATTAAAATTGAAATTTAATAGAAATGATTCATAACATTAACAAATAATAGGATAAAAAATAAACCTGCACAAATCACCCACTTTTCTATGCACTGCCAACACGACATCACAGGAAGAAACAGAAATAGAAGTTCCATTCAAAATAACTATAAAATGTATGTTATTTGGGAGCTTACCTACAAAGACATGCATAGGATCTATATGGACAAAACTACAAAACACTTGTAACAGGTTGTTGTTTTTCAGTCGTGTCCAACTCTTTGTGACCCCATTTGGGGTTTTCTTGGCAAAGATGCTGAAGCGGTTTGCCATGTCTTTCTTCAGATCGTTTTACAGATGAGGAAACTGAGGCAAACAGGGTTAAGTGACTTGCCTTGGGTCACATAGCTAGTAAGTGTCTGAGGCCAGATTTGGACTTAGGAAGATTTTTTTAAAAATTATTTTAAGCCATTTATATTTTAAGCCTGACTTCAGGCTGGGCATTTTATCCACTGTGCCACCTAGCTGCCCAGCCAACTACTGCAACAGGACCATACAACCAAAGCCTCATCCAGTGACCAAGCAGCGCATACTCTGCCTAATGCTGCACAGTGTGTAGAGGTTTGGTGAGCTTACTTCTGGAAGTTGGTGATGCCATATAATGGATGGGCCCTCCTCTCCACTTCAGAGCCTTAACAGGTATATTCTGTGACTGTTTCTAGCTGCTGAACTGGAACCGAATGTAATAGAAAAGGCACTATGCAGACAAATCACTCTTTCCTGGGGGTGAGTGAGGCAATGACTACTATAAGCTTCTGGGTGGAGTGAAAAGGTACAGCTATTGTTCAGTTGTTCGGTCATGTCCAACCCTTTGTGACCCCATAGACCACAACGTGCCAGGCCCTTCTATCCTCCACTATCTCTCAAAGTCTGTCCAAGTTCATATTTGTTACTTCCATGACACTATCCATCATCTCATCCTCTGCCATTCCCTTCTCTTTTTGCCTTCAATCTTTTCCAATATCCTGGTCTTTTCCAAGGAGTCCCATCTTCTCATTATGTGGCCAAAGTGTTTAAGCTTCAGCTTCAGTATTTCACCTTCTAGTGAATAGCATGAATCACTTTATTTAAGTATTGACTGATTTGATCTCTTAGCTGTCCAAGGGACTCTCAAAAGTCTTCTCCAGCACCACATTTTGAAAGTATTACGTCTATGACACTCAGCTTTCCTTATAGTCAAACTCTCACAACCCTACATTAATATTGGAAAAACCATAGCTTTGACTATATGGATCTTTGTTGGCAAAGTGATATCTCTGCTTTTTAGTATGCTGTCCAGATTTGCCATAACTTTCCTTCCAAGAAGCAAGTGTCTTTTAATTTCGTGGCTTCAGTCACCATCTGCATTGATCTTTGAGCCCAAGAATATAAAATTTAACACTGCTTCCATTTCTTCTCCCTATTTATTTGCCAGGAAGTAATAGGACCAGTTGCCAAGATCTTAGGGTGTTTTATTTTTATTTTAAGCTTCAAGCCAGCTTTTACACTCTCTTCTTTCATCCTCATCAAGAGGCTTCTTAATTCCTCTTCACCGTCTGCCATCATAATGGCATCGTCTGCATATCTGAGATTGTTGATATTTCCCCTGGCAACCTCAATTCCAGCTTTCGATTCGTCTAGCTTGGCATTTTGCATGATGCACTCCGCATATAAGTTAAATAAGTAAGGTGACAATGTAGAGCCTTGTTGTATTCCTTTTCCTATCAATTGGGAAATGGCTGAACACATTGTTGTATATGATTGTGTTGGAATACTATTGTGCTATCAGAAATGATGAGCAGGCAAACTTTAGAAAAACCTAGAAAGACTTCCATGAACTGATTCGAAGTGAAACGAGCAGAACCAGGAGAACATTATACACAGTAAAAGCTATACTGTTTGATGATCTACTGTGAATAAGTTAGCTGTTCTCAGCAATACAATGATCCAAGACAGTTCTGAAGGACTTATGATGGAAGGTGCTATCCATCTCCAGAGAAAGAAATGGTGGAGCCTGAATGCAGACTCAAGATACTTTTTCTTTACTTTTCTTGGATTTTTTTTTTCTGTTTTCATTCACAGCATGACTTACATGGAAATGTGCTTTGCATGACTATACATGTATAATTATGCCAAATTGCTTGCTTTCTCAATATGGGGGACAGAGGTTGGAGGGAGAGAATTTGGAACTCAAAATCTGAAAAAAAAAAAGATAACATTGTTTTTATAGGAAAAATAAAATATTAAATTACAAGGGGAAAAAAATTAAACCAGATAGGAAGACATGGAAAGGTATAGGAAACTCACATCAATGCATCAAAGAATTGACTTTCAAGACTGAAATTATTTTGTTTATGTTTTTTAATGTCTCAGATTTATTTACTCTCTGGTTTTACTTTGTTTTTAACTTCCAAGTACAAAGTTCCTGGTGCACAATTTAATAAAAACAGAAGACATTTAGTTTTTTGCTATCTATGTATGTAATGTTTTTCTACTTTTACTGAAGCTATTTGATTAGCTTATTCCCTCTATTACAGGAGTCCTTAACCTTTTTATGTCATCAACACAGTCTGATGACGCCTATAGGTCTCCTCTCAAAATAATATTTTAAATGCATAAAGTAAAATGTGTAGATTGGCAAAGGAAATCAGTTTTTTTGCAAGAAACTTTCCCTTGATACCCCATCATAACTATACTTTTCTGCTTTAGGTGACGAGTATTGGAATGGACTAGGCTATGACCTCATGTGAGCTTGATGTTAATTGGTCAAATGGTCCTGAGTTATTGGGTCAATCAATGTTATAAGACAGCTACTGACTGTAACTGGAAATTGATATTAGGGAGACACTGGAATGAGAACTCAAGCTGACAGCCTTAAAGAAGAACCCTTCTGCTGCTCAGAGGTTCTCTCAGAACTCTGAGGGGGAGTATCTAGTCAGCCTCTCTCTTGGGACCCTAATCACCAGAATGAGTAAGCATTATGATCCCCAAAGCTGATGGTGGGCTACATAATCTTCCCTTGAGTTAAGCATCTGTTCTTCTTGTACTCCCAAATTAGTGCTGAGCAGTTTAGTGGGGAAACATTCGATTCCCTTCCTTGAGGATATTCGAGCTAGGATTATCAGGCAAAGGAACAGTTGAATAGAAAAACCAATCCAGGGATCAAAATTTAGTGTGACATGAAAGTCATTGTTAAATTTGGCCTGATGTTGGTACCAATCATCTGTCTGACTCTGCCTTTTTTTCTTACCAACAAAGAAGGAAAGGACTTGCTTCGGTTACTAAGCATAGTGGGTCATCCAAAAGGAGGATTCAGACTGGAAAAGTCCAGGCAGAGCAAATTGTTCCCCAAACCAATACCGGCTTCTCATGCTCTGCCAACATTGCTAGCTGTCCAGTGTTGGTCTGGACAGAGTGGTGTGCACCTTTACACAGTCTACTCATGGTGTCTACACCCAGATCATTGAGTCTAAGGGTTCTTAACCCAGGCCCTATAACACTCTTTTAAAATATAGCCATAGTTCTATATTTATTAGTTTCCTTCATTTTATTTTGTGTACTAAAAAATATTATTCTATAAACAAGTCTATAGACTTCACCAGATTGTCAGAGCTCCATAATACATAAGAGCTCTTGAGCTACTTCCATCTGTACCAAAAGCAAGAAGATCCTCCAATGCTTTCATACAACCTGTGTTGTTTCAGTTATTTCGGTCATGCCTGACTCTTCATGACCCCATTTGGGGTGTTCCTGGAAGAGATCCTGGAGTGGTTTGCCTTTCCTTCTCTAACTCATTTTACAGATGAGGAAACTGAGGCAAACAGGCCTCAGTGACTTGCCCAGGGTCACATATCTAGTAAGTGTCTGAGCTCCGATTTGAACTCATGTCTTGACTCCATACCCAGAGCTCTATCCACTGTGCCACCTAGCTGTCCCCATCTGACTTCTACTTCAAAACCTTTAGTAGCATAAAACTAACTCACTGGCTCACAAAGGAATGGTCCATTTTTGGACAGCTTTAATTGTTAGTAAGCTTCTTTACAGTGAACCAGAATCCACTTTCCATTGGTCCCAATTTTCATTGCCAGCTGTGGCTCATCAGTAAGTGAAACTCGCTTGAAAGATAGAGATTTCAATTGTTCCTGGGCAAGCAGAGCTGAACACTGCGGCTTCCCATGATCCATGACATCTCCTCTGATCCTGCTGAATCTTCTGTAGTCAGGAACTATTCAGAGCACCAAGTATATTGTGTACATTGCATATCATTACTTTCGTCAAGATGCGAGTTGGAAAGTATTGGACATGGCAGGCTCTGCATAGCATCATGAAAAATAAATATATTTGTGACACGACAGTCATTTTGGATACAGCTGTCTTTGTGTGTGTCGTGATATTTGGGCAAAAGACTTTTCAGTAGTCTACTGGCCTTTTTTATCTCCTTGATCCTGAAGCACATTTTTGAAATGTTTGTTACTGTCCTCCCATACATGCACCATCCCTTTAAAGGTGTTCAGTCAGATCCCTAACTACTTAGGCTAAAGGTAAAAAAATCAACATCAAATGATCAGCATAAAGATAAGAAAAAAGATGCTGTGTAATTATATCAGCTCCAACCCTACCTGTTTAAACAAGCTCTTAACCCTGAAAATGAGAAATGAATTTAAAATTTAAAGACATTTCCTTTACATTTGTGTACAACTTTTCTTAGCAAAGTTTAACCATTGTAAAGCAATCGCCATAAATAGGAAACAATCACTAAGCCCAGAAACTAACCCAGACAGCAGCTACTATATGTTCTTGTCAAACAGAGAACGCTGGAAACCAAAGTGATACTCTTTGCCTCACACAACTTCAAAATGAAGTGAAAGGAAAACTTGCAGAAAACCTAACATCCACCTAAGTCAGAATATCTTGTAGGTTCATTTCTAGGTTGTTACTTCAAATTAGGTTTAAGAACTAATCTCCTGGGAAATTTCTTGTCTTTAATCCAAATCTTCAACTAAGCATGTTAGCAGTACTACAATGCAGAATCAGATAAACATGTTAAGAAACTCTGAACCTGATTCTCTCCTATGTATAATCAATAAGTTTAACAATCCACAGATGTGATAAACACCAATGCAGAAGAATCCTAGAAAGTTATCTAAACCCTCATTTTACAGATGAAGAAATTGAGTCACAAGTAAAATAACTTGCCCATGATTACTTGGTGAGTTAGTGGTGGACTCAGGACTAGAATGCGGGTCTCCAAACTCCTTGTTCAGAGCTTACAGAATTACATAGTCATAGAATTTCAGTTGGAAAGGGCATCAGTGATCATCTAGTCCCAATTATGGCAGCTAGATGGCGCAGTGGGTAGAGTGCCCGAGTTCAAATCTAACTTCAGAAACTTACTAGCTGCGTGACCCTGGGCAAGTCACTTCACCCTGTTTTGCCTCAGTTTCCTCATCTGTAAAATGAGCTGGAGAAGGAAATCACAAATCGCTCCAGTATCTTCATCAAGAAAGCCCCAAATGGGGTCACAAAGAGTCAGACGTGACTGAAAAAGGACCAAACAAAAGTCCCAGCTGTAGCTCACACACTTTTTTCACTCCAGCAGCTTTCTAGAAGTCAAAAACTATAACAAGGAAGCCTACTTTGTAATCAGTAAAATTCAAGTCAACCATTGACTTGTTGTGTGCAGAACACTTGATGAGGCGCTATGTGAAATGCTAAACTCAGAGAAGACATTGTTCTTACCCTCATGAGGTTTACAGTCTTACAGGAGTCTATAATACATAATAATGCCAATAACTATCATATAAAATAGTACAGAAGCACATGACAGATATAAACCATGTATGTATGTAAGTGCTATGATGAACAAAACTGAAATTTAAAAATGTAAACAATTTTCTCAAGCTCTTAGAAACAGTGTTTACTACTAAAGTAAAGATGGAATTGAAAGAAAAGTCAGTTGAAAAGTTCCATGCCAAGGCGGAACAGCAGAACTAGGTAACACTACAAAGGGAGTTGGGAGTGTTATGAAACCTATTCTTAGGCATGTCTATGGCAGAACTGCTATAACAGAGTGTGTTTTCCCATGAATCTGCATAGACCATAGGCAAATTGGCAAACCACCAGGAACTAACGGCTATACGCAACAGAAGCCTTTGGTACAGTTAGCCTATGTCAGGAGCATCTGGGTAGACCTCTGGGCTTGGAGTCAGGAAGACTTGAGTTCAAATCTGTCCTCAGACACTTACCAGCTGTCTGATCCTGGTCAAGTCACTTGACCTCTCTTTGTCTCAATTTCCTCATCTGTAAAATGTGCCCAGTAACAGCACCTACCTCCCAGGCTTGTTGTGAAGATCAAATGAAGTAGTATTTGTGAAACACTTAGCACAGTGTCTGGCACATATTAAATGTTACAGAAATGTCAGCTGCTTTTATTAGTAGGATGAGTCCTATCTTCTGACTCCAGGATTATAAAATATTCCACTGTATTGGATAAATGCACAGGACCACCCAGAGACCCCTGGAATCAACTCAGCAACAGTGCAATAACATAATGATTGACCTGTATGTGCCATTTGAGGCCTTCTTTCCTAGGATATAGGAACACACATTCCATAGGGTGACCAGAACCCCATTGGTGCTTAGTGAACATATGAGGCAATATTTAGAGAGGAAGAGTGGCATAACAGAAGGATTGCTAGATATAGAGTCAGGAAAGCTAGGCTTGAATTTTGGCTCCCATGTCTGTTGCTTACATGCTGAGGCCATCCCTCTTCACCTTACTTTTCTCAACTATAGAATGAGGAATTAAAATGCATCATATGACTTCTAAGGAAATGGCTGTGATGTATTTATGAATTGTGTGTACATGTATACATATATATATGTATGTGGGGTGTGTGTATGTATGTGTGTGTGTGTGTTCTATGTTCAAGGCACCGTACAAAATCAAGTTTAAAGTTACCTCAGGGGAGGCTAGATGGCATAGTGAATAGAGCACCTGTCTTGGAGTCAGGAGGACCTGGGTTCAAATCCAGCTTCAGACACTTAATACTTATTAGCTGTGTGCCCTTGGGCAAGTCATTTAACACCAATTGCCCTGCCCTCCCCTTCCAAAAATAAAAAAAAAATCAAAAAAGAAAGTTACCTCATATCTTCAGAAATACAATCTAGGTGGCATGGTAAATAGGTGAATAGGTGGCATGTTGAACTTGGGAATCAGGAAGACGCCTGTTCAAATCCTGCCTCAGGCATTTCCTGACGCTCTGTGGTTACTTAACCTTGTTGTGCCTCAGTTTGTAAAAGGAAAGGATTAGGGGCTGCTACGTGGCACCTGGAGTCAGGACGACCTGAGTTCAAATGTGACCTCAGTCACTTAACACTTAATAGCTGTGTGACCTTGGGAAAGTCACTTAACTCCAATTGCCCTGCCTTCCAAAAAAAAAGGACGAGGTTAGATTTAATGACCTTTAAGATCTCTTCCAGCCTCAATCCTAGGGTTCTATTATAAACTAATTCTTTCCAGATAGGGAGTGGACCTATCTACCAAGAGGAACTCCCTGGGGAAGAACCTTCCCCTAGCACTGTAAGTCATTACCTTCTTAATCCCTCAGAGCCTTTAGAGAGCTGCCTAGAACATTAAACTGGGAAGGGACTTGTCCAAGGTCACACAATCCCTATGCCACAGGCAGGATTTGACATAAATGGCAAATGTGACAAATCATGGGGGAAAAATGCAGAACATTTCAAATAAAGACTGGCAGGTCTAACGGAGGATTTATTTTCCTTTTTTGCTTACGCCTCCTCTGGGTGACTTTGTAGAAAATAGACATTCATTTTCTTGCTGTGACTTTTGGCTCTGTGGACAAAATTCAGTTGATCAAATAGAGACAGTCCTAAGTATCTGTCATGTGTCCAGTGCTGTGAAAGAGACTGAGGGAAAAGAGCATCCGCGATTCTGTGGGTGTCCTTAATGAGTTTCTAGCTTGGTTGAGGAGAGCAGAATAATACGTACACTGATTTGTGGTTCATAATCAACAAGCATTTATCAAGTGCCAAACACGAGGCTTATAGATACAAGAAGGGTAGTCCTGACCCTCGAGGAACTCGCATCCTAAAGGGCAGAGACATAAGTAGAAGTGGAAAAGGAAAGGAGGAGGGGAAGGAGACTAAGGTACACGGCCCAGGGGGACGGTAGAGAAAGTCTGGAGTGAAGCCTGAAGAGGAATCACAAATTTAGACATGGAAGAAGTCATGCCATCATCATCATCACCACCACCATCATCATCTTCATCATCATCAGGTGTCCAGGGTCACAGAAGTAGTAAGTGCCTGAGAGTGGATTTGAACTCAGGTCTTCCTGACTTCAGCTCTTGCATTCTGTCCCTTACAGATGAAGAGTGAGGCCTAGAGAAGTTAGGTAACCTGACCAGGTTGGCCCAGCCTGGAGATGAACATCTATCACATTCTACCACACTCCCTCGTGCCCCTCTGAAGACTAAGCTTCAGAAAGAGAGGCAGTCAACATATTTGTAGAAGCCATTCTGCCGATCTGCAGGAGAACTGGAGGAACAGACCTTCAAGGACTGTAGTTTGGGATTATTCACTAAGAAATCAAAATTTGGGGGGCTGTCATCTTTTTTCTGGATTCACCTACCTTTCAGAAGAGCGTTTGGGTAATCAAGAAGGAACGGACACATTACATCTTTATGAAACTTAAAAATGTATTGTACTTACTTATAAGACATGAAAAATTAGGAATACAAGGAGAGGGAGTAATTTAGGCCCCCCAAGGTCTGACTCTGGAGGGGCTTGTAAATTCACATCACTTAATTTCACCCTTTAGATCCAGACATTGTGATACAGTAAAAGGCCACATGGTGGCACCCTAGACTGTAGAGCCATCTCGCGTCTTAAGACCATGTATGAGAAGAACTCAGTTCTTACCCTCCAAACCCTCTGGAGGATGGAATAAGCTTTCATTTTCCAACTGCAGTCATACAGTAGGTACTTACTCTCTGGTTTTTGCCCTACTATATTCCCAGAAGAAGATCCCAACCCCATCCCGCTTTTGTTCATCCACTCTACCCAGATGGTAGTTGCTGGGACTTGAGAAGCAACTAAGGAGAAATCCAGGTGTTTTATCCTAGGTTAGGGGTGGGTATTCATTCAGGTCGGAGACATACCTCTCCAGTACCTGAAGGTGAGAGGATTTTCTGGATAGGGGCCACAAACCAGAGATAAAAGAAATTCCCCAAAGTGTAATTGGGCTCTTTAACCTCTATAGGGAATGTCCAATATGGAAAATCCCTCCCCTGGTGCAAATCAGCAACTCATTCACAAGAACTTTGAGAGATTAAGCAACTGTCCCATAGATATTGTAGTAAAAAAAATAGTAGCATAACTAGCAGGACTCCACCGTCTACCTAATTCCAAGGCTGATCAATTTGACAGGAAGTGTTACTTTCCTTATCTAAAGTTACAAAAATGAGTCTATTTTATGACGATATCATTGTATCCAGCGTTTCTTAAACCGTGGGCCAGGTTAGTCAGAGTTGTCCTAAGTTTGGTAGAAAGTTAAGTTATTGTATAAAGAAAGTGAATCCATTATTCAATATATTTTTATAGAACAATATGTGCTGAGCAACTATGTAGGCCCTGTGTAGAATTATGCCATGGTCCTTGTCTTTGGGGAACTTATCTACCTGTGGAAATGTGGCTAATAGACAGGACCCTGAGCGGCCAACAGGACCCACATCTCTCTCTCAAAACTCCAAAACTACAATGTTAACAGAATCATTACATATTTCTGATCAGATAAAACATATGGAATAAACTTGCTTGATTTCTAATTAGATGTAATACAGTGATCATGCATCCCTACCTAAGGTCACTTCCACTCCATAAATAATGTCTGAGAGAAGTACTTTGCTGATATTTTGCCCTCCTTTGTAGGCTTCATCACCTGGTAGGTCTGGCTTTGTGCTGTCTGGATCTCTTAATACTTCTCACATGCATTCTACAGAGACTTTAAAGTGAACAAAATACTCTATATACATTATCTCATCATTTCCTCAAAACAAGTTAGGCAGGACAAGCATTATTATTCCTGTCAGGATCCCCATGCCAAGACCATCTCTCTCTTTTTACAATTAGGAGACACTCTGTCTTCCAAAGCTAAGACCCAGCAAGCCAGCTGTGTCCTGAGCTTGACATAACAACAATTCTTTGTGCTCACCCTCTGGATGATCTCAGCCACAGCAAAATCCCAGAATTGTTTCATGCCAGCCTCAGGTGGTCCTTGAGCTCAGACAAGCACCTATAGGACCCATGCTCCAGCCATGAAGTCCTGCTAGGAGTCAAATTTGTCTCCTTGTTGCTGTTACCCCTCACTGTCAGGACTACAGCTCACTGTGCAGCCATTGGTATATGTATTGAGATTGGCCCACACTAAAGCGGGTCTATTAGTAGAGGGGACTCTGCACGTGTGTCTAGTTTCCTTTCTTTAATGGAGTGAAGAAAGCTTTTTGCTTATTACCACTGTTGGCCCTTTTTTAAATTTTGGTTTTATTTTGTTTTATTTCTTAGAGTTAACTGTGGCCGTGATAACCTGTGTGAGCTCTCTGGCATGGTTGTTGTTGTTGTTGTTGTTGTCGTTGAACTGACAGGGGTTGCATAACTTCTGTGACTTGGTCATTTATTCTCAGAGTTGGCATCCCTCTTAAACAGTTGGGGAAACGGAGACTCAGAGGGGCTTAGGGATTTGCCTAAGGTAGTACAGCCAGCAAGTGTCAGAACTGAGATTCAAATTCAGGTCATCTTATTCAGTAGCCAGTGATCTCTCTCCTGCAGGACCGTCACTCAAGCTGACCTCTAAGCAACAAGAAACAAGAATAAACAACCTTCATGCTATATTTGATGGATGTTCCCTGATGCTCAGTCATTTTTACCCATTTCTAGCTGACCACCTTTGGAAGTCCCTACAGCAGCTGTTTCAAACTCTCAGAGCAATAGAGAGACTAGAGTAGTGCTGGGCATAGAAATGAAAGCACAAAGAGAAAAGAATAGCTGGACTTATCATCAGAGTGATGCGAAAAGATATAAACAGTGCCCTAAGGGTTAAAAAGAACATTAAGGGTTGCTTTTCCTTAAGATCTCCTCCTCTGAATTTCCCATCCTAGCAGTCTCCCTGCCACAGTCCGACTGACTGCCCAGAAGATAATGGAGCTTCAGATGCTACTGGCAGGGTCTGGGCACTCCAGGGGTCTCAAAGCCAGGGAGATGGTAGGAGCAGAAAGATCTGGAAAAGAGAACAAAGAAAAGGATGCTTTCCTCTTATCCCAGTGGCTAGGAGAAGATCATCGGAGTTCAATTAATATTTGGAGTCCCAGGATTCAGCACCATAAATGTTGAGGTCAAATTTTGGGAGAGTGGGTTTGGGTATGAAAGAATTCACTTAGAGCTTCTCTGTAGCCACGGGGAGCTCTGTCATGGAAGCAAACACGACCTCCTTAGCAAGAAAGCTAAGGGATCTCACTTAGATCCCGATATTTGGGGGAGTGATGCTTAGATGGAGGTTTCAGAATGATAATGTAGTTTTTGAAGCTTTTATGGGGGTTAAAGATTAAAGACACAGGACAAGAAAGGAGTTTATAACACAGAATGAGGGAGACAAAGGGAACTCTTTATGGGTTAAAGATTAAAGGACAGGGGAACACAGGAGAAGGGACACAAAAGCAATTCTTTTGGTACAGGTTCAAAATAAGGGGGAAAGGACTTTAGGACACCTTCAAATTACTGAATAAGCTACAAGACTTCACAAAATATTGGAAAAGCAACCCTTGATATTCTTTTTAATCCTTAGGGCATCATTTGTATCCACATCAAGATGACCTGTATTCGGGTGCTCACATATTCACAACCTGTGTGAGCTAGGACACGTCACTTAATCTTTCTGTGCCTTGGCTTTCTCAACCATAATGAAGGGGCTGATCTAGATGACCTCCAGGATCCCACATAGAGCTAAATCTATGACCCTGTAATAGACTCAGATAGTACCTTGCACTGAGTATGGGAATTCAGCCCTTTTTGCCACCTCTATACGAGTTTTCTTATGAGCACCTCCCAATGGATACGAGTTCACAGGGACATTCCTGTTGCCTTTCCATATTTCTGTTTCCCATATTCCTCCAGGGGACCTGGGGCAGGGTATGAGCTCCAAAAGGAAAGGGGGAGGGTTAAAGGCTAAAGGCTGCTTCCAGAGCAAATACTTACTTGAAGGAAAGGGGAAAACCTGCCCCAAGCATCAATATTCTTAGTCTAAGATAGAGTCTGCCTAGTGAAAGTTTGCACAGGAACCTAAATGCCCCCTAGAACTGAGTGGTTGAAATGAATGTGTGATAATCAAAGTTTTCTGGGAGCTTTGTGCTAAGTCCAGAGAAATGCCCTTCTTTGAAGATCACATCCAGCTCAGCCTCTGCCCTGCTGACATATTTTTTCTAACAGGTGCAGGAACAAGAGAGGGTGACCTTCAGGAAGTCCCAGACACCCAGAGGTGATAACTCTGCCTCATTAACACCAAAGTTGTGAGTCAGTAGGAATTAACATGAAGAGTTACTGATCTTTCCCACTCCTATATCTCCTCGTTTTTCGTTTCCCTTCTCTTTGTCAAGTGCTATTATAGTACTTCATGGAAAATTCCATGTTGGGATAAGGTCCCTTTGCTGAGTGATGAGTTAGAGATGAATAGCCCTGTGTGAGATGAATAGCATTTCCTCCTGGGATAATTATACACTCTCCTGCAGGAATTCATGCTTTATAAGGACCATTTGAAGGAGGTAGGGACACTTAGCTAAGAGAAGAGAATGTAGAGGGGCATGGTATCTTCTCTTCAGGTATTTAAAGAACTCTCATCTGTCTAAGCAACTTTGGTCTTGTCTTGCTCAACCCCAGGGGCAGAACTGGGAACAATGGGCAGAAGTAATAAAGGCAAATTTAAGCTTGACTTAAGGAAGAACTTACTAACAATGAGAGTTCCCTCATGAAGAAGTGGGTCACCTTCCTCCCCCACTAGTGGTCTTAAAATTACGGTTTGATCTTGTAGAGAAGTGTCAGACACAGATTGATGCAGCCTACAACTCTAGAGTAGCCTTAAGCAGATTAAAATGTATTTTGGGAAATATTTAACAAAATAAAATTACAATAGAAAAAAGATAATGTTAATATGTGGTTTTCTAAGTCAATACGATGCCCTTTCTACTTGAGTTTGATAAAACTGGGATACAAGGGATTCATGTTCAGGTATTGGTGGGATTAGATGTCCTCTGAGGCCTGCTCTGTGAATAGAATAACATCATATAAAAAGTGATGGCAACCAACTCAAAGAGCAACTGTGTCTCATTAAAAACAAACAAACCACAGTGGGATAAATAGAATTCCAGAAAATAACAGTCCATCGGTGTTGCCTTCTTTCTCTACAGAAACAAGTAAAAAGTATAGAAGTGATCGGCTAACATATAAAACTAATCAGCAAATTGGCCACTTCTGAAAATTCCTGCCTTATGCCACACCCATAATCTGTGGCTTCTCTGCCAAGAGATGGATGTTACCCTTCAATGTCAGTTCTCTGAAATACTGATTGGTTACTTCATTAAGAGGAGTTATTATCTTCAAAAGGTAGGGGCAGCTAGGTGGTGAATTGGATAGAGTGCCAGGCCTAGAGTCTGGAAGATTCAGTCTGACCTCAGACATTTACTAGCTATGTGACCCCAGGCAAGTCATTTGATCCTGTTTACTCAGTTTCCTCATCTATAAAATGAGGGGAAGGAAAAAGAAATATTTCTGCCAAGAAAACCCCAAATGGGTTTTCAAACAAAGAGTCCAGCATGACTGAAAAAGTTCTGAAAAAACCCAACAAAAATCTTCCAAAGGTAATTTTTCCCTCTATATTGGAGAAGGAAGGAGTGAATTAGTACGTAATGATAAAAATGCAAAACAAACAAAAAAACATTAATTAAAAATGCATAGACAAAAAGAGGTTCAGAAGGTGAAATAAAAAAGGCAATTTTGTCACTACTCTGTTCAATTTAATATTTCTGTTTTTTTTTAAAAAAAGTATATATACAACAAAAGTCATGATTTCATTTATTAACCTCTTTATGTTAAAATGTTCATACATGCTGATGATTAAGTTGATAATAAAAACAAAAATTTAAAAAAATGTTAAGTAGATTTGAAGTGAAGATGTGATTCCACTTCTCTGAGTGTTTAGGAACTGTCTCATTGTCCTTGGGTGGTGGGTGGGGGAGGAGAAACAAGGTTCTTCCCCTGTTTCCCTTGAACTTTACCTGCTTTTTGAGTGCCAAGCCTGTGTGTATCCCCCTCTTCTTCCGCCGGGGTCATGTGAAGAGTTTTTTCTGTTTGTTTTTCATTAAGGGAATGGCTGGCATGTCTGACAGGCCTAACAGGAGTTAGTTATCTGATCCCTGGAAGGGCACAAGTTCAGGCATATGGAGAGTATTGCTAATGGCCGGTTTTAAATATCCTTGCTCTGGCTGCCTTCTAAACAAAGTTATGTACTGAAGATTAAGCTACTGAGTCAACATTAATAGGGCTGTGTTTTGTGTGGGGTTTTTCCCCCCCAAAGGTAATGATGGTTTTTACTAATCAACAAACACTCATCTGGCATGTACTCAGTGCCAGACATTGTGTTATGCACTGGAAATAGAAAGACAAAGAACGAAAAGAATCCCTGCTCAGAAGGAGCTTACATTCTAATGAAGAAGTCAACAATGAGATACAGGATAATGTAAAGAGAATAAATGCAAATAAATACCAAGCTACTAAATGCTAGGTCTTTTGGGGGGACACCTGAAGTTGAGGGGATCAGGACAGGCTTGACGTAGATGATTGTGTTTGAGATGTGTCTTGAAGACAAGAGGGGGTGTCCCTGATGTTGGAAGGGGGAGAGTGAATTCCAAGAATGAGGGGATGGCCAATGGAAAGGCACAGCAATGGGAGGAGAAGGAATGTCCCATGGGAGAGGAGAGGGAAGGCCTGTTTGGCCCTAGGGAGCGTGCAGGACGGGGAGGCAGTAATGTTGAGTGAAGCTGGAAAGAGAGGTTGGGGCCAGGTTGTGAAAGGTTTTAAAAGCTAAACAGAAGAATTTATATCTGATCCTAGAGGCAATAGGGAGCCACTGGAGTTGATTGAATAGGGGAGTGACATGGTTAGATCAGATTTCAAGGAAAATATTTTGTCAACAATACATGGGATGAACTGGAACGGAGAGAGACTTGAGGCAGGAAGATGCTGCAATAATCTAGGGGAGAGGTGGAAGGGGACCCTGAACTAAGGTGGTGGTAGCTGGGTGAGTATAGAGAAGGAGTCAGAAAGGTGGTTGTTGTTGTTCCAACTCAAGCACTTACCGATATTTGTGAGTTACAGCTGACCTCAGTATAGCTATAGAATAGCATGAAGCTAATGCCTTCATTTGAGAAACATTTATCAAATATCCTACTATGTGCTATGGGCATTGTACTAGTGCTAGGTATACAAAGAAAAAGAAATCTGACCCTGTCCTCAAGAAGTGGGAGGAGATAAGTAACTACAAAACAATTAGGGAAATAGCACTTTCACCCGGAGAGGGTGGATAATCCTGGTGTTAGAGGAGGAGGAGGAGGAGGAGGAGGTGACTTACGCTGAGACTCCTGGAAACCTTGGTATTCTATAGAATCTATTATACAGATGAAAATCAAGAGAGAGGGCATTCCAAGTGTTGTTGATCTTCCCTTGTTTTCAGTTGTATCTGGCTCTTTGTGACCCCATTTCAGATATTCTTGGAAAAGAAAAGTGGCTTGTTATTTCTTTCTCCAACTCATCTTACCGATGAGGAAACTGAAGCAAACAGGGTGAAGTGACTTTCCCAGGGCCACAAAACTAGTAAGTGTCTGAGATCAGATTTGAACTCAGGAAGATGGATCTTCCTGACTCAAGGCCCAGAGTTCTATGCACTATGGTGCCACCTCGATGTCCCAGGTAAGAGCATGTGCAAAGACAAAGACTGGAGATTGAATGTCAAGTCAGGTCAATGTTCTAACAGACTTTTGGTCTTGATTGCATTTATATTAACCATTTTGGTCACTATCCTTCCTAACAGAAGAGCTTCCCATTCAGGGGCACATGGAAGCAAGCCAGAGTTACCCACAGCAGGCAGAATCAAGGGAGGGGGATGTCTATCAGAGAGATCAGGTGGGCAAGGGCTACCCTAGTGAAAGCCTCATGAACCAGGTTTAAATGCTCAAAAGAGCTCTGGCTCCATGATTGACAATAAATTAAAGTAACCTCTTTTCCCAGGGCTGACTCTTCCCTTGAGCTCCTCTTGCTCCTGTTTCAGTTGACCCTTGCTTTGGTCCTGGGTGATCATTCTTTCTCTAATCTCAGATTTAATTGTTTCACTGCTCTTTTACTCTGGGATCTACCCTCACCTTCCTTACCTGTGCTCCTGCTTTGATTCTTTTAGGAAAGTCTAATAACGTCCCTGCCCCACTAAAGGGCATGCTAGGGGATTAATGATAATTAGCAGGTTAGAGAGAATCAACAAAACTGAGCCCAGAAAAAGGTCTAAGCTCAATGCCAGTTCTGGGGATCAAAGAGGGAAACCTGTAACCAAGCCAAGAAGCTAGATAACTTGTCAATAAATACATTAATTAATTAGAAGAAGATAGCAAAATCTGCAAGCTGTAGTTCAGTGAGCTTGACTTGGATTGCTGGGGAAAATCTAGAATGCATCATTACCATACATTACAATACAATACAACACAATACAACACAGCACAATACAATAAACATTTATTATGTGCTTACTATGGGCCAGACATTGTACTAAGCCCTGATGATACAAATAGGAAAAAAACAGTGCTGGACCAAAAGAAGCTTACATTCTAATGGAGGCACATAACACGCAAAAGAAAACTGAAAAGAGTGGGGCTGGAAGGAGAAAAAGGTGGTGAGGAGAACGTGATGATAGTGGAGTCCAATCCAAAGGGTGCCGCTGGTGGGAAATGAACTTGCTGGGCTTCTGAGTCCTCATTAAATGTACGCTTTGGAAGGAGTGGTTTTTTCTTTTTTGTTCAGCCCTCGAGTTCTCCAATCAAAGGGGCAGAAGCAAGTGAAGATACAGATTAGATGTGAGTATCAAAGCTGATGCAATTTCTATTAAAGATATTAGCTCTTTTATCAATTTTTAAGAGACAACTGGCAAACATCTGGAAAGGGAAACTAATTACAACGAGAACATCCAAAATATTTAGATAGCGTGATTAGGCTATTAGATAAGGAGAGTGTTGTAGATATAATTTACCAAGATTTCAGCCAAGCTTTTGATAAGATATCTCGGGCTATTGTGTGTGTGTATAGAAGATGGAGAAAAGTAAACTTTACTTTTAAAAGTAAATCATATGTAATGAGATGGCTACAGAACCAGTCGAATGACTGGACTCAATGACTGATTGTTACTAATCAATGTCAGTGGAGCCGAAGGTCTCCAGCAGAGTATCTTAGGGATCTATACTCTAAGTCTCTTTTATTAGTGGCATCAAAAAAAAAGGCACAGATGGTATGTTCATCAAATTTACAATGTCCAAAGCTGGGAGGGATGGCTAACATAATAGGTTATAGAATTAGGATCCAAAAAGATCTGGAAGAACTAAAAAGAAACGTTAATATCAGGAAAACCAGGATTTCCTTGGCTCCTTTCTCAAGGAAGCTAAATCAAACTGCACTGTTGCGTGAATAACAGTGTAAAGTTTGAGTCTTCCATTGACAAATATTTATTAAGGCCCTCTTATGTGCCAAGCTATAGGTAGGGATTCATGGACCTTGACCAATGTATTTCAGGGATGGGACAGCAGAAAGGGCAGTTCATTCAGAGTATAACCTAGGGGTGGAAGAGGGGGAAGGGGAGGATTCCATCTCTTGAAATCTGATCTCTCCAGCAATGGAGGAATGTGGACCTTAAGAGAGACACCAGTAAGATGGAACCCTGGGGGTGATTGTCTGGGCAGACTTGTGCAATGGAAGACTGAAGTCCAAGGCTCAGGCTAAAAGATCACTGAGGGGAAGAAGCACCTCTCTTTAACTGTTAGCATCCTTAAGCAACAAATCCCCTGGGGGTTCTGACCTAGTTATGACTCTGCAAGACACTAAGAGAAACACAAAGGAAAACAAGACACAATTCTCAACCTACAGGAACTGAGGATCAAACATTCTTCTGTATCTATGGCATCTGGAATATTTTCTTTAGAATGAGCATTATTATATTTAATGAGGAAAATTCTTTGTTTTCAAAGATTCTCACCTTGCATTCAAAGGCTTTCCATATTCTCTACAAACCTGGAAAGATGAAGGAAGGCTTAATGAAGAAGATGTCTTTTGACAAGAGTCGCAAAGCCATAGGCTGATATGGGGAGGGGAAAACACAGCAGACATGAGAAATACAGTGGCCAAGAAACAGCAGTAAAGAGCCATAAATATGTCAACCTCCCTTTATCCTCCTGACAGATAAGGGTAGGGAGAGAAGGACTGGCAGCCTGCCCTCACCCCCACCATGCAGTGTCAGAGCAGGCAGGGTAAGCTGCTGAATTTAAGCATGTCAGTGACTGAAAAGAAACTAATCAGAATTCCCTCAATAAGAGGAGTGACTGGGAAAGAATTCCATGTAATCCTTGATGCATGAAACATGGAGAAATAAAGACTTACTTGAAGTGGGAGGAGGAGGTAACAAGGTGATAAGGGCTTCTTATCAGGGCCATGGAGGGTGTGAGGTTGGCACAGATGGTCCCCATGTAGGGTTACTTGGGAGTTTAGTCCAGAGTGGTGGTAAATCCCATCTAAGATTAAATATCAGTGGGAGATGTAGCCAACAAGGATCTGAAAGAAGAGTTGAAAAGAACTTTAAAGAAAGGTTCAAGAGGGCATAAATAGTTGAGAAGTAAATGGGTAGGTTCTCAGTATGGCATTCATTCCATGTCATTCTGATGGATGCATAGCTTGTGCAGGATATGAGACCAGAAGCAGACCCCAAAGCATCCATATGGTCATTGGAACCAAAATGAAATGGCAATTCTGAGTTTTCTGGAGAAGAAGAAGACACATGCAGGAAGGATGGCCACCCACTACACTAAAAACAGACATTGAGCCAAACCCTGTCTAAGGAACAAAATTTCTTACTACCAAAATGAAAATGTAGCTGCACTCTAAAACATGATTTATTTTTACCAGCCACTAGGATATTAGAATTCATAGGATTTAAGAACTGGAGGGTAATTGTGTCCAACCTCATTTTGCAGATAAGTAAACTGAGGCCCAGAACTTAGCTCAGGTCTTCTATATAGGAAGGAGTAGAGTCAAATTAGAACCCAGTGCTGTTTCCAGTATATGATGTTCCCTCTAGTGGTCAATCAAACAAACATTCATCGAGCCAAGCATATGGTTGGTTGTTGTTCTTTGTTCTTGAAAAGGACCAAAATGACATCACTATGTTAGAGTCAAGGTACAGTGTGTCTGGCTGTGGCTGATCAGACCAATATGGGCTTGGAATGCTCTTCCATAGGTTGGGCGCAAATAGTTCATATGCATATTTGGAATAGTGCAGCTCCGAATTCTTTTCAGCTACTTCAATTCTGTTTTGCTCATAGAACACAGCACCTTCTCTGATGAGGGCATGCCATGCTGGGTGGTCCTGTGCCAGTGTCTCCCATGCCATGCAATCAATTCCAAAGTTCTTCAGAGAGACCATAAGTGTCCTTGTATTGATTCTTCTGATCTCCATGTGAGCGCCTGCCTCGTGTGAGTTCTCCATAAAATAGTCTTTTAGACAAAAATACTCTTGGTATTTGAACAATGTGACCAGCCCATTGGAACTGCACTTTCTGCAATAGAGTTTGAATGCTTGGTAGCTCAGCTTGAGAAGGGATCTCAGTGTCCAGTACCTTATCCTGTCAGGTGGCCTTCAGAATCTTCCTAAGACAATTCAAATGGAAGAGATTCAGTTTCTTGGCATGGTGTTGGTAGACTGTCCAGATTTCACAGGCATACAACAATGAGGTCAGCACAACAGCTCTGTAAGTCCTTCAGTTTGGGAGCAAGTTTAATGCCTCTTCTCTCCCACACTTTCTTTCATAGCCAGGCAATAGGAAAACCACAAAGGAAAGCTGAGGCATCCGTCTCCCTTTGGAACTTATTATCAGTCCAGGGAGATGTCACCTATGCAGAGGAAGCCAGGGCTTCAGTTGTGTAATCTAAGGAGTTTCTGGCAGAATTAATAAGACTTTATGCCTGAGTGACAAGGGTATCCATGATTTATGGATGTGTTGAACTAGATGAGGCCTTTGAGGTCTTTTCTGTTCCTGACTATGTTGAAGATGTTATTCTGTGGGAAACTTGAGGGTAATGGGCTCTAGACCAATTAAGGGATCTCTTTGCACAGCTGGCAACTTCATGATTTACAGCAACTTCCTCATAACAAACCATAGGCCTTCCAGCTAATCCGAAATGTTTTAAGACTATCTAAACCACTGAACAGATTTTCTGTGTGTATGGATGTGTGTGGGTGTGTGTGGGTGTGTGAGTGTGGGTGTGGGTGAGTGTGGGTGCAAATCATTTCTTATGTAAATCCCATTTAGGAGAGAAACAAAGGAAGAGCAGATGTAGTAGATAGGGGGCTGGACTTGGGATCAGTAAGACCTGTGCCCAAATCCTGCTCCAACATTTTACTTGCTGTGTGACCCCAGGCTTAATCTCTTAATCAGTTAATCTCTCTGGACCTCACTGTCCTCCCCTATAAAATGGGAGAATTGGACTCAATGGTCTCTAAGGTCTATTCAAGCCCTAAATCTGATCCTTTCAGTAAAAGATTTAGAGATGGATTCCTCAAAAATAATCACTAAGTAACTTGAAGTAAGGATGGTGAAGTAGATAGAGTGGTGGGCCTGGAGTCAGAAAGACTCATTTTTGTGAGTTTGGATATGGCTTCAGACACTCACTTAGCTGTGTGACCCTGGACAAGTCACTTAACCCTCTTTGCCTCAGTTTCCTCATCTGTAAAATGAGCTGGAGAAGGAAATGGGAAACTATTCCAGTATCTTTCCCAAGAAAACCCCAAATGGGTTCATGAAGACTCAGTTGCAACTGAAAACTGACTGCACTACAACTTGAAGTAAAGAGATACAGCATGGTGTACTGGGAAGAACACCGGACAAGGATGGAGTCAGAATCCCTGGTCTAAATCCCCGCTCCAATATTTACCAACTGTGTGATGGTGGGCAGGGGGAGATATCTCTACACCATTTATCTTGATAACTGGTGATAGTCATCACTAAAGTATACCGACCCCTGGGCCAAATTCAGTTCAGTCAGAGGTGGGCAGGGGGAGAGAGGAACCACATACTTCAGTGTGGAATTATGGCACAGTAGAGAAAGATGTCAGGGCAGCTGAGGAAGTGGGTGACTAGGCTGTTTGGAGGAGGCAGGGGTTGGGAGATAAAAGAAGAGAAAAGAAGACCATGAGCCTATTACTGAGCTCAGGTGAGAGGAGGCAAAGTGACTCGGAATTTCCTAGACGATCTCGACAGGATGGAGTCAAAGGAGGAAAGCCAGTTGCTACGTGATGGCACCAACTCCTCTTCTGACCCTGTGTGTCAGGATTGGAGCAACCAGCCTTGGAGAAGGTGTCGAGGAATGTGGCGTGTTCAGAAGAAAGCTAGATGTCTATGAGATCTGAAGATGGAAGGAGCGTGAGAAAAAAATTGCAAGAGCAGAAGGGACAGAAGAGAATACTGTCACTGACTCCGGTTTTCAACATAAAAAATGTGGTGCAGAAATGGAACACACACAAACAGGGCACCATTAGAACATATGGTTTTTAGAGGTGAAGAGGGGACATTCAGAACAAATGTTTTTCATTGGATTGAATTGCATCAGAAATGGAAAGAGTGACAGGGAATGGATCCAAAGGAAATGGAGTAGAGAGTCATATGTGGCTTAATGAATGAGCTAATAAGCCATAGTTTTCTCTTACATTGGGCTTGGGGGTAGGGAAGGGAAGGAATCCTTCAAAGAACCCTGAAAACTCCAAGTGGGTCACAGACTGAAACAGGCTCCTCAAGCGAGGTCAAACAGAATCTAAGCTACTTAAGGGAGGGGAACCATGGGGTCAATTCATCCTTGTACCTGCTCAGCACATAACCCAGAGCCTCGCATAACGCTTCATGCTCCATAAACATTGAGCACCCTCTTGCAGACACAGAAACAAAACCCACACTAGGGGAGGGCCCAATGGAAAGGGAGGACACAGGAATATGTGGACTTGAGAATCTAGGGATGAGAGTATCAGGCAAGGTAGCAGGGGCAAGAAGCTTGCACCTGTGTGGAAGTGAAGTGTTGCTAGCCATAGTACATGGAGAGAAACACAGATGGAATCAGAAGGCACTTAGTCCAACTCCCTCATTTTACAAACGGGGAAACTAAGGCCCAGAGTTATTCAGTGACTTGCCCAATGTCACACAGGCAAATGTCAAGAGGTGGGATCTGAACTCATGTCCTCTGAGTCCAGAACCAGGGCTATTTCCAGGGTATTAGAGTGGCCTGTGAAGATCCTGACTATATTGTTGCCTCTTCAATTTATGATGATAGAGGAAGAAGGGGAAAAGAACAAGCATTTCTTGAGTGCCTACTATGTGCTAAGCACTTTATAAATACTTTATTAGATTCTCACCACATCTCTATAAGTTAAAGTCCTTATTATCCTCATTTTAAAGTTGAAGAAACTGAGGCCGACAGAGGTTAAAGTGACTTGCCCAAGGTCATACAGCTAGCTAGTCTGAGACCAGATTTGAACTCAGGTCTTCTTGATTCCAGGCCTAGCACTGTATCCATTGTATCACTTAGCTTCCTCTTTCTTAGTTCTCCTTAATCTTAGTGCCTTTCCTTTCATAGTTTCTCTCCTTTATGCTCTCATTTATCCTGTCTATACCTTGCTTGAACGTAGTTATTGGCACATTGTCTCCCCTGCTAGGCTGTGAGTTCTTTGAGAGATTTTACCTTTCTTTGCATTTTCAGGGCTTGGTACAGTGTTTGGCACATAATGGGCACTCAATAAATGCTTATTGATTGACTGATGAGCTTTCCCAAACAATTCTCTAGAGTAGAACACATCTTTAAAGCCTTGTAAAACTGACCTCCAGGTGCAAAGAATACATGATTATTTAAAAAGACGCGCACACACACACACACACACACACACACACACTTTACTTTCCTTAGTAGAGCAAAACACAGCTTCAGTAGCTTTCCATCAAAAAGGAGTCTCATGCATATGTTAAGAACATATAAGATCCCTTGATAAATGCTACCACAGAGATACCTGTTCAAAACCACCACAATCACTAACATTAATCAAGGCAAAAACCAGAGAGGTATATGCTTGCCGAACGGAGGTGAGCACATCATGGAAGGTGTCTTGCTCAAAGTCCAAATGGAAGAGGTAAGGTCCAATAAATGACATGGTCCCCCTGCCCCATATTCTGGTTTTAACTGATATTGCACTGAACACATCAAGCCTCAGAATAATTTACCCTCTGTGAGAGCCACAGTCACTCAAAAGAAATGGACCCAATGGTAGATGAAAAATGCCTATTGTATTTGGAAAATTGGACACTGCTTTGAACAATCACCACCTTTTCCTTATCACAAAGAATCAGCTATGTTTTGAAAACACGATCATTGTCCTCGCGATGCCCTATAGTTGCTAATCTTGGAATGCCACAACCTCTGAGAAATGCAAGTTGAAGGGGACCCAGAGGACAATGTGAGACAGGTGGTGGGAGCAAAGAGGCTGCGGTGTGTTTCCAGTCATGACCCACATACAAGGAGTGTTATGTGCTGAGAAGGAGAGGAGATGTATTACTGGAAAAGGAGGTGGGCAAGTCATGTGGAAAGAGCAGGAGATGACAGATGGGCAGCCCAGCTCGTCCTCAGAAAATGGAAGAGGACTTGGAGGAGAAAGAGAGAGAGAAACAGAGAGACAGAGAGAGAGAGAGACAGAAAGAGGTGGGGGGGGAGAGAGAGAGAGAGAGAGAGAGAGAGAGAGAGAAGGGGGGGGCGAGAAAGAACTGAGGGAAGAAAAGAGCATCCAGGACAAGGCCTGGGGGACACTTACACAAAACAGTAAATGTGAATGTAGGTTCAACAAAGGAGATTGAGAAGGAATAGTGGGTCAGTAAGCCGGGAAGAGAACCAGGGTCTCAAACTCCAGAGCTTTTCCACTGTACCTTACTGCCCTTTTAACATTTATACACATACATTCAGATACCTTATTTTACTTTTTCAGAAACACCCTGTAAAGAGGGCATGGCCGTAAAGCTATATTGATAGATACACAATGGCGCCATCAACATTTAAATGCCTACTATGTGCAGGGCACTGTGCTAAGCACTGGGGTTACAAAAAGAGGCCCTCAAGGAGTTTTCAGTCTAATAGGAGAGACGACAGGCAAACAAATATGTACAAAGAAGCCAAATACAGGATAAATAGGAAATAATTTATAGAGGGAAGGCACTAGAATTAAGAGGGGTTGGGGAAGGCTTCCTGTAGAGGGCAGGAAGCCAGGGAAGCCAGGCAGAGATGAGAAGGGAAAGCATTCTAGGCATGGGGTCAGCCAGAGAGGATGCCTAGAGCTAAGACATGGGGTGTCTTGTCCTAGGAAGAGGAGTGAGGCCAATGTCACTGGATTACACTGTATATGGCGGGGGGCGATGCGAGAAAGGAGTGTTACACTTTACTCCTCACATATTATGTATAAGAAACAGGAAAGGTAGTTGGGGCAGAGCCTGGGTTATGAAGGGTTTTAAAGGCCAAACAGGATTTTATATTTGATCCTGGTGGTGGTAGGGAGCCACTAGAGTTTACTGAGTAGAGGAGTGACATGCACTTTAGGAAAATCACTTTGGTGACTGCATGGAGGATGGATTGGAGTGGGGGAGACTTGAGGCAGGCAGACCCACCAGCTGGCTATTGCAGTAGCAGAAAGAATAATGTACTATTTCCTGTTCTTTTTCTGAAACTTCTTGAGCAATTTTAGAGCTGGGAGTTAGGTTAACGAGAATCAAGTACCCTGTCTCAGTGATAGTTATCATATTTATGGGGGAAAAGATGCACATTTGTCACATTAAGGAAATATCTGTAAACACTTTCTAGTTACCAGGCAGTCAATCAACTAGAATAGTGGTTCTCAACCTGTGGGTCACGACCCCTTTGGGGATCGAATGACCCTTTCACAGGGGTCACCTAAGACCATCAGAAAACACAAATTTCCGATGGTCTTAGGAACCGAGACACCGCTCCTCTATCTGTCTCCAGGTGGGTCCGCCCACATGCGGATATGCCCACATACCAGTATTAAAGGGTCGCGGCATTAGGAAGGTTGAGGACCCCTGAACTAGAATTTATTATTTGCTATCTACCAAGCACTGGGAATACAAATCTAAGTAGAAAGAAAGATAGTTCCTGCCCTCAAGGAGCTTACATTCTAATGGGGCAAGACAACATAAGAAAGGAAACTGAAAAGGGGAGTAGAAGAGGGAAGAGAGAAAGGCATCTAGCTAGGAGGAGGCATGACAGAGGGAGTCCTGGGTGTAGCCCAGAGAAGAATGAGATATAGGACAAATGTGATTTCCATCTACAAAGTCGATCTATTAGCTATATTTGTAATTGTTGACTATACAGACTCCTTTTTGCTTCATTAGGTTAACTGAGTTAAAGACATGCAACTAGTCTCTAACCCTCATTGGAAGTCCCTATTATCATCTCAGGAGCTGCATTCCTGCATGGACCACGTCCCTTCCTGAGGACACTCCCCTTTCAGCTCTGGCCTTGCCACCCTCAGGGCCCCGCAGGTCTGATTGGAGAGAACCTTGTGGCCCACTGTATCAGGCTGGCTACACTGCACTTTATTCCCCAGCCATCTTCCCACCACCCACCTTGCTGCCTTGCCTAGAGACGGTGCCTTTCCTTCACCAAATGCCTGCCCTGGGGTCTTTGCTGGTTTGATTAATGAGTGCAGTGTGTGATCCACTACTTTAGGCCATTCCAGATCAGGGCTTCACAGTCCATCCCAATCGCCTTCTTGGCACCTGCCCTTCCACAGCATGCCTTGCCTCTCCCCTTCTCCCTTCTAGTGTTGAACTGTAACTAAATCATGACTGTCATTTCTACTGGGAAGGGTATGTAAATCTTCTCCCTTATGAGTCCACTTGCCATCCTCGCAGCTTTCCAAACCAAAACACCCCTTCCTGGCCACCATTCTCTCCCTATTAGAACATAAAGTCCTCCAGGTCAATGACTCTCTTCACTTTAGTACTTTTATTTCTAGCACTGAGCACGAGGATTGGCCCATAGTAGACCTTTTTCACTCATTCATTCCACATTACTGTGTCTACCTTCTCACTGGATTATTGCTCCACTTATTGTCATTTGACATTTTTATCCCAGAGATTCCCTGAAAATTTCATTGTGGAACTTTGTTCCAAAGTGCCTGTGGACACTTTCCAGTACTTTCCTGATTTTAAGTACTCCAGTTTAAACATAGTCATTTCCATGGAAATACTGAGAGCTTTTCTTCCTTGCACATGTTTGGGTTTGTCTTCCCCTCAAAATAAAAATAAAAGACAGAAGGACATTCCACAAGCCATAATATGGCTCTTGAGTGGGGGAGGATTAGGGGCCGATGTCATATTCTCCTGCAGGTGTTGTAGGAAAGACAGGCAAGGGATATTGTTTTCCAAGACTGAAAATCCTAGGAGCGGGTATACAAAGGAGAAGAGAGCCCCCCTGGTTATGGGTATACCAATGTCTTCTAAGTTGTGGTTAAATAAGTAAGGCCCTTACTAGGTTTTAAAAAAACTCCTCTAGTAAATTTTCATTCTACTTGTGTGTGTGTGTCTGGGCAATCTGTCTGACCAAAAGTAATGAAAGTGACTGAAGTCTGGCCCAACCTGCTCTCTCCCTCTCTCTGATGGCTCTTCTCTCCTTTGAAGGAGATCGATAAGAACTTAGCCAAGCACTTTTTATAAAAGGGCAACAATCTGTTATTCAGGAAGAGAAAGGCCTTCAAGGCAAAGTCAATACGCCCATCTCTAGGAGAACCACTTTACTGTGTAATGTATGCTTGGCACGGGAGACGCAATAAGCTTACTTCACTTTATTGGGATTGTTTTAAAGGAGCTGGATTTTCAACATATTTTTATCTGAAGCAAGATATATAGTATAGATGGTCTTCATACCTTGGCAATGCCAACTCCTAAAAATAAAAACCTTTCCTTCCTCCCTCCCTCCCTCTCGTTTCTCTCATTTGGGAGTTTGTCAGGTTGTTGTTGTTACTCAGTCATGTCCAACTCTTCATGACCCCATTTGGGGTTTTCTTGGCAAAAATACTGAAGTGGTTTGCCATTTCCTTCTCCAGCTCATTTTACAGATGAAGAAACCGAGGCAAAGAGGGTTAAGTGACTTGCCCAGGGTCACACAGCTAGTAAGTGTCTGGGGTCAAATTTGAACTCAGGTCTTGCTGATTCCAGTCCAGGGTTCTATCCACTGTACCACCTGGATGCCCAGGAACTCACCACGTTTAATGCCAAATTTATAGCAGTCACCCAACTGACAGCCCACCGCAGCCAAGAGAACTCTTTAGTCTCCCAGATAATAAAGCCTGATTATAGGCTCACCGCTATACACTGCCCAAATACTGTAGAAAATTCTCAGCAGGCATTTCAGTTAAGACTTCAGTATACACCTAAACTACAGCCTACCCCAGACTGTAAAGAAAGAGTAGATGAAAGCAAGGGATGAGTCTTGAACATAAAATCTTGTGAGAATATACAGTTTGCCGAATCCACAGAATAAATACAGATGACAAGGTTTCCCATTTGCCTCCCAAATGTCCACACACCTTCACTGTCCACAGAAGGTCAGACTGTTGCTTTCTCTGGTAGAGAAAGCAGCCTTAGTCTTTAGGAATAACTGATTAACCTATGAGCCACTAGGTGCATAGAGCACTGCGCCTGGAGTCAGGAAGACTCATGTTCTTGGGTTCAAATGCAGCCTCAGACACTTATTAGCTGTGTGACCTTGGGCAAGTCACTTAACCCTCTTTGCCTCAGTTTCTCATCTGTAAAATGAGCTGGAGAAGGAAATGGCAAATCACTTTAGTATCTTTGCCAAGAAAACCCCAAATGGGGTCATGAAGAGTTGGATATAGCTGAAACAACTGAATAAAATTTAACCTGCAGAAATTGCCCATCTATGGCAAAATACTACAGAACGTTGGGATGGCAGCGTTGGATCCCAGGGCCACTTCCCATGGATCTGTCTCCCTCTCCCTCTGCCACCTTGTACTGCTGCTAAATTCAGTTCTACAAACATTTAGAAGTAATTATCACTTTGTGCAAGATACTGTGCTAGGGAGAGAAGGATCAAAATGAAACACTTCCTGACCTCAAAGATCTCATATTCTGTTGCAAAGATACAAAATAAGTATATTTAGAGTATATTCAAAGTTAAACAAAATGCTTTCAAGAGGTGAAGTGCACTAATAACTTAAAAAAACAGCTTACATATACATACATATATATATATATATATATATATATATATATATATACATACATATATATCCCCTTTGGGTTTGCAAAATGCTTTACAAATGTTATCTCTTTGGAGCTTCAGAATAACCCTGGGAGGAAGGTGCTGATATTACCCCCATTTTACAGATGGCAGCAAAAGGGGCCTAAAGGCTAAATTTGAACTCTCATCTTCCTGATTGGAGGTCCAGTACTCTATCCACAGAGCCACCTAGCTTTCTAGTAAGTGGTGGGTGGGATCCAGAAAGCCCTCATGTAGGAGGAAGGCCCTGATCCTTTATCTGAAGGAAGTCAAGGTTTCTAAGAGGTGAAGAGGAGAAGAGGGAGTGCATTCAAAACACGAGGAACCACCTATGAAAAGGCGTGAAAAGAAGAAATGAAATGTCATGTTACTGTCTGTCTAGAATAGAGAGGGCATGAAAGGGATGGATGAGACTGGAACAAGAGAGGAAAGGGAGCCGGGAGCCAGACTGGGAAGGGATTTCAATGGCAGAGTATTTAGTATTTTATCATAGGATTAATGGGAGCCACGGAAGGCCCTCAAGATGACTGAGGCAGAGAAGTTTTCCAGGACTGGCTTCTTTGCTGCAGTTAGTAATGATGGTAGCAGCTATGAAAATGGGCTTTCTATTCAAATCAAATGAGAATGATTTGATCCCAGCCTTGGTCTGTTAGAGGGCTTGTGATGTCATTTTATACATCCTTACCTCTTGCAAATGGCGATCTTTTACCATTTGACCAAGTCCCAGATAAAGCATAGCCAAGAGGGTGCTTAGTTAAATACTTTTAAAGGGACAATTCAAGGGTGCTCTGCTAACATCCTTTGATGCCTCACCATACAATGGAATTACCCCTGGATTCTTGAAGGCCACTCAAGCAGAGCACAAATGCAAATCTTTCCTGGGTCCACCATGCTGGGAAGGCTTCGTATACAGTTCTAACAATGCCCTGTGTGTCTGTTATCCAAGGAGCAGCCTGGGTTCCAAGAGGATCATTACCAAAGTGACCCCAGAACAATTGATCTTTCAGCCCCAGCAACTTTCAAATACCTTCACTCCTGTAATTCACAGGGGGATTGTGATTTGTATTGGTAGAAACCCCTGAAATCACAGATCCTTGAAATATCAAACCGTGCATCTCACTGATTTCACTAGACTGCACAAGAGAATTGGCTTCTAAGAATAGTTTCCAAACTTTTCCTCTGCTTTCCAGATCATCTGGACTGAGCTTACTGTGAATGTAACAGTGAATATAAGAAGTTGAGAACAGTGTTTCAATAGCCAAAAGAATGGGAGAGAAGAAGACACCAGAATCCTAGATTCAGAGGTGAAAGAGACCACAGTGATCATCACATCTAATTACCTCATTTCACAGATGAGAAATTTGAGGCTCCTAGAGACTAAGGGATTTGGCTAAGGTTGCACAAATAGTGGCAGAGTTGAAGTGTCTAAACCCAGGTCCTCTCGACTCCAAATGCAGCATTCTATCCATTGCTCCACACTCACTGCCTTCCATCCCACTACATTCCGGTCCTACTCATTTCGGTTCATTGAAGTAGTCAATAACTCTTTGTTGAGTATCTGCAATATACAAAAGTGTGCTGTGTGCTGTGGGGAACCAAAATAAGTATGTGATTTCTGCCTTCTAGGAGCTTACAAACCAATTGGTGAAAGAAGACGTGTATATAAAAAAAAAATCAGTTCCAGGCAGAATATAAGCACATAATCAGCGGTATTGGCATTAAGCACTATTATTCAGGAATTCAGCAGAAAACTAGATGCCTTATGACTGGGGTAACCAAGGAAGGTTTCATAGGAGATGTAGGATTTTAATTGAGCTTTGGAAAAAATTTTTTTAGGGGCTGTTAGGTGGCACAATGGATAGAGTGCCAGGCCTGGAGTCTGGAAGACCTGAGTTCAAATCTGACCTCAGATACTTGCTAGCTATGTGACTCTGGACAAATCACTTAACCATGTTGGCCTCAGGTTCCTCATCTGTAAAATGATCTGGAGAAGGAATTGGCAAACCACTCTAGTGTCTCTGCCAAGAAAACCCCAAATGGGGTCACAGAAAGAAGCTCTACAACTTTGTGCCTAGTGAAACATTATCTGGTAGTGACCAGCAATGACCATGGGAACAGCAAAACACCATCAGACAGTAATCACAAGAGACCAGCAGTGAGTAATGGCTAGCATAGACTACACATCATACCTATATGCCTAACAGAGACTTTATATATAATGATGCATGTTAACATCACCAGAAGATACTGGTGTGCCTATACCACTGGAAGCATGAGTGCACATATACGCTGACCATTCATGGATCACATGTTCCTCTTATATGTGCACTAGGTGGACCCATTCTTTCCACTGATTGCTTATGAGGGAAATGTTTTATTTCCAATTTTACTACTACAATATTTCATTAAATACCCTTCCTTGTGAACTATGTTTGTCTTCTGGCTAACTAGAAAAGACATCAGTGGGGACTCATAAGCTATGGTTTAAAGGTGATACAGTTGCCACAGTAGATAGAACTCTGGGAGAGGAGTCAGGAGGACCTGAGTTCAAATCCAGCCTCAAATACTTACTAGCTGTGTGACCCTGGGCAAGTCACTCAGTCTCTGTTTGCATCAGTTTCTTTGTCTGTAAAGTGGAGATAGTAATAACACCTTCCTCCCAGGGTTGTCGTGAAGACCATGAGACAATCACATCTCAAATAAAGCCCTTAGCACAGTAAGCATTATATAAATGTTTGCTATTAAGTGTTATTATTGATGACCCGTTGTGTGTTGGTGGTGGTGGGGTATCCTCCTCACCCCAGGTACTTCAAATGGACCTCTAAATTCTTAGTTATCTCACTACCTTATTTTTATTTCTAGGACCTACTCCTTTATATTGATTGAAGAAACTGGAAATGTTTAATCTGGGGAAAAAAAGAAAAAATTCAAGAGTCTTGAAGTACTTGGAAGGTTTGCATGTGGAAGAAATGTCAAACTGTGTTGGGACGTCTTCAGTGGGCAGAACAAGTAGCAGTGAATGTTTCAAACAGGTAAATTTCTGCTTTAGCTAAGAAAAAAATCTGCCTTGTGATTAAAGTCATTCAAAAGTGGAATGGGCTACCTTGGGAGAGGTAGTGGGTCACCATTCCCTGGACATCTTCAGACTGAGGCAAAGAGATGACCATTTGCTGAAGATAGAAGAGGTGGGTTTTATTCGGGTAGCAGTTGGATCCCGTGGTCTCTGGGATCTCTTTCAACCCTTAAGTTTGTTGATTTTCTTTTTACTAACTCCCCCTTGGTTCTACTCTAGTGATTTCTATCGCATCCACTCTTATCACATAATATAACTGTCCATTTTGTGGCTCATAGACTGTTCTTTCTAGCATTGTCTTTCTGACTTACTTCTACACATCAATTATATGCTTCAAACTACTGCTGAATTTCTTAGACCCTTCTATCAAAAATCTATTAATCCAAGGTTACTGTAAAAATAGTTTTCTTTTTTATTTAACCTCGTGTATTTCTCTCCTGTGGCACCCTTTTGTGACATCACTTCTTTACCTTCCTTTAGACCAGAAATAGCCACTTCAATAGCCACCCAGTGTGATAGTCACCCAGTGTGATAGCCATCCAGTATGATGACCACCTAGTGTGATAGCCACCCAGTATAATAGCCACTAGGGGAGCTAATCCTCATTTTAAAAGGAGAGATGGGAAAGCCCATTTCAGGAAAACTGAGAAAGATCAGTCTTGGGGGCTGGAGATGGGGCAGGCAATCAATCAGCATATTTAACCATTGAGTACCTACTATGTACTCTGCTAGGTGGTGGGAATACAATTGCAAAAGTGAAACAAAAAAGCTCTCAAAAAGCTTATTCTAAATGGGGGTGGTAGAGGGAGAGAAACAGCATGCAAATATATAGGTGCATATAAGATACTGGCAGAAGAGATTAAAAGTCATGGAGTTGGGGGGGTGGGGAGTAGGTACTCTATCTGCTTGGAGGACCAAGAAAGGCCTTAAGCAGAAGATGGTGTTTGAATTGAGCCTTGAAGAAAACCAGGGAGTCCAGGAATGGAGGTGAAGAGGGAATGTATTCCAGACATGTGCAAAGGCACAGAGATGGGAGCAATGAACAGTGAGGAGGTCATCTTGACTGGAACAGAGATTGTGTGAAGGGGAGTAACATGTAATCATGTCGGAAAGGTCTGATGGTGGCAGGCTGTGAAGAACTTTAAATACTAAACAGAAGATCTTATATTTGAACCTAGCGGTATAGGAAGACACTGGAATTTATTGAGTAGGGGAGTGACATGATCAGATCTGTGCTTTAGGTAAGACATTTTGGTGACTCTGTGGAGGACAGATTAGACCTAGGAGATGATTGGGTCAGGTAAAAGAACTAGGAAGCTATGATTGGAGTCTTAGAGAGAAGTATTTGAGAGCTTTAATGAGGGTGAGTGCTAGGTGACAGATGTAGAAGGGAAAACAACAGGATTTTGCACTGAATGGATATGTGGGCATGTGAAAGCAAGGCTTGGAATAGCCATAAGGTTGTGGCCCCAAGTGACTGGAAGGATGGTGGTGCCCTTAATAGCAACAGGAAAGTTTGGAAGAGGGAAGAATTTGGGAGGAAAGACAATGAGTTCTGTTTTGGACATGTTGAGTTTAAGATTCAGATGGAACATTCAGTTTGAAATGTGCAACAAGCAATTGTTTAATGTGGAACTGGAGCTCAGAGGAGATAATAAATATATAGATCAGGGCATCATCTTCATAGAGATGACCACTGAACCCATGAGAGCTGATAAGGTCACCAACTGAAAGAATATAGACAAAAAAGAGAAGAGGGTCCAGGACAGAATCTTGGGGTACACTCACAACTAAGGGGCCCAGCGTGAATATGATCCAGCAAAGATGATTGAGAAGGAATGCTCAGATAGGCAGAAGAACCTCTCCAGAAAGAACAGTCACCAACGCCCAGAGAGGAGAGAATGCCCAGAGAAAGTGGTCAGCAGTGTCAATTAAAGCAGAAAGGTCAAGAAGGGAAGAAGCTGTTAGTGATGGGGTTTGTCAAATAGGTACATGATGGTGCTGAAATGACTTCCCTAGAACTCGGTCCAGCTGGCTGGTGAAGACTTCAATTTTTTCCTCATTTCCTCTGATCTGGTGGTCATTTTCAAAGTCCAGATCATTGATCTGACTGCTCCTAACCAGAGACAGTTGGGTTATATCAGCGGGTCTTTGAACATTCCCATCCTGGCAGATCCCTAAAGTTTGAGAACAGCAGAAGGGAAGAGGAGACTATTTCTACTGTGACTCCATCTTAGGAGCTCTGATGACTCCTCCGCCCACCTCAAGCAGGATGTTATCCTAAGCCCCCGTGAATCACTTCTCAGCAACTTACTCTTCACAATGTTCTAGCTGACAATGACATGTGTTTAAATCCAAACACAGCTTCCTCTTTTTAGATGCCCCACACCCTGCATGTATCATCGACAATCCTGGTCAACAATTCCAGTAACTCCTTGCATGGTCATGATGAGGATTGTGCTGCTTGTTCCTAGAACAAAAATCAAAGAGAAAAGATGAATGTATGTAGACAGAGAATGAAGAATCACACCTGTCTGCAAAGGAGGAACTCCTAATGGTTTCCTGAATGGGTAAATGATGGCTTGTAAGAAGCTTTTTAAAAGCTTTCATGGAACTACAGGCTCTAAGTCTGCTTTAAGGGAAGATTATTAATGGGGCCTGAACACTCCCTGGTGTTTGCTATGGCCACAAGTTTAACAGAAAGTATTAGGCCTTAGGAGGAAAATCAGTGACCTAGAGACAATTTTAAAGAGTGAAGCATTTCTGTGTTTACTGTTTTCTCTTTTTGTAAACATGCAAAACTTGGTTTTGAGGGATGAGAACTACCTCTTCATTTTTGTCTATTATCCCAGTGTGTAAAGGGCCAAAAGATCTCTCTCCTCCCATCCCCTTCCCAGACAGTCTGAAGAGCCTCAGAGAGATTTCATCACACCTGCCACTTGAGGGCAGCCAAAAGCTTCTTTCCATTCCTATTGCTATTCTTCCAGTTTTTCTTTTCAGTTCTCAAATGGAACTCGTGTCTCAGTTCCTGGTCCTCCTTGTAATAGGATGGGTGGGGTCCACTCACAGAGGACAGAGAATGGAGAAGCTATGGACTGACTGGGTTGGAAATAGCTATAGTGTTGAGGAATATGACGTGCATTTTATTTCTAAGGAAGGTTGGGTTTGAATAGATGAAAATAAGAATCATTGATTCAGAGATAGAAAAGACCTTAGGAACCACCTAGTCCAAAACCTTTATTTTACTGAAAAGGAAACTGGTCCATAGAGGACTTAGTAAGAGACAGTAAAAGGCACAACCAGAATTTGAACACATAAGCTCTGACTCTGAATCCAATGATTTTTCCACTATGCCATGCTGCAAATTGAGGGAATGAGCCCATGAAGAAGGAGCCACATTTCTGATTCTGTGCCTTTTCTAAGAAATAGTCTTCCTCTTCCTATGTAAGGTAAGATGACAATCCTATTTCATAGTTTAATATAAATCCCCTTAAACACGGATAAAAACAGCTTGCCTAGTTCCACTTACCATGCTCCACTCAACAAGGCATTTTAATTAATGGGCAAACAGCCCGATGATGGCATTCTCCTTTGGAGTATCACTAACGAGGGATGATCCATCTTTGCAAATAGCTAGTTGGCCCATCTCTTTGGATGCATTTCAGAAACAGGACTCAGTGTCATATGGTTCCTGGAAAGTGATTGTTTTACAGGGCTGCAGCTCCCAGGGATCCTCCTCAGAAAGAAGAGCTTCCAGAGACCCTTTGTGCAGCCAGGATATCAAGGGTGATGGGCTGTCTAAGGTGTATGAGGATGGGGGTAGGGCTGGGAGTATGCACCAATTAAGCAAAAGTGCAATAGCATTAATATAAATGCAAGTTGTTCCTGTTCCCCCTGAAGTAGTCATTTCATCTATCCATCCATCCATCCATCCTTCCATCCATCCATCTATCCATCCATCCATCCATCCATCCATCCATCCATCCATCCATCCTTCCATCCATCCATCCATCCATCCTTCCATCCATCCATTTATTTATTAACAAGGATTTATCAAGTACTTACTGCTTGTTCTGTCCACACTGTGTCAGGTACTTGGGGCAATCAGTTGAGGAGAATACAAAAATAATAGAATTTTTCTCTCAGGTCTATGAGGAGCTTATTATCTAGTTGGGGAGGGCGTATATAATGCATAAAAGAGGAACAATTTAAAGCTATCTACATCTCAGTTTCCCATCATGCCTATGTGCCAAGGGGGGTTGGAGGAAGAAGGGGTAAAACACTCCTTTGGTCTGAAAGATAGAGAGAGGTAAGAGCCCCCAGACAGCTTCCAGATGTTTGGGTATTCCTTAGGGAGATTCCCACCACCTGTATCTCAAGTTCTTTAGTGAAGTCAAGGCCAAATTTGAACCTTCAGTATATTTAGCTTGGTTTCTCCATCACCACAGCTGCTGAGTCCATCTACCTGTCCACCTTCCATCCTCAGAAAATGGCAGAAAAATGCTTCTAGTGGACATATTTCAAGAAGCCTGGGTCAACCCATTTATTGGGAAATAGCCACTGTTTTCTAAGGACCATGGGACTTTTCCATCCTCCCCGCAATGAAACCCAACTATATCTGTTGTCTCTCTAAGTAAGTGTGAGTTCTTTGAGAACAAGGACTATCTCACTTTTATATTTTCTCCCCTAATTCGATCCCATCCAACTGGCAGGGGCCAGAGAGGCTCTCTACATATGCTGAAGGCTTGGAGACGGAGGGGATGGGGAGAAGGGGAGAGGGTCACAGAATACTACTGTCTGTCTTCTTCTGTCTGGCTAATGAGGCAAGTTCTGGTAGAAAGGCCAACAGCTGCCCCTTTTCCTGTCTTGTAAGGGAGTAGCTCCTTGAGCATTTCCCTCCTGATTCTCCCAGTCTCTCCCCCCACCATGCATGTCTTCGTTTTTGTGTGTGGCTTACCAAGCACCTTCATTTCCACACGACACAGAGCCAGAACTGCTCACAGTCATGCTAGGATTAGAGTAGACAGAAGCAGCAGCAGCAAGATTAAGGAGAGAATGCCAAGGGTACACTAGGTTGTTCTCATAGCTGGCTAACTCTCCTGCTCCCTGGCTGCACCAAAAATAACCTACCAGCCTTAAGGGCCAATGAGAACACAGATAATCCATCTTGTGTCTGGGACCACACATAGGGTTCTCAGGCTGCAAAGGACTGGGCCCACAACAAATGTCTGTGAGGGAGCAGACATCCCAGGCTCTAAAAGGTACAGCCACAGACAATTATCTGTGTGACCTTGAACAAATTGCTTCTTCTCTTTGAGCTTCAGTTAAATCATCTCTAAAATGGAATGGGTTGGGGCGGTTAGGTGGCAAAGTGAATTGAGCATTGGCCCTGGAGTCAGGAGGACCTGAGTTCAAATCTGGCCTCAGACACTTAACACGCAAAACAATTAGCCTGTGTGACCTTGGGCAAGTCACTTAACCCCAATTGCCCTACCTTCTTCCCTCCAAAAAGCAAAAACAAACAAACAAAAAACTGGAATGGGTTGAACTAGATCTCCCACAATGTTAAAGCTAGAAAGAAACCCAGTTTGACCTCACTCCTCACCATTTTACAGTTGAAGAAATTAAGGTGAAGAGAAGGGAAGTCCCAAATCTCTTAGGTACTAACAGAGCTGGGGTAGATTCTATGTATGTAAAGATCACAAGAGGGAATAATCACAATAGCCACAAATCAGCATTGCTTCCTGGGGGCCACCTGCACCCAACTCCTCCATCCAGCCAAAAATTTATTCGGAGGGAAAGAAACAAGTCCAGCCACTTGAAGGAAACCATGTCTTTCATGCAAGGAGATAGCTGTCAAAAAACAAGCCCAGCCTCCTCACGCTAGAAACACAGCAGAGCCAGTTGTCAAAACAGCAAGGCACAGGGAGAGCGGATGTCCAGGGGATGGTAGGGAAATGGGACACAGCTGGGAATGAGGGATTCAGCAGCTGATGCTTAAGTCACAACCACAAGGAACCAGCAAATCGTGGGTGGGGTGGGGGTGCCAGCCTGGCCCTGGTGATGGTGATCTGAGTTGGCCACTTTTCTCTTTGCAACACAGGTTACTGTTGAATGAAAGCAGGTGAACTCCACATTGAGAAACTCTGAGGCCTCAGACAAACCCAAGAAGCTTCTCAAACACAGAGTGGAAAGACTCACTATTTTTTGTACATTTCCATGGATCACTCTAACCTCCTGGGAAATTTTCTGTTTGGATTTCAGTCCCCTTCTGTCTCAACTTTGCGTCTTTTAGTGACCTCAGAGTTTCTCATGGGTTTCGTGATCATTTTGCAGATGACTCCTGGATCTAATTATACGAGGCTGCAGGGGTGGGAAACTTTGGCCTTGAGGTCACATGTGGCCTTCTAGGTCCTCAAGTGTGGCCCTTTGAATCAGGTAAGGACCTAGAGGGCCAGATGTGACCTGGAGACTGCAGGTTCCCCACCCCTGGAACTCTCTTCTGAGCTTTAATTCTTCATCAGTCTCCTCTTACACATTTTCACCTGGATATCCTGAAAGCATTTTAAACCCAATATGTCCAAAACAGAAGTTATTAATTTTTTTCCCCAAACTCCCTCCTCTTCCTCACTTCCCTGATTCTGCCAAGGACACTAAACTTCCCTGAACTGATCCCAAATTCTCCCCCATCTATCCTTGCAATATCTGTTAATTGCCAAGCCTTATTGATTTTCTATCTACAGTATTGTCAAATTCATCCCCTTCTTTCTACTCACATAATTACTATTGTAGTTCAGGCCATAATCACCTCTCATCTGGACTATTCTAATAGCCTTCTAGTCCTTCCCATCTTCAATTCATCTTCCACACAGCTAACAAAGTGATATTCCTAGAACAAACATCTAACCAGGTTACTCCTTTGCTCAAGGACTCAGGGCTCCCTATTGACTCAAAAGTAAAACACATTCCTCTTTGGGGCATTTAAAGTCTCTCAAAATCTGCCACCAGCCTCCTTTTCCAGATTTATCACACATTAGTTCTCCTTCATGCAATAGGACTGGCTGTCTCATTCTTCTTCATAAACAACATTCTATGTCTCACCTCCAAGCCTTTGTACAGGCTCTCTGTCATGCTGGGAATGTGCCTCTTCCTCATCCCTACCTCTTAGAATCCCCATTTGCCTCAAAGTTAATCTCAAGTGAGACTTTCTGTGGGAGGATTTTGTTGATCCCTCACTCCCACCCCAGTTGCTACTGCCCCCCACCCCTCTGAAATCATCTTACATTTACTTTGAGTATATTTTGCATTTCCCCATCTGTGTATATTATCACCCACCTACCCACCCACCCACACAGATACAACTTTCCTAGTAGAATATAAACTCCTTGAAAACAGGAATGATTCCCCAGGACCTACTACAATTCTTGGCACATAGTAAGTAGGTGCTTAATAAATGCTCATTGATGGACAGCTTCAGTCCAGAGAACTGTAGCATCCTGGGAGAATAGGAATTCTTTTGAAACTGCAATCTATGTGTCTTTTTCTACCTAAGGGAAGTAAGAGGAACTCAGTCTTATAATAATGAAAGGAAGTCACCACTGATGAAATCTGGCTCCAGACTTAAGCTAAGTGCATTTTTATCTGAGAGATCAGGTTTGAGGCGTCCTTTATTCTTCCTACTCACATATGACAGGAAAGAATTAAAAACTCTAACAAGGTATTCGAAGAAGGGAAAAATCATCATGGATTAGAATAAAAACAGAGGCTTTGGGGAAGAAGTGGGGCTTTACCTGGGCCTTAATATTTTAATAGTATCATATTTAGGTAAGTAGAGGGATGGACATCCCAGGCAAGAAAAAACGTGAGTAAGAAGCCCTGGATGTGTGGGCTGCAGTATGTCACAGCACTGCCCCTTTAAGAGCTAAAGGAGAACCCAGCTCTCACAGGGGCCTCCTGGCCATAAAAGGATTTGGCCAAAACCTGTACTAAAGCATGGCTGGCTGTCATTTTATTGCTGTTTCTGAGCTCTTGCTTTGGCTCCCAGTAATCCTGAATAAGCATCCCCACCCCATTCCTTTCTGATCTTTGACCCCTGTATACTTAGCTTCGTTTACTCTTGCTTTTCTCTCTATCTTGGTATGACACCCATATTCTCTGGTTTGAACCTTGGCCCAGGCTCCAACCATTGACTTCTTTCTCTTTATTTCCCATTTCAGCACTTCCCCTGAAAGACAAAGCTACCTTCTATCTGCTAATGATTAACCCTCATATGGCAGATGCTGACTGCTTCAATATGATTCTGAAGCAGAAATTGGCAGAATCTGAGTTGTCATAGACACGAAGGCCATTTGTACCAGCCCTTAATGAAACAGGAATTCTTCTGTAGCACTACTGATAAGCAGACATCCAGCCTCTGCCAGAAAACCCCCAGGGAAGGGAAACCCACTGCTTCCTGAGACAACTTGGTCCCTTTAAGATAAGTCTAATTGTTAGGAAGCTAAAATTTGCCCCTCTCCAATATCCACTTCTTTTCTTTTCTGTTAGAGACACCAGGCAGAGCAAATCTATTTCCTCTTCCATGAACAGCCTTTTGGATATTTTCAGACAGCTATCCTGTCCCCCATAAACCCCTTCAACATAAGTATCTCCAGTTTTTTCAATGGATCCTCCAGCCTCTCATCATCCTGGTTGACCTCTTCTGGATATCCTGGGTCATCAATGGCCTTCTTCATTGTGTAACCTAGAGCTGAACATAATCTTTTAAAAGTTGGCAGAACAAGGTACAAAAGGACTACTGCCTCTCTGATTCCAAGCACTAGAACCTACCCTTAGAGACAGAAGGGACTTCAGAACAGGGACACACACTCCTCTTAACCTGGGGTCCACGGTTAGATTTCAGAGGGTCCACGAACTTGGATGGGAAAAAATACATCTTTATTTAAATATATTTGGTTTCCATTGTAATCCTATGTATTTTGTTTTATACATTTATACATTTAAATGTTCTCAGGAGTGCATGATGCAAAAAAAAAAAAGAAAAAAAAGAAAGTTAAGAATCCCCACCTTGGAGGTCATGGAGTCTAACTCCTGTATTTCAAAGAGAAGAAAAATGAAGGCCAGAAGGAATTAAGTTATCACCTAGTTAATAAGTGTCCAAATTCTGTCCCTTACACCACAATGCTTCTCCTAATGGTTAGAATCATATTATCTTTCCTTGCTGCAGAGTCAGTCATACGATGGCTCATGAAAGCCAACAAAGAAAGGGGGGAGGAGGGGAAAGGAAGAAGACAGAGACAGAGAGGGAGGGGGAGAGAGAGAAAAAGAGAGAGAGAGAGAGAGAGAGAGAGAGAGAGAGAGAGAGGGAGAGAGAGAGAGAGAAGAGGGAGGGAGAGAGAGAAGAGGGAGGGAGAGGGAGAGTGGGGAGAGAAGGAGATGAGAGAGAAAGAGAGGTGGGAGGGTGGGGGAGAGAAAAAGAAAGAGAGACAAACAGAAAGACAGAAAGAGGGAGAGAGGGAGGAGGAGAAAGAAGGGAGAAAAGAAAGAGAGAGGGGGAGAAGAAAGAGGGACAGAGGCAGAGAGAGAATAGATAAATTATCTTGGAGTAAAGGGACAGTGAAGAGATTAGGTCCTTGTCCTCATTTTATAGGGGTTACCAAGAGGTTAATTAAAACAACTTGTCAAAAGTTATGCACCAATTTGGTGACAGAACTTCAGGCCTTCTGAGCTGGCTGAATTGAATGATGCCACCACTAAAAGCATCAATTTCTGAGCATTTCAGATGAAAGGTGGTCAGTGGTCCTTCTTTATCTAGTAATTGCCTTCCCTGCTGCCCAGCAAGATAATACTTTTAAAGTGCACTTTGCTATGACTGAGATTAAGGAAAAAAAAAATCATTATAGGAGATCTTTGTCCAGGGCACAAAATTCCTAATTTCAGAAAAAAACAGAAACAAGCTGGTAAATGTCCCTGCTTGCCTCAAAGTGAGGATAAATTGATGACCTTGCGTTGAGTTTTGTACCTTCTCAGAAAGTCCTATCCAAATTTTTGAGTCAGGAGGTCTCCAACTCAAATTGCGTATTTATTTTCAGGTAAATGCACTCATTTATTGTTCACTCACTTCAGTTCGACAAATGTTTATGAAGACCTTCTATGTGGTAAACAGTGTACTAGCCACAGGGGGCACAGAGACAAAAACAGAACACTCGCTGTCCCCAAGGAGTTTATAGTTTCCTTGGGGAAAACTACACGTGCACAGATAAGCAAATAGAATTCTTCCAAAAGAATTCTTTGGAGAGTAAGTGTAGAAAGTGGCCCTGGGGTGGAGCCTTGAGTTCAGTTAAGGGGAAGGACAGGTTACTATTCCCATTTTAGAGATGAAGACATTCGACTGACACACAAAAAGGTGAAGTGATTTGTCTGATGGTTACACCTTTATCTTTTTGGGAGGAGGGGTCTAAACCACAGGGTGGTGCTGAGTCTTGGGAGCCTGTGTAGGGCTGTGAGAACGAGGGACTCACCACAATAATGGGGCCGCCCCATTTTCAGTTCCTTCTTGGAGAGGAGCTGAGGGATCCTTTGAGTGCTTTATGCTTCTATAGCTGTTCATGGGCTCTTATGAGTCCTTCATGGGGTCAAAAAAGGCTGGTCCTGTACCTGATAACCATATTATTTGTTGAGATTCAGACATTCTGCCCCCTGCATTTGAGATGACCTAGAATACAGGTGTCAGACTCACTGCTGGACCATTGGTGCCTGCAAAACTCAAACGGGAAAACAGAATGTTTAATAAAATAAATAAAAATGCAATACAACATAATGTTAACTTGTGGTTTTCTAAGTCAACTGAAGCTTTCAGGAATCCCTTTTCATTTGAGTTTGACACTGTTGCCCTAGACACAAGCTATATCTAAATTTTATTTTGTAGACTTTTCCAGGTGGGGGCAATGATCTAAAGGAAGAAAGAGAAGCCTTTGGGGTTAAGCACCAATACTGGACATGTCCCATTTGAACTCAGATTAGTCTTTGGGGCCCTTGGGCCATAGACTATGTTTTGGGAGCCAAAGGACAAGACTAGATGAAGAGCACAGATTTCCCCTTCCCACTTGCTTTGTGTTTTTAATATCCAAATCTTAAAGACTTATTCATTGAATTACATATTCATCTGAACACTCAGACAAAGGGCTGCATGATATACCTTGGGAAACTGCCAATAGCCCCTTGTGACCAGGGTAAGGTCAGGGGAGGGGGGCAGGGCTCCAACTTGAGGTTTCTCTGAGCAAGGGTATTCATGGGTTGGTTTTAGTTTTTTCTCTCTTAAGGAGAAAATTTTCAATGGGCTTGCCTATTCCTGTTTTTCAGGAGAGAAGACTCCTGAGAGAAGTGTGGAGAGGTTCTGATCTCTGGCAAGGAGGCAAGGGTACTTTGCAGAGGAGTCAAACACCTAGCTATAATTAACTGCTTTATCAGCTGCCCTGGAAACCTATCATTGAGGATTGCTAGAAGGAGAAAACTTGGGTTTCCCAGCTGAGACTGTTTGGAACCTGGTCTCTGGGGTTTCCATAACTGAAACTATCATTAAACATTCCTACCACAAAAGGGGATCATTAGGTTCTCAAGGCCATTCCATTTAAATGCCTGCTTATTTTTGTTGTGGGTCTTGACAAAGATTTGTGTCCTTGGGCAGAAGAGCAGGCTATGGCATTTATGAGATTTAACCTTGGGTTCCAGCAGACAATGATGAGAGAGCTACAATAAGGGTTGGAAACATGGGCTGCCCAAAGATTCCTCCTCATCCTTCATTTGCCACTTAACAATGGCTAAGGGGCAGGGGTAGCTATAGGCAGAATTATGGAGTAGGCCGTGTTTGCCTTTCTTCCTTTCCTTCCAATGTTCTTCTCCTGCCTTGGGCTTATTCTCCCATCTCATCCCACCTCACACTCCTAGCCCCCCAACGCCATGGAGATACAGACACACTCAGATGCCTAGGTGTGTCACTGACTTAGGTACATAGCCTATTAAGGATGGAAAGGACCCTAGATCAAGGATCTTTAAACTTTTTGTGTGCCATGGCCCCCCTTGGCAGTCTGGTGAAGTCTTTGAGCACCTCAGAATCATGTTCTTAAATGCATAAAATGAAATACACAGAATTAAAAAGAAACCAAAGGTTAGTGAAAATAAGTAGGCAATTTTTTTCCATCTAAGTTCACAGACCTCCTGAAATCTGTCCCTGTGGATCCCAGGTTAAGACCCTCTGCTGTAGAGCTTGTAAATGAAATGCAAAGAGGGCTGGATTTGGAGTCAGAACCTGAGTTCAAGCCCCATATCAGCCACCTGTTAACCTGTATGAGCTTGGGCAAGTCATTTTACTTCCTGCAGACTCAGTTAAATGAGTCTGTAATTAAATTTGTTAAATGTAAATCTGTAAAATGAGGGGGTTAGAGACTAGGTGATATGTAGAGCCTCTTCCAGCTCTAGATACATGGTCCTATGCCCAATTTACTGATGAGGTTGATTTATTGAATCTAAAAAGAGAACTGACTTGTCCAAGCAAGTTAAAAAACAGAGCAGGGATTCCAACCTAGGCTTCCCATGTTCCACCACAACTCACTGTTGCAATGAAATTGGTGTTATTATTAATATGTTGGCATTAACATGAGAGAACATGGTGGAGCAAATGGAGGGTGGGCCTCAGAGCCAGGAAGACCTGGCTCTGTCCTACCATCACACATATTGGCTGTACAGAATAGCCAAGTCACTTGATCATGACCATTCCCTAAGACTATTAGTTGAGGAGTAAGTGCTGGTCTGCACTGGTAGAGAGAGTTTCTTTGTTAAGAGCTGCCTGTAACAAAGAGATCACAAATGTAGTCCAAAGAAAAGTTGAGGGGGGCAGAGTCAAGATGGAGACGTAGAAGCAGGATAACTCCACAGCCCTCCCCATAACCACCTCAAATACCTAGAAAATATGACACTAAACAAATTTTAGAGCTCCCGAACTCATAAAATGGCAGAGAAACAAGGCTCCTGCTGAAGGCAGCCCAGCAGATGGTGGAAAAGGGCTCATCACAGCACGCTGGGAGCAGAGCCCAGCCCCATGTGGTTTTAGCCCCAGGCCATCCAGGAGAAGCCCCAGCTGGAGCTTTCAGGAGAGCAGATCACCGGCAGCTATGGTGGTTCCCAGAATTACCAACCCATAAGAGCCAAGGACAAAAGGAAAAGGTCAGTGGAACTCAGCTAAATTTGGTGGAGAGGGTCTGGCCCCTGCCTCCAGAGCTAAGAGCAGTCTAAAGCAGAGGCCCTGCAGCCACCTCCACGTGGCTGCTTCAGAAACTCCCGGCATGCAGATTGCAGGGGGGGCCAAGTCATCATTCAGAGGCTAAGTGCTCTTGCCTTGAGCTGCCTGGATGGGGATTATGGTCTTGGGTGGGGGTCCTGAGATGCGTGACCAGTGAGCCAAAGCTGATGGGGGCTGTAGAGACAGCCTCCTACTAGCTCCGGCAGCTGCAAAGACCCCAGCGATTTGGGACAGAGCACTCCCCTCTGAAAGCAGAGTTCTACTGAGCCCAAAAGTCAAATAACTGACTGGCAACATGACCAGGCAAAGGAAGCAAAGCAAGCACAGCAATCCAACTTTAGATTCCTTTTTTGGGGGCAAAAAGGATCAAAGCAAGAATGGGAGGAAGATAACACAGTCAGAACTTCCAAACCAAAAGCTTCCAAGAAAAATGTAGACTGATCACAAGCCATAGAGGAGTTAAGAAGGATTTTGAGAATCAAATAAGAGAAGTGGAAGAAAAATTGGGGTGAGAAATGAGAATGATGCAAGAAAATCATGATACGAGAGTCAACAACCTGACTGAGGAAAATAATACCTTAAAAAATAGATTAACTCAAAAGGCAAAAGAGCCCCAGAAAGCCAATGAGGAGAAGAATGCCTTAAAAAGCTGAATCTGCCAGATGGAAAAAGGATCTCAAAAGCTCACTGAAGAGAATAATTCTTTCACAATTAGAGTGGAGCAAATGGAAGCAAATGGCTTTATGAGAAATCAGGATACTATTAAACAGATACAAACAAATGAAAAAATAGAAGGCAATGTGAAATATCTCATTGTAAAAACCACTGTCCTGGAAAATAGATCCAGGAGAGACAATTTAAAAATTATTGGACTACCTGAAAGCCATGATCAGAAAAAGAA
>CM053586.1:304493452-304508268 GCA_028646515.1 Pseudochirops corinnae | reverse complement strand
CATGAAGATTGCCTTAAAGCTAGAGATCAGCTGAAGAAGGATTTTGAAAACCAAATGAGAGAAGTGGAAGAAAAATTGGGAAGAGAAATAAGAATGTTGCAAGAAAAAGGGCATGATGGCTGGTGTGGGTGTTTCCTCAATGGAGGTTAGGGGGTAACTCACCAGTTTTAATCTCCCACATTGAATCATGAGAGATACATCTCTTGGAAATCTGGTGCTATATTATCTGGGTGCAGACACAAAACTAGAAGACAGAGCAGCCTGGGGACATTGAGTCAGATCCAGAAGTGCATCCATGCCACCACATGAACTGCCAGCCAGATTGTCAAAAGGCACTTCTAACCCCAAAGTTTGATTAATTCTGCAGTCATTGCTGCCACCCAGCAGCAATGGGACAGACAGGGACCACTCCAGTATGTGTGTTAAAATGGAAAACAAGGTGTAATTAGAGCATCCTCAGGAGGTGTAGTTGAATTTCCTGTCACTAAGGAAGCCTGGGTGAACTGGTGAGTTCTAGACCTAGAAGAGTTGGATCCAGTTGGGTGTGAGGGGACAAGTTGTAGGTTGAGGGAGAATATTGGCCTTTGGGTATAAACCTCTATCTCTTTGCATTAATTTTAGAGTAGTTCATACTCCCTAAAGCTGCCCAAGAGCAAATGTCCTGTCCCAGGGATCTTGCCAACAGCAGTCTTCAGGTGTTAGCTAACTACTGTGGAACCAATCTGGTCTTTAGAGGTGTAAAGAGAGATGCACCCTGGACCTGTATGTACCTATATGACAATAATAATAACTCACCTCACAACAACCTTGTGAGGAAGTCAGGGGGAGCATTAGCACATTAATTTCACAAAGACAAATTGTCTTCTGCAGAATCACACAGCTAGTTAAGTATCAAAGCTGGGGCTTAACCCTAGGTCTCCTCACTCCAAGTCAGGAGCTCTTGTGATCACACCACATAGCCTACCATGACAAAAATGTCGGCCAGCCAACCGTCCTCCATTCCTACAAGCTCATCCTCTTCCCACTTTCACTCAACTCTCTGTGGTTTGGTATAAACCAGGCCATTCCATATTCCACCAGGGGACAGTGCAATGTCATTCAGTGTAGACGTAGCCTAAACCACAATGTCTCCATCCCCCATAGCTATGTTTGGTAACTATTTCCACTGGCCCTTGTTGTGATCCCTCATACAAATGGGCAGTGCCAGCTGTTACGCATCCTCATTCAGTAGGTTCCAGACTCATATTCCTGTAACACTAGTGAAAGCTTTAACGAATTTATGACATCCCACTTACAAAAATGTTGGCATGCATGGCCCCTTCTTATCCTCTTGGCTAGAGATAAAACATTCTGCCATCCCCATGGGAACGGCTTTTGACTTAAGGAGTTTCTCAGCCAGCAATAATTGTTTGCTTTCTGAATGTTAGTGGTAATCTGAATTTCTAGAGTATAAGTGGTGTCCTGTCAAATAGAATCACACAGGCTTTAAACGTGACCTTCAGCCAAGGTATTCTGAGGCAGCTGAGAATGCTCTCTGGGTTTGGATTACTGACTGCAAAAATAAAATCATATTCCATCACTGGAGTTTTGCTTTAAGCTACTATTTTAGCGAAGAATAGTAAAGGCATATTTTGGCCCTAGTTGGCTCTAAAGACCTAGGAAAATATAAGTTTCTTGAGGGCAGAAACAATTTTATTCTTGTCTTTGTATACTTGAAGTTTTATGGTTAAGTAGTAAGCATTTAACAAATGCTCATTGAATAGAATTTGGGCCAGTAATTAACATCCCAATTCTAGACAACAGCAGAACATCTAATAAATACTATTCCCAAGGATTTTACTGAGGAAGGTAATGGAAAGTGCAATAAATTCTGTTTTTAGAAATTCCCTGGAGTAGGATGGAATGAATCAGAATCAGGAAAAGAAGACATGCTCCTTTTAATCCCTGTGGGCAGAAATGACCATGAGTTCGCCTATTCAACAGGCAACATGACTCAGGGAGCCTTAACCCTATGCCCTGAGCCATAGCTGATGCTATGACTTGGTTACTGTACACACAATCTTTGTTTCTTCATCTTTTAAGGGGGCGTTAAGACCAGCTTCCCAGAATGAGTGTAAGGAATCACCACCAGAACTTGTTAACTCAGTGATTTGCAACTTCAAACTGCTGAGGAATGACAAAGAACGGAATGATTTGAAAGGCAAGGGGTGTCAGGGGGATAGAGTATAGGATTTAGGGAGGGAGACCATTTGAGTCTTAGCTTTGGCACTTCCCAGCTCTGTTACTTTGGGCAGGTCATTTAATAAGAACTGCAAATGGGCATTTTTTGCAACTGGTGCAAGTAGCACAAACGATATTGGAGGAGAGGTGCTCCATACAGGAATGTGCCCCAAAAGGGAGAGATATAGACGTTGGAACCCTGGCACAAGGGCCCTGTTGGGGAGCCTCCTGTGCTGTAGAAAAGTTGGGGGAGAAGAATTAGTCCTAATGCACCATCCTGAACACCCTATTTAAACGAATTATTCTTGCTAACTAAACTAAATGTTAAGCTCTGTTGTTTCTATCCTGCTGAAAGACTACAAGAGAAAACCTCAGCTACCCCACCCTAGCTGTGGTTCTGAACTTAACCAAAATCAGTTTCCTATTCTGTAAAATGGGAACAATAAAACTCGTTGAATCGACAGTTAATTTATGAAATTATGAAATGGGGACAGGCACTCCCAGTTCTTTGAGTAGTCACAAGGAAAGATCACTGTTGGCAGCAGGCAATGAGGTGGCAATCACATTTTAGTAAAACACAGAGGGTATGAGGGCAAAAAAAAAATCCACAAGGCAAAGACAAGTGTCAAAAGAGGTACAGCAGCGGACCCCAGCATGTGGACAGAGAATGGACAGAGTGGACAGAGGAGAGGAGAGGAGAGGAGAGGAGAGGACAGGAGAGGACAGGAGAGGAGAGGACAGGAGAGGAGAGGACAGGACAGGAGAGGAGAGGAGAGGAGAGGTGAAGGAAAGTAGGAAAAAGGACGGGCAGGGGGAGAGGCAGAGATGATCATTGTTATCACCGTGATTTAGAGCTAGGAGTACAGCAGCATGGACCGCATGGAGAGGGAAAAGAAATGGTGGGGGTAGGGGTTTGAGGTGTCCCTTTCATGGCTTTTTTTTGGGGGAGGGAAGAGACTAACTCCTACCTATGCTACCTTGGGATTAGTTCATTAACATACCCTAAACATCTCAAAGTTATCACCAGCTTTTTGATGTTCTGCCTGGTCTGGACCTGTGAAGGTTTGGAATTTTTCTGGAATTTACATCTCATAGAACCACCTAGTAGCGACTGGGTGACTTCTGCTGATTCAGCACGTGTTCCCAGGATGTGAGTTTTAGTTAATATATGATACCATTTGCAAATTATGCTCCTCTGATCTTTGGGACAGTTTGTATGTGACTTCCAGGTTCCCCTTTGCAATCGAATTTCCTGCAATTGTTCCATTGTACTGGCTACTTATCAATTTACTATACTGTCTAGAAGGGGCTTGAGGAGGGGTGGTCAGGGGGACCAGAACAAGATACAGTCTTAACATTCTTGTATTACAGCATTTCATGGGGCACGGGTAAGAAAAATGCTTTAGAAACCCTAAAATGCTACTTAAAGTGTGAATTATTCACATGAAACTATCAGGTTTTGTCTGCCCAAATTAAAGCATTTTCTACAAAAACTGCTTGAATTGTTCCTGAGAGAGATACTACGGCAGATCGTGAATAGAGTAACATTGCTTTTATTCCTGATGATCCTGGAGAATTTCTCGGGTTACCAGAGGGCACTTTTTGATCCTTTTTTTGTTTAAACCAGTTGGAGGGAAATTATGGGCTTCTTTTTAGGTGGAGCCCAGCTTTGTGGACTACAAGAGACCTGTAATTCTCCTTTGCATACAAAACCATTTATAGCTTACGGTGATGTTCAAACCCCCGGTGCCTAGTACTGTGTCATACAACCCAGGGACTCCCCACATTACCCACCTGGCGCCAGAGGAGCCACTGCTTCATCTTGGTCTCCCCACCCTGGCAGCCCACAGGCTGCTCCCAGCTAAGGAGATGTCCTTGGTTTTCCCCCTTACTCCTTGCTCCTGGCACCAAGGTTTCAATTACCAGGCCAGGGTTCTGTTTTGTTTTGTTTCATTGAGAAGGTTTCTGCTAGAAGTGGTGCATTTACTCATCTCTGAGTACCATAAATCTGTCTGACCTCCTAGGTCTAAAACCATGGCAACCAGTCACGTGTAGACGAAAGAGCATTGGGGGAAGAATCTCAGAATCAATCCCAGAATCCCAGAGCTGGAAGGAACCAATCAATTCAATCTCTACCTGAACAAGCATCCCTCCTGCAACATTTCTCCCAGGTGACCTGACCAAGGTTATGTAGTGAGGCAGTAAGTAGAAGGGCTGTGATTGGAACTCAGGTTCTCTGACTCACAATCTCAGATGCTTTCCACTGAATCATTCTGCCATAGAAAATGAGGGAGCTAACCTTTCACATCTAGCATTCAATGGCTATGAATCAATACTAGTTGACAATGATAGCAATAATTATCATAAAGTAAAAATGTATGTGCCAGATGAAAGGGTGGACAGTGAATTACTAAACTGTCTCCTTGACCCTGGCAGAGGAGAGGAAGTCAGTGCATCGGTCAATAAACATTTATTAAGTGCCTACTGGATACCAGTCCCTGAGCTAAGCACTGAGGTCACAAAAAAGAAGCAAAAGACAGTCCTTGTCCTCAAGGAGCTCGTAATCTAGCGGGGGAGACAACGAGCGAAGAACAAGCTTGCAGTTCATTTCACACTCACATCCTCCCACCCAGGTTACCGTTCTCCCCTACTCACCCTTCCTTCTTGGTTTTTCCAGTTGGCTTGGTCTCCAAGACAACGGGACAAAAGTGCTGCTGTAATGATTGTATTTGAAGTGCTGTGTGGGGCCAAAGTAGGAGGGCTCCAGCTTACAGATGATGCAGGCACAAGACCCTGCCTGTCCTAAAATGCATGCTTCAGTTTGTCCCCCCCCCCCCCCAGGTTAGAGCTACTTCTTGGGGCATAGGCATCGGCTCTAGGAAGTTCCCAGTAAAACACATGTTACCTGGGAAGGACTCTAAATTAGCTCATTAACATCTATGATGATTGCACATGTATAACTTCTATCTGATTGCTTCCTGTCTCAGGAAGGGAGAGGGGAGAGATAGAATCTGGAACTCAAAACTTTAAATAAAAAATGATTTCTTTTTAAAATCTGTGACCAAGTTGTCAGATTAATCTACGTTACCTTAGAGAGCAAAGGGGACTAGCACACAAAACAGGCAGATTGTTTTATGCAGAAAGCACAAAGTAGAAGGTTTGAAGCTTAGGATACTGTCGTAGAAGACCCTGGGTTCTCAGAGGCAGTGTGAAGACACGGGACACCTGGAGAAGGAAACTGAAAGTGTAAAAGCGGGGGAAAAGGAGAGAGATGTGTGAGTGATCTAGGACAAACCTCTTCTGTCTGTGGCCAGAATGATGCTGTTCAGGACCAACCAGTTTCATTCATTACTTCACTCCCCTTACAAAGTCCATTATGAAGCAAAGAGTGTAACAGGCTTAAACAAAAGGAGCCGATGCGATGCAGACAGGTTTGAGAGCAGAGACCCCAGGTAGAGACAAAGAATCAGAGGGGAAGGGAGGAAAAGGTTGCAGGAAATGTGTCTCAGCTCTTTATTAAACTCCAAATTAATGGTGATTAGGGAAACATAATTGTCCATAATCATTACATTTTTATAAGGCATTACACAACCTTCTCATTAGTTATCCCTTTAAATAAGTTAAGTTAATGTAAATATACCTAGCTTTGCACAGTTGCTATGGAAAAATGGATGTAAATTATTTTTTTTGCAAATCAAATCATTGTAAGTATCCTAGAACTGTTTGTTGAAAGGAACCCCGTGATTCACCTTTTATTCAAGTGAAGTTATCGTAAGAGGAATAATTACAGCATTTCATTCCTTTTCCAAGGTCAGAATTTCATATGTCTAGTTTTCTGGGAGCACGATACCACGTGACTTGCTAGCTCTCTTTTTAGAACTGTAACCAGGTAGATGCTTGAGTTTCACATCAGTCATACTGGGCTCAGTCAATCAACTAATATTTACTCAGTTCCCCAGAACGACTAGGCAAATGGCAAGAGGAAAAGACAAAGAAGGAAGGTAATAAAAAGAAGGAAACAAGCATTAATTAAGGACCTACTATGCATGTACTAGGCCTTAACAAATATTATCTCACTTGATGCTTCTGACAACCCTATGAAGTAGGCACTATTATGCCATTTACAGTTAAGGAAACTGAGGTATCAGAGGTTAAGTGACTTGCCCAGGGTTGTACAACTAGTAAGTGTCTGAGACTGGATTTGAACTCAGGTAGTGACAGCGCTCCCATGGTCATGGTTACCTGGTCCTTTGGCCCGTCAGTATGGGTGCCCAGCAGCTTTCATTCCTAAGCAAGCCTTGGGGGTGGGAGGTGGGGAGGGGAAGAACATCTCATGATGAAGGCTGCAATGAACAGCTGTGTGCTTACAATCAGCAGAGCATAATTGTTAGCAACTATGCAGATCATCCCCTTTTCCCAATGGTACCCTTTCTGCAATAGACAGAAAGCTGGTCATTTATTCATTCAATAAGCATTTACTGTTTACTAGGAGCACTGGGCTAGGAGGTCCTGGGGATATAAAGACAAAAATGAAATCCTGCCGATGCCCTCAGGGAGTTTATAATCTGTTGGTGGAAACAGCATGAACACACGAGTAAAGAAAAAATATAAGCAAAGTATTTTATGTGCTGCTCTCCTTTGCAGACATGGGTGTGAAATATTTCATATGTGGTCAGACTTGGTTGATACGGTGATTGTTTTGTCCTCTTTTTGTATGCTCTATTATAAGGGATGGCTCACTGGGTAGAAGATCCAAGGCAAGGCAACTGTAAAATGGCATAATAGCACCCATCTCAAAGGGTTGTTGGATCAAGTGAGATGATATTTAAGTCCTAGTACATAACACAATAAGTATTTAATAAATGCTTGTTTCCTTCCTCTTGTTTGTTTCCTTCCTTCCTTGTCTCTTCCCCTTGCCACTTACCACCCCCCTTTTTTTTAGCATAAAAGTATAAGATATTAATAAACATTTTCTAAATGCAAAGAAATGCGAGGGTAACTGGGCATGGACAACAGACACCAGGAATCAGGTTAGGCTTGGGCAGAAGGCAGTGCTTGAGCTGAGCCCTGAAGGAAGCCAGGGATTCTGTGAGGCGGATGTGAGGAAGGAGGGAGTATGTTCCGGGCTTCGGAACTGGCTGTACAGAGGCATGGAGACTTGGGGAGGAATGTTGTGCATGGAGAGCAGCAGGCGAGCCGGTGTGGCTGAGCACAGGGTGCATGCAGCACAGTAAGGTGCTCTGCACCTGGAGAGGCGAGTCTAATGCACCCTCGGGCAGGTAATGGGGGATGATAATATGATGTAAAGTCAAGGACACCGAGTCCTTGTCATGGCTCCACCTTTCTCCATGATTTTAGGGAAGGACCCTACCCTGTCTGGACCTGGCAAAGTCCCGTTTTATAAAAATAAAGGGCCTGGGCTCAATGACCTCTAAACCAGAAGCGTTCTGCTGCTCATTAGCCATCTACCTCAGTTTCCTTACCTGTCAAATAAGTGTGCTGGACCAGATCCCCAAGGTCCTTTCTGCCCCTGATGTTCTGTGATTCCAATTCGACTCCCTAGGAGTGTTACTACCCTCTCTTCCATCTGCCTCGTGCTTATTCCAATTTGTCCCCTGTCGCTCATGATTTGTTAGCACAGCCTCCCTCCCCCATTCCTGTCTAGGCTGCTTCAACTTTTCCTTTGATTCCTGGAGACCTTTACCAAGGAGAGCATTAAACATTCCAGGGGTGGGGAAGCTGTAACCTGGAGGCCACATGTGGCCTTCTAGATCCTCGGCTGCAGCCTTTCGACTGAATCCAAGTTTTACAGAACAAATCTTTTTATTAAGGGAATTTGTTCTGTGAAGTTTGGATTAAGTCAAAGGGCTACCCTTGAGGACCTAGAGGGCCACATGTGGCCTCGAGACTGTAGGTTTCCCATCTCTGCATTAAACATTTAAACATTAAAGTGGCACTGCCCAACTACCCATAGACCCGGGAAGTGAGATACAGAAATGAAGGAACATGAACCATGTGATCTGTAGAATCAACGGAAAAGCTAAGATATATTTTTCAAGCTTTAGAGCAGGGGATTGGCAACCTTTCAGTGGTGGGCTGCTAGAATTCTAACACCTTAGCTTTTGATGGTAGGGTGAAATAAGGAGAGAGAAAAGAAGAGGGGGATGGAAGGGGGGGAATGCACAGTAGACTGAATACTTGCCAACTCTAACTGTGGGTGGCTGACTCTCCCAAATGGTGGGGAGAGGAACGTGGTGGTGGCAGCCAGCCCACATGCCAGTGAAAATTGACCCACATACTATCTTTGGCAGGCATGCTCCAGGTTGCCAAGGTCTATTCTAGAGCTGGGGGTGAGGGGAGGCAGGGGGAGTCTTATTTTGTGGTCTTTGTGCCTGGACAATTTTAATGTCACAGGAAGGATACTTAATAAAAGTCTGTTAATCAAGTGAATGACAAGAAGAAAGAGAATGAGCCAGAGGAACTGGGTGAAAGGCTTGAGGAGAATCTAAATAGGGTAGAACTGAATGCATTCATAGAGTATATTCAATGGGGCACTTTCACCCAGAGAAACATAACTGCTCCGGCTACGTGCCTCTAGACAGCTCCAATCATTTAATCAAACCATAGATTATTACAAACCCAGCCTCTTGTCAGTTCTGCCTGCTAGGAAGCCGTTAAGAAAGAGGCCTCCACCCACCGCAGCTGTCTATTGAACAGATGCTCAAAAGCAAATTTGTCTCTCACCACCAGGCTTTTTAGTTAAGAACAGAGAGCAGGTTTGAATATATGAGGCTCCTGGAGATTCACACATGGAATCTTCCTGTCTGTGCCCAGAAACTGCTGCGCCTGTCCCCTGCTCTCATCCCAAAGTCACAATGAAGCTTTTCCTAGTACAAGAGGGAGGATTTGAAGTGTGTTACCAGGCAAGCAACAAAGAAAAATGCGTTCTCTTTTGTTCTTTGCAGTCCTCCTTTTCCCCCTCACATTTTCTGCCTCAATATTAAGAACCTGCTCTTAAAGGAAATTCTTTTGTCTGGGATATTATTATAGAAGGGGCAGTCAATGGTAGGATAAATGCAAGCAAACTATGTGAGTAAATATGTAAATAACTATGTGTGTAAATATTCTGTATAGCTATATTTATATGGTTTCAGAAGAGTTTATTTTAAAACACAAACAATAATGGTGCCAACTTTATATTGGCAAAAACTATGAAAACGGCACAGGGGAAGCATGGCAAAGTTAACACTTATGGATGGCCTTGGATCCAGAAAGAACCATGTTCAAGGCCTGTCTCTGACACTGGTTAAGCGTATGACTGTGCTCTGGTCACTTACACTCCCTACTTTTCCAGGCAGTTCTTTAAGACTACAAGTCGTAGATGAGTTGCTGGTATACAGTGAGGGAGAAAGTTTTCACATTGGGAATTTTGCACAACAATGAAATTATAGGTCTGCCTCATTCTTCCCCAAAAAAACATGCAAACAAACTACAGATTCACTCATAATAAGGAGGGCTTATAGGCTTGATGTCAGGAAAACCTTCCTAACAATTAGAGTTGTCCAAAAGTGGAATGAACTGGTCTTGAGAGGTGGTAGGTTCCCCATCTTTAGAAGTCTTCAAGCTGAGGGTAGAGAATCATTTGTAGGGTACATCATAGTGGGGATTTCTTTGTGTGTAGGCTGCATTGGATGGCTGTTGAGGGCCTTCCAGTTTTCAGATTTTATGAGCTTGTGATTAACGATCACATTTTAGGTGATCTCAACACCTGATGTTATAGGAGATTATGATGATGCAGTGGATAGAACGCTGGGCCTAGAATTAGAACAACCTGAATTTGAAACCAGCCTCAGACACTTATTAGCTGTGTGATACCAGGCAAGTCACTTATCCTGTTTGCCTCAGTTTCCTCATCTCTAAAATGAACTGGAGAAAGAAATGACAAACCACTTTGCCAAGAAAACCCCAAAAGGGGTCACAAAAAGTGAGACATGGTTGAAAAAAGACTAAACAACAGGAAAAACATAAACCAAGGTAAATATTTGAATAAGGAGGGGAAAAATGACAGCTGTATGGATGAGACATAATGTCCAGAGAGAAAAGGGAACAGGTTTTTGTGAGGAAGAGAGGAGAAAGATGTTCCCTCTGCCTTCAAGCAGGTCGCTGTAGGCAAATAATGTCCATGATAAAGGAACATTTTTCATTAGGACGTAAAATATGCTTTATCCCTGAAACAATGTGAAAATAAAGGGATGAGGTTGTTTTAGCATGGGGTGGTTGTTGGTTTTTAACCCACATACCAGAACTGATACTTCTAGACAAGTATTATCCCCTTCAAGGTGGCTACCTTGTACAACCAGTCTCATGTGTACATTTAGGCCAATAGTTGTTCAAAACACTCTTTTGAAACCTTAGTGACGTCAAATTTTCACCCTTCAAGATAGGGACTGACTTTGTGAAATATCCCAAAAAGCATTCAGAGCCAATCTGAGGGAATAAATTTGGCATCAAACTGGGGAATGCAAAATTAATTTTTGAAAAATTGTTGTTCTGATTCTCTGTGACCCCATTTAGGGTTTTCTTGGCAAAGCTACTGGGGTGGTTTGCCATTTCCTTCTCTGGCTCATTTTACAGATGAAGAAATCGAGGTAAACAGGGTTAAGTGACTTGCTCAGGGTCACACAGCTAGTAAGTGTCTGAGGCTGTATTTGAACTCAGGTCATCCTGACTCCAGGCCCAGCACTCTATCCACTGAACCACCTAGATGCACTTAAATAGACATGATTATAAAATTATATTGATTTCTTTGCCTGGCTCATAAATTGGTTCTAAATGTGATTCCCAAAGATAAAAAAAAAATTCCAGTCCTTTAATTTTCTATCTATACAATGTTGGGCAAGTCACTTTACTTCCAGTCTTTATCTATAAAAATGAAGAGGCTGGATTAGATAGTCTCAATTCTCTAAACCCACAAAGCCACATTTCTAAAAGGAGGCATCTCATCTTCATGAAGTAGGGTTGTCTCTGCGCTAGATTTTTGTATTTTTTCTCCAGCTTCCAGTACAGTACTATGCATATGATAAGAGCTTAGTAAATGTTTGTTGAATTGATTGAGCAGTTCATCTAAAGTAGACAGAATGTTGAAGAAGAAAGAGGGCTGTATTTGGAGTTAGAGGGTTTGGGTTCTGTTCCCAGGACTCTCATTCCCAGTCCCTCATTCCCATGACCTTGGGCAAGTCACTGTCCAGACCTCATTTTCCCCATCTGTAAGGTAAGTGTTGAACGATACGACCTCCAAGGTCCCTTCTAGCCCTAAATCTGTGATCCTCTGAACATGCGTTTGGAGAATCTGTTGTTTGTTTGTTTTAATCAGCACACTACTTTTCACTGACTCATAACGTTGTGCTATTATCATTTTGTCCTTATCCATTTCCACTCTCAGGCCCTTCTTTTCTTTCTTTCCTTCCTTCCTTCCATTCCTTCTTTTTTCTTTCTTTCCTTTTCTTTCTTTTTTCCTTTCTTCCTTCCTTTCTTTCCTTCTTTCCTTTCTTTTTTCCTTCCTTCCTTTCTTTTTCTTCCTTCTTTCCTTTCTTTCTTTCTTTCTTTCTTTCTTTCTTTCTTTCTTTCTTTCTTTCTTTCTTTCTTTCTTTCTTTCTTTTTTATCATGCTTAAGCAATTTACCCAGGGTCACACAGCTAGTATCTGAGGCTGGATTTGAACTCAGGTCCTTTCAACTCATCTGCTACTTCACCTAGTTACCCCACCCCACTCCCAAGACCTTCATTTTCAGTGTTCCGGTGTCTAGTAACCAAAAATTAGGAGATGTCCTATGGAGGTTCTTTTCTTTCTTGTCCCTTTCTTGTCCACATCTTCACCTTCATCAGTGAAGCTCCAAAGCTGACCCAGTTCCTCCTACTAAAAGGCCCCGTTGATCATCACTCCCAATCTCCAGGAAGGCTTTCAGCTTTCTCTTTCCCTCATCTCACCCCAGATGCCTGGCATATGCGATAACAGTAAAAACAAAGTCTGTTGCATCTTTGGAATGTTATTAGTGCTTAAGTAGTTCATAGGATTGCGACAGCCCACTCCAGCTGGGACAGGGGTCCTTTTTTTTTTTTAATCAAGAGGGCAAAAAAAAAAAAAAAAGACTGAAAATGGGGAACTTTGTCCCCAAAGAGCTACACGAAGAATCTCCAAAGCTGCTGCCTTCCTCTTTCCCTCCTGCCTCCTTTTTCCATCACAAGGGAAATCAGACTAGATGGGAAATAATGCCATTACAGACCGTGGAGGCATGAGAGAAAGACAAATCTAATATTTGCTTCGGAGAATATAAGTAGTGCTGCTGAACTCTACCCCGCTATCAACACAATCAGCAAGGGGGCTGAGCAAAGGTCCCCAGGCTGCTCCGACATCTGAGATTGTCTCTGGTGCTTTTCCCCTGAGTGGATTTAAAAAGCTACTCTCTTTCTTGGGGCCTTCAGGGCTTTGCAAAAAATGAGGGTGTTCATCCGACTGACAAATTTTATGTCTATAAGCAATTTAAAATGCAGAGTGTCTGGCAATTCAAGCAATAAAATGATGAGAAAATGAAGTGCTAGATGGAAACGTGTCTGTTGTACGGTTTTAGGCTTTGTTTGTCATCCTATCTTTTGCCCTTCGAAGAAGCGTCTTGTTGAGGATGCTAGCTGGGAAAATCACTCTCTCCTCTCTAGTAATCAGGAAGGATATCTCTATGAAAGAATAAATAGGAAAAAGATATATGATTCTGGGAAGGTTGTTTAACCTCACCAGGGCCTCAGTTCACTCATTAAAATCAGGAGATTGGGTTAGATGATGTGAAACGTGACATCCCAACTCAAAATCTATGATTGTGTGTGCAAAAATGTTTCGAACTCTTTGGGGAAAGAAAAAAAGGAGCAGTTTGAAGGCAAGGCCTTTGTCTCATTTTAATAGTTTATATTCTTTTATCTTTTTTTGGTTATAAGGCATTTTATGTAGTTTTCTGTGATCAGTCACCCAGTGTCTCATGCATTGGGCTTCCATGCACCAGGGTCAATCTTGGGGGCAGACCTTAAAATTCTTTGGCTCCGTTAGCCCCCAAAAGCAATTTCCACTAGAAAAACCTCAGGCTACAACTTCAACATAAGTCATGTCATGATCTCTACAGATATGAATAAAATTGTCCCCAGCTCCCATACAAGCATAGAAGCTAACAGAGCATTTTAAGCAAGTCAAATCAACCCAACAAGCATTTAATAAGCACATTCTTCTATGTGCTAAGGGTAGCTAGATGGTGCAACAGATAGAGTGCTAGACCCGGAGTCAAGAGGATCAGAGTTCAAATCCAGCCTCAGATACTTCCTAGCTATGTGACCCTGGGCAAGTCACTTAACCCTGTTGGCCTCACTTTCCTCATCTGCAAAATGAGCTGGGGAAGGAAATGGCAAACCACTCCAGTATCCCTGCCAAGAAAACCCTAAATGGAGTCATGAAGAGTCAGACCCAAGTAAATCAAGACAACAATAACTCTATGTGCTAGACCCTTGTGCTAAGTATTGGGGATACAAAGAAAGACCAAAATAAATATTCCTCAGAGAAGCTCACAGTCTTACAGGGGAGATAACATGCAAACAACTATGCGTGAATAAGACATATAGAGATATAGATACAAATCCCATTTCAGACACTAAAGAGATAGATAGATATAGATAGACAGATAGACAGGTAGATAGATAGATAGATAGACAGACAGACAGACAGACAGACAGATAGATAGATAGATAGATAGATACATAGATAGATACATAGATACATAGATACATAGATACATAGATAGATAAACACACAGGTTAAGTTGGCGATAATCACAGAGCGAAGACAACAGCATTAAAGGAGCTCAGGAAGATGGGATTTTAGCTGAGACCAAAGGAAGCCTGGGACTCTAGGAGGTGTTGATGAGGAGGGAGGAAATTCCAGGAAGAGTCGTTAGAAGATGGAATGTCTTGTTCGAGGAAGAACAAGGAGGCCAGTATCCCTGGATTCCAAAGTACACGGAGGGGAGTAAGGTGTAAGAAGATTGGAAATGTAGGAAAGTCCCAGGTTCTGAAGGACTAATAACCAAATAGGTTTTTATAGTTGATCCTGGAGGTAACAGGGAGCTACTGGAGTTTTTAAAGTAGGGGAATGACATGGTCAGATGTGCTCTTCAGGAAGATCACTTTGACAGCTGAGTGAAGGATAGATTGGAGTGGAGAGAGACAAGGCAAAAAGATGAACCAAAGCCTATTACAACAGTTCAGGTATGAGGTGATAAAGCACAGGTCAGCCTTTATTTCATCCCACAGAAGATGCAAAACATGATGAACAGTAGCCCATAAACAATGAATACATTTCTCCTTCTCCAATGAGTCCCACCTTGTCACTAGGGTGCTATACTACACCCCAAAGTCATAGATGTTTAGTCTTCCCTTAGAATGGAAATGTAATTAGGTTTGTTAAAGAGACAACACCCTTGACATTCTTTTTTTTTTTTTTAATTTTATTATAGTTTGCATCATTCATTTCCACAAGATTTTGAGTTACATATTTTCTCCCCC
>CM053586.1:304446346-304492952 GCA_028646515.1 Pseudochirops corinnae | reverse complement strand
AAAACAATCGCTCAGTTCCCCTGCTGTCTGCAGGCCGCAGGCAGGAAGCTGCAATGTGGAGGCGGGTGCAAAACCTCTGCCTTTTGCTTTTCTGCTCTGGAGACCTTGAGGCCGGTCTGCTTATCTCCCCCTTTCGCAATCCCCACTCACAGCTGGTGCTAATCCGCTCACCTGAGAGCTTTCTCTGCTTCTCCCGCCTAGCCGCCCCTGGGGCACAGCCACGGCTTCAGGCCAGGCTGGCTTCGGTTCTGCAGCGCTGATATGGTTCCTCGTAGCCGAGCTGACTTTAGTGGGAAGTATCCTTGTGTGTGTTTTGGAGTTCTAGGTTTGGTTTAGAGTCCTATTTTATGGGTATTTTGGGGTGGCTATGTGAGAGCTGCGATATGTTGCTGCTGCTACGCCGCCATCTTGGCCCACCCTTGACATTCTAATGAGTTCCACCTCTAGTCCAGGGACAGCACAAAGGCCTCTGCTTTAAAATACAACCCTGAGAGCTTGGACTCACCTGGAAAGAAAAAGAACTTGAGGTTACTGAGGTCACCCTTTCCCCACTGAACTTATACTATACTATAATGGAAGACAAAAGGTATTTTTTTGGTCCTCTACATTATGGCTCAGTTCCTCATTGCTCCTACAATGAATGGGGCTGGGGAGCGCGCACTGGGAAGTGTCATATGTTCACTCTTCCTAAAAGCCTGGTACCACCTAGACCCTGCTCGTCCTCCTCTTCTCTTTAGGAGACTGGGTCCCAGAACTTTCCAGGAGCTCAACATTGTCTGAACAATCCTCCCTGCTCTATCCATAAGTCTGCTTTGAAGAACTTCTGAGACTGCTACAGAGACAGGAAGGAAGAAACTCTCATTAAATGCCTATTATGTGCCAGGCATTATACTAAGCACTTTACAAATAATATCTCATTTGATTCTCACAACAACCCTGGAATGTAAGTGCTATTACATCCCCATTTAACAGCTGAGAAAGTTGAAGCAGACAGTGGTTAAGTGACTTTGCTCAGAGTCACATGGTAGTAAGTATCTGAGGCTGGATTTGAACTTAGATCTTCCTGACTGCAGGTCTAGAGCTCAATCCATCATACCACCTAGCTGCCTCTACAGAAGACAGGAAATTCAGGAAATCTCACCATTTAGCCTCATGGTTCTACAACCTGTAGCTGCCATCTCTCAGGCAGAGAGATTACATGGCTGTGTCTGCACATCTAAGGAGGGAAAGGGCAGGAACTTGGAATCTAAGAACTCTCCTCTTGGGAGGGTGAGTAAGAGTTCATGCTGTTGCAATAGAATTCTGCCAGAAGTTCTCCAGGGCTAGGGCTAGGCATTCAGATTGGGTTTAGGAACTGAAGGTTCAGGAACTTGACCTTCTTCCCCACTTCCCTGGCTGTCATCCTCTCCTGGACCAAGAGGCCGCCATCTTGGGGACTTAGGAGGGGATGGTGCCTGTGTGCAGGCATCTCCATAGACAACAATCTGCCTCTAGGTCTCTGGTCTCTGCCCATTTTCAGTTCTCTCTGGATCTCTCTGAAAAATGAAAAGGTCAGATCAGATGTGTTAGGTTTCCATATTGTAGGCTCCAGCCTACTGGGTCTCTGGATTAGTTGTAAGTAGGGAAAGTAACTGGGGCAAGTTAATGAAAAATAAATCTCCTGGATTATAAAATAGCAACCATTTCTCTCCAGGGCTCTGTTAGCTCTAAAACATTCCTGAGAATCCACGGAGCAGGACAGGGATGGATCCACCTGAAAGCCTAATCTTTGAGTCTATTGTGATTCTCCAGGCAGAGAATAAATTATTCCTTACAAGAGGTGATATCATGTCCCTGGCAGCTCTCCCCTCTCATTCTCCACACACCAATAATCTAATGGACCAGGTTCTTTATTCCTATAAGTCCTTCTGCACTCTCCATACCACCTGTAAAGTCAATCAATCAACCTACAGGCATTTATTAAGCATCTATTACGTGCCAAGTACTGTACTAGCTGCTAGATACAAAGTCAAACATGAAACAGTCCCTGGGCTCAAGGAGCTTATATTCTGTTGTTTAATCATTTTCAGTCTTGTCTGACTCTTCATAACCCTATTTGGAGTTTTCTTGGCAAAGATACTGAAGGGGTTTGCCATTTCCTTCTCTAGCTCATTTTATAGAGGAAGAAACTGAGGCAAATAGGGTTAAATGACTTGCCCAGGGTCACACAGCTAATAAGTTTCTAACTCAGGTCTTCCAAACCCAGACTCTGAATTCTATCTACTGTGCTATCCACTAGCTGCTCAGTTTATATTTTACCAATCAATTAATGGCATTTCTTAAACATCTAAGATGTATCAGGTACTGTACTAAGTACCAGAGATATAAAAACAGTCACTTAATTCTTAGGGAGCTTTTTAAAATAATAAAAAGAAAAAAAAAGAAGAGTTAGTCCCTGCCACATCTATCTATCTATCTACCTCTCTATCTATCTATGTCCAACACAAAGGATTAAAGAGAAATCTTTAATCCTCTCTTGAAGATTGTCAGTGTGCATGCCAACACCCTTCACAGGGAGAAACCAAGTCCCAAAGGCAAAGCCATCCCTGAAAATCATCATTTTTATTAAGTGCTTATTCTGTGCTAGGCTGTGCTAAGGTTACAAATACAAGCTCCAAAGCCAGCAAGCCAGCAAGCCAGTCTTCAAGTAGCTTTCATTTGTCCTAATCACCTCCATGCATTCTATCCAACTTGTACCTTAACAAGAATTCCCTCTACAACACAACAAACAAGTCATCATCCAGCCTTGCTTAAAGACCTCCAAAGAGAGTGAAACAGCTACCTCTGAAGACAATTTATTCTGCTTTGAGATTATTCTAATTATTAGGAAGTATTTTCCTCCCAAAATTTACTTCTTTGCAATTTTCACACATTATTCTAGTTACCTTGGCAGGCTGGGTCCAAGAAACTGGTACCAAGGTGGAGCCTACCAGTGTGGTTGAGGGTGGGATATGTCAGAGAGTTAGCAGGGCCCTCTCATGAAATGGTGATCCCAGGCAGGGTCTTACTAATTATTGAGTTGACCTCAAGTAGAGTCATCCCCAGAGGCCCAGGCAGAGGATGTGAAGGTAGCCTCTCTTAATATTTTGACTCTTCCATTAGAATGTAAGTACCTTAAGAGAAAAGACTGTCTTATTTACTTATAAAAATAAATATTTTCAGTGCTTAGCACAATGCCCAGGCACATAATAAACAAATGCTCTCTTTCTCTCTCTCACTCTCTTTCTCTCTGTAGATATATGTGTATCTGTGTACATACACACATACTTATATGTATGTATATGTATGTATGTGCACGTGTGTATGTATGTATATAGGCAGATATGTATATATCAGGTCTATATATGTGTAGATATAAGGTATATATGTTGATGTGTATATATGTATACACATACACATATAATGTCTATCTATCTCACAGTCTCATATGGCATGGACTGAAGGCCTCCACCACCTTGGCTGCTCTCCTCTGGACATTCTCCAGCTGACCGATATCCTTCCTAAACTGTGGCACCTAAATTGTGGCACACTTGTTTCCAGATGTTGTCTAACCCAGGCAGGGTGCAGGGGGAAATCACCTCCTTATTCCTAGAAGTTATACTGTAGCTCATGCAGCCCAGGATCTTATCAGTATGTTTGGCTGCCCATTCACCCTGTTGCCCCATACTGACTCGACAGTTCACTAAACCCCCAAGCCTCATCTCTTGCATTTTATATTTGTAAAGTTGATTTTTTTTAACCCAGGCATCAGACTTTACTTTTACCCCAATTAATGCCATTTTGTTCAATTCTATTCAATGTCCTAGGATGTCAAAGGTTCTTTGAATCCTTCTCCTGTCACTTGGTGTGATAGCTATCCATCCCACATTTGTTTCAGCTGAAAATCTGATAAGCTTGCCATCTATTTTTTATAGAGTCTTTGATAAAAAAAAAAGTATGCATATATAGATATAAATATATATAAAACAGCACCAAGCCAAGCACGTATCCCTTTGGCACTCCACTACAGACTCCCTTCCAAGCTGATATCAAACCATTAATGACTCCCTTTGGGATTCAGCCATTCAGTCAATTCCAAATCCTATTTTGTTGTACTATGCTTCTAGTCCATTCTCTTTGCATCTTTTCCACAAGAACAGAAGGAGAGACCACTGTTTACAAGACTCAACCAATGTCAAAGGCACCTAACAGTTATAAAAGGCAGGACTTGGGAGTCAGGTAGACCTGACTTTGAATCTGACCTCAAATATTTACTAGCTGTGTGACCCTGGGCAAGTCAATTAACTTTTCCTCAGTTTCCCCAGCTGAACCACCTATTCACAGGGTTGTTGCAAGGATCATATGAGACCTTATTTGTAGAGCACTTTGCAAATCTGAAAGTGCTATATAAGTGTTAGCTATCATTATTGTTGGTGTTGTTTCTTTTACTAGGTCAACAGAAGTTCAAAGCCAAAGGCATTTTCTTGAAATAAAAGGCAAAATAGACAACACGGTGTTAACTCAGGAAGGAGAGTCCCTGGTCCCTGGTCCCTACTCCCCAACTGATCAGTCCTCTGGGTGGGAGTGTGGGTTGTGGAGGCAGATCACCCATCACCTCCCATCACAGCAGAGACAGCTTACAATTAGTCACTCATTCAGGGTCTTAGGTTAAGTGTCTGAAGTAGTGTTGTTGAGGACTCTAGGTCCCAGGTTCAGTTTGGGCAAATCTGGGTTTCTCCCTGCTGCCTTTACCCAAACGCAGAGGGAGAGGCACCAGACAATGAAATCAGGGATGGGTGCTACAGCTTGGAACCTGCACTGGCGCTGGTTACCACCAGCTGAATGCATAAGCCACTTTCTTCTGTGCTGGCTCCATGCCTTCAGCACTCAAACCAAAGCCTGGCTCATCACCATTTCACGTGGCACTATAACAGAGTGGAGCCCAAGGGCTTCCAGACACTGTTGCTTAGGGGACAGGGAATGATGAGTCTTTCTCCTCCTTGCTATTATCCTTCTGCCTTTCTTTTTTTACCCCCTCCTTCAGGTTCCCTCTCTCCAGAAACCTGATTCCGACATGTTGCCCAGTTCTCTGGTCCCGAAGCTTTGTGAGATCATTCATGGTGATCCTTGGAAGAGGCTCCTTACACGTATCTTCTGTCAACAAAATATGTCTCACATATTTATGGATTATTATTTGGCATAGATTTTCTTGTAGTTAATAAAATAGACATTTATTTTAAAGTATGACTAAATTAACATCATTTTTAGTCATTGTATATTTTCTCAATCTAATGACACTATCCTATGGGAGTCTGTGAAATTGGGGATGATGGGCTATTTTTATACTAAAAAGGGTTGGAAACCATTGATCTAGTCCAAATTTAGCTCCAAATAAACCTGAAACCCAGGGAGGTGAGATAAGACTTAACCCAAACTCAGCTCTTCATCTGTAAAAAGAGAGAATTGTCCTGTATGATCCTTACCGTAAAGTTCAACCCTTAAAGTCTGTGATACCCTATGAAGACCATTCATTTCACTGCATAGATTATTTCAGGGGTGAAAATAAAGACCACTATATATTAGTCAGAAGTTCTTAACCTGGAGTCTGTGCCCTTTTTTTCTTTTTCTAGTGACTGTATTTAAAGGTATGCTAAAGCTAGCTCTATTGGACGAGTAGATTATGAAATTTTCCACATAAACATTTATACCTCAGAAACCTGCTATCACTAAAGCAGGGCTTGACTTACTCTTTTGTGCGTTACCTTAAGAAAGTGTTAATGACGAAGATGAAATTTAAAAGTGCGTGAGCATACCTTTTTCTCCGACAGTCTGGCTGTCACACATTTACTGGTACACCCCTACATTGCTCTAAACATTGCCTAAGCTCGCCAAGAGTGCAGTAAAAGATCCAGAGAATGAAGTCATCAGCAGACGGGAGGTCTTGTGACTAGGTTAATCATAATATCATCTAATATTTTAAGACTGTTTGGTGGATAGAGCTCTGGCCTTGGAGTCAGGAAGATTTGAGTTCAAAGCTGACCTCAGACACTTACTAGCTGTGTGATCCAGGCAAGCCGCTTAACCTCTATATGCTTCAGCTTCCCTATCTGTAAAATGGGGGCGACAATAACACCTTCCTCCATTGTTGTGACAATCAAAAGAGATAACTGTAAAGTGTTTAGCACGGTGTCTGGCATATGGCAGGCACAGTTACCTATACTCTCATTTGAGGCACCTTTGGCTGTGTTTTAACATGATCGATTTCCTTTGTAATCCTATGTACTTTATTTTATGCATTTAAAAACATTATGCTGAGAAGGGGTCCATAGGGTTCACCAAACTGCCCAGAGGGGTCATGTCACAAAAGAGATTAAGAACATTGGTTGAGAAGATCTATAAAGGATAGTATGATTTTGTAGAAAGGGTATTGGATTTTGAATTTTAAAAAAATCTGGCTCTGCCCCAAGGTCCCCTCTGTGGGCTGTGTCATGCTAGCCCTCTAGGCTTTAGTCTCCTCATCTATAAAATGAGGAGATTCGCTAGATGGTCTCTAAGGACCCTCCTTAGCTCCAAGTCCAACGAATCTGACTCAGAAATCATGATTTCTGCTTTTCCACTATCATGGTTAAGAACAAAGGAAGCCTGTGTTTTGCATTCTGTGGAATTGAAGGGTGGGAATGTGGGGGTGGGGTCAGAGAGTTTGATGAGGGTCAGGATTCCTGGAAGTAAGTACCTGTGAACAGCCGTACATGAGTGTGCATCACATGCGTGGGCGTAAGCAGCATGCCAGTAAATATTTCACAACCATCTCTAGGAAGCAAAATAGGCAAGACTCATTTTGAAATTTAATCTGCGTTATTATTAACATTTTTTCCATCCTTTTCTTAAGTCTAGACAATCAATAAAACAATAAATCAAGCCCTGATTTGTAGCATTTGTTGATTTCCCAGATGGAAATGCTCACACTGAAAATCTAATGGCTCTGGCAAATGCCTGGAGGGTGTCCTCAATCCTCAGTCCTCTGCCTTGGATCAGTGTGCAAGAATCACTCCAGAAGAAGGGGGGAATCACTGGAGAGGGCTTGTGGCTCTGGGCTCCAGAGCCCTGGTTCCCTTTTCTTGGGCTTCAAGCCTATTATTGATGCATTCACTTGGCTTCTACTTCTGTTGGCTACCACTGGGGTCTGTGCTGTAGGAATTAACCCCACAAGTACCAGTTTGAAAACTTCTGACGATGGCTTAACCATAAGAAACTTATCGTTTCTAGAGCTCTTTCCAGCTTACAAAGTACTCCTTTAGAACCACACACAGTGTTGTGGGTAGTGAATGTTTTATGGTTCCCATTTTACAGACTGAGGATATCAGGGCTGGGAGAGATTTAAGTGACTTGCCCAAAATCATCCTAGGATGTGTCAGAGTCAGGATCTAAACTCTTGCATTCTGATTCTAAGACTGGAGAGTCTTTCATTGTATTAACCATGATTGAGTACACACACACACACACACACACACACACACACACACACACACACACACACACACCCTTACCTAAACCTTCTCTGTAGTAATTGGGATAGGGCAGCTAGATGGTGAAGTGGCTGGAGTGCCCAGAGTCAGGAAGACTCATATTCCTGAGTTCAAATCTGGCCTCAGACACTTCCTAGTTGTATAACCCTGGGCAAGTCACTTCACCCTGTTTGCCTCAGTTTCCTCATCTGTAAAATGAGTTGGAGAAGGAAATGGCAAATCACAGAAAATCCCAAATTGGGTCACAAAGAGTCGGACAAGACTGAACAACAAAAGTAATTGGAATAAAAGAAATCTTGACTACAAGAACATTTACAGAAGCCAGACCCAGCAGAGACAGAGATTTTATGTGTGAGTGTAGGGGTTCCATAACAGAGTGACAAGTAAGCCTGATTCAGAGTACGATTCATATCCTGGTTCTGCTTCCTACCACCTGTATGGGTGTGATTTAGCACAACAGAAAGTGTGCTGGAAACAAGAGGACCTGGGGTCCAATCCCAGCTCCATCACTTACTAGACATATGAGCCTGGAGAGATCTCTGGGCCTCAGAATCTGACTCATTGGCCCTTAAGATTCCTCCCAGCTCAAAATTCGTGATCCTATGACTTCTATGTGTTTTCCATGTCTGAACATGCTCTCTCCTCACTTCTGCCTCTAGAAATCCCTAGTTTCCTCCAAAACTCTGCTAAAGCACCACCTCCAGCTTGAGGCCTTCCCTGCTCCCCTGCTCCCCAAGTCTGCTGGTACCTCCTCTCCTGTCCCCATATATTTTGCATGTACTGTATTTGTACTTATTTAATATATATTTGCATCTGCTTATGAGTACTTGTAGTCTTGGTAAAATGGTGAGGACTGTTGGGTTTTTGTCTCTGTATTCTCTGTGCCTAACACAGAACCTGGTTTATATAATATTGTTGAACCTTGGGCCCAAAGAAGAGATATGAGAAAGCAGCCCTCCCATCAGGTGGGGGATCATGGGTGTGGAACACTACATGCTAGATTCTTTAAGATGCTTTGGTAAATTTTGCTAAACTGCTATTTTCTCCTTTTTAAAAAATTCTTTGTTAAAAATGGTGACTCTGGGGCAGCTAGGTGGTGCAGCAAATAGAGCACTGGCCCTGAAGTCAGGAGGACCTGAGTTCAAATCCACTCTCAAACACTTAACACTTGCTAGCCATGTGACCTTGGACAAGTCACTTAATTCCAATTGCCCAGCCTTCCTCCCTCCAAAAAGAAAAAAAAAATGGTGGCTCTGTGGGAGAACAATAGATGTTATAAAAACAAAAGACATCAATAAAAAATTCTAGAAAATAAATGCTTGTTACCTGGTTCGTTGGCCTTAAATTAGTCCCTTTCCCTCTATGGGGCTCAGTTTCCTCTCCTGTAAAAGGAAGGGATTGGACTGAATGATCTTTAAGGTTCCTTCCAATTTTAACTTCTATGAAAATATTTTTATTTCTCCTCTGTAAGGAAGGAGCATGGCTTTGTTGGTGATCTACCTTAGGTATGATGAACAAATGCTGTGGTTTATCACAGGTCCCCTATACTGGCTCTCCTGGGTGAGTCTTGCCTGTGTTTATACAGAAGTTTCCATATGATCAGCTTGGCTTTCCTCTCTGCAATATACCCCAATATCAGGACGTGATAGGGAGCAGGAACTGTCTGCTGTCTATATGTGTTCATTTGTCTGGAGAACAAAGCCGTTCTGATCCACCCTGACTCCATCCGTTTGACTAGAAGCCAGCACGTTTTACATTAGCAGCAGAATCCATCTCCTGAAATTGATTCAGGTTTGGTTTTTTTTTTTTTGCCTGATCTGAGCAGGAAAAGAGAACGTGATTGTAATTGCAGCTGAAAGCAGTCCCGATTACCAGGGCAGCTCTTATAAATTATTCTACCCTCCGTTTTACTTAAAATGACTTTAATGGAGCAATAAAAGTTCACTAGGAACAAAAAAAAACCCAGAGTGCTGAAAAAAGGAAGCATTTTTCTGGCGAGTTACTCAGAATACGGCACGTTCTGTGTGGTGCAGGTTAAAAGGCGCTGTGCCGGATGGTCTGATCATAATGGCTAGCATTTATACAGCGCCTACTGTGTGATAAGCACTTTACAATATCATCTCCTTTGATACTCGCAACAACTCTGGGAGGTAGAGGCTATTATTGTCCCCATTTTACAGTGAGAGAAACTGAGGCAAGCAGAGTGACTTGTTGCTTGCCTTGTGACTTGTGACTTGTTTGAGGTCACACAGCTAGTGAGTGTAGGAGGTCATATTTGAACTCAGATCTTTTAACCCATTGAGCTACCTCCCTCCTCCCACCCCCAAAGTCTTTTCCCTACATTTACTAGAAAAAAATCCTGGGAGCATCTCAAGAAGAAGATCTAGATCAGCGGTTCTCAACCTGTGGGTTATGTTCAGTTTGTAACAATGAAAATACATCCTGCATATCAGATATTTACATTACAATTCATAACAGTAGCAAAATTACAGTTATGAAGTAGCAATGAAAAAAATTGTATGGCTGGGGATCACCACAACATGACGAATTGTATTGTGGCATTAGGAAGGTTGAGATCCACTGGTCTAGATTATTTGGGGAATGTTTTAGTGGGTAGCACTATTTTTAAAAAGTCCTTGACTGAAGGTGGGAAGGAACCTCAGAGGGTATTCGGTCTCACTCTCCCATTTTTCAAACGAAAAAAACAAGGCAGAGAGTGGTTTGCCCAAAGTCACATAGCTAATTAGTGGAAGAGCCAGGATTCAAACCAAATCCATCCCTCTTTGCATGTCATCTGTGTCAGCTCATGCAACAAGCACTTGTTAATTAAATTCAGCAATCATTTATTAATCACCTACTATGTTCTAGGTATTACGTTCAATTTTGCAAATACCAATGAAGAAACAATACAGACTCTGCTCTGGAGGAGCAGGGCACAGCAAGATCCTTGATGCCAAGACTAGTATTCTATATATTTTGCCACCTGTTTACCATGTATTTATGTGTGTATAGCTATAAATAGATGTTGGCAATTGGTGTTAAGTGACTTGCCCAAGGTCACACTGCTAGTAAGTGTTAAGTGTTTGAGACTGGAATTTGAACTCAGGTCCTCCTGACTCCAGGGCTGGTGCTCTATTCACTGCACCACCTAACCACCCCTACAGTAAAGGTTCTTAACTTGGGGTCCATGAAGTTCTTAAAAAAAAATTTTGATAACTGGGTTTTAATCCTTTTCCTTTGTCATTATACAGCTTTATTTTTAGGTTTTGAAAAACATTTTAAGAAGGGGTCTGTAGGTTTTCTCCAGACTTTCAAAAGGACCCATGGTACAAATCTAGGCTAAGAAACCCTGAGGCTCGGATAAGTGACCTGCTGGCCCATGGTTACACAGCCAGTAAACCTGAGAACTTCCTACTCTAAATCTCCTGCTCTATTATCTGGTTTTCCCTGAATTTTTTCCTGAATTTACTTTAATGAGACATTACTGGATGAGCAGAGCTAACTAATGAAGGGGAAACTATAACACACCCCAAGGGGCATATGGATTTTATTTGTTATGATGGCAGGAGAAATAACACAGATAAAGCAACTTAGCTTTTAGGATTTTTATGTCTTATAGCTGTGTACTTACTACATAATTAATCCTCATGGCACAGTAACATAATTTGAGATTTTAAACAGCATATGGGAATTTTAACCTTTAAAGAAAAAAAAAAGAAAAAATGTCTGAAGGCATTTTCATGCCTAACGATGGAATTGCATCTGTTGAGAATTCCTATCCCTCCTTTAGATCCTAAAGCAAACGGCCCCTTTCCTCTCCCAAAGTTGGTAGTGTCCTTTCTCAGACCTTGCCCAGAAGTGTATTTTGCACCTCTCAATAGCTAGGTCCTAATTAGCACCCATAAAATGGTTGTACATATTTGAATTTGTACTATTTTAATTAATAATTATGTAAAATATGGTAATTAGTTCCAGCCCAATGGAAAGACGCAGTGTAAATTTGAATAATGTGGCCACTTCATGGGATTGATTATTCATACTCATCAGGATCTGGTCGTACACTCATGTAATGTTGCATATAATTGTTATTTGTGTTTGTGCTTTTTTTCCCCTAGAGACTAGAAGCTCCACTGAGGTAGAGAATCTTCAGTTGTCTTCTGCCTACTATGTGCCTGGTGCATAGTAGGAAGTTAACTGTAAATGAGAGATTCACATTTTCATGTACAGCTCTTTCTTCTTGTTCTATTTTATTTGGCTTATGTTTAAGTTCAGAATAAAAAAGGTGAGAGAAAAAAAGAAACACAAATGATGAAAAAACAAAGGATATCAATAAAATTTATTTTAAAAAATTTTTAAATTAGATCCCTAATAAACATTTGTGAACTCTAATTGTAGAAATTGCCATAGATAGACCTATAAACATTAACATGATTGCTTTTTCAATATTCCAAGAGTCTGTCATTTCACTGGTGTGGGTGTTTACCCCATCAAAGTTGATTGCAACTTCCCTATAATTTAATAGATGGTTTTTGAGAGCTTCTGTGGCCAAAAAAAAATCATTACCCTACGGCCAACTGATACTTAGCCAGGATGGTCCTTACAAGGTAGACACACTGTCCATTACCAGATCCGTTCTTAGAAGAAGAAGGAATGAAGGAGAAGGGAAAAGAGAGAATGAGAAGAAGAGGGAGAGAAGAAGAAAAAGGGAGAGAAAGAAGAAGATGAAGGAGAGGGAGTAGAGAGATGAAGAGGAAGAGGAGGAAGGAGAAAGAAAGAGAGAGAAGCAGGGGAAGAAGGATGAGGTGAGGAGAGAGGAAAAGGAGCGGGTGAGAGAGAAAGAAGAGAGGGTGAAGGAGAGGAAGAGGAAGAGGAGAAAGGAGAGAGGAAGAGAGAGAAGGAAAGAGGGGGAGGGAAAGAGGAGAAGAGAAAGAAAAAGAAAGAGGGAGAGGGAGCATAAGATTCATTCCTGGCACTTAGCCCTTTCTATGACATGTGACCTCCCCACAGCCACCAGCCCCCAGGCCTCCTAGCAACAGTTACTAAGCCTTCCACCCTTGTTTACATCATCTTCCCTCAGGATGAAACTATTGATTTTACCTGGACCACTACAGATTGAAAAGGATGAAAGCATTTTATTACAGAGATTCTGACTACTCTCCCCTAGCTTCTGGACCAGAAGAGGCTCCAGACAGAAATCAGAATCTTTATCCCTTCCCCATGGGGATGCAGTAGTGACCTCAGCAGGATTTATATAGGGAACGGACCAAGGCTGTGCATAAAGAATTCTGAACATACAATAGAACATGAGTGTTGTGGTCATAATCTACCCAAGACCTCCCCTCTCTTCTCCCACCCCCTAATCCACATTGTTCATATTACCCAATATCAGGGTCATAGATATGAACTGGGAAGGACCTATGAGGTAATCTGTTCCAACACCACATCTTAGAAAGCAGGAAGCTAAAGCCCAGGGGGTTTAAGTAAGAAGCAAAGCTAGAATTCCAACTTGGGTCCTCTTACTCCAAACCCGGTGCACTTTCCACTGCACCAAGAACCATACCCTCTATTGTGCCTCAGACTTCACAGAAGTAAAAACTGAAAGCACAATGATTTAAAGGCCTTTGGAACATCATCCCCACTTCATGCAGTTCTGCCCACACATGCCCAGGATCACCAACCAAGTAAGAGAAGTCAGATTTCCTTGTGGATATAGCTCATCTGCTCCTAATGCTGCCATCCTGGCTCACTGTTCCCCTTGGACCTTCCCATGTATAGGGCCAATGGCAGATCCAGCTTGGGGGCCCCACCTGGTGGTTGAGTACCAAATCCCTAAACACCCAGAGTCCCTCTACCCTTGCAAAGAGATGCTTTTAGGGGCAGAGAAATAGCTTGGAGTATTCACAGGGATACAAAGTTCAAGAGGCACACACTCTCAGATAGTGAGCAACATAGAAATACCCATTAGACACCTCTGGGGCACAAATGCCAGACCACTAATGATTCCCAGGAGAATTGTCGCTTAACATAAAATCACAGAATCTCAAAGTCAGAAGGAACCTCAGAAGTTATCTAGTCCTTCCCATCTCTGAACATGAAGTCCTTCTATAACATCCCCAAGTGACCACTCACCTTCCCATTTGAAGACTTCCTGTAAACCTATGGACCCTACCCAGAAACTGTCAGGATCCTGCCTTCCCCACTGAACACCCTAATGGCCCCAGGGCCTTGCCATAGGCCCTGCTGCTCTACCTGGACCACTACAGATTGAAAAGGATGAAAGCATTTTATTACAGAGATTCTGACTACTCTCCCCTAGCTTCTGGGCCAGAAGAGGCTCCAGACAGAAATCAGAATCTACCATAGAGAGCCCCAGGCCTTTCTAACCATTTCTCATATGTGTTGTCTCCCCCATTTAGAATGTGGGCTTTCCAAGAGCAGAGACCACCTCACTTCATTGTCTTCCCAGCCTTTAGCACAATGCTGCAGGTTTTCCATTCTGTTCTATTCCATTAGGAACTTACTACGTCCCAAAACAACTCATTCCATTTTTTTAAAATGTTTAGATTCTTAGCAATTTTTTTTTTCTGGCATCAATCCTTTAATCTATTTCTCTTAATTCTGCTTTCCGGGTTCAAGCAGAAAATGTTTAACCCCCTTGTCTTTATATACTTGAAGATAGCTAACCCATTCTTCATCTTTTCTCCCAATAAAAGGGACATACCCAGGGCCTGACTGCTGGTTTGTGCTGCCCCTGACACCCACCACCTTACCTGGCCTTTGCGTCCATTTCCTCAATATACTGTCTCTGTTTACCATGACGGTAAGGCCAGCTTGATGCATGGAACACCCCATGCTTTCCTATTGCCCTATACCTCTCAATATCATTGTATATGTTTTGACACCCTGTATTACAATGTGGTTTCCTCAAGGGCAGAAATTTTCTTGCTTTTCTGTTTATAACCCCAGTGCTCTGGATTTGGTAAGCCCTTATTAAATGCTTTTTCATTCATTTGTTCATTAATCCTCCATCAATGAAGGTTCAGAAAGAAGTGTTCGTGAAACCGGCCTGTACTTTACCCCTGCTATTCCCTGAGACCCTGGCTGGATAAAGGCAATGTGGAGAGATTTCCCAGAATGCCTGGATCACATTGTCCTCTTCGCTTTCCTCCATGCCTAAGTCCAGCTGTGTTTTTCTTTAATGGGCCAACTGGACTGCCTCCAATTAAAGATGAACTTTGGATGAAGTAATTTATCTGACCAGAATCAAGAGATATGATGTAGTGGGAAGCATGCTGGACTCAGAGATTCACAAACACTTTTATTTAAGATATATAGTGAATTGATACTAACATAGTAAACTGAGAGCCAACCTCAATCCATAGGAAGTCAAAGAATATGAACAGGTTTTCACATTAAGAAATGCCAGCTATCAATAACCATATGGAAAAATGCTCTTAAGCACAACTCTCAACATGCTTCCTGGCTCTTAGGTAAGTATTTAATAAATACTTGTTGACTGAGTTACTGATTGCTCCAGATCAATAATAATAGAAGAAATACAAAACAATTCTGAGATTCTACCTCACACCTCTTGGATTGGCAAAAATGGCAAAAGACCTCCTTTAAGTCCCAACTGAAAATCCCAACTTCTATAGGAAGCCTGTTCCAGTCTCTCTTAATTCCTTCTTTAAAGTGGGAGAATAAGGATATTAACACTCTATTCATGGAATTGTGGATTGGTTGAACTATTCTAGATAACAATTTGGAATTATGTTCTCAAAGGGGACTAAACTGTGAATGTCTTTTTACCCAATGATTTCATTACTAAGCATGTACCCCAAAGAGGTCAAAGACAGAGGGAAAGGACAAAATTTCAAATATATATGTGTGTGTGTGTGTGTGTGTATGTATGTATATATGTATATATGCATACATATATACACATATAGTTATTATACATATAATATATGAAAAAGTTATATGTGTATGTATGTGTATATATCAGTATTGAGGTGCAAGAAAGGTAGACAGGCTGAGAACTAAAAATTTTGCACTAACTCTACCCCATCCCTCACACAGGGCAAGGCTTTCATCTCCACCAATAAGGTGAGAATCCATACCAAAGGGCTTTAGGACAGAGGTTACATTCATATACATAAATATACACATACAATATATATTTTTGCACAATATATGATTATAGCAGCATTTTGTGTTATGTCAAAGAACTGGAACCAAAGTGGATTGGTTAAATGACTGAGTGTGGTGTGTCAATATAATGGTATATTATTGTATCATGGAGAATAGATGAAAGTGAAAGATTGAGAGAAACTTGGAAAGACTGGTATGAATTGACACACAGTGAACTGGGAGAACAAGCAGGGGATGGTTTTAGTGAGTAGACTTATAAAAAGAGTCCTTATAATGAAAACAATAATTTAAAAGAAAACAACTCTGAAAGACTTCAAAGCAATGTAGTAACTGATCAACGTAGTGACCAAACATGGCTTTGGAAGCATAAGGATGAAACACTCCTTCCTCCTCTTGTCAAAGACGTAATGAACTGCAGGTGCAGAATGGGGCAGACATGTCTAGCTTGACTACACTTAGCTGTTTTAAGGGAGGTTTCAATTTGGAGGTGAAAGTGAGTAGTGATAAAGATGCAAAAAAAAAATCAAAAAAATATTTTTTAAATTTGTAAAATAAAACAAGTTCCGGCAGGAACAAACAGAGATCTTTTAAAACTTCTGAATATAAACTAAAAAAACACATATGAAAGGAATTCATAGTTACATACACAACTCTCTTTTTTGTTTGTATACTAAAGTGCTTTGTTTGTTGAATAAGTTATTAATAAGTATAAACCTTTTTTTTAAAAGAAAAGGAAAAATAAATCAGAAAAAAACCTCAATCTGCCTGTTATGGCTAAGACAATGAAAGTATTCATTGGATAGAATACCAAAATTGGTGGCTTGAATAAAGGTTTTTTATTATATTGCATGGATTTTTTTTTTTAAAGAGCACTTACTGGGCATATAGTCAAGAGACCTAATTAGTGTTTCATGAACAGCACTCCCTTTCTCAACTCTGAGCATTGTCTCTGGCTGTCCCCTGTGCCTGGAATGTTCTCCTTCCTCATCTCTGCCTCCTGACTTCCCTCCCTTCCTTTAAGCCCCAACTAAAATCCCATCTTCTATAGAAAGCCTGTCCCAGACTCTCTTAATTATTTCCTATCTGTCCTGTATATAGCTTGTTTGTACATATTTGCTTGGGGATAATAAAGGTACCTGCCTTTTACAAGGTTTTAGTGAAGACTAAATGAGATAACATATGTCCAAGGCTTTGAAGATCAAATGATCTTCATTCCCCACCAGCTGCTCTTGGTGGTTTCATCTTCATGAGCGTCGTACTTCCGAGCTAGAATGCTGGGTACCCTTTGCTGTCTTCTCCCTGCTTATTCACCTTCCTTTTATGTATTGTATTTCCCAGATAGTTAAACTGTAAACTCTTTCAGGGGCATCAAGGTGGTGCAGTAGATAGAGTGCCAGGCCTGGAGTGAGGAAGACTCATCTTCCTGAGTTCAAATCCTGCCTCAGACATTTACTAGCTATGTGACCAGGGCGACTAGGTGGCGCAGTGAATAGAGCACTGGCCCTGGAGTCAGGAGGACCTGAGTTCAAACCTGACCTCGGACACTTAACACTTATTAGCCATGTGACCTTGTGCAAGTCACTTAACCCCAGTTGCCCTGCCTTCCCTCTCCAAAAAAAAAGAAGAAAGGACGACTAGCTGTGTGACCCTTGGGTTTGCCTCAGTTCCCTCCTCTGTAAAATGAGCTGGAGAAGGAAATGGCAAACTATTCCAGTATCTTTGCCAATAGAATTCCAAAATGAGGTCACAAAGAGTTGGACATGACTGAACAACAGCTTCTGACTTGAGAACCAATATTCTTTCCACTATATCATACTTACCCCTCTTTACGTTATATATGCAAAAGTGGTGGGTTTTTTGACAATAGGCTGCCTCTATGAATTAAGACCAGAAAAGACTGCTCCTAGCTTCCTCAGGATATTATAGAAATGATGACATTACTCACTGTGACAAGGAACAGGCATGGAAAGAGTCGCAGAGAGAAGATGAAAAACTCCATCCTTGTATTTGTTAGGTGGAACTGAGCTGAGAGGGTAGACCAGAAGAGCTGTGTATCACAGGTGATTGGATTCCCAGGAGCAGCTGATATTGCCCAGGGCTCTAGTATAAAGAAATAAGCACCCTGGGGATTTCTGCAGTCAGAGGGGGGCAGGTTGAGCCCCCTAAGAAGAATGCGAGCATGACCATCTCCGGGGGCTTGAGGGCCTCTATTGCTGTTCCCTGCTTCTCCCACCCTCCATAAAACCTTTATAGTGTTGAAATCCCGTTAAAAACCTTAAGGGCTGCCTCAATCAATAGAATTGAGAATGTGAACATCAGAGAGAGTGGTAGTAGGTTCAATGGTGCCGGGGTGTCGGGGGAATTAATTCAGTCGGCTTGAAAGCACCTGGATGAGGGGTTAAAAATGGGGGCAGGGAGGATGGATTTTGGCATCATATTGTTAGAGGCAGAACCTTATGATCTTAGCATTGGATGTTTTTTCAAGTGAGCATTAAGTGTATTCTAGAGTGGCTGATATGGGCAGGGGGAGGGGGGTGGTAATTCATTCTTTTCTATCATCATTAGAGTTCTGGGCAAAAGCACCTTCCTACTCTCATCCACAGGTAGAGGCAGTAGGGACCCCACTAAATAGGTATGACATTGCTCTATTCTTGGTGGATCCTACTGAGGAGAAAGTGAGCTTCAGTGGATCCAGACAGAAAACCTGGACTCAGGTCCAGTTTGCTCTGTAACATTAAAAAAAAATAAAGTTGTATTTTAGTTTTACATCCTACTCACTTCTGGATAAAGGATATAGTGCTGAGCCCCTCCCCTCCAGCCCAGAATTCTGTCCACCCTGCAAGAAAGCAAAATAGTTGTGGCTGCATCATTTTTAACAAGTCTCAATTTCTATAGTCCTCAGTTTCCTGATCTATAAAAAGAAGGGACTGATCTAGCTGTACTCAAAGGGATCCTTCCAGTGTTAACTCTCAGAGTTCCTGCCTTCATTTATTTCCCTATTAGATTCTGTGGCTGCTACGCTCTGAGCTGTCTTATCTGTCCAAGAGGTTTGTTTCCCTTGCCTTTTCATCCTGGGGAAAGACAAGTGAAATCACTTATTTGGGACTAATGCATTGAGACAGTCCTCATTCCATGAAGAGCTGCTGTTATTTAATGACTCAGTCGTGTACAGAGAGCTACAGATAAGCTGGGTTAAAACGAACAGTGACTTCTGCCATTCCCTTGGTAAGAAGTGACAACTTAGAGCTTATCCAGCCTAGAAGAAGCTTCCTGTTTCTCTAGCCCTATAGTTTCCTACTGCAGGTGTGTCTGGCTACAGCCAGAGCATTCATCTACTCGATCACATTAGTGGCAATGCTGGATGATAGCAATGGCACCTGCTGAGTTCCTACCTTAGACTTTCCTTACTTAGGGGCTGAAAAGGATGCAGACTAGCACTGGGTTCCACCTCATCAGCAACTTATTACCTAGTGCTTGGTGGTTTAGCGAGATGTATTCATGTGAATTCCTTGGAGGTAGTGGGTAGCACTGGAAGGAGCATGTGAGACTCTAGGTCCTCAAGTGGTCAAAGGTCAAACTGGTCAAAGGGCCACGCTTGAGGACTTAGAGCAGTGGTTCTCAACCTTCCTAATGCCACAACCCTTTAATACAGTTCTTCATGTTGTGGTGGCCCCCAACCATAAAATTATTTTTGTTGCTACTTCATAACTGTAATTTTACTACTGTTATGAATTGTAATGTAAAATATCTGATATGCAGGATGTATTTTCATTGTTACAAATTGAACATAACCCACAGGTTGAAAACTGCTGCTTTAATGCTTTATAAATAGCAGCTATTTCATTATAATTAGAGACAATTTGGTGTTGTGGAAAGACCACTGGAACTGAAATCAGAGCTGGCTGGGCTCTCTGCTTATTTGGATTAGTCCCTTCAGCAGTCTACCCCGGTCACAGATGGATTCCACTGTGCTCTCTTTCAATTCCAACAGAAGGTAAACTCCTTGAGGGCAGGAAATGCTTTGTTTTTGGTTTTGTATCCTTAAAGCATGGGGCAGCTAGTGGATGAAGCGGATGGAGTGCCAGGCCTGGAGTCAGGAAGACCCATCTTCCTGAGTTCAAATCTGACCTCAGCCACTTGCTAGCTATGTGACCATGGACAAGTCCCTAAATCCTCTTTGCCTCAGTTTCCTCATCTGTAAAATGAGCTGGAGAAGGAAAAGACAAACCACTCCAGTGTCTTTGCTAAGGAAACCCCAAATTTGACTCACGAGAGCTAGTCATAACTGAACAACAGTCCCAGTGGCTCACACAGTGCCCAGACCTTGATAAAGGTATACTGAATTGAGGAGCTAAATTTGACCAACATTGTGACCTTAAGCTTCCTATTTTTCTTGGGCAGATTCTACAGCTATGTCACTGTCTTGTCATATAGCCTCTTTGCATAATAGAAAATGTCTTCCATGCAGCCCCAAAAGGTGCTTCCAAACACAACTCCTTTTGGTCCTTTCTTGTCTTTCTTGTCTTATTTAACACTGCTATGATAATAGGTTTGGGTACATTCCTCCTTGCTTTTCCCTCTGCCTTTGAAAATACACATAAAGGTGAATAATTCTTCATATATATAATCCTATCTCTACCAGCTTCTTTTTGTTTAATTTTTATGAAAACTGATGTTCTTTTGGGAAATCAGGAGTGTACCAGTTAGGTTTGGTAGAACCTAGAAAAGCCTCCTCTACCCTCTACCCCCTCAAAAGTGTCTTTTTTCCCTATATTGATTGAAATTCTACCAAATAGAAATTCAGCAAGAGTAGTTTTCTTTTTTGAATACAAATACCTCTCAGGAGGCTAAACTAGCTATTAGTCACTCCTAATTAGTTTAATCATGTTGCTTTCCTGTTAATCCCTACCTGAAATCCTGAAGGAATAGGAATTTTTATGGGGAGAGAGATATGGGAACCTGGGGGGAGCAGAGGTAATTTTGGAGCATCGACTATTAGGGAGGGTTGTTACCCCATCAGGAGGCCGGCCAACGTGGAGCTCAGAAGCAGCAGCTGTAGTGAATATTCCTGATGAAGGCACCAGTCTCCTTCTCTGAAGCTGTCTTTAGATGACCCAGTAAAGCAGAGTGGGGCACGCTTTTAGGCACGCTTCCGCTCTGGCTCTCTCTCTCACTACACAGTATTGTCAAGGAGGAGGAGAGCAGGAGAACCACGTGAGACCCCTGTGGGGGCAGAGGAGGATAACTCTGGGAAACCTAGCTACTTGGCTAATTTCCCATGTACACTTGTGTTATCCTGTGTCATATGTGTCCCTAGGGAAAGTCTGTGCGGTGGGGCATACTGCAAGCTGTTGGAAGTTTTAAGGCACAATAAAGAGCTGGGGTACTCAGAGGCATGTGGTACAATGCATAGGACATCAGATCTGGAGCCAGAAACACCTGGGTTCGAATCCTGACCTTAGTCACTAACCCCGGGCAAGGGTACTTTAATCCTTTTATGCTTCAGTTTCTTCAAATGAAGGGCTTGGTCTGGATGGCCTCTCAGGTCCCTTCTCTCTCTACATAAAGAATCAGTGATAGCGGGATGTGATGACAGCTGTATCCTCGATAGAAAATTCTGATCTGTTTTCTTGGATGAGACTCTGCAGAAGTCCAGAGTGGGGTTTGGGGCCTTTATAGTCAGGGCATGGGACATGAAAAGGGCAGATTTTTTGGAGTTCACTGGCCATCTTGAGGTACGTAACAAAATTATGAGTTATGGGATATGAAGGATCCCATGGATTAAAATTCTGTAGGGAAAGTTAGATCTGGAGAAAAGGAAACTCTCAGGAATGAAATTCTAACATGAAGATAAACAACTTTAATGAAGGGCGGTGGGGGACAGGGAGAGTAGGGCAGAGCAAGAGAGATGTGTAAAGCAATGGAAAGAAATTGGTGATGTTGACTCTGCCCTGAATCGCTGTAAAAAGCATTGGTAATTCTAGTGGTCCTCCATTACCACCCAGAAGAGTCATAAATATAATTCTTTTTATTTTTTTGCTTTTTTTTGAGGGGGGAAGGCAGGGCAATTGGCCAAGGTCACACGCCTATTAAGTGTGAAGTGTCACTCTATTCACCGCACCACCTAGCCACCCCAATGAATATAATTCTTTACCTAGAGAAAAGAAAAAGTGGTGGAGGGGGCAAGAGAGCAATTGTTGTGATTCACTCGTGTTGAATTTTCATGACTCTGTGCCTCAGTTTCCCCATCTACAAAATGTGGAGGTTAGATTACATGGTCTCTGAAGTCCCTTCCAGCCCTACATCTATGATTCCCCACATATCCCCATGCTACTTATGTCTTTCCCACCAAGAATCCAGGGACTGGATCTGCAAACCATGAGCTTACTATGGGAAGCATTGTGGCTTGGTGGGGAAAGTGCTGGGCTAGGGGATAGGAACACCTGGGTTTTGGTGCTGACTCCAGCTGTATGAAGCAGGCAAGTTACTTCATCTATAAAATAATAAAATTTAGCTCTACTATGAGGCTGTCTCATGAGGCTATCTCAACAAATGAGATAATAGAGTTTGCTTTTCAAATCTTTAGGTGGGATATAGATGTGATCCATTGTCATTATTTCTGCCGTTATGTGGAGCTATGACCTTCCCTGTCTTTCTCCCCTTCACTGTGTCTGCATGAGGAATGACTATCAACAATCATTTCTTGTAGGGGCCTGTTCTCAGAGCAGAGCTGCCAACACTTACCGTTGAGGGTGGGGACCCCAGCCCACTTCTGGTTCAGTGCTTGAGTTTGGAGGTTCCCCATGGGAACTTACTGCCATAATGGGGACAGTTACTTGGTTCTGAGGCACTGCCACAATTCCCCAGTCTTCCATAACCATTGGCTGCCCAGACAACCAGCCTCTCACCATGAGGACCAGAGACTGAATCATTAGGCTTCTTTCCACTGAACCATAGTGCTTTAGGCCCCTGCCCAGGGCTAGAGACTCAGATTTTAGGATGGATCTTGAGTCTGACATTCGTTACTGTAGAGGATATCTTCTGATTGATTTGAACAATTTCCTTCTATCTTGAGACAAGCCAAACTGGTGATGAATATAAATTGTCAGCCCCCCAGGGAATCTGATCACCCAGCTGCCAGACCTTATCTCTCTATTATCTAACCCAGTATTTGAGAGGGAACTCACTGACCCTCACAGGTCATCAGAGGACACTGGGGGCAGAGTCCCAATCATATGGCACTTTCTCTTTGGCTCCTCCCTCTAATCCCTGTAATTCAGAATTGCCTAAGCAAAAATCCCCTGCCTCCACTACTGCTAGTCACTGCCTCATTCCCATCTAAATCCCTCTCCAGCTTCTCCTTCCTCCTCCATTGAGCCATCTCGAATTTTTCTTAACATACCTCTTCTACTTCTAATATTCACGGAAACTTGGTTTCCCTGAGAAAACATTGCAGCCCTTACGGATGTCTCACACTGGGTTCACCTTCATTCTTGACCCCCAACAGACTGGGCCAAGAGGAGGAGGAGTGGCTATATCCTTATTCCTCTCTGCTGTTAGCATCTCCCACTTCTGCCTCCCACACTCCAATCTCTCCTTCTTTGAGCTTCACTGTTTCTGTCTCTGCCACCTAATCCAGTTGTTGGTTATTTTAGTGGTCCTCCACTACCACCCAGAAGAGTCATACATATAATTCTTTACCTGGAGAAAAGAAAAGGTTGGGGAGGAGACAAGACAGCAATTGTTGTTCACTTGTGTTGACTCTTCATGACTCTTTGCCTCAGTTTCCCCATCTATAAAATATGGAAGTTGAATTGCATGGTCTCTGAAGTCCCTTCCAGTCCTAGATCTATGATTCCCCATGTACTCCCATGCTACTTATGTCTTACCTACCAAGGATTCAGGGACTGAATCTGCAAACCATGAGTTTCCTATGGGAAGTATTGTGGCTTGGTGGGGAAAATGCTGGACTAGTGCTGCTGATATCTTCTGCCCTCCAAGTCATTCTAACTTTCTCAAGCTGTTCAGTCTTCTTCACCCTGATTCCCACCCCTATACTTGGAAACTTCAATGTAGATGCTGTCCCTACTGCCTGGCAACTTCAGTATCCAAGTTAATGTCCCTTCAAGTATCCTTGCTGTTGTTTGAAGGGACCTGACCTCACCTCCCAAGACCTACAATTTCTCTTCAGTTTTTCCATTTGCAGGGATGATGATGATCTTGATTTGATCATCCCCCATGATCTAGAACAGAGTTCTTAACTTTTTGTGTGCCTGACAGAGTGGCAAAGCCTATAGACTCCTCAGAAGCACTTTTTTAAATCATTGAAGAAAATGCTACATTCCAGTTAGAGACAAGGGAGAAAAAAGATGTAATTTTTATCCCATCCAAGTTCATAGACTATAAAATGTATCTGTGGAGCCCAGGTTAAGAACTCCTACTCTAGAAGTTTGAAATTCTTCTTTCTGCTATCGAGCATTTATATAGGGCTCTAAGGCTAAATACATTATCTCATTTGGTCCTTCCAACAACCCTATGATATAGGTGCTCTTATTATAAAACTAAACCTTGGAGAATGTAAGTGATGTAACCATGGTCATTCAGCTAGTTGGTTTCTAAGGCCAGGTGTTAAATCAGGTCTTCTTGAATAAGTGTTTATTAACCAACTGATCAACTCCAGGTCCATCACTCTATCCATTATCCTACCTAGCAGCACAATCAAAAAATTGGAACTTTCCACCTTTCCTTTTGCCTCTCTCCTCAACCTGTACTGATCACTCACCCCACTGACACAGACAATGTAGCATCCTAGATTTAGAGTTGAAGGGGCCCTTAGACTTTGAATTTGTTTTGCTTAATGATGCTTGTTTGTTATGGTTTTTGTTTTCCTTTCTGTTTTTAATGGAGAATACACTTAAGGGGAGTGATGGTGATATAAAAAAAAATTAAATTAAATTACAAAGAAGGAAGACCACTAAAACATTTTAAACATTTTAAAACATGCACAGAGCAGAAGATAAAAGAAATGTTCAAAAGAAAGCACTAAGAGGACAGTTTTGATAATTGAATTGATTACATTTTTAAAAAGTAAATGGAATGGAATAGAGATTTATGTTTCATGTATGATCCTTTTTTTACATTCAATTTTATATGTGAAAATATTTATCTTGGAGGACAAGCTCAGAATAAAAAATCTAAAATAAAAGGGGGACCACAGAGGTCATCTAATCCAACTTTTGAGAGTTCATCTCTGAGAACCAAAGTTCTCTAGAGGTTAAGTGACTTACCCAGGGACACATAGAGGCAACATATGAAAGAATTCTACTTGAGATCCTGATTCCTAATCCTGCACTTTTTTGCCTGTAGCTCCTTCCCTTCCCTTCCCCCCCCCCAATCACTCCCCCCACTCCGCAACATCCCTTCCCTCCCAGGCCATCATCCCTATTTGGAATTCCCTTTCCTCTTGTGAAAGGCTTAATCCCACAGTTGACCAGTTCTATTCTACCCTCTCCTTTATCCTCAATTCCCTTGCTCCCTTGTCCTATATTGGCTCATGTTTTGCCAAACCCCAACTCTGAAAGATTCCCATCCTCTAACTTCTCTATTCCTATACATGTGCTAGTGAACAAATGTGGAAAAAAGTCACTCACCACGCAAACTGACTTGACAACAAATTTATTTAATCACAACCAAGTCCCTCATTGTTTCATGGCAGACTTTTCATTCTTCCCTGATTTTATTCTCTCTAGAGCTCCACACAAATGACTATTTGAAACCTTTTCTTCACTCAGACTCCTTACACCAACTCATTCCCTCTTCCCTCTCATCAGAAAATCTTACCTACTTTATGACAAAATTGAGGCCATCAACCTTGAACTCCCATGTGGCCCCTATTCCATACCTCAAAGATCCTCAATTATCCCTCATTTTATCCAATTTTGTTTCAGTCTGTATTGGAACCTTAATCTGTGTCTTTGAAATTTCTACCCATTGTTCATAATTTTGCCTTCTGGAACTAAGCAGAACAAACCTAACCCTTCTTCCTTGTAATAACCCTTCAGATACTTCAAGATGGCTGTCATGTCCCCCCACTAAGTCTTCTTCAGGTTCCTTCTATATTTATCCTTGATCCCCTCCCATCTTCTTTATCTCTCTGCCTCTCTCTGCCTTTATGTCTCTGCAGCTCTCTTTCCCCCTTCTGTCTCTTTCTCTCTCTCCCACTTTCCCCATCCTCTTTGTTTCTTTCTTTCTCTCTCCCCCCATAACCCCCATCTGAGAGTTCCTTCCCTGTTTTCTACAAACATAACCAAGTTTCTCCTGCCTTTAATAAAACCTTCACTAGCTCTTACCATCCCCACTAGCTAACATTTTATATTTCTCCTCTCTTTTTCAGTTAACTCTTTGAAAAAAAACCTTCTACACTTGACCCTCCCCTTGCCCTCCTTTCACATTCATCTAAATTCTCTGCAATCTGACCTCAGCATTCAACTGAACCTGCTCTCTCCAAAGTTACCAGGAATACCCTGATTGACATATCTTTCTCTCCTTCCTCACCCTTCTTGATTCTGCAGCCTTTGAGACTGCTGTTCACCCTCTCCTCCTGGACACGTTCTCCTCTCTGGGTAATTGTAAGGCTGCTTTCTTTTGGTTCTCTCCCACCTGTCTGGATTGTTCTTTCTGAATCTCTTTTGTCATATCACCACTATACCACCTTGATAGTCATCTCTCCTCCAACCTTGATGGAGAAATCCCAGAACCCTGAAAGCTTCCAGCCATCATGGCTACTTCCAGTAGCCATCATCTTTGGAAGCAACCCTCGTGGGGATGCAACCTGCAACTGCTCCTACGTGTGCTATAGACGCATCTATTGGAAAAGCTTAAAAGAAGGTTCTTGCCACCAAAGTCCTTGGCAGTATCAAATAATTCAACATCAGAAACTTCTATCATTTTATCAGCAGAAATGACTTTGAAAAAGATGTGTTTCCATCTGCTTTGTCACTGCATCCCAAGGACCATGGGACTTTTCCATCTGTACTTAAGACAAATAGTAAACTCTTAATAAATGCTTTTTTTCATTCATTTTCATTCATTTATTCCTTTGCTGAATCATCATTTGTGTTTGGCCATTAAATGTAGTTATCATACTGTCCTGGACCCTCTTCTCTTTTTTTTTTTTTTCCCACTCTCTCACTTAGCAACCTCATAAACTCCCATGGGTTCAATTATCTCTATGTAGATCACACCCAAATCAATATATCCAGGCCGATTCTATTCCAAGCTCCAATCACTCATCACCAACAGCCTATTGGGCATTTCAAAATGAATGGTATCTCAAACTTAGCATGTCCAAACAGAATTCATTATCTCTTCACCAAAATCTACTCTTCTTCCAAATTTTTCTGTTATCAAGGGCAGCTTCTGATGGTGAACCATTCGATAGTGACAGGGACTTTGGTGACAAGAACCTTCTTTTCTGAGTCTTCAATAAGTGTCTGTAGCACATGAAGGAGCAATTAGTTGCCAAGCTGCATCCCCACAAGGGTTGCTTCCAAGAATGACAGCTACTGGCAGTGGGCTGGAAGCATTGCTCTTCCCAAAGCTTTCAGGGTCCTGGGATTTCTCTATTGAGATGGGAGGGGAGATGACTGTCAAGGTGATGGTAGTGGTGATTTGACAAAAGGGATTGAGAAAGAACCACTGGACAGGTAGGAGAGAACAAAGAGAGCGAAGTAGTACAAAGACCCAGAGAGGAGAAATCTTCTAATCACTCTCCTTTGCAACCTTGGTATAATCCCCACCTCCTTATTCTCAATCATCCCACACATCCAATCAGTTGCCAAATCTTGTCCTTTCTATATCTACAACATTCCTTGCATATGTCCCCTTCTCTCCACTGACACAGCTACTGCATAGTTCAGGCACTCATCACTTCTTACCTAGACAACTGAAATAGCTTCCTGATCTCCCTACCTCATCTATCCCCAATCTAATCTGTTCTTTACACAGCTATCAAAATGATTTTCCTAAAGCACAGAGCTGATCATGTCACTCCCCTACTTAATAAACTCCAGTTTTTCTCTCTTATCACAACTTGTTTGGTGTTTAAAACTCTCCACAATTTAGCCCTATCCTACTTTCCAGGCTTCTTCGACACGACTGTCCTCCCCAGTTCTCCCCTCCCCAGCCCTCAGTAGGGTCTTCTTGCTGATACTCCATCTTCCATCTCCATGCTTAGCATTAGCTATCTCCTTCCCCCATATCCTCCCCATGCCTAGAGTGCCTTCCCTCCTCACCTTCATGTCTTGGATTTCCTGGTTTCCTTCCAGATTCAGATCAAACATCACCTTCTGTATAAAGCGTTTGCTGTTTCTTCCAACTGCTAGTGCCCACCCCTCCAAGATTATCTGCTTTGTATGTTTTATATAGCCCTATATCCTTGCATATTGTCTCCCCCATAAGACAGTAAGCTTCTTGAAGGCAACTACTGCTTTGCTTTTGTTTTTGTAGCATCAGTACCTAGGATAGAGCTTGACACATAGTAGGTACTTAACAAAAATTTAAAAAAAATATAAGAATTGCCTCTTGCCCTATTTTGCCTGGAAAAGTACTCTCTTTTTGGTAGATGCTTATTTTACTCACAATCTCATTGGTTCTGTTTCCTTATCTGTCAAATGAAGGGGTTAGATTAGATACTAGGTTGCCTTCTAGCTCTGACAGTGTCATATACCTAGAAGTATTTTAATAAATGTTTGGATTTTTCAGTTTGTCCTTTTTCCAGTTTTTTAAATTATATACCCAATTCATTGGTCTGCTTGTTCTCTATTTTATTAATGTAAGTATATAGAGATATAAATTTTCCTCTGACCGCTGCTTTTGCTGTATTCCATAGATTTTAACATGTTGTCTCATTATTGTCATTCTCGTTAATGAAGTTATTGATGGTTTCTATCATTTGTTCTTAAATCTACTCATTCTTTAAGATTATGGTGGGGGGAGGGAAAAAGAGAGGGAAGAAGTTTACATGAGAACTTTATTATATATTTAAAAGCAATAGCAAGTTGTACATAATAGATTTGCAGTTTCATGTGCAATCATCTTTTTCATTATACTATGTTATGTAAATGCTTGTTTTATTCCATAAATTTAAACAAATTTTAAAAATAAATACTTGGATTGAATTACACATAGTAGGCACTTGATAAATGTTTTTTGATTGACTAACAATTAATTTTATGTACTTCTTAGCTTAGTAAGTTATGAGGTAAATAGAAGGTGCTCCTTAGACTGAATTTGGGAGGAACAGAAAGAGAAATATAGGTGCTATAAATATGGTGGCCATAATGTCTTTCAGAAACATTTGTAAGGCTACTAGAAGCAGCTCTCTTCAAATCCTGTGCCCTCCCCTCCTCCCATTCCTGCCACAAAGCACTCATTGCAGGGGTATGAAATAATACGGTGTCTGATCGCCTAGAAGGAAGGATTCTTTGAATAGTGAACAATGACCCTTCCTGAAGGGCCAGTTGCTAAATAGGCTCCCTCTGACAGGGTGCAGGAACCCCATTAAAAAATATGACAAGCCCCTGCTAATTTGAACATGCATTTGCATATGGCATACGAGCAGCTTTTAAGTCCATCTATGTAAGAAAAAAATAACATAAACCAACTAATACAACCCACTGCAGTGCATTCGAAGCATTTCACATGTCAATCCAGTCCCTCTAATAGCATCTTAAAGCAGAGAGAGTGGCATGCCAGTGAAAGGAGAGGTGTTCCAACTGAGACATGCACACGGTTGTTGCCTGTACCCGCTCCTCCCATCTCATTCCTTTCATATATTAAAAAAAACCCATATTGCTTTGATGCCTTTTGTTATAATTTTTCACCATCTTCTTCTAGGCTGAAACCTCCCTGTGACGAAAGAAAGAAGGAAGGAAGGAAGAAGGAAGGGAGGGAGGGAGAGAGGGAAGAGAAAGAAACAAAGAAAGGAAGGAAGGAAGAAAAGGAAGGTAGAAAGAAGGAAGGAAGGAAAGAAAGAAGGAAGAAAGGAAAGAAGGAAGGAAGAAAGGGAAAGAAACAAAGGAAGGAAGGAATAAAAAGGAAGGTAGAAAGAAAGAAGGAAGGAAGAAAGAGAAAGAAGGAAAGAGAGAAAGAAGGAAAGAAAGAAAGGAAGGAAGGAAGGAAAGAAGGAAGGAAGGAAGAAAGGAAGGAAGGAAGAAAGGAAGAAAAGAAGGAAGAAAGGAAGGAAGGAAGAAAGAAAGGAAGGAAGGAAGGAAGGAAGAAAGAAAGAAAAAAAAAGAAAGAAAAAAAGAAAAAACATCCCTTATAGAAACTGGGTTTGATAATGTATGTAATATTCTGTCCTATAACTCCCCCATTAGTTCAGTAGAGTTGCGTTTTTTACAATGAGGGTCACAGCAGATGCAGGAATCACAAGTGTAGAAAAGATAATAGTAATAGCAACAACAACAATAATAGGTAGGTAGCAATTGTATAGAGCTTGAAAGTTTGCAAAATGCTTTACAAATAACATTTTATTTTATCCTCACAGCTACGCTGGGAAATATGTAATATTGTTATCCCCATTTTACAGATGGGGAAACTGAGGCTGGCAGTGGTTAAATATCTGAGGCTGGATTTGAACTCAGGGCTGTCCTGATTCCAAGTCCACTGTTCTATCCACTGGGATATCTAGCTGTCCCTCACAGCAATTAGTGACAAGGAAATCCCTGGTTTTGGTTTGGAACTCAATGTTATTTTTCCCTTGCAGTCTTCTCAGCAACCTCCAGAAGGACATACTTGACTTCTTATGGCAATTTCATTATTTCTGTATCAAAGAGTAGAGGATTACTATAGTGAGGAGTGTGCTAATTAAATGGCATAGATGGGTTTCCTGTTATCACTGACTCACTTTCACACACACCATGATGCTGCAGTAACTCGTTTTACCATTCAGAGATGGCTGGATAACAAGCTCACATCTGACAGCCTCCATCTTCCCTGTCCCCAGAACCACAAGGGTTCTGTAAGGAACTGGCATCGGGACCCAGTGTGTATGGACACAGAGGGGTGGTGCCTGCCTCAGTCTGCATTCTCCACTCCCTTCACCTATTTCAAGGTTTAGCTGAGGGAGCATGTGCCAAGAGAGCCCCACGGATTCTGGGGATCTGCATCAGAAGCACACCTTCCAACTTCTCCAGGGATCTATACCCAAACAACTTCCACGAGTAAGTGCACAAGCTCATGTCCACTTCACTCTCTTCCTGCCCCACTCACCTCACATGAAGCATTGTATTTCACACTCACTCAACAAAAGCTTCATATTCCATTCTTTACACTCTATGCGTGCAGCTAGGTCTTGGAACACTGGGCCTGGAGTCAGTAAAAACTGAGTTCAAATATGGCCTCAGACACTTATTAGCTTATGACTCGTCTTTGTAAATCAATTAATCTGCTTATCTGAGTTTCCTCAAGTGTTTGCCAAAATCTCTGCCTTATTTTCCTCAATAAATGAAGATTATAATAGCATCTACCTCTCAGGGTTGCTGTGAAGAGCAAATGAGATGATGCGCACTTAACCCAGGGCCTTGCACATGGTGCTTGTTATGAAGGTGTTTCCCTCTCTCCCCACATCTATTCCACAGCATCCAGAGCTGGCTTCCTAGCATGCCTACCCCTTCTACTGCCCATCACCGGGAGTATGTCCAGATGGCTCATTTACAGCCAGAGATAGGTGGGTCAGGTGGGATTGAGGATGCAAGAGTCACCTCCAATAAATTGGTTGACAAGGTGCTTGGCAGTACTTCTCTAATAACACCTCTTGTATCCATTCCCTCTCAACTCACACAGCCACTACCCTTACCAAGACCTTCATCTCCTCTTGCCTGAAGGATGGAAATACGTCTTCCAGCTTCCACTCTCTTCTCTCCTTTATTCTTCTTCCATCCAGCTACCAAAATCTTCCTAAGGTACCAAGTGACTTCTTTCCTTTATGCTAAAATACAAACACCTCAACTTGGCATTTTGTTATTCAATCATTTCAGTCCCGTCTGACTCTCCATTGACCCCATTTGGGATTTTCTTGGCAAAGATAATGGAGCGGTTTGTCATTTCTTTCTCTAGCTCATTTAACAGATGAGGAAACTGAGGCGAACAGGATTAAGCGACTTGCCCAGGGTCACACAGCTAGTAAGTTTCTGAGGCTGGATTTGAACTCACAAAGATGAGTCTTCCTGATTCCAAACCCATTGCTCCACCCACTGTGCCACCTAGCTGCTCACCTGGCATTTAAAGGCTTGTATGGTTTGGAGCCAACCTATATTTTCTAGCCTAATTTCAAACATTGCTTTCTTCACTGCTAGGTGAGACAATAGTTACAGCGCTGGACCTGGTATCAGGAAAATCTGAGACCAAATCTAGGCTCAGATATTTACTAACTGTGTGGCCCAGAGTAAGTCACTTAACCTGTCTGGCTCTGTGTCTGCCATCTGTAAAATGAGGGTGATAATAATAACATCTGCCTCCCAGGCTTGTGAGATAACATTTGCAAAGTACTTTGCCAGGTTTGCTAGGTACTTAAGAGGTTTGCTGTAAATGTTGTTTGTTGTTAGTGTTGTTACAGTGGAAATAGCCTACAGGTTGTTTCCAGATCTCAACATCCCACCTCTGGGAATAACACTTGGGATTTCTTATTTATACTTCTCTGAATCTTCATCTTTAGGATTCTCCCTTTAGGGAACTCCCTTTTTTGACTCTTCCCCTATTCTTCCTCTCCTCCCTCCTCAAATTATTTTTAAATTTGCTTATCTGAATATGGCATTGCCTTTACCCACCCACCTCCACCCCCACGTGACCTCCTTAAGCGCAGGGACTTTTTATTGTCTTTGAATTTTTAAGGGACAGAACATTGCCTTGCATATAGCAAGCATTTAGTAAGCATTTGTTGAATGGAATTAGGCAGAAACCAGATTTAAAGTGTAGAAGTGAAAGTAAAGAGTTTTCATCTATGTGCACTACTTTCAGTGGTATGATCACCCACCTTCTTGGGGTAGACCTCTGAGTTCTGGAAGGCCACCTCTGGTTCTTTTAATATTTCATCCTTCTCTTTGCAACACTTGGGCAGTCAGTCTATCTGCTATTTCTTACTGTTGCTATGGGAGCCACCCACTTCTTTATCTAGGTATATATGTCCCTAATTAGTTCCTTGGAAGAAGTAACAGAGCTTTCTTCTTTCACCTTGGCGACAATGGCAGTGTGTCTCCTCCACAATCATGGCAAAAATCAAGGCCAGGGATCTTCGTGGGAAGAAGAAGGAGGAGCTACTCAAACAGTTAGATGATTTAAAGGTGGAACTTTCCCAATTGAGAGTGGCCAAGGTCACTGGAGTTGCTGCATCCAAATTACCTAAGATCCCAGTCATTCGAAAATCTATCGTCCGAGTTCTGACTGTCATCAAGCAGACACAGAAAGAGAACCTTAGGAAATTCTATAAGGGCAATTAATATAAGCCCCTGGACTTTCAGCCCAAGAAGACCCGTGCCATGTGCCACAGGCTTAATAAGCATGAAGAAAGCCTGAAGACCAAAAAACAGCAGAGGAAGGAACGCCTGTACCCCCTTTGGAAATTTGCTGTTAAGGCATAATTTGTTAAGGTGCTCAATAAAAAGACAAATTGTTATAACCTGTATAGTACTGAAAAAAAAAAAGAAGTAACAGAAAAAGTTGGGGATAGGGACTGGACCTATGATTTCATTGATACAGCAAACACCTAGATGAAGAAACCTTCTCTACCAATGTAGATCAGCAGCTTCTCTATAACTTGGGTTAGTTGTTTAGAGTGTTGAAGTCAGGGAACCATAAAATATTGAGGTGTAAGGGTTAGGGATGCTTGAGACCCCAAAATACCAACCAGTTGGTTCCTGTTCCTGTCAAATGAATTAGACTCAAGTCTTCTCTCAGCCAAAGAAAACCAAAGTTTATTAAAGGTTCACCATAATGGGTAGACTCTTAAGGAGCCTCGGTATCTGTGACGCTTGTACTGGACAAGTGGGCCAGAATCATCTGACACAGAGGGAATATGCACTAGATCATTTTCCAGCCTTCCTGGAGGCAAGATGGAGGTTGTGGGAGGAATCCAGGGGTGGTCTAAAGGAGGAGTTTGGTGAGGGTCGTCAGGAGGAGTCAAATGAGGTCAGACTCCAGTGATAAGAGATTAAGGGTAGGAAGTAGCTGGAAATTACCTAGAGATGACAGACTATGGAGGGCTAGGCTAGTTTAAGGGTAAGGAGATTTAGGGATAGATATTTTGGGAGGATCATATTTTGGGGGTAGGTGGACAATGGAGGGCTAGATTAGTAACAGAGATTTGGGCAGAGCTATAATGAAAGGCTTATGGCCGCTGGCAAATGCCTCATAAAATGGGAAGATTCAATCAGAGTTCAAAGGGGTTCCCAGAGCCTGTACCTCATCAAGTGCACTGTGAGATTCAATGACTTGCCCAGGGTTTCAAAACCATTATATATCAGAGGTAGACCCTGGTTTACAAGGCCAGCTCTCTTTATACTATACCACAATGCCTCACCCTAAAAGATATCATCCATAATATGCTGCACCTTACTTGGGCCCACAATGGGTCTTTCCATTGCTCTTTGGGTCATTAGCAAAGGAATTGCAGACACCTTGTGAAAGGGTTGAACTTGATGGACTCTGAAGTACCTTCTGGCTCTAGTTCTATGGTCCTATGATCATTTCGATAATTTTCTTGAAAAGTTCTGTTTTTACCCTGGATTACCTTAAATATTCTAGGTCAGCAAAACTCTGGTTATGGTTTACTCGAAAGCCAAGTCAAAAGAGGGCGATTTTTCTTTGTTATCCAGATAATTATCCAGATAATTTTCTCATTTTTCCATTTCTCTTTTGGCAGCTAAGACTCACCCAATGGTGTATTAGAAAGAGATGTATTTCCTAGGAAGGTTTTTAGCATCTCCCTTAGGATGAATTCATAAAACAAGTTATAGAGGTTTATTTTATAGAAAATTTGGCAAGATCTAGGTTTATTTATTCTTGCTTTTAATTCTTTGTCCTCCTTCATTTAAAAGTAAACATACTTCCACTGAATTAATAAGATAATTAAATTGGCTTGTTTTCCTATTCACTCTGCAGGAGTCTTTGAGAAAGAAGAAAACAGGAATTTTAAGCCCTTCTCAATGGCTGAGTTTCTCATCCAAGTGGACATCTGACTATGACTAAAACATCAAGTATAATTCAGTAGTCATCAAGGGTGTCCAAAGCCAGGTAGGTCATGCATAAGGGGTGTGATTCACTGGCACCAAGAAGTGCCTCCTGCCCAAAAGATACCTCTACTTTTTAGCTGATGGCTGGGATTTCTTATTGTAGAGTAAAGAAAACAGATAAACACATTAAGCATATCCGTTCTTTATTTCTTAGAGTGAATGAGTTTCATTTGAGTATTTCGGAGTTGGAAGGGACCTCAGTGGTCATCTAGGTCAACCTCCCTTAAATCCTCCCTATAACATCATCAAATGATCATTCAGGTTCTAATTTCTTTATTTCTGTTTTTTTGCGTTTAGGTCTCCCAATTTCACCAGGCTGGAAGTACAGCAGCTACTCCCTTGCTAGATCCCTTGATCAACTTGGAAGCTTTGGCTTGAACTGTTTCCAATCCTACCTTTTCCCTTCGCCATATTGATACTGGATTTGGTTGGGACACCCATCATTTTCAGTTCTACTGAAGCTCAGAACTCCCAAGCTCAAGCAATCCAGTAGCTTTAGTCTCTTCGGTAGCAGGGACTACAGACATGGGCCACCAACACATGTTTAATTCCTGATTTAATTCTGATAAGGAATAACACCCTACTTCCCCAGGCAGTCTAGCTATTTTTGGGGGGGACCAGATCCAGTTGTCCTGATCTATATCTTACTACTGGACCCAGATGACCCTGGAGAAAAAAGTGAGGCTGATGACTTTGCACAGCTCTGGTTCACTTAAATTCAATTCACTTTCAAGTCATGGCATCCCTTCCTGATGTCATGGTCCTCTTGGAGAACAAAGGGCAAAGAACAATGGCCACTTTTGGAAAACTCTAATCCAGTTTTTCTTAACTGGAGGGTCTGTGGATAGATTTCAGAGAGAGAGGGAGGGAGGAAGGGAAGGTGGGTCTGTGAAATGGGTCTGTGAAATTAAGTAGAAAAAATTTACATTCTAATTTTCACTGACCTTTAACGAATATTAAACATGTCCTTCAAGTCTCAAAGTGGGCAACCAACACTATTCTGAGAAGAGGTTCATAGGCTTCACCAAGTACCAAAAGGTTCTGTCACACACACACACACACACACACACACACACACACACACACACACACACACACACACACACACCCCAAGCACTTGCTCTAACTGTAAGGCAATTTTTCATTACCTCAGCTGAAACCTGCCCTTCTGTAACCCACCCACTGCTCCTTGTTCTGCCCTTTGGGGCTGAACTAATCCCTCTTACACATGATAGGCTTCAACTACTTGAACATAATTATATCTTCTGCCCCCACCCCTGTTAGACTGCTCTTTTCTGGCTAAGCCTCTCTGGTTTCTTCAGTGGACCCTTGTTTTACCAGGTCCCCAATCCCCCTCACTATCCTGAGGGCATCCTTCTCTGGGAGCTTTCCAGCTTGTCAATATCCTTCCCAAAATGTGTTGCCCAGGACAGAACACAGTACTCCAGCTGTGATCTCACCAGAGGAGAGTACAAAAGACTGTCATCTCTTATGCTGAAGACAACGCCTCTATTAATACAGATTAAGATTGCACTAATTTTTTTTCTTATTGCTAAACTGTGTCCCCTGAGTCTCATTGAACTTGCCATCCACTAAAACCACCAGATCTTTATCATACAAACTATTATTTATCTGTGCCTTCCTGACCTGTATTTGTGCAGCTAATTTCTTGAACCCAAGCATAGTACTACTGGGTGCAGTAGATGAAGTATGATTAGCCTTGCTTGGCGTCCCAGGGGACAGCTGGCTCCCCAGTGTGATGGCAGAACAGAAAGGGCTGAGGATCATTGAGGGTAAGGAGTCTGTTGTGCTTTCTCATTTGGTTCTATAGAGAACTGGTTTTAAGAATCACAGATTTTACCTGGAGGGCTCCTCTTTTTGATTTTGTCCCTGACTAACTGGTATTTGTAAGGGGGTGGAATGGGAGAGGGAGGTACAGGGGGGCAATAGAATCATTCCAGGCTATGGTTTCAGAGATAGAAAAAGATGAACTGATGGATAAACTGAGGTGTTCAGGGCCCTTAAGGAGATATGGATTTATCAGTGGGATGCCTCCCAGTAGACCATGTTTCCTTGAGAAAAGGGATTGGTTTTTTGGTTTTTTTTTACCTTTCTTTTGTACCCTTGGTGCTTAGCATGTTACCTGGCACAAAGTAAGTTTTGAAAATAAATGCTTATTGATACAATGACTGATCACTGGGAGATTAGCTGGTTGTCCCTTGGCAGGGTAGCTGGTTGAGAAACATTTATGCAGCTCAAAGTATAGGCGCAAACCTTCAGCAAGGTTCAGGCAAGCTCACTGGAGGTCAATCATAAATGAGCTCCTTAGCATAACCCACTTATGTGGCCTCAAGACCACATGTGGCCTTCTAGATCCTTGGGCACAGCCTTTTGACTGAGGCCAAGTTTTACAGAACAAATCCTTTTATTAAGGGAATTTGTTCTGTGAAGTTTGAATTCAGGAAAAGGGTTGCACTTGAGGACCTAGAGGGCCACATGTTACCTCAAGGCCTCAGGTTCCCCACCCCTGGATGGACTCTGGTGCCTAGGGTAACTCAGCTAGCTGTGGGGAAAGCATAAAATTAGGGTTGCCTCACTATGAATACAGGAGCAAATGAGTCTTGGCAAAGTGTTTGTAACCTTAGTGTGAACTAACATGTCTTAGGCTGCATCAACCAGCCCTTTCTGGAAATAGTAATTGAAGGCTGGTTCATCCCAAAGGAGGCCTTAAGCCAAAAACGTAAAAGTGCCAGCACATTCAATTACTGATTCCTCCATAGATCTAGCAGTCTATCTCTTCTGCTTACAATGGGTCATGGAAAGCCTGTGGGAATTCCTGATTAGAATCCTCCTGATGACCCAGCAAAGGGTTTTTGTTGGGGCTCTGGTATTGTGGTGAAGTACAAGATCATTCATCAGGTGGGTGGGATCCTTTAACCATGAAACCACAAAAGCCACCTTGGCCTAGTCTGCGCCCAGCTCCTAGGAATACTGACCTTTATACATCTCCTGTTTTGGGCTGGAAACCTAGCAAGGTCTATTTGATCATTGGAGGGTTCATTACATCAAGTGAGAGTGACTCACTAATTCCTCTCTCCTCTTACCACAACATAGTTTTTGCCCACACAGAAGCAATCACACCCTGGACTAGAGGGTTTTCACCCTGGGGCACCAGTGTGGTAAAATGCACTTTGAACCATGAAGGGCCAGGGTTGGAGAGGGTGCAGGGAGGCAGCTAGAGCCATGCTCCAGATCCTGTGAGAGGACCCAAATGTCCTCAGTTCTGCAGGAAGAGGGAGATGCAGCTTCAGAGTTGATGTTGGTTAATAGACATTTGTCAAGTGTCTACTGTGTGCCTGTGCTAAGGGCTGGAGATACAAAAAGAGGCAAAGACAGTGCCTGCCCTCCAGGAGCTTACAATCTAATGATGTTGGTGAAAGAAGGAAGGACCAGTCAGAGAGGAGGGCTCAAGAAGCATCGAAGTAGACAGTGAACATGGCCAGAGTGAGTATTTGGGAATCCATATTGGCATAAGAGTAAAAAGGGTGACACAGATTGCGGGAACAGATTGGGGGACTGGCTTAGTGTGAAGGTGGTTTTAGTGGCTGAATGGATGGGAAAATGAGCAGGTGTAGGCCAGGTCAAGCACAAAGCTGGCCCTGGAATTTTCATGTAAGAAACCAGAGTTCTCAGGCCCTTCCCCCTCCTCCCAGGGAGCACTCATGGAGTAGAGTACACTGTGATGAAAAGTTCTAAGAGTAGTTTGACCTATTCTAATGGGGCAGTCAAGGAGCACAGTACGTAGAGACTAGATCTGGCGTCAGGAAGACCTGAATTCAAATCCAGCTTAAGAAATTTTACTAGCCAGGTGACCCTGGGCAAGTCACTTTACCTCTGTCTGCCTCCATTTCCTCATCTATAAAGTGGGAATAATAATAGCACCTACAGCCCAAGGTGGTTGTGAGGATCAAATGAGAGTTAATAATTGTAAAGATCTTAGTACATAATTCCTGGCACACAGTAAATGCTGTATAAATGTTAGCTTTTATTATTATATTGTTAATAGCGTATCTGGATCGTAAGCTTCTGAACGCTTCCTAATTTATGTTTTTGGAATAGACTGGTGGGGGGGTAGGGATGGGAGATGAGGAACAAGTCATGTTTAACAGTAGTTTTAGCAATAGCAGATAGAGATGATGGCTTACGTGGAAGATGGAAGGAAGAGGGCTAGGCAGGTAAAACCCAGTGAATCCTCATTATCCGGGGCCACCAGGTGGGTCTTAAACAAGCCACAGTCTAGTTCTTTTAAGGGGTTTTCAGGCCACAGCTGTCCAGGGTCAGACCTCAGTGAATTTGGCCTCTAGCTCTATAGAAGATAAACAATGGAGAACCATCTCTGTCGTTTCATCAGAAGAGAAGCCTGGCTTAATGAACAGGCATGCTTGACTAGGAACCAAGGCCTGGATTCAAATACCGCCTCAAGCTGGGTGACCCCAGGCAAATCACTTAACCTCTCTGGGCCTCAGTTTCCTCACCTAGAAAATATGAGTGTTGGACTCAGTGATCTCTAATGTCTCTTCCACCTCTGAATCTGTGATCCTTGGAATGGAGACTGTTGAAATGGGACCACAGTCCAAGAGACCAGTCCAAGACCCTGGTATTTGCGCTGAGTAATATAATTAGCTTCAGAAAGCACATTTTTGACCTTTACCTTTTGGGGAATAGTTTGTGCTGAAAACAATGCAGATTCCTTAGAGTCACTCAGTCGCTCAATTTTTAAAAGACCAGTCTGTCCTAGTTATTCCTCCAAACTCTGTTCAAGACCCTACCTTCTCCAATTTCACTGAAGTTCTCCCCTTCCCATACACAAAGAAGAAGATGGGGGAGTACGAAGGACCAGACTCCTAGCAAATAACAGCTGACATATATGAGTGTGTATATGTATATGTATGTATGTATGTATGTGTGTATATGTATGTATGTGTATATATGTGTATATGTATGTATGTGTGTATATATGTATATATGCGTGTGTGTATATATGTGTGTGTCTATTTGTATGTATGTATATGTATATATGGATATATATGCGTGTGTATATATGTGTGTGTGTATATATGTATGTGTATATATGCATATATATGAGTGTGTGTATGTGTATATATGTATATATGTGTGTATGTATATATGTGTATGTATATATATGTGTGTGTATTTATATATTATATGTATATATATATAAAATATATGCATATATGTGTGTCTATATAAATATATATACTTTAAGGCTTACAAAACACTTTATATATAGGATCCTATTTAATTCTCAGTGAAGCCTTTATTTTACAGATAAGGAAACTGGGGATCAGATAATTTAAGCCCACTGTCATACAACTAGGGGGTATCCAAGATGTGATTCACATTCAGGCCTTTTGGTATTTCAACTGATCATTTTCAATTTATACCATCAATTTCTTGTTTATCCATAGCTGTCTCTCCTATATTAGACTGTGAGCTCCTTGAGAGCAAGGACAGTTTTCCTGGGTATATTCCTGTTCCATCTCTGTACCATTCTATCAGCTACCTAGACAACCCCACAAATCTTCTGCCAAGGCAGGGAGAAGCCAGGGCGTAGCCATTCTCTTAGCATACCATAAGGGGTGGTAGAAGAACAAGATTCGAGAGCAAAATAGAGGGAGATAATTGCCGGGCAGTATGATGGAATGGCCAAAGGGCATCAACTTTATTATTATTATTATTATTTATGATATTATCAACTTGTGTGGCTCTGACTGGTTCAGGGTTGTCCTAATGGTGGGAATGGAGGACCAGGTGCCACTCTCCTGGAAAGGATACTGACCTGGAGTTGCTGAGCACAGTATTGATGGGACCACTTGTCCCTCAGTAGGATGAAGGCTTTGTGGACCAATGGGAAGGAACAGATGGGTCCTGGTTCTTGGAGCCAAGAAAATGGGTTTAAGTAATGGAAAGAAGAGGTGGTTGCCCCAGGGCTGAGTTTGAGGGGACCCATGGACTGTGTTGCTCCAAGGCTTTAATGAGCTTGATTTGACCCTGAACAACATGGAGAGTCTACCCTGAATCCAGCGATTTCCAGAATAAACATGAAGAAAATAAATAAATACAAAAGTGTTCTAGTGAAGGAGGGCACTGGGGGGAAAGGCTTCTCATGGAAAGTGGTACTTGAGTCATATCTTAAAGGAAAAGAGGAATTTTATGCAGCAGAGGGGAGGAGGGAGTGAATTACAGCTAAGTGGGGAAGGGTGAACTCTAGGGTATGATCAACCATTGCTCAGTGTGGCAAAGGTGAACTGAAGGGGTAGGTCATGGAATTTGGGGAGACTGAGGAATGAGGAGGTTAGGAGGTTTGAGGGTGCATCCAGGGTGAAGCTCTCTGGTTTCAGAGCAGGAATCAAAGATGGACATTGTGAGCCAAGGGCTGAATGAACTACTTGAGAAAGGAGGGGGATGATTTGGGGGCTGATACAAAACAGGCACCATGATTTAATTAGGATAAAAATGTTAATCTAGTAAACTTCAGGAAATGGAGTTAAAGGGAGAGTCTAGAAATGATATTGAGGCGTGAGAAGGATTCCAACTACCACTGCAGGGGATAGATGGGAGAGGGATACAAGGGCGTGGGGTTGGGGCCAGTGGGCAGGGAGAGGTGGGTGGAATAAAGGCAGGGCTAGCAATGGGGAGGAGAGCCAGAATCATGGTGGAAGTCAGTTCTCAGTGGGGGCAAACAGATAGGAGAGTTACAGAAAAAAAGCCAGAAAAAAAAAGGAAGTCAGTTGTGTGTGTTTTTTTTTTCTCCCAGGGCACAAGTATTCCAGAAGACATACTTGAAAAGCTGGGTGAGGTTAGAGTGGGTAGGGTATGTAGTTAGGGTAGGTTTAAAGAGGCCCTTAAAAGCAGGCATTGTTTGTCCTGGAAATGACTGTGAGATAAAAACGAAAGGCACCAATAAAACTTTTGAAAAAAATTCTTTAACACAACTTGAAGTTATTGAGGAAAACAAGGTTCTTTTTTGGCTAGGGTCTAGGTACAACTCTCTAAATTTAGATCAAGAGTTTTCTATAGAGCCCCTTGATAAAAACTGTTGAATCCATTCTGGTTGCCACACCTCGAATCTTTTGACCTAAGTCTGTTGGCCTTGGTCTAGTAGTTCCTCTGTGCTATCGCTCCACAGTTCTTATCCCTTACTGTGTGACTAAGTCACTTTGCTTCTCCATGACTCAGTTTCCTTATCTGTAAAACAAGTGGATTGGACCAAATGATCTCTCAAGGACTCTTCAACTATACAAAATTCTGTGAGTCACTAAAAAGCAATCTAATCTAGACTTCTTTTGAGGTAGTGGCAGAAGGGACCGGTCCTAGAATTTCATTCTCTATCAATGCAGAGAAGGTCAAGTTGGGGGTTAGGGGGTGGTGAGCTAAGAGGTGATTTGCCCAAAGTAACACTACTAACGTTTGACAGAGATAGGAGAATCCAGATCTTCCTGACTCCAAGGCCAGCTGTCTTGCATCATACTCACTGTCTCTCATTCCAGACATCATACAATTCACATTTAGCATTTTGTGCTTTATGAAGGTCTCTTCTCACAGTCCTATGAAGTCAGTTAGTACAAATGCAGCTGAGGAAACTGACACTTAGTTTAAATTACTTGTCCAGGGTTTCATATAGCTAGAAAGTCTTCAGTCTTTAAGACCAATGGGGACTGATAAATACTTGGAGAGATCAAATGAATTGTTCTTAAACTTCCAGGCAATTTACACTAATTTGTGGAGGGTACTACTATCTTCTCTGTGTCTGCATTCTCTGTCAGATCACTGATCCAGAAAAGGATTAGGAGGTGCAACTGACCCCCACTTTTCCGGCAGTAAGCCTTACAATCTTTAAGTAGAGGGCAGTGGGATTCCTTGGTTCAGCAGCACCCAAATTTTCATTACCCCATGGATCATAGTGTCCATGCTGTTTTCTTGCCAAAGGCACTGGAGTGGTTTGCCATTTCCTTCTCCAGTGATTAAGTGACTTGACCAGGGTCACAAGACCTAGTAAATATCTGAGTCTGGATTTTAACTCAGGTCTTCCTGACTCCAGGAAGGAATCAGAGATGGACATTGTGAGCCAAGGGCTGAATGAACTACTTGCACTGAATTCTGCCACCACCACCGTATACCATCCCTCCTGCAACAAACAGAGACAATTTTACTCAACAGAACAAAAGACTCCTGCCTTGGTTGCCTGGAAGAAAGAAGATTTTAGTTTTAGTCAGGTTATATCTTCCTTCTTCTCAGAGTCTGTCTTAGCCTGTTCCTCCGTACATCTCAAGAACTGAGACAGAATGGTACCTTTTTCTATTCCATTCCTTTTGCCAGATGTGTAGACCACTGGGGATGCTGGCTCCTTTAAAACTCTGAATCAAGGATGCTCAAGCCTGTTAACAACTGAAAACCACCTCCCCCATCTCATCCCATGACTCCTTACTGGCCTCCTTTCCAAGATTTATTATTCTGGCTAGCACTGAGTTGGGGGAAGGGGTGCTACTTATTCTCCCTTCCCCCCATTCCAAATAGCTAGAAGCAAATGAAGTGTCAATATAAAATGACAATATTGCCAAGGATCACTCAGCAGTCAGGCTCCTAATAAATTCAACATTATTTTTTATTGATACCAAGGGATTTGTTTACTCTCCTGCTTCTATATGCAAATAATTTCCCTATTAGAACAGGCATGCTTTGACACCTGTCTAAGGGCCCCCCAGGAACAGCAGTTCAGATTGGTGATATGATATGCTAATGAGGGCGCAGGGGGAGAGCTTTCTGGGATTGCCCAGCTGCTCAGCATTTGGATTCCACTTCTGGAAGGGAAGTGGGGGGAGGCTAGAGATTTGGGAAAGCATCTCATTTGAGCCTCAAGAAGGCCCAGAGCAATATGCTTAGTGGACAAGGGAAAAAAAAAGAAGTGCCCATTGGAGTAAGCTTCATTGGTTCTTTAACAGGATGCCTCTAATCCAGGAATGTTTCCAGCTTTGGGTTTATTACTGGATCCTTTTCCCTCCCCTTCTTCCTCTCCTCTCAGATCTCATGGAGACCCCAAACTGGCCTGCTAATTTCATTTAATCAGCTCTTAATTCTAAACCCGGATTCCTTTTTTCTTTCTTTTTGCCATCAGCCTTTTCCATGCTGTATTGCTAATTCACAAACAAGGACAATAGGAAATAGGACCCTTTTGATGGCTCAACTACAGGGTATTGGGAGAGACTAGATAGGTGGAGGCCCTTCTTGCAGATAAGAAGAACCCTTAGGCCAGAGGCCCCTGAACACAAAGACTCAGCTGACCCATAACCTGTTTCCCCACTCTCTGTTTATCTCCCCCACCTGTCCAAAGCCCCAGGCCCTCAATAGAACTCGCCCTGAATCTTCCATGACTAAAAGCCCTTGCTCCCTTCCCCCATTTTGCCCTTCCCTCCTTGATATGGAGGTACCCAGAATGATAGGAAAGGTCTCTACCATCAGACTCTCCCTGCAGGCCAGACAAACAGAAAGCGGAAACAAAGAGACACCAAGGATGGCTCCATTAATACAAGCACTTAACAAGCCTGGTAAAATATCTGATGAAGTTGTGTGAAACTAATATCGACCATGAGGTTATAATTTCTCCATTTGATCCCTCTTCTCCATACGCCCTGATCCTTGAGAAATCACTGTAGAAAACCACTTCTACGCTCTATTCACAGAGAAGATACCTCATTTTTAAAAGATTTGCTCCACTAAAATGAAGGGCTCCCAGGTACCCTAGAAATGCTGAAAATATCAATAGTGGAAGCATAGTTTATGTGGAGCTTGGTTGGCAGATTGCTAAATTTTATAGAACTAATATCATAAATACTCTTACTTAGAAGAGGACTACTGGAAAGTTGACTCAAACGGATCTGTGATGTCATCCTGAAATGATGAAGATCACAGATTAAAATCCACCCATGCCTGCCCATCCTGTGCTAAGGTCCTAGTCTGATTTGTCCCATAAATTCACTCCAGGGCCTCCACCCAACATGTTTTGGGCCTTTCTCCTTTTCTTCTGACATCCTGAGGATACCAACAGGCATACTTGCTGTCTGTAGTTTATCCCACATTTCTTTTCATACATTTCTTTGAAAAGTTCATACAGTTGTACAATAGCATTTGCTTCTGAGAGTTCACAAGCCCTGTAAAATTTTGGGTCGGTGTGCTTAATGGATAGGGCACTGGATTTAGAGTCAGGAAAACCTAAATTTGAATCATGCCTATGACATTGTATGAGCAATGATGAGTCACTTGACGTCTACAAGTCTCAGTTTCCTCATCTGTAAAAATGAGGTGGAAAAAGATCAAATATAGTAACTACCCTTTGGGATTATAGTGAGACACATGGGATCATAGTGTTGGAGTTAGAAGGGACCTCAAAGGCCATCTAATCCAACCCCCTCATTTTATAGTTGGTCTAGGAAGGCTGTGACTTGTTCAAGGTCACACAACAGCAGAAACCATCAAGAGGATTTGCACCCGGGTCCTCTCACAAAAGCTAATTATGTTTCCCCTATGCCATCTCAAATGAAATAATGAATGTTGAATTCTCTGTAAACTTTAAAGCCTATATCCCAAGTAAGTTTTTAATCATCTCTTTGCACTGTTTTTGTCTTGAGGAGCAAAGTCACTCTTTGGTCTAGTGAGCGATCATGCAGTAAAGAGAAAGACTGCAGGGCCTTCATTCACTCTAGGGCAATATGGCTCCCTAGAACCTGTTCATTTACTTTTTCTGTTCTAGGTACAAGAAGCAGAGTATCCGTTATGGGTTGGGAGCATAAAACACAGGAGTCCAAGAGTCAAAATCCAGGCCAGGAGTTATAGGTAGCTCTGTATTGATGCCAAGTAGTGATGGGTATGGGGTTGAAAGTATTTAGGTTTACAGAAATCTCACTGTCTCTTCTTGGATGGTCCCCACTTCCATGTGGGCAGGGCTTTTCATCTCTTCTTGACAGATTGAGAAGAGGTTGGAAATGACTTTTCTCCAAATATCTCTATTCATTTCCTCACTCAGAAGCAGGTGTGCAGAACACTGTATACAGTAACAACAATACTGTATGACGATCAACTGTGAATGACTTAGCTATTCTCAGCAATGCAATGATCCAAGACAATTCTGAAGGACTCACGATGAAAAACGCTATCCACCTCCAGAAAAAGAACTGGTGGAGTCTGAATGCAGATTGAAGCATACTATTTCTCACTTTCTTCATTTTTTCATGGCTTTTTTTGTCTGTGTTTTCTTTTACAACATGACTAATGTGGAAATGGTTTGCATGATTGTACATGTTTAATCTATATAAAATTGCTTACCATCTCAGGGAAGGAGGGACAGAATTTGGAAGTCAAAATTTCTTGATTTCTCATGAAGTCATTTGCTTCCATTTGCTCCCCTCTAATTTTGACGGAATTATTCTCTTCAGAGTGCTTTTGAGATTCTTTCTCCATCTGGCAAAGTTGACTTTTTAAGGCATTCTTCTCCTCATTTTTGGGCCTCTTTTGTCATTTGAGTTAATCTATTTTTTAGGGTGTTAA
>CM053586.1:304429513-304445846 GCA_028646515.1 Pseudochirops corinnae | reverse complement strand
TGCCACAGCTGCCGCCAATCCACTCACCCGAAGCTCCAGCCAGGGCTTGGCTCCTCTTATCCAGCCGCCTCCGGGACACAGCCGCGGTTTCAGGCCAGGCTGGTTTCAGTTCGCAGTGCTGATATGGTTCCTTGTAGCCGAGCTGACTTTAGTGGAAAGTATATTTGTGTGCGTTTTGGAGTTCTAGAATTAGTTTAGAGTCATATTTTATGGATATTTTGGGGTGGCTATGTGAGAGCTGCGATATGTTGCTGCTCTTACACTGCCATCTTGGCTCCACCTCCTCAAATTTCTTAAAAAGTGAATGTTAAAAATTGTTTTTACATATAATTGGGAAAAAATATCATTTAAAAAATGTTTTAAAAGAAGCAGTTGTGATCAAGGAACAAAGAAAGTTGTAAACTTGACTGAATCCTCCTCCTCCTTCTTATCGAGGCTGTTTCCCTTTACAATTTTAGAACATTTGTGCTGGAGTTGGAGGGTAGTCATGGGGGGAATCAGAAGACTGCCATTTATAAGTGCATTGTTACACTGGGGAATTTCTAAAAATGTTAAAAATCAGTAAAGACCCCCCTTGGACCTCAAATAGCATTTGGTTTTCTCTCTCTTCTTTGCTTATGATGTACACTGAGGTATACTCTGACCCTTTCCCTGGGAACCAGATTGCTACTTCAGCCCTTTAAGGTTTTAGGATACCCAGAGGCATTGTGGGATGATCTCTACTGCCATTGGTTCAAGCCCTCACCTGCTGTGTTCCACCTATTTGTTGGGGGGCCAGTGTAGCATTCTGGTTCCATCATCAATTTGTTTTAGCAAAAGAATGCTTACTTCAGAGATATGGCAAGAAAAAAAGCACAAACACACCATCTCTTCCCCCACCCCTCCCCACAACACTTCTGGGGCATATTCTTCCCTATATCACTTCAGTCTCTTAGAAAATTAGGTTCAAAACTTAGCTCAATTCCTCCATAGCATTTGTATCACCAAGTTCATGTCCTCAGATAGAATCGCTGTGGGATGAGTCCTTCTGTTGGGCTGGGGTCCTAAAAGTCATTCCCAAAGATCACTACTTGGCATCAATACAGAGCTGCCTATAACTCCTGGCCTGGATTTTGACTCTTGGACTCCTGTGGTTTATGCTCCCAACCCATAACGGATACTCTGCTTCTTGTACCTAGAACAGAAAAAGTAAATGAACAGGTTCTAGGGAGCCATATTGCCCTAGAGTGAATGAAGGCCCTGCAGTCTTTCTCTTTACTACATGATCTCTCACTAGACCAAGGAGTCACTTTGCTCCCCAAGACAAAAACAGCGCAAAGAGATGATCAAAGCTAGCTCAGGCTTTATGGAAAATGCCAATGATTCTAACTACATAGTCAATCACGTAGCCAACCAGTTAGAACCAGTTACAGAATGTCTATGCCTCTCCAACATCTTCCCTTACGTATCATTACAATTCTCTCAGGAACCATCTCCCCAGCATCCTCCAAATGGAAAGAGGCCATCTGAGTAAACTGATGGGGTCTGTACTTGCACCAGACCCCCATAACATGTATATAATTTTGCATTGTAATTATTTCAATTCTATCTGACAAGCATTTATTAAAAGCCTATTCTGTTCAAGGCACAGGGTATACAAAAACCAGAGGGAGAAGGAATCATTTCATTGACTTCTATTCAGTAGGTTCTTAGGCACTGACCTATAATATCAACATTTCTCTTGGTAATTTCATTCATTAGCCCACCTTCATCTGTGACCTGTACTAGATGACCCACTAAATCTCTATTTCCAGCTCTGACCTCCCTTCTGATCTCTAGATGCAATCCATAGCTGCCTACAGGGAATCTCACACTGCCGTATCCCACTGGGACCTCAAAATTAAGATCAGGAATTGAAAGGTGCTTGAGAGACAGTGCAAATTGGTCAAAAGACATAAACAGATCTCAGGATATCCCTCTGCTAGACCTTGTTCTCTTTAATCTTTTTATCTTCCTTCAGTCTAGCTTAGAGCTTCCTGCACATTGTGCAAGGGCTCCATAAATATTTGTCAGAGTCTAAATGGTTGAATCCAAGTACCTGATTGAAATCAAATAGTCAAGCCCTATCTAAATGAGAGCAAACAGAAGATTGGGAAAAGAATTAACTTTAACAGATAGTTGTTTTTTTTTCCAACTTTAACAGATAGTTGATTCTGTTTCTTAATATTCTTCCCAATTCTGTCTTATGTCTCCAGTCTTTGGGCAGGCTTTGTCCCATGACTGAAATATACTCTCTTCTTAGACTCCATTGCTTCCTCCAAGGTTTAGCTCAAGGGCTCACTTCCTACAAGGGACCTTTCCTTATTCTTATGGTTACCCTCCCCCTAAAATTACCTTGTATTTACTGTGTGTATATTTTGCATCTTTACAAAGGTATATGCTTTTCCTGGTACTCTCAGAGCCCTCTAAAATCCTTCTGTGAGATACATTTTTGTGGCATCTTATTTAGGTTTAAGACCCAGGTTACTAGAGGTGTGATCTTGCTCCAGTTTGTACACTCCTTGAAGGTAGCGATTGTTTTTCTTTTGTACTTATATGTCTAGTGACCTACTATAGCATCTGGCACACAGTAAACTTAATAAATAAAGCCTCCTCCTACCTTTCGAGTTATTTTACACCTTTACTCCTCCACATGTACTTTTCAACCCAGTGACACTGGCTTCCTGGCTACTCCATGAACAATACAGTCCACATTACTCTGGGGTCATATGCTTCCTGAACAACAGACATTTAGCTCACTACTAGACCTGAGGTCAAGATGCCACAGATACCACTTTCCAGAACCCAGAGCTGTCTTCACACCATGACACAGGATTGGATGAGAGCATTTGTGCCAATGCAGCCTCAAGATGCCCCAGGGAAACCAGCTCTAGAAGGCAGAGGATGGCCAATGTTTCTTAGGCTTCTCACTTGGTTTCTACTTAGACCAATTCTGATTTCTTGATAGTCCCCAGGCCAAAGGCTTATTGTTGTGGTTCTATGTTAATAGGAGGCTACATAGAGCTCTTAGAGCCTTCTAAAATCCTTCTGAATGATCCATTTTTGTGGCATCTTATTTAAGGTTGAGGACCCAGGTTAGTAGAGGTGTGATCTTGCTCCACAGTGTTTTACTTTATGTCCAGGCTAGGAAGGCTCAAGACACCAGGTGAAATCAGCATGAGTTCATAGAATGTTCCAAATGGAAAACAGTCTGTCACATTTTGTGTGTGTGTGTGTGTGTGTGTGTGTGTGTGTGTGTGTGTGTCTCTATGTATTAATCTTTATCTGCCTCTCATCTCAGGCTCAAGAAAGGCCTTGAGGAGGTTAATGGATTGCCCAGTTCACAGACTCATTTGTCCTGGGTTTCTCACCAACGGAAAGGCTTTAACAGGTAAGCTTTTAAGTGTTAGAAGAATGGCAAGGTATTTGTTGAGAATGCCTCAAGGTCATTAAATCCTTTAGAGACCCCATGAAAGGATGTTTCCATACCTCACCCGAGGCAGCTACATGGCACTGAATGGAGTGCTGGACCAAGAGCAGGAAGACCCATCTTCAAATGTGACCAGATGTTTATCAATTGTCTGTTTTAATCTCTATTCACCTCAGTTTCCTCAACTGTAAAGCATAATAGCACCTGCCTCACAGGGTTGTTGTGAGGATCAAGTGGGGTAATGTTTGTAAAGCAATGAGCACAGTGCCTGACACAGAGTAGGTGTTCCCTTCCCCCCTCACCCCAGCACTACGTTGGGGAATTTCAGGAACAAAACACGGGTCCTATCACCTCAAGAAAAAGAATGGCTTCGTTATAGCTTGCCAATGTACTTACAATAGCACCCGATGACCCACTTCCAGTTATTTTTCTAGTAGAAGTGACAGGGTGGCATTGAACCATACATCTTCTACTATCTTAACTGGACTTCATTGCAAACTCTTAGCAATCACAGGAAATAGTGTTCTAAAACACTGATAATAAAGGTTTCATCTCACACTCAGAACTTTTGCAAAGACTGTAAAAAATAGAAATTGTCAATGTTGGGGGGGGGGGGCTGTAGGAGGCCAAACACACTAATACAGCGGTTCTCAACCTGTGGGTTGTGACCCCTTTGGGGGTCGAATGACCCTTTCACAAGAGTCACAAGGGTCACCTCAGACCATTGGAAAACACATATTTCTGATGGTCCTAGGAACCAAGACACCGCTCCTCTGTCTCCAGGCGAGTCTGCCCACCTGCAGATATGCCCATATGTGAGTATTAATGGGGTCATGGCATTAGGAAGGTTGAGAACCACTGCACTAATACATTGTGGATTAAGTTTGGATTGGCCAATTTTTCAGGAAAACCATTTGGAATTGTGCCAAAAGAAAATGATTAAAATGTATGTCCTTTGATCCAAATATACCACTGCTGGGCATTTATTCCAAGGAGGTCAAAGACAGAAAGTTTTTTTGTATATCAAAATATTCATAGCAATGCTTTCTGTGGTAGTAAAAAAATTGAAGGGTAGCTAGGTGATGGCTCAGAGGATAGAATGTTGGCCCTGGAGTCAGGGAGACTCATCTTTCTGAGTTCAAATTTGGCCTCAGACACTCACTAGCTGTGTGACCCTGGGCAAGTCACTTAACCCTGTTTGCCTCAGTTCCTCATCTGGAAAATGAGCTGGAGAAGGAAATGGCAAACCACTCCAGTATCTTTGCAAAGAAAACCCCAAATGAGGTCATGAAGAGTCAGATATAATTGAAACAACAATAACAATTTTAAAAAACTGGAAATAAAGAAAGTGTTCATCAGTTGGGGAGTGGCTTAACAAACTGTGGTAGATGATTGTAATGGAATATTATTATGCTGTTAAAAAGTGATGAATAAGCATACATTGACAAAGAATTCAGAGAAACAAGTGAAGACTTGTATGAACTAATAGAGTGAATAAACAAATTCAGAGCCAGGGAAACAGTATATATAATGACTATGGCTAAGCCCTGTGTATTTGTTATGGCCAATATTGGCTCCATGGCAGAGAAGCGGAAAAATATTTCTCTATTTTTCTTGGGGAAGTTGGGGGAGGGAGGGCTATGAGTATGGAATGTTGCAAATGTTATTCAAAAAAATCATAGGATCATAGCAATCATCTAGTATGATTCCACCATTTTACAGATGAGGAAATTAAAGCTCAGAAAGTTTCAGTGGTTTTTACAAGGTGATGTAGGTCAGTGCATCAGTTGTTTTTGCTTAACTGGTTTGTTTGGTTGTTGTTGTTGTTGTTGTTATAAGGGAAGGGATGGCAAAAAAGCAGATATATGTATATACATATATATATATGTATATGTATGTATGTATGTAAATGATTGTGATATACAAACGAAGGACTTAAATAAAACTTCAGTACATTCATTTAGCAATCAGTTTTTGCTAAAATGTATCTGTTCCACAAAGAGAAAGATATCTGTATAAGGAAATGTACATGAGAGGGAAATCTTGGAAGTGGCCCAGAATAATGAAGATCTATTTTTTAGTAAAGTTCCTGGCAAAATGAATGAACTCTTACAAAATGTAATCACCAGAAAAAGAAGCTCAAGAACACACAGGGAACAGGCCCAAGACTTTTACAAATTTAATTACAAAATGTTCCTAAAAGAAATAAAGAATGACTTAAAAAATTGGAGGACATTCAGTGCTCATGGTCAGGCCCTGCTAACATAAAAAATAAAAATACTACTAAAATTAATTTACAGAATAAATAACTTACAAATATTATTATTTTTAGTTTTCATATAAGAAAGCTGATGCTCAAAGATAAGTACTGTATGTATCCTGTATTCATCTGTGAATATGGTGTGTCATAGGTATATTAGAATATGAAATAGAGCAGGAACTATTTCCCTTTTCTATTTGTATTTGTACCTAATGAAGAATCTGCAGTAGTACTTTAATGAATACGTGTTGATTGACTGATTGATTGACTGAGGTGACTCGCTCAGGGTCACATAGCAGTGGTCAGAGCTAGATCTTGAATCATCTTCTAACTCCATAATGATTGCTTCCCTCATTCTACACACTGTATTGCACAAGTTGAGAATTGGATAACTTGTTCACTAATGTCTTGATCTGTTTGGATTCAGAGAATCAGAACCAGAAAAAACATTGGAAAGTACATAGTCCAGTCTCTTCATTTTATAGATCAGGAAACTGAAGCCTAGAGAAAGGGAAGGTTTGTTTGCTCTGGATCATACAGCTGATTTATGACAGAGCAGAAGCTAGAGCCTCTTATCTCCTGACTCTGAGGCCAATGCTTTTTCTGCAATACTACCCTGCCTTCTTTACCCCATATAAGACCATTATGGACCAATATGGTGTCCTTGTTATGGGCATATTTAAAAACTAAGCATCCTTTTAAGGATAAGTTGATCTTAGTCCTTATTTTCTTAACTAATTTGATACAACTTTTTCTCCTTTCCCACTGAAGTTCCTTCTTCTCCCCTTTCTTGCATAACTTCTTTTTAAGACTAGAGAAATTAACCCCTTTTGAAGAAGGCAAGTTCTTCAGCATGTGTTATGTTGTATCATGGAAATTTAGAGCTGGGTTAAAAGATGTGACTCAATCAAGGTTGTGCATCCTGTAGGTGTCAGAGATGGGATTAGAACCCAGCTCTTTTTGACTTCAAAGATGACTACGTACTGTACTATGTTGCCTCTCAAATTGAGTTGTACAGATGAAGAAATACAGAGTCTTTGACTGACTCAATATCATACAACTGGTTGGTTAGTGATAGAGTTAGGGTTAGAACTGAGGTATCCTTACCTTTAGTCTAGCGCTATTTCCACTATATTATACTCATTTCCCAGTGAAAAAGGAGAATAGAAAGAATAGAGAATAGAAAGAAAGAATAGAAAATAGAATACCTGGCATGCTTTGAAGGATGCCGAAAGACTCATACAAATATCTGACATGTCACTCTGTCTGAAATTTCACAACGAAAGTCACCCTTAAGGCACTGTCTCCTAAACATTCCTATTGCAATACACATTTTTTTTTATTTAGAGAGAGATGTTAACCTTAATACCCAATAAGGTTCAGAGATATCAAAGAAAAGTTTCACACAAAAATGGGCATGATAAAAGACAAAAATGACAAGGATTTAACAGAAGCAGAAGAGATTAAGAAGAAGTGGCAAGAATACATAAAAGAATTATACAAGAAAGGTTTTAACGTCACTGATAACCATGATGATGTAGTTACTGACCTAGAGCCAGACATCCTAAAGAATGAAGTCAAGTGGGCCTTAGGGAAGCATTGCTAACAATAAAGCTAGTGGAGGTGATGGTATTCCAGTTGAGGTATTTAAAACCCTAAAAGATGATGCTTTTAAAGGGCTCTACTGAATATGCCAGCAGATTTGGAAAACACAGCAGTGGCTACTAGACTGGAAAAGATCAATTTATGTCCCAATCCTAAAGAAGAGCAATGCCATGGAACGTTCAAGTTGCCAAACAATTGTGCTCATTTCATATACTTGCAAAGTTATGCTTAAGATTCTGCAACATTCTGCAAGATTTTAGAAATATGTGAAGCAAGAATTACCAGAAGAGTAGTCTGATTTTCAAAGAGGCAGAAGAATTAGAGACCAAATTGCCAACATTCTCTGGATTATGGACACAGTTAAGAGAGTTCCTGAAAAAAACATCTACTTCTGCTTCCTTGACTACACTAAAGCATTTGACTGTGTGGATCACAACAAAAATGTGGCAAGTCCTCAAAGAGATAGGAGTACCAGATCATCTTATTTGCCTCCTGAGGAACCTCTATGTAGGCCAAGAAGCAACAATTAGAACCAAATATACAACAACTGATTGGTTTAAGAATGGAGAAGTAGGATGAGGTTGTATATTGTCACCTTGTTTATTTAACTTATATGTAGAGGACATCACGCAAAATGACAGGATGGATGAATCAAAACCCAGAATTAAGGTTTCCAAGAGAAATATCAATGATACCCCTCTGATGGCAGAAAGTGAAGAACAATTTAAGAAGCCTCTTGATGAGGGTGAAATAGAAGGGTGTAAAAGCTGGCTTGAGACTTAAGATAAAAAAACTAAGATCTTGACAATTAGTTCCATCACTCCCCAGCAAACAGAGGGAGAAGAAATGGAAGTAATATCAGATTTTATATTCTTGGGCTCAAAGATCACTGCTGACAGCCACAAGAGCCATGAAATTGAAAATCACTTGCTCCTTGGAAGGAAAGCTATGGCAAATCTGGACAGCATACAAAAAAGTGAAGACTTCACCTTGCTGACCAAGGTTGGTATAGTCAAAGCTATGAATTTTCCACGAATAATGTAGGACTATCAGAGTTGAACTATAAGGAAAGTTGAGTGCTGCACAATTGATGCATTCAAATTATGGTGCTGGAGATTTCTAAGAGTCCCTTGGACAGCAAGGAGATCATATCAGTCAATATTTAAAAAAAAATTAACTCAGACTATTCATTGAAAAGATGAGACTCATTGGAAAAGACTCTGATGTTGGGAAAGAATGAAGATAAAAGGAAAAGGGGATGGGAGTAGATGAAATGGATGGATAGTATCTTGGAAACAACAAACATGAGGTTGTACAGATTTTGGGAAATACTGGAAGATAGAAGGGCTTGGCATGCTATGGTTCATGGTGTTATGAAGAGTCAGACACAACTGAGCAACAACAAAGGGTCAGCATTGACAAGTTGTTCAGATTAGCTTGCTTTCACCTAGTGTACAGCAAGAAAATGAGGAAATGGGAGGGAAGTTAGGAAAGTCTGGATGGAGTGAAGATCAGGAAAACTTATAATTTGGAGTGATGCTCTTTGACGGTGAATACAAGACAGGAGAGGCACCACAATGGGGAGGGAACCTGGGCAGGAAGTTAGAGGAAAAAGACATGAAAGACTAACTTTGTCTACTTCACAGGCCCTGAGCTCTTCCCTTTCTAGCATACTCCCCATGATGTTGTGGGGCACAGAAGGCATCTGTCCACCTTCTCCACAGGCCTGACCTAGTATAAAGCTAAATAATACCTATTAGAGAAAGTTGCAAAGCATTTATAAACTATAGAGAATATAAGTGTTTAATGATGTGTTTTTGTATTGACCAAGCAGTAAGTAAGAATTTATTCCAGGATAACACAAGTACAAAAAATTATGGTGAAGGAGGAGCTATAGAATGAGCATTTGGGTGAGAAATAGAACCCTTCCTTTGTCCTCTTATGGATTAGCTAAGTGGTTCAGTGGATAGAATATCTGACTTGGAGTCAGGAAAACTCATTTTCCTGAGTTCAAATCCAGCCTCAGACACTTACTACCTGTGTGACCCTGGGCAAGTCACTTAACCCTGGTTGCCTCAGTTTCCTCAGCTGTAAAATGAGCTGGAGAAGGAAATGGTGAATCTCTCTAGTATCTTTGCCCAAAAAATCCCCCAAATGAGCTCACAGAGAGTTGGACACAACTAAAAATGCCCAAACAACAATAATTCATCCTTTTATAGTATGTTTTGAATGTTGGGACTCACATGACAAAGCTACCCAGCAAGGATAGGCCATTCTTACAGAGTTCATTTAGTGTATGTGATGCAGTTATGGAATTCATTTTTGCTCAGTGTTGGGGAATAGCATCATTTCAGAGGTGAATTCTCGGAACAGTGTTTACTTTAGCTTTATATGCATCCATGTTTTGGGACAGGAGAACAGTAAACAATGTCAATTTTATTGTTTCCCTCCCTGAATAACATAGCCTGGGGAGAGAAGCCATGAGTTAGTCAGTTTGGTGGGAATGCGATTTTGGGTACTGATCTATGTTGTTTCATTTATCCTGCAGACTTAACACCCTTTGAAGAATTTGAGTAACAAGGAATATCTCAGAGGTGAATGATAATAAAAAAAGACAGGATTCCTTGATATACATGCAAGTGGATGTCCAGTGAAATTATAGAAACTGCTCAAGAGGAGACCCAGAGAAAAAAATGTGATGTGGTAGGAAAAGCCCTGTGCAGGGGGATCATGACACGTGAATTTCAAATTGGACATTCTCTTTCTAAATGTCCTCATGTTTATAATGGGAAGGAAGAGATGCATCCAGATGTTCAGGAGTGGCTTTTGAGCTGGCCTTAGAGTCAAGAAGACCTGAGTTCAAGTCTCACATCTGATACATACTGGCTGTGTGACCTTGAGGAAATCACCTAACCTCTGAGTCTAAAACTACTTACTAGATTGGAGAAAAAGTGACAGTCTGCACTGATAAAGAGAGTAAAGGTAATTCCTCACCCAGAGCAATCACAGGTGTGGGAAAGAGGGAAGGAAGAAAGGAAAAAAAGGAAAGAAGAAAGAAAGGCAGGCAGGCAGGCAGGAAGGAAGGAAGGAAGGAAGGATGGACGGACAGAAAAAAGGAAGGAGGGAGGGAGGGAAGGAAAGAAGGAAAAGAAAGAAGGAAGGAAGGGAAAGAGAAAAGGAAAGGAAGGAGGATGGGAAAGAGAATAAAGAAGGAAGTGTGGAAGGAAGGAGAGAAGGAAGGAAAGGGAAAGAGGGAAGGAAGAGCAATGAATCCTTAATTATGTGTGAAGCCCTGTGTTTTGGGAAGAGTCTTGCTCTTCCTACTTTCTGTATATAATAGAAGATAATTTTTTTTTTAAGGGTTCTGAAAAGTATAAATTGCTACACAAATTCCAAGGATTAAACACAAGGGAATCTCCCTTTCGTATGGCACCAATGGGGAACCAGTGAGGGTGGAATGGGTACACTGATTCATAAAAAAAAAGCCTCCCTCCCTCGCTCTCCAAACTGAGCTCTTTACTAAATATTGTTTAATGTGATTCATAGCCTAAATTAGATATAGGCAAGAATGAAACAAGAAAAGAAGCTAGAGAACAAAAAAGAAATGCTAGCTTGCTGTTAGGTACCAGGAAACAGAAGCTCTAAAATATTCAAATGAAATTATGTTAATTCCCATTGGGTCTGGGGGGATGTGGTTCCACAGAGCCATTCATAAAAGGTGACTGTGGGGGAGGGCTTCAAAAGCCCATCACTGCCTAAAATTCAGCATTATGAGGACAGATATAAGAATACTGCTCTTAGAGATAATTATCCAATCACTTAATCCTGATGTGAAGACTGTGTATAGATTTACCAAATAATAAATTGCTATGTAAGAGAGAATTTTAAAGGTATCTAAAGAATGGAAATCCTTCCTCTTCCCAAATACAAACCTTCCCAACCCCCTCTCCTTTCCCTGTAGATGCTCTTAGAGAGAGAGAGAGTATGTGTGTGTGTGTGCGCGTGTGCGTGTGCGTGTGTGCGTGTGTGTGTGTGTGTGTGTGTGTATAGTATGTGTGTGAGCTTGAGCAATAGAGGAAAAAAATCAATAGCTTCTTGAATAGATGGAAATTGAGCTATGCCTAGGCCTACATGCATTGTCTGATAGCATCTTTCTGAGTGACAAAATCTAATAAATCTATTGCATTTCCCTAGCATAGCATTCATGCAGTTTATGAGAGCATAGCTAGCTACTGGTAGGAATGTTACGTATGCATTTTTTTTTTCTGAAAAGCCCCCTGTTGCCAGGAAGACAGAAATGTGTTATCTGTATCATTACATGCAAGTGCACTGCCCCTCCTAATGAATTTCCTAATCTCCTTGTAATTGCTGGCACAGGTCAGGCACATTCTGTTTCTCATATCTGTAGCTGTGGCACACCTGCTTCTTGACAAGGGTGAGAAATGACTGTATAATTTGGTAGATTCTTTTTACTATAGTTAGGGCTCTACCTCACCCTAATCCTTTCCCATTCTCTTCCTCCTCTCCATCTTCCTTCTCCTCATCTTCCTCCAATTCCTTTCCATTCTTCTTCCCCATCCCCTTCCTCTTTTCCTGTCCTCCTCCCGTATCTACCTCCTCCTTCTCCGCCATCTTTCTTCTCCTTCCTGTCCTCCCATCCTCCTTCCCCATTTTCTTCCTTCTCAGTCTCCCTCATCTTCCTCCCCATTCTCTTCTCCATCCTTCTCCCCCTCCCCTTCTCTTTGAGCTGGAGTGGGAGTTGTTTCTCTCCCCAGGATCAGTCAACGTGTGGGTGGCTGCCTAGCTGCAGCTTTATATAGCTTTTGAAGGTCTACCTTTGAATTTTGACTGAGCTGCTTTCTGGAACCAGAGACAGAGTTTACAGGGGGGACAAGAGAGTGGTGCTGGGAAGGATGAGAATGGCTCATTGGAATGGCCTTGTGCTTTCCCAGAGAACCCCCTCCCAGGCCAGGGAGGATGACACAGAAGAACAAGGTGGTTGGCTCATTCTTGATTCATTTGATTTCAGCTCGCGGAAGGGGAAGGGGCACGGAGAGGTGCAGGGAAGGAGAAGCGTCTGTGTGTCTTCATTAAGCTGCCTTGTGATCTGGAAGACCTGTGTAACATTTTATATCTGGAGCTGAGCTGAGAGAGATGGAAAATTACTCACTGGGTATTGTATTTTTCTTTTCCTAATGACTCCAGTAAACCAAGGGGAAAAACACTCCAAATGAATGACTCATTCAAAGCCTATTTTTGCCATTTTATCTTGAGCGAGGAAGGATCTATTAAAGGATATGAATTTATTATTTAACATTTCTACAGGTCTGCGGATGTGTCAATTGAGCCCAAATCAACAGCTACTCTATTTATACCATCTCCTTTTGGCAGAACCTGTGCCGGGACTTAAATGGCTTGTTTGCCTTCTTCATATTTCAGGGAACGGTCTGATAACCCAGAAAGTATGTTGAAAGGAAGTACTTGATCACCTTAGAAATTGTATACTGAAATAATATAGAAAGTTCACAAAAAGGGGAGAGGGGGGTTAACTGACACCCAGATGAATTCAGAATAGCAAAGGAACACATATTGAAAGAAAGGCATTTAACTCTACTGCCTGCACACTCAAGGCTTTTGCCAGGGTCCTGGAGGATGTCCAGTACAGAGTTCAGACAGGATTCCTGATCAATCTGAGCTGGGACATGTGTCATCTGAAGTCAGACTAGAGACCATGCTAAAGGTACACAAGGGACCATTCCCTCTTCCCACCCCATGTCCTTGTTAATTCTCTCTTCAGGTTCAAAAGCAGTAGAACATGTATGTTCTGGACTATACTGGGAATAAGCTGTGTGACCCTGGGCAAGCTGTTTACCTTCTCTGAATCTTGGGCTCTTCAATTATAAAACAGGGATAATTGTGCTAAATATCCCCATTAGATTGTAAGCTCTGTGAGGGCAAAGATTGTCTTTCTTTTTCATGTTTGTATTCCTACCACTTAGTACAGGGTCTGGCTCTTAATAAATGTTTATTGAATGATATAACTGAAATGATACAACATAGGTAAGCTGGTTTGTGAACCTTGGAGTTCTCTGTAATTGCTGGTTGTTATTACCAAAAAATTGAAAACTCCTTAATCATTTCAAGTTCTCATTTTCACCACTGAGATCCCTCCATCTCGACTACTTTTAATAATTCACTATTAATGGCCATGTGCTTTATTAGATGTATAGAATAGTATAGAACACAGTTATACATGAAATCTGAGTTGGATCTTCCTTTCCTTCCTATTCCAACTCCCAGTTAGTGTGATGAGCAGAGAATGGAAAGCTAGATCTAAACATTTCCCCAGCATTATGTTCTAGGGCAGTGGTTCTCAACCTGTGGGTGGTGACCCCTTTGGGAGTCAAATGACCCTTTCACAGGGGTCACAGGGGTCACCTAAGACCATCAGAAAACATATATTTCTGATGGTCTTAGGAACTGAGACACCGCTCCTCCATCCATCTCCAGGCAGATCAGCACACATGCAGATACACCCACATCCTAGTATTAAAGGGTCACAGCACTAGCAAGGTTGAGAACCACTGTTCTAGGGCATCAGGAAAGAGGAAGAAGGCATGCACTGGATTTTGCTCGCTCTCACCTATCACCTTTCCTAGTTTGGCCTGATTTGCCTTCTGCTCTTGTGGCTGCTTCCAGGCCCTTTCCTGGTTTCTGCTCTCCTCTCACCCCTCTCTCCCTGCCTACATTCCCTTTCCATAAAGAGAATTCAATTCACTCTCTGCTTTTCCTGGTTTCTAGCGCCTATCCAACTCACTGTATCAAGAGCAGCATGGAGATGCCTCTGCTCTACTGTCCTTCCTTCCCAATCTTGACCCCTTAGAGCACCAGGCCAACCCTACCCTGCTCTTTACTTCAGAGCCCCTTCCTGCCCCATCCTTTCAGGCCTTGCCAAACCCTGCCAATAGATTATCTTAATCATTTGCCTCCTTGTCTCTTTCTTATCTGCTGCTAAATAGAGCTAAAAGAAATTATACAACTATGGTGACTGGGTCCACAGTACAATTATGTTATCTAATTTCAACTGGACCCTCAGTGTAGCAAGACAATACTTTTCCTTCTCCACTCACACTCAGGGCATTGTCAACATCAGCTATCCCTTGGACTTCCCCTCCCCTGGGGCAGATGTGTTTTGCTTAGATAAGCCTGAGCCTCCACCCCCAATCCCCTCTAGTGCTTTGTGATTCTTTCTCTGAATACAAGCGCTAGAACAGTATTTGAAGAGATGGACCTTTCCAGCTTGGGTGGCTGCATTTTAAGCTCAACGGGACAATTGCTTCCTTTTCAGAGGAGATGACTCCTGGTGGGAGGATGAGCCTGAATGCTTGGCTAAGTCAAAAGACAGAGACCACTGAATTATCTCACAGACAAAGCTGAGAGTGCATAAGAAATATCTGTCCAGTCGTCTCACTGGTCTCCTCTCACGAGTGTAAAATAGAAAGTTATTGCTTTATTGTTCCATTTTTTAAGGACTTGCCGATATCCACTTATGGGATTTTCTGCTTTAAGCATTTCTTTCATAGTGAAACAAATAGTTGTCTATACCTGATATCTATAACTTTTTAGAGAATATCTTTTTAGAAAGGATTCTGTTTTAGGGATATCTTAGTTATGAGCCATTCCTAGGTTTCTAGCCTGGTTCCTATGGCCATTATCCAGGGGAGCAAACCCTGTGAAGAAAGAGCCTGTTCTCTCTGTGACTACCACCACCATCACTGAACGGCAATCATTTGCCAACAGGTCAGGACAGGTGAGCCAGCCTAGCTGAAACAGCAAGTCATCCTGAGGAAGAACCAGGAAGTGGCACGCGCCAGGTGACTCAAGCCATTGCCATGTACCTTGGCCACTACTTCTCCTTGGAGTCCATTGGAGTCAGCCCCCCAAGGAAACTCTGTGCCCCTAAACTGTCAGTTTTGTTTCTTAGCCTGGGCCCTGAATCCATTATCAAAGACAATTCCTGTAGAGACTCAGCCACATAGTCTGCACTACTATTAGGTTCCACTTTCTGGTGCTTACTTGGCAGCCACAGCTGCTGAAGACCTGCTAAAGAAAGTTCTCACCTCCAGTGTCCTTGGCATGAACAAAATGGTTCAGTGATTTTATCAATGGGAATGGCACCAAAGGGGATGGATAGCCATCTGCTTTGTCTCCACCCTAAGGTTCACTCACTGACTCTGACCATTCCACTTACAGCTAAAATCTCTTAATTAAAATGTAAGCTCTTTGAGATGAAGGGATTGCTTTGCTTTCCCGTTTGCAATCCAAATTTTAGCACAGGGCATTGCATATAGTAAGCCTTTAATAAATGTCTTTTCATTCATTTATTTTTCCCTAGAATTCTCTTCTGGCATGCTAGTATAATGAGCTAAAGAACATGAAGAAAAGCTAACTCCCTTCTTTCTTCTGGATCAGACACCCATCATGACTGAAGTGGGTCTTCAGAACTAGAGGCTCTTTGCAGGCAGGGTAGCTAGGGATCCCCCTAGACAACAACTGAACAGTAAGATGACTCAATTTGAGAAATACTTATTAAGGGCCTATTATGGGCAATGCATTGGGCTAGTCCAGGAGTGGGGAACGTCCTTGGGTGTGGCCTTTTGACCGAGTCCAAATTTTACAGAACAAATCCTTTTATTAAATGGATTTGTTCTATGAAGTCTGGATTTAGTCAAAGGGCCTCACTTGAGGACCTAGAAGGGCCACATGTGACCTGGAGGCTGCAGGTTTCCCACCCCTGGACTAGTGTATCAGCAAGCCCCCTAGCATACCCAGGATGGCTGCAAGCACAGGTTCTTAGATCTGCTTTTCTAAAGGAAAGCAACTCAAAATAGGTTAACAGTCTCACTATAATCAATCAAACACATATCATTTACCTAGTTCAGGGGGAAAAGTCAGCACCCTGAACTTCAGAGAATGCAAACAGAATACAAACACAAGTTGCAAGCAGAAGTTACAAGGCA
>CM053586.1:304400321-304429413 GCA_028646515.1 Pseudochirops corinnae | reverse complement strand
TGTGTGTGTGTGTGTGTGTGTGTGTGTGTGTGTGTGTGTGTGTGTATATATGTATATCAGCCCTCTTGACCCACTGCCCAATCACAAAGTAATAAGGCGTGGGCATTCCTGAAGAACAAGCCTCCTGCCACAGGCTCCATGTGACCACATTCAGCCTATTAGGGGGCAGAATATACTTTCAAATCTGGGAAGGTTCTCAGAGTCACTTAAGCCACTTAAGCAAAGGGCCTAGGGGCAGGGAAGATCTTCAGATTCCCATAACATTTGGCCCCAAGATCTTTCATGCCCCTTACATAGGCAACTTAAATCTAAATTAGCATCCACATCTAAGGGTGGAGGGCCTTTCCTGCTCTCCTGCCCCTTTTGAGAAAGTGCTAGGTGTTAACGGATAATGTTGTAATTCAGTTGTGATCCTCGGGTAGGAAACCTTTGACTTCTTTGTGCTCTGTGATTGACCAAAAGAATGTACTTTGTTTATGATTGGAAACTAATCTCCATTTGAGAAGAGAGACTTTGCTGACTTTGACTGACTAAATGAATGTACTACCTAGAAGTAGGCTACTTTGACTAATGTACTGGCCAGGGGTGGGATGCTTGGACCTTGGTGCTTTGCAATTGAATTGAGAACTTACTTGCTAAATGAATGAGTTACACTGTATTTTGATTTTCTCTGTCCTGTGAATGTTTGCCTTAATCTGCCACTGAATAAATGGGGTTTGCTATGCTGGTAATCTGAACCGTGGAAGTTGCCTGCATTACAACTAGTCTCTTTGGATAAATAACAAAAACCAAAATAATTCTTGCCCCCAAGTAGCTTACCTGGGGGGAAAGGGGGATGGTATAGTGACAGTGGTTCGTCATTTGACACAGATAAATGAATAAGGCAATTTGAGAAGGGAAAAGGAAATAATTGAGATTGAAGGAAGGTGTCACAGAGGAGAGGCATGTATGTCGAGCATTGAAAAAAAGGATAAGACTGAGGGGCAGAGAAGAGGAAGGAGTGTGAACAATCCATGCCTGGGGAACAGTTTGTATGGATGCATGGCAGGAGAGATGGAATGTCAGATTCAGGGAAGAGTTAGTTGAATCCAGACTGGTTAGTAAAGTGCTGAGCTTGGAGTCTAGAAGACCCAGCTTCCAATCTCACCTCGGGTATTAGCTGTGTGATTATAAGCAAGTCACAACCTCTGTGACTCCATTTTTCCTAGATCTAAAAATAGGGAGTTTCAATTAAACAGTTTCTAAAGTTCCTCCTAGATCTAAAAATCTAGGCTTCTAGGAGGGAGGGAGTAATGGTAGATGAGAGGTTAATATTTCTAGGATCATAGACCCAGAGCCAAAAGGGACCTCAGAAAGTCACTTAGTGACATCCCCTCATTTGACAGGTGAGAAAAATGGGGGCCAAAGAGGTTAAGTGACTTGCCCAAAGTCATCTAGGTAGAAAGTAGAAGAAATGAGATTTGAACTCAGGCCTCATGATTACAAGTTCAGCTCTTCACATTCAGCACTATAGAAGGCCTTAAAGCCAAGCTGAGAAATCTGTGTTTTAAACCAGAGGCAACGAGAAGCAACCAAAAGATTTTGAGAAGGGAAGTAGCAGGGTCAGACTTATTTCTTAATAATAATAATGACAATGGCTAGTATTTATATAGCATTTTTAAGGTTTGCAATTCACTTTATATGCAGTGTGATTATACCTCTCTCTCTCTCTCTCTCTCTCTCTCTCTCTCTCACACACACACACACACACACACACACAATACCAAGACTAGCACCCCTGGTATGAGGGCTTGCCGAGCCCCCTTCAGGGCTGCCCATCCACCTTTGGGGTCCATCTTTCACACAGCTCTTTCCTGTGGCTCCAAGAAGCTGTAGCATGCACAGTAGCCATACCCCCGTTAACTATCTCGGCCAATGGGCTAAAACAGGTTGAGGGTAACCAACAGGCCTCGAACCTGTTGATGAGTTAGGGAGATGTCTACTCCAAGCATATGAAGACTCTCCCCAGTGGAACACGCAGATGAGAATGATTTGTGCCAATATCTATGAAAGTGGCTGAAGCAGCTATTGAGGAGCACTGAGAGCTTAGTCAGACACCAAAGATGCCAACGTCATCCACTGCATTCCAGACCACTGCCAATCATCTTGACTTTGTCTTGCCACTGGACTTTGGTGACTCTAGAGGAGAGAGCGAGGCTGATGAAATAGTGTAACTCTATATCACTTAAATCCAATCCACGCACAAGTCAAGACATCGCTCTGTGATGTCACTGATACTCTTCAAAAATGAAGGATGACCAACAACATATACAAAATATATATACATTATACATATATTTGTATACACACATATTTCAGCAGCTTTGTGGACAATGGGTTAGAAAGGGAGGGGAATTCTTGGAACATTATGACATTCCTAGCTCCTCAGTTAAATACATAGTTACTAAAAAGTTAAATTTAACCATCCATCCTAGAAAAACAAAGCAATGAACGTAGAGTTGAATAGACAAAGAACATGAGACAGGATCACATATAGGAAACTGAGGTGCTTTCAAGATCTTGAGCATGTAGAATGATGGACATAGAGGTCAGCTTGTCCAACCCCCTGAATTTGCTGATAAGAAGCTGAGATACAGAGAGGTGAAGTCTCTTGCCCAACATCCCATAGGTTAGGTATCAGGAGTGGGATCTGACTCTGACCCCAACATTCGTTTCACCAGTCCTTGTTGCCTCTGATGCTAACCAGGCCAGACCCTGCTGAGCTTCCTGCATCAGATAAGATGGGGCATATCACTGAGACTTGGCTTTTCCCAGGTGACAGACAATGCATCACTAGCCATCCTCTCAAGCACCATCTGTACCTTCACATACACACCAGCCCTGAAAGGCAAGAGAGAACACTCCCTGCTCCCCAAGGCAGCTTCCAGATTCTCACTTTGCTCCCAAGTCAAGTCTCTTCTCTTTTGAAGTTCATAAGATCATAGCTGTTTCTTGCTGCAAAAGCCCATCCCTTTATCACCAGTGTTATCCTGGTGATGTCACATATCAGCAGCTCATGGACCACTTCAGCCTCTATTGTGGAAGGAAGTAGATGAGAATCATACAGGAGGAGAACCACCAGAGAGATCATAGGATCAAGGAGCAAGAACCAGAAAGGATCTCAGAGTCCCTCCATTTTACAGATGAGGCCAGGAAGATCAGGTAACCTGACCAAGGCCATACAGCTGCTAAGTGTCAGAGGTGGTATCGGAGCCCAGGGTCTCTGACTCTGGAGCCTCTGCCTTTTCTACTATAATATGGGGCACTGCCACCATGGCACAAGATTTAGAATCCATTTCATTATATCAAAGAAAAAAAAAATAGAGATAAAAACATGCCTAGCAATAGGGGGACGTCAGTGCAAAAGAAATATCAGTTTTGATTTAGCGAGTTACCCTGGATCAGGGTAATGGAAAGAAACACTAACTATGGAGTCAGAAGACTTACATTTGAATTCGAGTTCTGTTACTTATTACTTGCTGTGAGACCTTGGTTAAGTCTCTTCACATCCCCGAACCTCAGTTTTGTCAGCTGTAAAATGGGTATAATGCTACTTGCACGTAAAAGTTTGTTAAAAGAATCAAATGAAAGAAATGTAAAGCTCTCTGTGATGTCTGTAAATGAAAGTATCATTGTCCATATCTTTACAGCTCCATTTCCTTATGACAGTGATCGGTAGCATCAGCAGCAGGGAATAACGTCAATGATGTCCTAATGTGGGACTGCCTCTTACTGATGCCCAGCAACTGCAGTGATACTTTTGCACAGATTTACGTACCATTCCTTCCCTGATGCTCTTCTTTCTCAAGTCTCTCTCCACTCCAATCCATCTTCCATACAGCTGCTAGTCATTTTCTTAAAGTTAAACTTCTCTGTGTGTATGTGTGTGTCTCTCTCTGTCTCTGTCACACACATACACACACACACTCAATAAATTCCAGTGGCTTCAGATTGCCTTTTTGTTATTGTTCAGTCATTTTAAATTTTTAAAATTTTTTAAAAAACTTTTTTATTTTTTTTGCTTTTTTGGAGGGGAAAGCAGGGAAATTGGGGTTAAGTGACTTGCCCAAGGTCACACAGCTAGTAAGTGTTAAGTGTCTGAGGCTGGATTTGAACTCAGGTCCTCCTGACTCCAGGGCTGGTGCTCTATTCACTGCTCCACCTAGCCGCTCCTGTTCAGTCATTTTTAATCATGTCTGATTCTTCCGGAGTTTTTCTGGCAAAGATACTGGAGTGGTTCACCATTTTCTTTTCCACTGTGTCCCCATTTTATATATGAGGAATTGGAGCAAACAGAGTTATGTGACTTGCCCAAGATCATATAGCTAATAAGTATTTGAGGCTGGATTTGAACTCAGGTCTTCCTTACTCCATGCCTAACACTCTATACTCTGTACCACCTAGCTGCCTTATCATATTACCTCTAGAATTAAATATATACAAATCTTCTGTTTGGCATTTAAAGCTCCTCACAGCCTGACCTTTTCCTTTCTTTCTGGTCTCCTTACATGTCACTTCACATTCTAATCTATCCTCTCTAATCAGCTGCCAAACAGATCTTCCTAAAACTCAAGTCGGACAATGTCACTCCTTTATTTAATAAACTCCACTGGCTCCCTATTGCCTCTGGGATCAGATATAAAATACTGTTATGCTTTTAAATGCTGTTTATGCTTTATGCGGCTTTATGCTCTTTATGCCGTTTAAATGCTGGTATGCTTTTTTTCATAACCTGGCCCCTTTTCTGTCTTTGTCGCCCTAATCACCCCTGCGCTACCCATCCACTGCTTGATCAGGCGACACTGGCCTCCTTGCTGTCCTTCAGATGTGACGCTCCATTTCTGACTTCCATTCATGCCTGGAATGCTCTCCCTCTTCATCTTATACTCCTGAGAATCCCCCCTTTCCTTTAGAACTTTGCTCTAGTGCTACTTTCTTACCTGAAGCTATTTCTAGTCTCTCTAGCTACTGAAGACTTCCCTCTACCAGCTAGCTCATACTCATTTAATTTATGTAAATTATACATAATATATGACTGCTTTAAATTTTATCTTTGTAACTTAGCACACAATGCCTGGCATTAGTAGGTGCTTAATAAATGTCTATTGATTTATTGATCAATTGATGAAGATAAGAATTAGTAATGTATCATGATTCCCAGTTTACCATGGAAGAATCAGAGACATCAGCTTTCATAACAAGTTAATCCATCAATCATTGAGTGGGAATGAGAATCCAGGCTGTCTAACAAGTGACCAAGTGTTTTTTTGCACCATACCCACCCTGTTTCTATAAAAAATTCATTAGTCCACCTTCGTGGTGTACGATTAGCTCGACTGGCTTTCTTATCTGTGGAACAGAGGTCAATCTGTCATAAAACCACGGAGGAAAGTCCTTGGAAGTTTTCCATGTGGAGGTGTACTCTTCCCCCAGGTCTTATCCCTTAGCAGAGCTGAAGTTTGGATTCATCAGGATTGGTTAGTGCTGAGTGGAGTCTTCTAGTGTGTGGGAATAGGACAGAGGTTTTCCAAAATGATCCTGCAAAGGCAGGAGGTGGGATTATAGTCTAAGCAAACAGAGCAGAGGTCTTTGGCGAGACATATGCCTTGTAATGGAAAGAGCCAGAGGCAGTGGTATGGGCAGCCAGGGCTAGAGATCAGAGAAATGAAAGGACCTGAAAACTATGACAGAAACTACAAGGATCACAATCAAGTCCAAGAGGGGCTATTGGGAGGAGAGGCTTAGGAATTGAGAATTCATTATTGGGAAAGCAATAGGGCATTGGATTACAACTGGAGTATTTCAATTTGTTAACATTTTTTGAATTCTTGTGAGCTTAATTCTGGCCCTATATACCCAAGCCCCACACACCAGGTACCTTTCTATTATTATAAATAATAATAATTATAATAATTATTAGAATTTACATAATGCCTATTGTGTGCTGGGTACCATGCTAAGTAGTTTTGCAAATATTATCTCAGTTGATCCTCCCAACAACCCTCCCAACAAATAGGGAAACTGAGGCAGACAGCAGTTCAGTGAATTGCCCAGGCTCACACAGCTAGAATCTAAGCCTGGATCGGAACTTGGGCCTTCCTGATTTCAGATTCAGTGCTCTATCCCCTGGACCACACAGCTTTCCATCTTCTCTGACTAGAGAACTATTACTATTGCTCCATCAGTTTCCACAGCAACTGTGTTGTATGTCATCAATCAATCAATATGCATTTATGAAGGCCCTGCTATGTGTTAGGCACCAGGGGTATGAGGACAAAAATGAAATTGTCCCTGCCCTCAAGGTGCTTACATTCTAGTGTATCAGATGGAAAACTTTCACTTTCCTCTAAAGAAATGGCAGGGAGGGCTTCTGGTTCCTTCTGTGGTCATAAAATGTCTGTGGTTGCACATCGGGTCTACTCAAATGAGAAACACTGGGCTGATGTGGTTTTATGCCACTTTCCAAGGTGTCCACTTTAAAATGACTAATGCTTCTGCTGCAGTGAGAATGTGCAAGTGCATGAAAGAACATTGCTCAAACACTCTTTTACTCCTTGGATTCAGAGACTTAGAAATTCAATGTAACAGTATAAATATTAAGGACAGGATAATAATTTAAATAATAAATAATAGATAAATAATTTAAATGCCTTATTTATTTCCTAGTGCAGAATTTAACACTGGTATATATCAACATTCTCTAATTATTTCATATGTACGTCTTGTGTTCCCAACAAGGTAACTTTTATGGCAAAGATAATGCCTTAAATTCTCTCATATCCTTCTGTACTAAGTAGGTAAAATGATCACTTCACAATAAATTTAACCCTTATCACATACATGCAATTGCTGTGGTCCTAGCAACATTCCATATCTAATTCATCTAGTGGGGGAATTCCATCAGAGCCACCCCTTCCTCATGCTTCCCCATTCGCTTGGATGGGGCCAATCATTAGGCCGTTCACTCACCTTATTGACCCAGACCTAGAGGTCACAATAAAAGGGCACACCAGTGTTTGAAAGGACCAATTTTCTGTTGCTGCTACTTCCAAGAGAACTATAAAAACTCAGTTCCAAAAAAGCTCCTCAAAGCTGTTGATATAGTGAGCAACAGCTTGTGAGATACCTAGCTTTGACTCTCCACCCATCCGAAGCTGAGCATCTCCAGGGACAGGCAAGTACTAACCTGCAAGGCTACATGAACCATATCCTGGCTAGGCACTGACACTACCTGGCTAGAATACTTATTGTTTCACAGTGAGTCCAGCACTAATAGTTTTTTTGACACCATATAGTCAGCATATTTTTTACATTACTGTGAGTATAAATAATAACAACTAGCATTTATGATAGCCCTTTAAGATTTTCAAAACATTTTACAAATATTATCTGATCTGACTCTTACAACAACCCTGGGAGGTAGGTGCGATTATTATGCCAATTTTATAGATGATGAAACTGAAGCAAACAGGTTAAGTGACTTGCCCAGGGTCATAGGGCTATTAAGTATATCAGGATGAATTTGAACTCAGATCTTCCTGACTCCTGCTACACTTAGCCCTGTGTGTGTGTGTGTGTGTGTGTGTGTCTGTGTGTCTGTCTGTCTGTCTGTCTATCTCTTTGAGTGAGGGTTAGGGAGGGGTGCCCCTCATCCTGGCAGAAATGATAAACTATTCACTCATGTGGCAGAGGTTGGGACTGAATCTTAAAGCCCTAGATGCCTCTTCTGCTTTGTGTTTCTTTCCTGAGCATGGGTGACTTGAGTCATGAACTTGAGTCATGATCCTGAAGAGGACATTTCCAGCCTTGGTGGCGACTCTGTGAGTTTAAGATTGGGAGCTTCTGGGCACTTCAGGTGGTATCAGTTACACTATGCGAGGTGCCCCCTATATCCACCACAGAATGCTGGATGTCAAATACCACTGGAGCTCTACTCAATGAATATTTTATCAATATAACTAATTATTTCAGTATCTTGCAATATTCATTCTGTGATGATAGGGAAATTGTGTGTAGGAATCGATATGCAATATATTCTAAATCCCAGGAGAACAACAAACCCTAGACATAAACCAAAGTGAAGCTTTAAGTGATTCTTTCCAGGGCTCTCGGCTGGGGTTAGTAAAGAATCAGAACACGTGAGAGAGAACTGAATCCCTCTCTCTGGATGAGGCTTTCCCAAGACTGAACCCAGGGTTTGGGTTTTATGGGTCCTTGAGGCAAGTGCTCCATCCCTGGGGTACAGTAGTATTTTATTTGTACTGTGTTACACACAAACATGTGTAAATATACACACGTGTATGGGAATGCACACATTTGTGCACATACATACATGCACTTGTGAATAGGTACATGTGCACATGTTCAATTAATTTAGGAAGCATTTATTAAGTGCACACTATGTGTAAAGCTCTGGGCTAGACTCTGAAGAGCAAAGAAGGTAAAAAATGAGTCTCTAGACCAAAGCTTCTTACAGTCTATACCGAAAAGTAAATACACTTATCCAAAAAAAAATTTGGAATAGAATTGGGAGGTGGGGAAAGAAGTAACAATTGGAGCAGGTTCAGAAAAGGCTTCCCGTAGGAGGTGGAGCTAAAGATTGGGGTGAGGATGGAGTTAATTCCACAAAAGGAGATTTCCTGACCTCCACTCAGTGTCTTTCCAACCCCCTGGACATTAGATTTGGGCTTACCTTTCAGGATTACTCCCAAACTGGTCTAAGGGTTGGCCAGGATATGCCAGTTCAATTTAATTAGGCTCTTGGTTGGGATTAGTCATCACCTAGGGCTATTAGCGCAAGTATTGGTTACCATTCCCTCCTCCTGCCCCGAACCAGGTGAAAGGAGCGGTGTGTCCTAAGCAGCTCATTAGTCACCCACGCCCTGGGAGTCTATCTATGAAGGGAGAGAGCAGAGCTCAGAATTCTCCTAGCTCAATGCAGCTATATATTAAATTCCCTTACCTTCTATTTTAATTGTTTCTGTGATCAGGAAAGTTCAAGATTATTTAAAATGTTTGAGAAACCTAGCATCAGGGTAATATGCACATTAGGAGAAAAAAAAAAGATAATTCTGTGCTTTGCTGGATGCCCAATGTCCCTAGAGCTATGGTGGGTGAATATTTTATCAATATAAATAATTATTTCAGCATGCTGAAATATTCATGCTGTGATGATAGGAAAATCTTGTGTAAGAATCAATATACAATATATTCTAAATCCTAAGAGAATAAACAGAAAACAATGAAAAGGGAAATAAGCTAATGATTTCTATATCCAGCTAAAATTCTCCCTCCGGTTAACCTCAGCAGCCTTCTTGGAGTATCTAAAGCCCCAGGAAGATGACACTGGCAAGCTTTTGTCTGCCAGCTTATCCATTTGCAAAGGTAATCCATGTTTTAAAACCTGGAAGCCTCTGAAATATGCATCAGGCTGGAGACTGGGGTGGAGATTGGCTTGAGGTCAATGCTTTCAATTTCTTCCAAGCTGAGTCTGAGGTTTCTGCTGAAGGCCATGAAATATCCATTCATTAACTGGTTCTTGGTGGCAAATATAATTAAGAGATGCCCATAGGCGGGAATGTTGTTAAGGGAAAAATATCTGCTGTGGTGTGTCTAAAGACAGAGCAAAATGAGCTGATCTTTGGACAAAAGTTGCATATTATCACAACCCTAAAATTGACAGAAACTTGATTTTATAACCTGTACTTGTCATAAAACAGCAGTTCAGCTCCTGCAATCTTTGATACTTCTTATAATCTCTTGTGACCAGTAGGTAAAACATTTACCTGGAGTCTGGAAAATCCGGGTTCAAATCCTGCCTCACAACATAGCAAATGCATATGTGTATCGGTACACATATGTGGATTTCCATAGACTTGTATATATGCACACATGTGTTTATGTGTAACACAGTACTGTTCTCGTCTGCCCATACCACATCTTCACAAGCTTGGTGACATCCCCCTACCTCATCAACAGGTTTGAGGCCTGTGTGTTACCTTCATCTTGGTTTGGCCCATTTGCCTAGATGGCTTTACCAGGGTGTGGCCACTGCACATGCTGCAGCTTCCGGAGCCACCGGTGAGAGCTCGATGGCAGGTGGACATCAAAAGTAGACAAGCAGTCCTGAAAACGGCTTGGCAAGCCCTCCCACCAGAGGTGCTGGGCCTATATGAACACCTCATATGTCCCAAAGTAGAAGAAGTACTTGGAGTAAAAGTGAGACCGCGTTAGGCAGAAGAGTGGACAGGTAGGAGGGGGCTTGGTTATGAAGGGCTTGGATGCCAAACAGAGCATTTTGTATTTGATTCTGGAGTCAGCTGGAAGCCACAGGAGATTACTGAGTAGGGACTGACTTGGTCAGACTTGCACTTTAGGAAAATCACTTTAGTGGCTCACTGGGGGATTCTCCTAGTGGGATGAGTGGGGAGAGACCTGAGGCAGACAGACCCACCAGCAGCTACTGCCTTCTCCTTGGCCTACTTGCCTCCAATCTCTCCTCTGCAAATTAATTTCCACACAACTGCCAAAAGAATACTTGTAAAACACTGGATATCACTTCTGTGCTCAAGAACCTTCAGTGGCTCCCCACTGACTAGAATAAAGTATAGGCGCCTTACTTTTGCATGTTAAACTCTCCACAATTTGACTCTAGATTAACTTTCCAGATTTCATATTACTATTCTAATATGCTAATATTACTATATCATAGTACTATTCGTACTACTTTACTCACTAGGTTCCAAATTAGACTTACTATTTGCCATACACAATATTCCATCCCCCACCCTGAACTTCTTAGCTTCAAGCCTGGTTCTCTACTCCCTGCTGTCTCTTGGGGCACAAAGGCAAAAAGGAAACAGTCCCAAAAAGGAACTAAAAACCCAAACCAACAGCATGTCCCTTCCCCCACAAGTCACAGGTGGACTCAAGATGATTAAAAAGCAGTATATTAAAATGTTAATATTTTTGAGGAAATGACAGAGAGGCCAGGAAATATGAAGCCCCGGCCCTTCTGGCTCGGTGATCTGGCAGAAGTGGGGAACGGGAGAAGGAAAGCAGCCTTGAGAAGGTGTGAAGCGAATGGAAATAGCTTCCTAAGCAGCTGGGCCCCAGAAGATTACTTCAATTTACACTCTCTCGTTGCCACTGGTCTCTGCTTGACTCCAGAGACTCTGGGGATCACCCAGTTAACTCCTGGCCCAGGCGTGGAAAACAACTTCCATCCCTTAATGCAACCAAAACATGGTTAAGAAGAAAATGTTTAACTAGAGAATGAAGGGAGGAAGCAAAATTAAGAAAAAAATAAAGTATAGAAGCTGAAGGTTGTCCAAGGCCTAGAGATCTTCTTAAACCTTATACTCAAATTTAACAAGCACTGATTAATAGAAGAGAATTGCTGGATAAAGTGTTAGAGTTGGGAATAAGGAAGATCTGAATTCAAATCCTGCCCCTGATAACTTGTTTGTCAAATGGGCAAGTCACAGAAGTCTTTTTTTGGGGGGGGGGGGGGAGGAGGGGATTTATTTATTTATTTTTAGTTTTCAACATTCACTTCCACAAGATTTTGAGTTCCAAATTTTCTCCCTGTCTTTCCCCTACCCCGCACGCCAAGATGGCAATCATATGATTACCCCTTCCCCGGCTCTGCCTTCTCTTCTATCCCCCAACTCCCCCTTACTGTTTACTTTCTTGTAGGGAAAGATAGATTTCTATACCCCATTACCAGTATATCTTATTTCCCTGGTTGCATGTAAAAACAATTTTCTTTAACATTTGTTTTTAAAACGTTGATTTCCAGATTCTTTCCCTTCCTCCCTCCTCACCCACCCCCATTGGGAAGACTAGCAATTCAATATAGGGTATACTGGTGCAGTTATGCAAAACATTTCCACAGGAGTTGTATTATGAAAAACTAACTGTATTTCCCTCCATCCTATCCCGCCCCCCCCACTTATTCTATTTTTTCCTTTGACCCTGTTACTTTTCCAAAGTTTTTACTCCTACCTACCTTCTCCCCCAACCTCCTCTCTCTTCTATCATCCCCCCCTTATGCCCTTCCCCGCTATTTTCCTGTAGGATAAGATACCCAATTGAGTGTGCATGTTATTCTCTCCTTAAGCCAAATCCAGTGTGAGTAAGGTTAACTCATTCCCTTTCACCTCCCTGCTCTTCCCCTCCATTGTAACAGCTTTCTCTTGCCTCTTTTATGTGAGATAATTTACCCTATTCTATCTCTCCCTTTCTCCTTCTCTCAATATATTCCTCTCTCACCTCTTAATTTTATTTTTTAGATATCATTCCTTCATATTCAACTCACCCTGTGCCCTCTGTCTATGTGTGCAAATATAAGTCATGGAAGTCTTATAAAAAAGGGTGAGGCTTGGAGAGATTCTCAGCCAAGTAGGAGGAGGGAGGATTCATATGGATGAAATCATATATCCTTGACATCTATGTAAGAAGCTGTGTTTAGCACTGGAAATACAAAAACATGACAAAGACCCTGCTCTGTGTGTGTGTGTGTGTGTGTGTGTGTTTAGGAATGAAGTGTACACAGATGACTATGATTCAAAAGGGAATGACAAGTGACATAAATATGAAGAGAGGTCTAAGAAACTTGCTAGAGAGAGAGAAGTCAGAGAAAGCTTCATGGAGGCAGCGGCTCTTGAGTTGGACTTGGAAGAGAGAGGACTTCACCCAATAAGAGATGAGGGACAGGAGTCCATTCTAGGTCTTTGCATGAGCCAAGACAAGAAAGGTCAGAACAAAAATGGGGATAGCTGGCATTCTGATTAGCTAGAACAGAGGTGTCAGTGTGTGCCACAGGAAGAAGCCACAACATTCCCCTGAATGCTGACTGAATCGCATTAAAATGGAGGTCCTGTATGATTTTATTGTGTTGATATATTAATAATACATATGTCAATATACAAACATATATATAAACAAGTGTGTTTTTCTATGTCATTATGTGACCCACAGAGATTGGTGGCCCCTGTTGTTATTTGACATTGATGCGCCAGAACACAGAACACGTAAAGGGGGGCAATGTGAGATAAAAGAGGTTGGAACCTGACTGTTGAGCTCCTTGACTAACAGGAGTAGTACTTTATTTGGTGAGCAATGAGGAACCACTGAATGTTTTTAAGCAGGGAGTGTAATGGGGTCTAAGCTATGCTAAAATAGAGAAAGATTATACAAGTGGAAACGTGAAGGATGGATGAGAGAGGAGATAGAAAAGTTGCAAGATGACGGATTAGAAGGCAATTTAAATAGTCTAGGCATGAGATAATGAATGAGGATCTGAAGGAAGGTGGTTACCGTAGGAGAACAAGGATATGAGACACTTTGTAAAGGGAGAATGGGCAGGACTTAGTAATTGATTGGATGTGGAGGGTGGACAGATAGAGAAAGAAATTATTAAGGATTAACTACAGGCCAACCACCATACTAAACACTGAGAATGTAAATACAAGCAAGAAGAGACAATCTCTAACTTTAGGAAATTTCCCTTCTAATGAGGGCTGCAGACTTGGGAGAGAAATAAGCATGGACCACCTGGACATTTCCTGAAATGGTGGCCCCAGGCAGGAACTCATCCACTGGAAGAAGGAGCAGGGGCATCTCCAAGGTGAGAAGGCTGCTGACTCAGAGCTATCAAGTGTGTGTAATGGAAAACTATTTTATTTGATCAATCAGCCCATAAACATTTCTTAAGCATCTGCTATGTTCCAGGAACTGCAACAGGCACTCAACACAAAAACTAAAATGAAACCCAACATTCCATGCCTTTCTCTCTCTCATACACATACACACACACACACACACACACACACACACACACACACACACACACATACATATACGGGGGGAACCGTGTATGCATTTAAGCATGTAAAAAATAAACACAGGATAATTATTTTAGGGAAGGCTTTGACCAGAAGCTAGAGACTGTAAGATCTCATGTAGGACACAGTACCTGAGCTGGGCTTTGAAGGCAGCCAGGGGTTCTGGGAAGCAGAGCTGCGCAGGGAGGACATTCCAGGCATGGAGGTTAGCTGATGCAAAGGCTCAAAGGTAGGAAGGTGGGATACTGCATGGGTGAGGACGGTTTGGCTGGACTGAAGGTAGATTGGGCACCAGTCTTTCTGGGAGCCTCCAGTTCTTAGCATAGTTACTGGCACACAGTAGGTGCTTCATAAGCCCTTGCTGACATGGCTGGATTTGCTCTACTTTTGCATGGCAAGAAATGGCAAACTCGAGGAGGTTCAGGGGAACAAAGAGGACTTGTGTATGAGCTGATAAAGGGTGCAGAAGCAATAGTACAATGTGTGCAGTGACTGCAGGAGCATAAAGATAAGTGACCCCGTAAGACAGTTGAAGACAAACCTTGGTTCTCTTATAACAGATGAAGAAGGGCGGCTAGGTGGCACAGTGAACAGAGCACTGCCCCTGGAGTCAGGAGGACCTGAGTTCAAATTGGGCCTCAGACACTTAACACTTACTAGCCACACTTAACCCCCATTGCCCTGCCTTCCGCCTTCCGAAAAAACAAACACACAAACAAATAAGAACAGATGAAGAAAAATGTGTTCCTCTTGTCCAGGAAGAGAGGTGGGGGCCTAAGAGGCTCAACTACCTTCCAGCTGTGAGACCTTGGACCAATCACTTAACCGATCGTGCCTCAGTTTCCTGATCTGTAGGAGGAGGCCAATAACGGTACCTCCCTAACAGGGTGATTGTGAGGACTAAAGGAGACGATAAAAGCACTGTGTAAGCCTTAAAACACCGGGTAAACATGAGGGATGATTTCCTGCTAGTAGTTTTAGCTTCAAATGCTGCCACAAAGACCTGTTTTTACCAAGGCTTCATTTGACTGTTTTTCTTTGTTTTCGAGGGTTTATGGTGGTGGTGAGGCACAGAGATGGCATAAAAATAAAAACCAACAGTGACCCAATAAAATAAGAAGGGGGTGGGTTGGGTTAGCTGACCTCTAAGGTGCAGCTCAGCTCTAAGAATCCAGTAGTCTGGTAGCCACTCCCTCCCCTTTTTTGGGTGGTCTCAAGGCTCTAGCGTCCTCTGGCACCTCCCACTAAGTGGTGGCTTCATAGCTGTCCCCATTCCCTAGGAGCAAGAATGACTGGTGTCCCCCTGGGGCCAATTAACATTTCACACCTTTGCTGGCTCCACCCCACCCCTCCACCTTGTCTTCCCCCTCTAAATTTCAGAAGCCGAGGAATCATCATTTGTTCAATCGTTTAGCAATTGGACTGCTCTCTTAGAATCTGATCCTACCGTTTTACGATACCTTGGATTCGTTAAATATGCAGTAATAATGGATAATTTCCACCCACATGTAAGAGAGGGGGTCTTTTCATTCCTAGGGGAGTCTGTGGGAAGGAGAAAACAAGAGCGTCTGGTTGCTAACAGATAAGGCTCAGAGTGATTTTACCCAAAGCACAGTAGCAGTCCCAGCCAGAAAAGTAGGATTTTAAGGAAAGGCTTAAATTGGATGGTAACAAACTGTTTAGGTATATTTGGAAAATCATCATTACATGAAATTAAAATTTATTCTATTGAAAAATTCAAACACAGCCTCACAAATTCTAGTCCTCCCAAAGTATTTTTTAAAAGGCATTTAGATAAACAATAAAGCAAAAAATGTCCCTGTGGGGCTCATTCTAATATCCTCTCTGTATCTGACTTGGTGAAAAAGAATTTGTAGCTTCAAAACCTGCATATCTGGTTCTTCTCTAAGACCTCATTCCAATTTACCTTCTGCTCTCCCTTTCAATAGTCGCTAGCTGAATAGCTCTAGAAAGATCTGGGGATTCTGAACTCCCTTGACAGGAACCTTAGAATTATTTTTCAGAGGCGGTAGTTGAAACACAATCAATCAATCAGCAAACATTTATTAAGCGCCTGCTTTATGCCAGGCGCTAAGGGCTAGGAACATAGAGGTCAGAGGCTGGACCTGTGATCTCATTGGCATAGGTCATAGGTGGCCCTCTAGGTCAAAGGGCTGCACTTGAGGGCCTAGAGGGCCACACGTGGCCTCAAGGTAGAAGGTTCCCCACCCCTGGGTAGATAGAGACTTCCCTGAAGAGGAAACTCCCTTCACCAAAGTGGATATGCTAGCTGCCTACAGCTGTGAGAGTTTAAGTAGCTTGCTAAAGGTTACATAACTAGAAAGGGGACAGACTAGAGACCAGGGCTCCCGGGCTGAGGTTGCCTTTCACTAGGCAACTGTGGCTACAAAGATAAAAATGAAACAATTTGCTTTCAAGGGGTTTATATTCAATTAGAGACAATGTATGTAGATATATGTGTACATATATAAGTACATACAGTATATAAATAAACACAGAATAAGAGATAGGAACTCCAGGATGAACACCTTTGAACACCTTTGAAATTTATGAGTTACTAAGAGCAGGTTAAATGACTTGCCTGGGGGTCTTAAGTGAGATTAGGCTAAAAACAGAATTTGAACTCAGTTCTTCCTGGCTTCCTTTATACCAAGGAATCCTCTTATAGGTTAAATACAAAATACAGATAAGATAGTTTTATATCAGGTTGTCCACGAGAAAGAGCACTATTGGTTTGGGGGAATCAGGAAAAGCATTGTGAATGGAATTAGGAATTCTGCAAGATGGCAGAAGTGAGGAGGGTATGTGTTCTAGGAAAGGGGTAAGGACCAGCCCAAAGTTCTGGAGATGGAAGATGGGCCCCAGATGTGTGAAATGATTTGCTCAAGGTCATCTAGGTTGTAAATGGTAGGCTGGGATGATAAATCAGGTCTCCTGAATCAGAGCTATGTGGTCTTTCTTCCAGATTGCACTGGTTGTCATAACAGATAATCCCTGCCCATAATTTTATTACCAAGGGAGGTTCACCATACTAAGAAACAGTTGAATGTGCTTATATCTGTGCGCTTTCAATTATAGTTTACCTTCAAATATTTTACTTTTCTTTCCATCATTATATATATTCCAAAGGCCTCCTAGCTGAGCTTGGGTTAACTAATCCTTGAGTGGTTGTTTACCACGGCCCCAGCACTGTGCTAAGTTCTATAGGACACTAAAAGTAGAAATAGATTTTTCTTAATAGAAGCCATTTGGACACCTCCCTTCTGGAAGTATACTCTAGAATAGTGCCATCACACTCTATAAATAGAGATGGATTCCCTGCAGCATATTGATTTAGAACACCACCAATTAACATTACTTATATTGCATTTTTTTGGTTTTGTTAAACATTTCTAAATCACCTTTTAATCTGGTTCTGGCCCTGCTTGGGAATGTTGCAGCTGCTTGAAGCCTTCTTCCTACCCTCTACTCCTCGATGTCTGCTCTAGACCAAAGGACACAAAGCAAGGCCTACAGAGGACATGTGGTTATTGATTCTTGAATTACTAGAGAGGTCTGCTTATCTATGACTACAAAATCATGGAATTTCAAATTTGGAAGGGACCTTAGAATCTGCCTAGGCCCTTAGAATTCCTCATACCATATCCTTGACAAGTGTCCATTTGTGGTCTGAAGCCTTCCATTGAGAGAACTTTTTCCTGAGATAAGGCAATGCTACTTCTGGACAGTTCTTAATATGTCAGCGGGAGCATTCCTTATCAATATATTAAATGTGACTCTCTGTAGCTTCTATTTATGCCAAGCAAAACAAGGCTAATCCCTCTTCCATTTGATAGATCTTCAAATACCTGAAGACAGCTATCATGTTTTACCTAAGTTTTCTTTTCTTCAAGATAGCCATATCCAGTTGTATGTCTGATATCATGGGACTAGCCTCATTAGGTTCAAAAAGGCTTTTTGATTGACTACAGAGGGGCAAATAGGTTAATGGTTAGAGCACTGGGCTTGGAGTCAGGAAGACCTGAGTTTAAATCCAACCTCAGACACACACTAGTTGTGTGACCTCACTTCACATCTGTTTGCCTTGGTTTCCTCATCTGTAAAATGGGGATAATAACAGCATCCCAGGGTTGTTGTGAAGAAATTTGTGATAATATCGGTAAAGGGCTATGAAAACCTTAAAGTGCTATACAAACAGCAGCTCTTATCATTATTTTGGTCATGTAAACTCTCTAAGACCATCTGCTAAGTTGCTGAGGAATTTCAATCTGCACTGGCAGAAGGAATGTTTGCACTGTGTGGACCTGGTGTTAAATACTTTGGACAAGTCAACCTCTTTGGGGCTTGATTTCTTCATCCTTAGAATTAAGGAATTAGTCTCAAAGATTCCTTCCAGCTTTCCATCTATGATCCCAATAGCACCCTTCCACACTTTAGGCATTTCTGATTTAACTGACATGGGTACTACTAATATAGATGTAGATTACAACCCCTCTATGACTTGGTAGAAAATTTTCAAGAGTTGTGTGGCCAAAAGAGTCCATCACTTTTTGCCCAACTTGATGATAAGCCTCTTCTAATTTAGCTAGACTGGTCCTTGGGTGACATACACATTATACATTGCCAGGACAATACTCAAAGCCTTTCCAGCTTGGCAGAACTTGCCCATGTTTGTCCTCTACTGACACGGCCTTTGAGGACCTGTGGTAATGTCTGCGACATGACAAGGGATTGAAATAAAGTTAAATAAATACTAACTAAAATAATCTCAAATATCCTGAAAAACATTAAACATACATCTGAGTGTCTTGGCCCAGCGGAGGGGGTAAATGTCATTGGAGTAGAGGAAGGACCTCTCTATTTAGGAGGGAATTAAATGGTAGGAGTAGGGTCTGGAGAGGTAAGATCTGCTTGGCAGAACTAGGGCAAGGCAGGGTTAAAGTCTTAGAAAAAAGGCCGTAGCTCTGGGATGCTGGGTTCCAGGTGTGGTTAGATTAGTCACCACCCTCTCCCTACCCCATTCTCTTCTCCAGTGATATAAGTTAACCAGGAGAAAGGGACTGTGGAGCTTACTTTACACCCCCTCTACTTCCCAAGTCACTGAAATAAAATTTACCTTCAGTATCTGCCCTAATACATGTAACTCCTAGTGAAGAAGTTTACCCAAAGAGGGTTAGGGTTGCCTGAGACCCCAAAATACCAACATGCTGGGTCCTGCCGAAAGAATTTGACTTGAGTCTTCTCAGCCAAAGAAAAGTAAAGTTTATTGAAAGTTCATTAAAAGTTCACTATATGGGGTAGATTCTCAAAGAGCCAGTCTATGCTAGGTCATTCTATGGCGCTTTCACAGAGTAAGTCTGTGCTAGGGCCTTCTGTGGCGCTCTCATACCACATGGAAGGGAGATGGGATTCTTATATACAGAGGAATCTAGGGGTGGTCTAGAGGAGGAGTTTGGGGAGGGTCTTCAGGAAGAGTTAATGAGGTCAATGCAACAGTGGACTGATACTTTGATAGGCTCAAGGGTGGGAAGCAGATGGACAATGGAGGGCCAGGCTAGTAACAGAGGTTTGGGCCCAGCCACAATGAAATACTTACGGCCTCTGCGAATGCTTCATCAAGTGGGAAGATTCAATGAGACTTCAAGGGGTTTCCCAGAGCCTGTACCTCAAAGATTTAAGGAGAGCTCAAGGGGGGTCCCAGAGCCTGCACCTCATCACTAGGACTACCATCTTCTGAAAGGAGATAGGGATCAACTGCAGATAGAACAACACAGAATAGTGAAGGGGACCTCAATAGGGAGCAGCAGTTGGGGACATCTATTGAGAGCTGATGGAGTTACAAGATGTAGGAACAGTAATATTGCACATCCAGGTAAAGGAGCCGTGGAGGAAAGTACTGAGGTAGAGGAACAACACTGGGGCAATACTGCAAGTAGCTGAAACTTTATTGGACTCTGCGGAGAAACCTGCCGCCTGATGAGTATTATAATTCTCTGTGTGCTCTGGTAGGTACTCTACTAATTTCCTTAACCTATAAATAAACTTGTTAGTGCTTTGAGTCTTGTGAACCTATGTGCTTGCAAGAGGAGCCAGTTAAACACAGAGAGTGGTATTGAGAATCTAGTGTATGATACACTGAAGTTCCCAGATTATTTTAGTAGGAAAATTAAAAAAATGAAAAAGACAGCTGAAGTGCATTCAGGATGAAGGTTCTGACATTAGAGTTACAAAAGTATAATCAGTCAATTTACATGACACTGGAATCAAGAGGTTCTGAGTTTCAATTCTAACTTGAACTGCTTATTATCAGGAAGTCAGCCCACAAGTCTTCATCAAGTGTCTACTTCATTGTCAGCACTGGGCAAAGTACTGGGGCTACAAAGAAAGGCAAAAGACAGTCCCTGCCCTCAGGTGGCTCACATTCTAATGGATCGCATGAGATCGTGGTCGGGAAAACAATCTGAAATTCTGCAGGGATGTTAATGAAGGAGGGACGTGCAAGGAGACCTGGATTAGAGTGGGTGAACTGGGAATGAGTGACTCTGAGAGGCACTAGTGACAAAGAAATGACAGAATTCTCACAGGAAGTAAGGGAAAGGAAGGCACCAAAGATGACTTGGGTCTGCAAAGCACTTTCATCTTATCTACCCTATGAGGTGAGTAATATAAATATAGCTCCCTGGGTCTCAGAGAAGTTAAATCATGTCCCCGGGAATATAAAGTGTCAGAGTTATAAAGTGTCAGAGCCAGAACCTGCAATCAGGTCGTTGGGCTCCAAGACTTACCCTACAGAGGTGAAGTGACTTACTTAGGGGCACACAGCTGGTAAACATCTAAGGCTGGATTTGAACTCCAGTCTTCCTGTCTCCAGGTCCAACACTCTATCCACAGCATCATCTAGCTGCCTCTGCTGGAGGGTGGAGGTGGAGAAGAATAAGTTATAAACACAGGTTTTTAGAATACAGTTAGGAGAGTTCCCTCTACTTTTCTAGATGAGTCCCTATCTATTTGCAAAAGTTATCCTGCTCAAGTCAGGGGTCACTCTTTTACTACATCCGTATTATGAATAGTGGTATCAGTTTTATATTATATTAGTTTTAATAATATTATATTATATCCATATTATAAACCAGATATTATAAGTATTCAGTATTCAGAAATACATCTGGGTCTATTTGCTGTTCCCTGAACCCAGTAAGTACCTCACTTCCCACCTTCATGCCTTTGCACTGGCTGTCCCTCATGCCTGGGATGCTCTCCTTCCTCCCTCCCACCTTTCAGAATCCCAAGCTGCCTTTCAGGCCCAGTTCATTCACCATCTCCTCCTACTGGAAACTGGTTTCCTGATCCCCTTAGTATTTAATATTCTATCCCTTTCCTTTCTTTTCAAATTGTCATGTATATATGTATCTGTTTATATGTTTACATGTCTCAGCAGAATGTAATCTCCTTGAGGGCAGGGATTATTTTTCCTTTGTATTCCTGAGCAGCTAGGTGGTCCGGTGGATAGATTGCCAGTTCTGAAGTCAAGAAGACTCCTCTTCCTGGGTTCAAATTTGACCTCAGATACTTACTAGCTGTGTGATCCTGGGCAAATCACTTAAGCCTGTTTGCCTCAGTTTCCTCATCTGTAAAACGAGCTGGAGAAGGAAATGGCAAACCCCTCCAGTACCTTTGCCAAGAAAACCCCAAAAGAGGTCACGGAGACTTGACATAACTGAGCAACAATTCCTGGTGGCAGTGTCTTCCATATAGTAAATTCTTAATAAATGCTTGTTGTTTTAGGTTTATAGAGACTGATCCAAATATGAGAATAATCTGGGGCCCCAGGGACCCCCAAGCCCCCAAACCCTGTAGATAGAAGTCAGCTTTCACTGAGCTTGCCTTTTACCTGAGGCTGCATGCTGGGAACCCGTTCCAGGAAGTAGATAAAGGAAAGGGGTTTTTCAAGTTGTCATCAGAAACCAGTTGGCAGTGATGTGCCCTGGATGCACAGAAAGCAGAAACAGGAAGTGATGATTTTTAAAAAAACAAGTGGGTCCTTCCCTTCATGTCTCCTCCTCCACCTTCGGCTTCTTGCTTCCACACTCGCACACTGAGTATAGAGAGAGCAAGGTAAGAGCTATCTCCCAAGCCCATCTGCCCATTGTACTCCTTTACCACACAATCCCTACCCAGCCCAAATTTTAAAGAATATCATCCCTCTGACACACACGCTCTTGCCGTCCCTCTCAGCAGATGAGGGAATTCAGTCAAAGGTTCTCTCCTCCAGCAGGCCCTTGCCTACTCTCACACATTTAGAGTGTGGTGGGTTATCAATATGAGAGGCACATAGTTGAACATATGGCAAACTGGTTAGGCCCAGAGAGACTTCCCAGACTGGTTTGCTTTAACTTGTCTCTGTCACGCATTATGAACGGACCTCTTGCCTCCAGATTAATATACCAAAGCCATTTTCCTACAGGGGACTGGGATCATGTTGATGGAAACCACCCCCTGCCCCCCTACAAGAATCCTAAAGATTTCTAAGACTGGGATACAGATGATCTGCTGACTTGTGAAGTCAAAAGTTAAAACAAAAACCATAAGATGAGAAATTCTTTTACTTAATTGGCAACTTAATTGGCCCCCTTACAGTTGACATGCTGAGGAATAGCTCTGGTGCCCTTCAGCTGAGCCCCGCAATGTCACATTTGATAGCAGGATATCAAAACCTCCAGGGTTCTGTCTCTGCGATATAATCCTCATCCCACCAGGTTGGTTCAGAGTCTTGGCCTCTCTTAAAGAATTCTGTCCTCATTCCACCTTGAATCAATATCTCAAATGTTGGGAGATTGTAATTCACTCTGATACAGTAGTGTGTGACCAAAACTGGTCTTACCTCTGGACCTGGCAGGGACTCGAGAGAGGACCTAGGCTACTCCTCACTTTCCAGAGAGGTAAAAGAGGCAGAGAATGATGGAGTGATTCAACTTGCCCAGATTCAGACCCAAGTTCCATATATCCAAGTTCAATGCTAGCACCTCTCTCCCTCCTCTTCCTCTTCTTCCATGTCCATTACCTTCATCTTCATCATGGATGGCATTGGTTCAGAGGAAATGTGCTAGACCTAGAGAGAGGAGACCTGGGTTTGATCCTGGATGAGAACTTCTAAACAAATCATTTCACCATTTTAAGTCTGTTTTCTTATCTGTAAAATGGGCATAATAATATTTACATGAGCTTCCTCAGAGGGTCGTTTGTATAACCTTTATATGTTTTGGGAATTCTTATCCCAATTCCTATTCTCACCTACAAGTTCAGAAATGATCAAGAATAGAAGTACACACATCCCATTGAATCACACTGCCATAGACCACCCCCCTCCCTGAGGACAGTGGCTCAACCTTAAAGATGTGTCTACAAAATATTCACCCTCTACCATCCCCACCCCCCCAAATCACTTCTGAATTTGGCATAGCTGCTGGATGAGTCACTTCCTAATGCAGGCCTTCAAACTCATGTTATTCGGGGTCAAGAATCTTTGGGGGCTTTGCTACTCACCAGGCAGGCTGCTCGCAAACTCTGGCCTCCTGTCGCTGGACCTCTGGTCCTCTGACTTTCTGAATCTCACCAGGTCATTCCATTTCCATCACTCCTTCACCAAAGAACAGGAAAGTACAGACTCAACAGGGCCAGAAGAAGCAGCAGGACCATGAGTTCACGGCTTCATGTTGACCAGAGTAGGGAGACAGGCTGCTGGCTGCCACAATGAGAGGCTCACAGAAGTCCTTGCCGAGATTATCACCAGGGAAAAAAGAACGGGGCTGCTCTTCTGGGAACAGGCAACTCAAAGGTATGCTGAAAGCAGGCTAGAAGTGTTTGTAGAACACCTGTGCAAGCTCCAAAGGGGGTGCAGGGGCCTCCTGGGCCCTCCCTCTTCAAGGAGGGGGTGGGGTGGACATCTAGGAGTTCCTCGGGGATCTTCAGTTTAACAAGGACACTCCAGGAATTCATCTCATCATTGCTTTCCTGAACTTGTTGACTCTCACCTCGTGCGGTAAGCTCCCTCCCTCTCTACTCTGCCTGCTTCCCAACCTTGCCTTCACCTTTTTTTTTTAATTTGTTGTCTTCCCCCATTAGATTGTAGGTTCCTTGAGGGCAGGGACCGTTTTATCCCTTTCTTTGTATGCCCAGCCCTTAGCACTGAGCTTGGCACACAGTAGGTACTTAATGAATGTTTATTGATTCTGACTCCAATTCCATCATGAATGTCTGGAAGCAAGTTCACCAAACATCCAAGTGCTCCCAGGACTAGGCTCTCACTGGCCAGCTGTAACCCTCCCCCCCATTACATCTGTATACATTAAAGCATTATAAAAATGTGAGCCCTTGTCATAAAAACAAAATGAAACAACCCAAAGCACCCAGTGATTTTCTTTGCATGCTCCAATTCTCATGTTGTCCCAAGAAGCAACAAGCTTGGAACTCATTATTATTTATAAATACAACACTATCTCCTAGTTACTTCCCTCCAACTTACAGTCATGTTTGAGGGTTATAGATTAGGTCTCCAGTGTGATGATCAAACTTAGCTTCTAGGGGTAACCATATAAATCTGGGCTTCCAAAAAGCTTAGGAGCCCCCACTGCTTCTCATTAACAATAAACCAATGGACCCAATTAGCTCTTAGTAAAGGGATTTACTAATAAGCCATAGTAAGGACAGTAACTACAAAAAGTTCCCCTCCTAAACCCAGGCAGAACTCCCCCCACAAATACACACATTGTTCATAGGAAGAGGGGTGTCACACTGCTACTGAGGCATACATATAGGCTATATATATGGCAACTCACAGCTCCTGGAACTATAGGGCCTGGAAATCCAGCTCTCTTTGCATCTCATTGAAGTTTTTTGGGGGTTGCAGGGTCTCTCTGGGTTCATGGGACTTCTTCCATAGCTCTGGTCTCTTTTCTGGGGCCAGGAGTCTGATGCCTTGAATTCACTTCTTTCCTGGATTGATTGTCTCTCTGGCTAGATCTGTCAGGCTAGAATTTGTGTCTGCTCCTGTTGGACACAGTGTCTTCTACTGGTAAAGCAGCTCTATTTGGAAGTGTCCTGGCCAGTGGGAGAAGGCAGAAAAGAGAGAAAATCCTCATCTCTTCATTAGGACTGATTCCCTCTCAGAAACCTGATTTTTTTTACATTTCTGCCTGCCAGCTTGGGACTTTGTGTGAAGCTGCCAATTTGGGCCTTAGCTCTACATAGCTCTCAGAGGTGTGGATAATATTTGCTTAGCCAGTGTAGTCTTCTCTTCTTGACAAATCAGATAGGTGTTCACATCTCATAAAGGTCTTTTATACCTCTTTAAGGTATTAAAACTACATTCTGTGACTTCATCAACTGGGCTGGATGTGGGAACTGAGACACCTTCCAAAAGACAGTTCAACTTTACCCCCATGAAAAATGTCAAGTTGGAAGAAAAGTGACTCTTCCTCTTGACCAATAAATCTATAAGGCTCTTAAAAGCAGAAGTCTACAGAATGGCAATGACCTTTATCACAAAAGTTCTGAGAAGTCAAAACAAGTTATCTGTTTCCTAACTGTATGGTCCTTTGCATTAATAAATGTGTTTGTGGCTTGGATTTGTCCCTATGTGTAAGTGATATTGAAATGACCTGAACAGATGACAAGACTAAATAATCTCAGGTTCATTTCAGCTGTTGGCTAAGATAGGTCATACTCTAGGTCCTATACACAATTGGGTCTTAGTATCTTTAGGGTTGGACTATTCCCAAAAAGCAGAACTAGTGCATTCTCATGACAGGAATTTTCAGCAGTCAGGCAACTATGATTTTCTCTCCTTTTCTTTTCCTTTACCCCTTAAAATGAATTTTTTTTTTTAAAAAAGAGAAAGGTCAGGTCGCTACTTTGAACAAGGAACTGTATTTAAGTTTTGCCTTTGATCCATAATCCCAGTGTCCTACCTGTGGGCAAATCACTCAACTTCTCCGTCTCAAATAACTCACTAAAACTATATGGTAAAGGTGAATTACTAATCTATGTGGGTAGAGGGAGTTTTCACATTGGGAGTTCTAATCACTGATGAAATCATAGCTTTGGATCAGAAATAAAAACATACTCCTACATACACCATTGGGCAAATATCCTCTGGGATAGTTTCCTTAATGAAACCACCTTGTTACTTTTCACCTTGCTCCAGCGGAATACATCACCCTACTTCTGGGCTCTTCATTTCGGGATTGCAATTAGATTCGTGGAACTAGAGGGGTTTAGAGATCGCCTTGCCCGATCCCAATACTATTTCCATTCATTAAGGATGAAAATGAGAACTAGAGAAATTAAAATGACCTGCTCAAGGCTACTTTGCTGGAAACAGGAAAGATTTTAAAAAAAATTTTTAAACTATAGAAACTATTTTCATTATCTTGTATTCACCTATCTGTGTAATTATGCTATCCCCTTTATAGAATATAACCTTATCATAAAGCCACTACCTAAATAATTTTAATTTCATAATCTTGGATTAACTCTGAACCACCCTGAAGAATTTTGTGAGGAAGAGCTCATCACATTCTAATAGTGGGAGAAAATTGCCTAAAAAAAGAGCTGGTAAGATGCCCAAAACACTCACTCTGCAGTCACTACTGCATGCCATTCTTCACACTCTCCATTTCACCTCTCCAGGGCCAGATTGTCTTCCCCTACTCAAATGGGATTAAAATGTAGGCCCCTGGAGGTCAGAGGCTGTCTGGCTTGCTTGCATCTCAACAGTATATTCACATAGTAAGTGACTAATCACACTACCATTTATTCATCTTCTTTCTTCCATCTCCCTTTTTTTCCTTCCTTCCCTTTTTCTTCATTCTCTATTCTCCTCTCTCCTTTCCTCTTTCTCTCCCTCCCTTTCTTTTTTTATCTATCTATCCATCCATGGATCCATCCATCTATCTACTTACCCACTGGGTAACTCAGCTTGTTTTCTTCCTCTGCCCTCCCCTCTCCCCTTACCTGAGGGTGTTCTACCCAAAGGAAGGGAAATTTTGTTGGAAACCTAATTAATTTGGGGTTTACTGGCTATATTTCTTTCTCAAATACCAAGCCTTAAACCCAATTCACTCTGGATCTCATGGTTTGGACAATAGGTCCCTGCCCAAGACCACTTAATGGTCATTTTTTTGGGCCCTCAGGGCTGAGAGTGAATGTAAATAGTAACTCTTTCTTTTTTGACCAGCAACCCAGAGGTCTTCCCCTCTCAGAGGAAATGTATTTTTTTATGAAAGGGGCCATCCCCTGACTCATTTCTTCAAGAGACCTGTTCGCTGAATGGGGGTTGCCTCACCAACACCAAGTGAGAACTTGGAAAGCTCTTAGCCTAAAATGGCCAAGGTCTCCCACTGCATCCCGGGCCATCTCCAGTCATCCTGATTGATATCTGGTCACTGGACCCTGATGGCTTTGGAGGATAGAGTGAGGTCAGTGACCTTGCACAGCCCTGCCTTACTTCAATCCAATGCATTTGCAAGTCACGTCACTGTCTCCCTGATGTCACCAAAGGACAGATCACAGCTTGCCTCCCCGCCTCCCTCTCCAGACTTCCCAAGCTGAAAGACCTCTCCTCAGATTTCTCACAGGCAAGTGTCTTGGACTGCTCGTTGGCACTTACGTTTGCTACGTTTTTCCCTACATCGTAGTTATAACAGCTAACACTGACGGAGCATGTTGATTTGCAAAGCGCTTCATAAATATTCTTGTTCCATCCTCATAATAACCTTATGCTGTAGGTGCTCTTATGGTCGTTTTACAGGGAGGAAACTAAGGATGGGGGAGTTTACTCGTCCAGGGTCACACGGCTACTAAGTGTCTGTGGCTGAATTTGAATTCAGATCTTCATGACTCCACCGTCTATTCCTTGCGCCACCTAACGGCCCATGGGGAAACCACAATTTGTCTACAGTATGTATGTATCTAGGGCAGCTAGGTGGTGCAGTGGATAGAGCGCTGGGCCAGGAGTCAGGAAGACTCATCTTCCCAAGTTCAAATGTGGCCTCAGACACTTACTGGCTGTGTGACCCTGGACAAGTCACTTCACCCTCTTTACCTCAGTTTCCTCATCTGTAAAATGAGCTGGAGAAGGACATGGCAGACCCCTCCAGGATCTTTGCCAAGAAAGCCCCAGACGGGGCCAGGAGAGTCGGACACGACTGAAAAAGTCTTGCACAACAACCACACATGTATCCTACCCACCAGACTGTAAACCTCTCTGGACAGCTTCTGGGCCTCTCGCGGCGCACTAGCATCGTGCATAGGAGATCTATGTCCGTCAACTGGACTGAAAAGTCCTTTAGAGTTAATCTAATCACTTAATTAATAGATTAATTAATAAAAATAGCTTCGCCAAACTTTGAAAATAAAAAAGTACCGGGCCGACAGCTGCTTCCTCGGAATCAATATTTTAATTACCACCACAACTTTGTTACTTCCCAGGCAGCCACTTAGGAGACAGCGGCAAGACCAATAAAAAACAAGGGGCAGAGGTCGGAGGCGGGGCCTGCGTCAATCCCCGCCCCCTCCGGCGATCCCTGTTCCTTGCAAACCCGCCCCCTTCCCCACCTCCTTTCGTCGCGTTGCGGAGGAGGCGGTTACCATGGCGATGACGTCTGCCGGGCGGCACGGGGCGGGGCCGTGGGAGAGGAGGAGGAAGATGGCGGGAGGGCGGCTCTGAGGAGAGCTTAGCGGCGGCGGCGGTAGCGGCGGCTGCAGGCGGAGGAGGAGGAGGAGGAGGAGGAGGAGGAGGAGGAGGAGGAGGAGAAGGAGGAGGAGGAGGAGCGGGAGTGGGAGCGGGAGCAGGAGCGGGAGCAAGAGCCGAGGAGCCCGGCACCTCACAGCACCGTACAGCGCCGCGCCGGGGCCCATGTGGGGAGGAGTCGGAGCCGCTGTTGCCACCTCTTGTGTCAGCCGGACCCGAGTGGGAGTGAGGGGGGAAAGGCAGGAGGATGAAGTTCGCAGAGCACCTCTCCGCGCACATCACTCCCGAGTGGAGGAAGCAGTACATCCAGTATGAGGTACCGACCTCCCCACGTCCCGACCTCCCTTCCCTGCGCGCGTCCCGAGCGGAGCCGGAGCCGGAGCCGGAGCCGGAGCCGGAGCCGGCGCGGCGGGGAGCCACTGCGGCATCCCCCACC
>CM053586.1:304381871-304399821 GCA_028646515.1 Pseudochirops corinnae | reverse complement strand
TTTTGGGGATCTTTTTCAAGAGATGATTGGTGAATTCTTTCAAGTTCTATTTTGCCCTCTGGTTCTAAAATATCTGGGCAGTTTTCCTTGAGAATTTCTTGAAGGATGATTTCTAGGTTCTTTTTTTGATCATGGCTTTCAGGTAGGTCAGTAATTTTTAAATTGTTTCTCCTGGATCTGTTTTCCAGGTCAGTGGTTTTTCAATGAAATAATTCACATAGCCTTCTATTTTTTCATTCGTTTGGGTCTGTTTAATAGTATCTTGATTTCTCATAAAGTTATTAGCTTCCATTTGCTCCACTCTAATTCTGAAGGAATTATTCTCTTCAGTGAGCTTTTGAGATTCTTTTTCCATCTGGCAAATTTGACTTTTTAAAGCATTCTTCTCCTCATTGGCTTTTTGGGCTTCTTTTGTCATTTGAGTTAGTCTATTTTTTAAGGTGTTATTTTCTTCAGTCAGGTTGTTGACTCTCTTTTCATGATTTTCTTGCATCATTCTCATTTCTCTCTCCAATTTGTCTTCAACTTCTCTTATTTGGTTTTCAGAATCCTTTTTAAGCTCCTCTATGGCCTGTATCCAGTTCATATTTTTGATGGAAGCTTTTGGTGTGGGAGTTCTGACTGTGTTGTTTTCCTCGCATTCCATGCTTTGGTCCTTTTTTCCCCAAAGGCTTTTCTATTTCTCAAGAGAGTTAACGCATATCCTTAGATTAAATGTAGAGGTATTACAAAAAAGCAATTGCTCGGGTCTTCCTCAGGGAAATAAGAGGTTAATAAACATTGCTGAAGGGATTATCAAACCTTTCATTGGGGTGATGAAGAAAGAAAAAGCTCAAGTATTTCAAGGTGAAAGAGCCCAGGGGACAGGGAAAGCTTTTTTCTGGAAGAAGTGGATTATTGGGGTGAGAGCAGTGCCAGGATATAAGTAGTGAAAAGGGGAAAAAAGGAGAAAATGGTTTTATCATAAGTTGAGAAAACTATATCAGCTTAGTTGGGGTGGGGTTGAGGGTTAGGAATTGGGAGGAAATCTTACCAGATCTATACCTGTCTTTGCGTGGGAGTAGAACGTGGGGAAACCTCTTAAGTTCTTGGGATAACAGCTATTAAGAGGAAAGGTTATCATGTCCCAGGAAAAATGGTAGAGAATGGTTTGTTTGGTATTTTGCTTGCTGGGGAGAATTGAAGAGTCAAGGGAGACAGGGCTTTTGTCTCGAGACAAAAAGTAACGAATGTTGACAAGAAAGAAAAAGAGAGATGGACAGAAGCAGAATAGAAAAAAGAAGCAAAAGAAGGAATCAAGTTAGAAGTTAGTAAGAAAAGTTGGGGAGGGGGACATGGGAGAAAGAAGAAAATACCTTGAGAAAGGGCTCTTGGGGAGGGGAGAGAGAAAAGCGAAAGGGGAGGGAAAAAGAGGGGTGTGGTAGAGACATACACAGTATTTTTAAAAGAGTTTTCTGGAATCTGCGATCTGCTTTTATTTTCCACAAATTTTTTTTTAAAAAGTTTTTTTCTTTAAACAAAGATTTTTTTATTTTGCTAGAAAAATCTACCCTGGTCCAGCTTCTTTGGAGATTTAAAGTTGTCGGCATTTTTTGTTTATTTGCTTGCTTGGCTGTTGAACTGTCTCTTGGCAGGCAGTATTTGAAGCTAGTAGGGTGTGAAGCCTACCAAATGCTATAATATAGCTTTGCGAATAAGTATTTGTAAAGTGAGATTGAACTATGCAATTGGATTCCAGCATAGCTTTAGTGTCTCTTATTCTGTTAAATTCTAATCTTTTTCTAGACCAGTGGTTCTTAACCTTCCTAATGCTGCAACCCTTTAATACAGTTCCTTATGTTGTGGTGACCCCCAACCATAAAATTATTTTCGTTGCTACTTCATAACTATAATTTTGCTACTGTTATGAATTGTAATGTAAATATCTGATATGTAGGATGTATTTAAATTGAACATAACCCACAGGTTGAGAACTGCTGTTCTAGATTCACATTAGCTTGTGGCTTGTAGCATCCAGGATGTGGAAAGAAAATGTTCACTGGTTCTTCATTACCGTCACTGAGATTTAACTTTTTGTATAGCTTTATATCATTTTACTCTAAAATACTTCTATTTTATCAGTATTGTTTTTTGGTTTTGATTCATAAAATACTATAGTCTTCAAATAATTAAAAGTATATATGGTAGGTATAAGTATGCTACAACAAATAAGGAAATACAAAGAAGAACAAAATTAAAGGATGCCCTCAAAGAAATGTATGATTAAAAACGGAACCATTGGAAGAGCAGGAAATAACTTAACTGATGGACAGCCCATGTCTTCCACTGATATCCTTAAGATCTCAGGAGACAGTAAGAAAGTCTGGCCCTTAATATTAGATCTCCTATCGTGAATTTGTGAGAGGGTGTGGACAGGTATGACTAGATCCTTTAGGATGAACTGGCATGAATAGATTTGTGTCTTAGTTGGAGGCAGTGTCTATGTTGATGACAAATAAATTTGAATATTTGGATGATTTTGATCAAGTGAGATTATATTGATTAAGTGTTTAGAAGAGATATGTAAAGCACTTTGCAGATCTTAAAGGACTGTTAAGTAAGTGCTAGCTATTAATATTAGTTATGTGATGGAATTAAATATATTTATTGGTTAGATTTACAGCTCTGTAAATGTAAGGACTTCCTTTGAATATCAGAATATTTGATAGAAGTTAGACTAGTAGTGTTTATTGATTAAGAAAATATGACAAAAAGCTATGAACTTTTATTTTAAATGAATTTATATTTTAGAAGTTACAGTAGTATCCATGAATGTTTGAAAAACAGCATTATGTAAATATTTGAAGTACATTATTTTTACCCACAGGCGATATATTTGCATATTTATAGATTTGCATGTGGATTTTGAAGACTCCTTGTAAAAAATGAACGAATGAAAAGCACGTTAAGTGATTACTATGGGCCAAGCACAGTGATACACGCTAAAGATATAAAATAGGTAAAGCAAAATGATCCCTTGTCATAAGGAGGTTCAGTGAGGAAGGCAGTAACATAAGGAACTGGTGTGTGTGTGTGTGTGTGTGTGTGTGTGTGTGTGTGTGTGTGTGTGGTGGTTTGGTCAAGAAAGAGTTGTTGAATGTAGTCATAGAGCAATTAATTGACATATGTCATTTCCGATAATAGCAGTAATAGCAGTGTTGGCCAAGCAGCAGCAGTGTGGGGATCTGGGTCAGGCTGGAAATGGTTACTTTATCACCAGTCATGGACAGCGGGAGCATTGGACTGAAGTAATAGTGCCAGGTTGAAGGTGGAGACTGGAGCACAGGAACCCAGAATGAAAATGGAACAGAATTGGTTCACAATTGGGAACTATGGATAGGGAATTTAGGGCTTTAGTTAAAAGAGCGAGAGGGAATGAAAAACATTCCTCTCTGGAATAAAAGCTGTTTTGAAGGCAAAGACTATTTGTTTTTTGCCTTTGTATTCCCTATTCCTAACACTTTGCCTTGTGTGTGTTACTTAATAATGTTTTGTTGAGTTGAATTAATATACAGCAATGGATAAAGCAGAAATCATGTGGCACACAGCATTGGCTTTATGCTTTAGCAACTGACAATGGGTCAGTCTGTGAAGCATTTATTGAATACTTGGTGTTTGCTCATCACTACCTTATGTGTGATATCAGTCAATCAATAAGCATCTGTTAAGGGCCAATTATATTACCCAGCACTGTGCTAAGCATTGTTAGTAAATAAGGAAGAAATATTACACTTCCAAAGCTTGCAGTCTTGGAGGAAAGACAAATGCACATAAGACCAATGCATGATAATGTGTAAATGCTAAGTCATGTTAGATAAGGGGTTTTTTAACTTCAGGTCTATGAACATGTCTTTTTGTTGTTGTTATTTTTTAATTGGTGACTGCAGGCTTCCTAGGCTTTACCAGATTGCCAAAACGGGGAGTCTGTGACACAAAAAGGTTAAGGATCCCTGGTCTGAGTGCTTCAAGAATTCAGGGAAGGATAACATCAGTAAGGGCTAAGGTAGATATGAAAGGCTTTTTGGAAGAATTTCTATTTGAGCTAGGTCTTCAATGATGAATAGATTTTGCATAGGTAGAAAATATCAGTATGATTCTTTCCTTTACCTGTAATGCCATGAGAAAAAGCAAGCAAATCACAATAACAGAAAACAAATTAATTTATGTTTTTTTCAATAAGTAAAGGACTCAATGCCTGTTGTAATTTGTGTCTGTATTTGATCTGAATGATAGTGGACTGTGTTTACCCTTTCTTTGGTCATACATAATACCATGTTAGCTGCTGGACAGCAGTTTTGATAAATTGCCACTCTAGTATGTACTGTATAACACTATTTCTCTTGATTCTTCCTGAGATACCCTTATCAAATGCTGTTGTAGTTCCTGATACTTTATTGTCAATGGGGAGTAACTCTGACAAGTTGCCAATTTAGTATGTTACTGTTGCTCAGTTGTTTTTCAGTGATGTCTGACTCTTTGTTACCCCATTTGGGGTTTTCTTGGCAAAGATGTGGTTTACTATTTCTGGAGCTCATTTTCAGATGAGGAAACTGAGGTAAACAGGGTTAAGTGACTTGCTTAGTGTCATATACCTAGTAAGTATCTGAGGCCAGATTTGAGCTCAGGAAAATGAGTCTTCCTGGCTCGGCATATACTTTGTAATAACATTTCTTCTGACTCATTTCATGGTATTCTCAACACAGGCTTCTAGGGAAATGGATGGAATGGACCAGAAGTGAAATAGAATGAAATCAGATATGAGTGAGAGTTGAGATACTGATGGTGACTGGGAAAAAAGCTGGATTGAAGAAGTTGACTGTGCAAGTGGTTAGCCCATTGATAGTTAAAATAGAAATATGTACCAGTTCTGTTTTTGAAGAATAGGATTAATTCAAGTATATATAAAGTCTTCTGTGTATAAGACTTAGTACTAAGAATTATAGTTGGTAAAAGCTAAGTAAGACACAATCACTTGCATTCAGAGAATGTTTCTAGTTTGACTCGTGAAGCCAACATCAAGATGATTATGGAAGGGGACCCTTGTGGAGAACATAGAGCAGTGGTTTTTACCCTGTGGGGTTATGTTCAATTTGTAACCATGAAAATACACCTTGCATATCAGATAGATTCATAACAGTTGCAAAATTACAGTTATAAAGTAGCAATGAAAATAATTTTATGGTTTGGGGGTCACCCAACATGAGGAGCCGTATTAAAGGGTCGCGGCATTAGGAAGGTTGAGAACCACGGACATAGATAAATATGTAGTTAGACAAATAAACAAAGCATTTATTAAGTGATTAATTATTATGGGTCAGTCACTCTGCTACTAAACATTGAAAATAAAAATACAAGCAAAAAGACAGTGCTGTCCTCGAGTATCTTACATGTTAATGCTGGAAGACGACACGTAAAAGGGGCTGAAAGGAAGGGAGGGGAAGGCACCCACTGGATGTCAAGGTGAAGAAGCAGTTCAGCGAATCATGGGCTACTTTGGATTTGAAGAGAGTAAGAATGAGGGGTTGCATATTCCTTCCGATGAAGCTTCCGAAAGGAACTCTCCGGTCTGAGGTAGAGGCTGACAGGGTGGAGGTATTGCTAGTGTGAAAGAAAGGAAGGTTTGAGGGCACAAGTGGAGGGAGGGTCCTGGGTCTTGGGCTGGTTCAGGTTTGAAGAGACCATGGGTGGCACGTGTGCTTCCTCAGGTGGAGGGGCAAGAAGTAGCCTAACGTCCCTGTCATCATCAACAATGACGTCTGACCAACTGCCGGGAAGGTTCATTTTTAGACTTTTTCAGTACATTAATGAGTTAGGTTGATTTCCCCCTCTTTTGTTTTAAAAAATATTATTTGTTATGAATATGACTGGGTGGGGAGGTAAGGTGAGGTAAAAAAAAATACTTCAAAGAAAAAGGTTTTTGGGAAAGTGGTATGTTCAGAGCTGGATTGTAGGAAAATTGACTTGGCAGTAATGGTTGGGATGATTGGGAGACTGAGAGGGACCAAAGCCAGGGAGACCAATTAAGATGTTAAGGTGACTTTTAATATGGAGTTTTTGTAATTGAGACATTTTATATATAAGTATATTATGTATTTGCATATGTGTATGTATGAGATACCACATGCTTATATATATGCATATATGCACAGATGTATACCACATACAATACAGTGTATATACAATCATGTATATGTTTGAGACACATATTGCATGTGTACACATACACATGCACATGTATTTCACACATATTTGTATATATATGATGGCTATATTTATGAATTTTATGTAATCTAGATATCATTTGGTTTTCACCTCTTGCATATGATGGACCCAGATATAATTGAGGGATTGGGGGAGATTCCTAGACACAATCTTCCTTACTCATCCCATTAGTATCTGGTTTGGCCCTCCTACACAATAGTTGTGATTCATGCTCCCAGCCAAGGAGTACCTCAAGAACTTTAGTACCTATTTTTCACTTTCCTTGTTCAGAGCTCTCAGTTGGATAGCAGCCAGTGAGCTATAGAGTACATTTTTTTAACCCAGCAGAAAAATGTAAATCAAGCTTATACCTGAGCCTGTCAACCAGTAGGAAAACTTTCCTTGCCATTCTAGAGGGCATCAGTCAGCCAGCCCTGTTTGGTATCTGCTTTCCCTTGAAATCTGTACAGTCCACATGACTTAGTGAAAGGCTATATTTCAAGTACTCAAAGTGATTTTCTGTTATGTAGATCCTTTTTTCCTTTTGGGATTGCACAAATGGTGGGCTTCACGTCACTCTTTAAATCTCAGTGAGGCTGGGCACTACAGTTGGCTCTTGCCTTTGACCATGTGGCTCTTCAAGGTAAAGTTATAGCTTCCCTATGCCTTTACTGTTGTTAGTCCTTGAAAGAAGACCAGTGACATGGAAGGATGGGGAGTGTAGATGCCTTGACTTTCACATGAATTGGATTTAAGTACGGCAGAGTTTTACAGTCATCAACCTCATTCTGTCTTCCATAGTCATCAAAGCACAATGGCAAGAAGTCAGGATGACTGGCAATGGCCTGGAATTCAGTGGATGAGCTTGGCATCTTCATGTCTGACCAAGCTCTAAATGGTCCATAGAGCCTGCTTCAGCTGCCTTCATGGCTGTTGGAACAAACTGTTCTCATCCACCCATTCCACCAGGGAAAGTCTTCACATGCTTGGGATAGACATCCCCCTAACTCACCAGTGAATTTGAAACCTGGTGTAGCCCGTCTGCTGAGACAGTTTTACCAGGGTGTGATTGCTGTGCATGATATAGGTTCTTGGGGCCACATGGGAGAGTAGGGTGAGAGGTAAATACCAAAAGTGGATGAGCTGTTAATCTACTGGATGAGCAGTCCTGAAAAGATTTCTGCAAGCCCTTACACCAAAGATGCTAGCCCTCTCTGAACAACCAGAAGCACTCTAGGAGCTATGACAAGTGCAGGAATTACAAAGAAAGGGAAAAACAGTCTCTGCCTTCAAGGAACTTGAATCTTAATGGGGAAGACAATCTGCAAACAACTTTATACGAATGAGATATTTACATGGTAACTTGGAGTTAATATTCAAAGGAAGGCTTTAACTTAAAAGAGGAAGGGCAAAGACTTGAAGGTGGGATTTGAGCTAAGACTTGAACCCAGGAAATGGAGATGAGGAGGAAGAGCATTCTAGCCAAGGGGACAGTAAGCAAGAAGGCCTGGAGTGGGTAGAGAGAATGTCTTGTTTAACAAATAGTGAGGAGGCCAGTGCCACTAGATTGCAGAATACATGGAAAACTGGAGAGATAGGAAGTGGTCAAACAGGATTTTATATTTGATCCTAAAGAGTAAGAGGGAGTCACTAGAGTTTATTGAGTTGTGTGGTGATGTAATCAGAGCTGCCTCTTAGAAAGATCAGTTTGACAGCTGAGTGGAGGGTGAACTGGAATGGATAGGTATTTGTGGCAGGTAGACCAACTCCCAGGGTATTGCAATAGTCCAGGCATGAGGTGATGGAGACCTGTGCCAAGTGGGAATGTTGGAGGAGTATATGTGAGACATGGTACAAAGGCAGAAGCAACAGGATTTAGCAGCAGTTGGATATATTTTTTGCGGGGGGGAGATGAAAGATAGTGAAGAGTGACACCTAGCTTGTGAGCCCAGGTAACTAGGTAGATGGTAGTATCCTCATCAGAAACAGGGAAGCTAGGAAGAAGGGAGAGTTTTAGGTGAAAGAGAATGTGATCAACGTGGGACATGTTGAATTTAAAATGTCCATGGGACATCCAGTTTGACATGTCTAGTAGACGTAGAAGTTAAATTTGAATCGGAAAATCTCTGTCTCTTTTTATGTGACTCAGTTTGAAGGCAGCTCCTCCTAGATTATCTATAAAGATCATGTGATGATCAGTATTCTGTGTGTACTGTAGTGTTTCTGTTCACATCTTTTCTGATATTCAGCAGCAGTCCCCTGTGATTAGGAAGAGGGGCACATGTTTTACAAACAGTTCAATGAGAACATGTAATAAAAAGTTCAACAGACACTTGTTAAATTGCAACTCTGTGCAGGCATTAACGCTCGAGATCAGTAGTCAGAGATAGATATAAAAGTGAGATGGTTCCTGCTCTCAGGGGAACTACATTCCACATTATTCTGTAATGTAGTTTTTTAGTAGATATGATCTCATAGATCTGACTGAGGTAGCCAGCCTTGTTGCCATAGTATGAGCATGTATAGCACCTCCCAGGTTACCCCTAAACATAAAGATTCCTAAATTGGCTTCTTAATATCTTTTCTTTTGGGTGATTGTGTTACCATGGTATACTCAGTTTATTAGAGAGAAAGGTAGAAGGGATCCGTAAGGCTAATTTTAAAGAACATCTAAAAGGTGATTGTTATAGTATTAATTACTCAGAACTGATTTAAAGGAATGTATTGTAAATGATTCTAGGAACCCCTTCAATTAGTACTGTTAGATCTGCTGAAATTCCAAGAAAAACAAATGTATAAACTGGCAACAGTCCTGGCATATTTATGATGAACCAGAGTTAGCTTACTTGCTTATGGAACGTACTTCTTTCTTGTACCCCACTGACTCCGCTCTGTACTATCATGTTCTTTCTGGCACCATCTTCAAAACTTTGCTGTCAAGTTTTTCTATCTGTGTCTTACCACCTAGTAATTTTATTTCATTTAATTAGTGAGTAGTCTCCATAGTATAATCCCATTTTGCAGCCTTTAATTATAGTAAATTTTATAAAATATCTTTATTATGCATATTACTATTTCATTTTGGTAAACCTTACCATAGCTATAAAAGATAACTGTCTTTTTCGAGATGGAGTGATAATAGCTGTGTTAAATTTAGAGATTGCTGTTTTTTAAAAGTGAAAACATCTTTCTGTAGGTTTTCTTCCAAGGAAAGGCTTAAGGTATGTAGTTACAATTTCTAATTACAGTTTTATAGGATTAAAAAAAACAACATAGCCTTTAATTGATAATAAGTCAACACCAGTACAACAGAATTGCCTATATTAGAAGAATATTACGTCCTGTAAGTTTGGATAACTGAAAAATTTGGTTGGACAGAGAATTACTCCTTTGAATTCTGATATAGTAGAGAATTTGTTGTATATACTAGGCTGACAACCTGTGGCACCGGTTTTATTTTTTCTTTTTGAATACTTTAATTATTGTGGTTTGCTTGCCTCAAGTATCTCCCCATTCCCATCCATCCTCTATTCAGCCACCAGAAATTATTTTCCTAAAGTGCAAGTCTGACAATATCACCTCCTCCCTTGTCCCCCAAATAAACTTCAGTGGTCTCCCTATTTGCCTCTAGGATGAAATACAGAGTCCTCTTTTTGGCCTTCAAAGCCCTCAGTAACCTAGCTCCCTTCTACCTTTCCTGTCTTTTTATACCTTCCTGCTGTGTACTCTGATTCAGTGATGCTGGCCTTCATTCTTCCTACAGAACATTCCAACTCTTGGCTACAGGCATTTTCTCTGGCTGTCTTACTTGACTGGAATACTCTCCCTTTTCATTTCCACCTCTTGGCTTTCCTGGTTTTCTTTAAATCCTCTGGGAATTCTATTTTCTGTAGGAACCTCTTTCCCAAGCCCTCTTAATTCTAGTACCTTCCTTTATTTCCTATTTATACTATATTCATCTTGTTTTTATACATTTGTTTGTTGTCTCTATGATTAGACTAGGTCAGGATTGTCTTTTGCTTCTTTTTATATGCCTAGTGCTTAAGGCATAGTGACTGACATATAGTAGGAGATTCAGCCAGAAAGGTGGCTTTAATGACTTTAAAGTCATTTCCACTGATAGAATTATATCAGTTTCTGATGTTGAGCCATTTAACAGTGCCAAGGGTACCAAGCATCTCCGCAGAGGTTGCTTCCCAGGGTGATGGTTGCTCTATGCATAGCAGTTGGTTGACAGTTGATAGGGATGGCTGCCTCCTTTACAGGAGTCTCTTTCCCATATCATGACTGTGAGGACTGAGCTAGAAGCCAAGATAAGTGGGTGTGCTGCCACCATTTCTGTCGGGCAGTTGATAAGCAGTTTTTGGTGATGGGCAAGGTAGGCCCTTTCTTCACAGTGGTTTCTCCCCTCAAAGAAGATTGTAAGGGCTGGGATAGGAGCTGGTCTGATAGTCTTGTGGATACTGCTGTTCCCAAGGCTTTTGGGTTCAAAGTTCTGGGCTGTCTCCATAGTTTCCTAAGGGGAAATGGTGGTGATGACGGTTTTATTTACCTAGTGCATCCTTCATCTCACTTGCCTCTGATGGTACACACCTGCTATTTCTTGGTTATCAGAACTTTATGAGAGATGTTTGCTATACATATTTTCCAACCTAATTGTTTCTCTTCAAATTCTAGCAGCGTGAATTCTGATTGTACAAAAAAAGCCTTTTAATTTTATGTACTTTAATTTTTCCATTTTCTCTTCTGTAACTCCCTTCTATCCCTGGTTTTGTTAAGAATTCTTTCTCTAGCCATCTTTGTTAAAAGTGCCTAATCTCTCCTCTGAGCTTTTGCATTTAGATCAGGGATCTATTTGAAGGGGGTTTTGTCTTTGTTTTTTTTTGGTGGTGGTAATTGGTGTAAGATATTGGTTTAAACTTTATTTCAGCCTTCCAAGCTCCCCTTTAAATTTCTCAGCAGTTCTGGGAAAGCCCCTCCCCCCTAATCTGGTAGACTAGATGGTGTCTAACATCTCTTCCAGATCTAGAGCTAGCACCCTGTAGTCCTTACCTCACTATTTGGCATCCTTGGCTTTATTGAACTTTAGGCTAATATTAACTTACAAAATTTAGAGCTAGGGGCACCTTGGAGGGGTTGGAGTCGAACCCCTTCATTTTACAGATGAAGAAACTAAGACCTAGAAGACAGTTAAATGACTTCCCCAGGGTTACAATAATAATTGTCTGAAGTAGAATTTGAACTCGTGTCTTCCTGACTTCTAAGCCTAGGACTTTCTCTACTACCCATGCTGCCTCTCTGGAGTCTTCAGGGGTCTAATTTTAAGTGACAGACCAGTACTTACTTAGCACTATAATTACAAGGGTGGAATCAACTCATTGTTAATATGTTTAGGACCTAATTTACTGAATTATAGTTGCATTTTACAGCACTACAAAATATAGATGAGTGTGTTGTGTTTTGACAAGTCTAAAATGCCTCTTTACCAGTTACTCGATTCTAATTTGTCTGTTTGCATATTTATACCACACAGTGTGAATGTAGCTATGAGTACTTTGAGCATATCAATAATATTATATAATTTTACAGTAATACATGTGGTCAGGTGGTTTACCCTCAGGTCTCTCTGCCTCAGATTAGGGCAAATGATTGTACTTAGTACACAACTACTTGTTCTTCAGTGAGTTTCTTCTATGCCATATAATTCTGCAGAAAAGAAATCTTGGTCTTGATATATGTAATTTTCTTTTAGAATTTAGCTTATGGTTTAACATGTTTAGTATTCTGCTCATTAACCATTTGAACTGCTTAAAAAACTTTGAGCCTTATTTTCATCTTAATTAGCACAATCACAGTTTTGAAAAGAATCTCAAAGGTTATCTAGTCCAATCCGCATCTATAGAGATGCCCTATAAAACATTCTAACCAAGTAGTCATTCAACCTCTATTTGAAGTCCTCAAATATATCTCCTAAAGTAATAGCTCATTATACTTTGACAAATTGTTAGGAAGTTTTTCTTGATGTTCTATTAACTCAGTGATCTCTGAATCCTCCAGAGATTTGTAATTCTCTCAAGCTATGCTTTATGCAGTATATCAGTATATCATCATCAAAAATTATAGACAATATCTGGGTATAGTTTTGCTAGGTATACTAGAATCTATATACATGTACATACATATATACGTATATACACACACTTAGTATACGTATACACATACACATACATATACACACACATACATACATACATACATACACACACACAATATTCCAGAAAAATGGCATTTAAAATTTTTCCTTGTGGAACACTTTCAATCGTATCAATCAACAATCTTTTTTAAACACTTAATATAAATAAGTGCTGGGGATGCAAAGAACTGTAAAAACAATCTTTGCCATCATGGAGTTCACATTCTAGTAGAGGAGATAGCATGTAAATAACTAGGTACATACAAAATATATACAGAGTAAATGGGACGTCATCTCAATGGAAAAGCACGGGCCGGTATTGATAAATGGGACCAAGAAAGGCAAACTGCCTGGAGAATTTTAAATTAAGCTTTGAAGGAAGCCAGGAAAACAAGTAATGGTGGTAAGGTGGGAGGGTATTCCAGGTATAGGGGACAGCCAGTGCAAGAAGAAGAGGTATGGAGTATTGCAAGGGTTTAAGAAGACTAGAAAGATAAAAGGGGGCAAGGTTGTGAAGATCTAACTAACCATGTCACCCCCCTATTCAGTAAACTCCAGTGCAGTCTCACAGTGGGTAAAGTGCCCAGACTGGAGTCAGGAAGACTCATCTTCTTGAGTTCAAGTCAGTCCTTGGACACTTACTAGCTGTGTGACCCCGGACAAGTCGCTTCACCTTGTTTGCCTCAGTTCCTCATCTGTAAAGTGAGCTGGAGAAGGAAATGACAAACCATTCCAGGATCTTTGCCAAGAAAACCCCAAATGGGATCATGAAGAGTGAGACATGACTGAAATAACTGAATACCAACAATTCCTGATCAAATATATATATATGACAGAATCAAATATATAAAATCTTCTGTTCAGCACTCAGAATCTTTCATAACCACCATTCTGCCTTTCACTTTTCCAGTCTTTTTTTTTCCTTACTTCCTGGCTCTTCCTTCATGACTGGAACTATCTTCTTCCTCATCTTTGCCTATTTAATCTCCTGACTTCCTTCAAGTTCCAGCTAAAATCCCATCTTCTACAGGAACTCTTTTTTCCCCCATGATGGAGCCTTTCCTCAGTTGCTTATGTCCAGTTTATCTAGTATTTAGCTTTTTTGGACATATTTGTTTGCATGTTGTGTCTCCCTCATTAGACTGTGAACTCCTTGAGGGCAGGGACTAGTTTTTTTTTGCCTTTCTTTGTATCCCTAACACTTAGCACACAATCCCTGGCATGTAGCAGATACTTATTAAATGTTTATTGACTTACTGACTGAATGATCTTTAAAAATCAAAGAGAGGATTTTATAGTTGATCACAGTAATAGTAGGAAGTCACTGGAGTTTGAGGAAGGAAGCTGTTATGCTGACAGATCACTTTGAGAAAGATCACTTTGGCAACTGAATGAATTTTCTATTGGAGTGGAGTGAGACTTGAGCCAAGACAGTCATCGTTAGAAGGCTGTTGCAGTAGTTGATGTCATAGGTGTATTGGGAACAGCTTTGCAACTGGCCTTCACTTTTATTTGTATTTCTGCTTCCCTGTCTCACTTTCAGTTTTTAAAGATAGTGCTTTTGCTCATTTATCTTGCAGTTTGTCTAAGGAAGTATTTATGAAAACGAGTTGACACTTTATTCAATACTAATTCTAATCCGAACAAAGAGTCAAGGCCTTGCACATAGTTAGGAAGTTTTTGAAAAATAAATTTTATTGATTTTTTTTGGTAGATATTTACATCCCCTCCATTTCCTACTGTTTCCTTCCCTTTTTTACTCCCATAATTCCTTATAACAAAACTAAACAATGTAGTAAAGAATTCTGATAGCTTATGCAGTATTCTACATCCATAGATCCTTACCTCTGCAAAGCAGTTAAAGTAGGTGCCCTCTTATATCACCAGGTACATTGTTGTAGTAATTGTATATATTGTTTTCTTGGTTCAGCTTACTTCATAATGTATCAATTAATAGAAGTTGTTCTGTGTTTTTCTAGTATTTCTATCCATTGTTTCTTACATGGTAGTATTTCTTTGCATTCAGCTATTTTCTATTTGATGGACATCGATATCTTCTTATTCCCTTTACCCGCCCCCCCCTTTTTTGGCTGCTATAAAATGTACTTTGGTATAGGGCCATTCTTTTTGATGTTGACTTCTTTTGGCTATGTCTAGCAGTGGAATCATTGACTGTAGATATTTTAGTCACTTTTTTTACATCATCCCAAATTTCCCAGACTGGTTGGACCATTTCACAGTGTCACCAATAATGCATTCATGTGCTCATCTTTTGATATCCCCTCATTGTTCCTGTCTTTTGCAATCTTTGCTAGTTTACTGGGTATAAAGTGAAGCCTTAGAGTTGTTTTGCAGTTCTCTCTTGATTAGTGATTTAGAGAGAAGGGGGCATTTTTGGGAGATATTGCAAATGTGAAATTATAGGCTTTGGCAACAGATTGAACTGAGTGATGATGAGGAATTGAGGATGTCAAGTAGGTTGTGAGCTGAAGATGGACTGTGTTGCCACTTAAAGTAATAAGGAAGGTAGGAAGAGGGGAGGGTTTATGATGGAAGATTATTGAGTCCTAATTTGAACATGTTGAGTTTAAAATTTCTACTGAATATCCAGTTTGAGATGTCCAAAAGGTAGTTGGAAATGTGAGATTGGAGGTCAGCGGAGAGGCTAGAGCAGACTAGATTAGACTTGAGAAGGGTCAGTATAGAGTTGGTAATTAAATCCATGGGAACTGATGAGATTACCAAGTGAAATAGTATAGAAAGAGAAGAGAAGGCAGGACTTTGTGAGAAAGCTACAGTCAGAAAGCACGAGCTGGATGTGGAGACTGAGAAGGAACGGTCATATAGGATAGGTAGGAGGAGATCCAGGAGAGAGTAGTGTTCCAAAAACTTGGAGGGAAGTAAATATCAAGATGGAGAGAATGATCAGCAGTGTCATAAGCTGCAAAGAGGCTTAGAAGAAGATTAGGGGGAAAATATTAGATTTAGCAATTAAGAGATTGTTGGTAACAGTTTCAGTGGAACCATGAGGGCAGAACTGAATTATAAAAGGGTTAAGAAGAGAGTGAGAGAACACAGAGCAGAGGCACTTGTTGTAGTCTTCTCAAGGGGCTTAGTCACAAAGGGTAGAAGAAATAGAGGATGATAGTTGGGGTTAGAGGATCAAGTGAGAGTTTTTGAGGATGGAAGAGACTTGGGTATGTTTATAGGTACTAGGGACACAGCCAGTAGACAGGGAAAGATTGAAGATCATTGAGTGGGTATGATAGAATCTGTGGAAAATACAGGATGGAATGGGATCACTTGAGTAGGCAGAGATGTTAGCGTTAGTAAGAAGTACTATCATCTCATTGTATAAGATGGGGTGAAGGAGATAATGGTAGAAGACTTATGAGCAATATGAGATGAGGAAGAAGGGAGAAAGGATCTCACGGTGAATAGCCTCATTTTATTTTCTTCATAAAATATGAAACAGGGTTTTTAGCTGAGAGTATTGGGGGAAGGAGATCCATGGATGGATTGAGGAGGGATGAAAAGGTTTGAAAGAGCTCTCCTGAAGAGTAGGATAGTGAGTTGATGAGGGAGATATAGAAAGATTACTTAGTAACAGTGAGGGTCCAGTTGAGATTGTGTAAAAAGAATTTGTAGTAGTCCCAGTCAAAATGATTGCATTATTTTCCCCTTTGTCATTCAGCAGCACATGTGTAGAACCAAAGAGAGAATGAACCAAGTTTGAGGCTTGGCAGGGCACAGTTGGTGAAATAATAAAGGAGACCAGGAACTAAAGAAAAGAGGACAGTGTAGAGCTGAATTGGTTCAGCAGTGGTTCAAGATGGGAAAAAAGAGGAGAGAGTATCTAGTATAACAGCAGTGGTGTGGGAGAGAATTGAGGGGTGAGGGGATTGGAGGTCATGGTGTGGATGAAGAGTAGGTTTATTAAGGGAAGGCAGAGGGAGAGATGGAACACCAATAGGTTATGATTTGTTAAGGGGATTTCACAGTTCTTGAACATGGAGGTGGTTTATTTGTGAGTGATAGCAAGATCTAGGGTATGACCACCTTTGTGTGTGGCTGAGATGGGGTGGAAGAATAGGTCTTGGGAAGTGTGAGGGAGGTCTGAGGGAGAGTCAGTATGTATGTTGAAGTCCATTATTGTGAAGACAGGAGTTGGAAAAAAGAGGAAAATTGCAACCCATGTATTGAACTCATTGAGGGTGGAAGGGAAGTGACCTGGAAACAGTAGATAGCAGCTATCAGGATTTTGATTGGATGTTAGAGATGAATAGCATGAACCTCAGAGAAGGAGAGGTTACTGAGTAAGAGAAGTAGGGATAGAACCTGGAAGTCGCAATGGGGAGCAAGACTCCCATCTTTGACCAGTGAACAGAGGGGAATGAGTGAAGGTACAGCAAATTCAGGCAGGGAGACTGTATCATCAACAGGGAGACAAGTTTCAGTAATAGAAGATGGAAGGAGTGGGAGAAGAAGAGATTTAGGATGAAGGAAAATTTGAAGGATGAAGGTAACGAAGGGCTTTAAAAGCCAAAAGGAGGTTATCGGATTTTTTTCCTGGAAGTAAATAGGGAAAAATAGGGAAAGTAAATAGGAAAAAACACACACACATAACTTGTTATTTAACAAGAGCAAACTGTTTACATCCACATATGGGAAGCTGATACCTGCTAATATAGTGAACTCTACCTACAGCAATGTCTAAAAGGGATATAGATAAATAGAGGGTGTGGGTATAAATTATGCAAAATGATGATAAAAATCCTTATTAAGGGACTGCAGTGGAAGAAGAGGAGAAAATGAAACAGAAAAGGGTAAATTACGCTACACAAAGAGACATAAAAACAATATACTAGAGGGAAAGAAGGGAGGGAGGTGACCATTATATGAGCTGCTCCCTCACTGGTTCTGGTGCAAGGAGGGAAGAACACAACCAGTTAAATATAGGACTCTATCGAGAAGTGTAATGTAATGGAATTTGGAGATGCCCCTGTATTGGCTTGGTTTTTGGGTTGAGTGTTAAAACCCAGAGCTTGTGAATCCCACTTGTGGGATGGACTTGTTGACATGAAGAGAGAGGGCTGAACTGGGAGGAGCCGTGAATTGGGAGAGAGGCCCAAACCTAGAGAAGGCCAGAAGGACTTTGGGAGAGCAGTATCCAGTATTGTGGAGCCTGAGTTGCTGAGAGAAAGACTGCTGAGGGCCCGCTATAGCTGCCCAGGACTTTCGGGAACTGTCATCCGGAGCTGCCGAGAACTGAGGAGGCATGGCTGTGATGCCAGTATTTTGTATGTCTGTTTTGATGTTGTTTTGCCAAATTCACCTGCTGATGAAGGACAGTGTTGTTGTTTCAGAGGTCCTGTTGGTTCAGAAGCCCTGAAGGAGGATTTTCTTGTGATATGTTTACAGAAATCCTGGAAGAGGGCCTTGCTGATGTTTTCAGGGGTTCTGGGACTGTTCTACAGGCAGAGAGTGACTTGATGAAGACACTGGCCATGGCTTTGT
>CM053586.1:304361590-304381371 GCA_028646515.1 Pseudochirops corinnae | reverse complement strand
GAGTCAGGAAGACCTGAATTCAAATTTTGCATTAGACACTTATTAGCTGTGTGACCCTGGGAAGGTCACCTCATTTTCCTCATCTATAAAATGGGGATCATAATAGCATATAATAGCACCTTTTTCCCAAGGTTGTTATGAGTATTAAATGAGATAATAGTTATAAAGTGCTTATTATTGTGCCTGGCACAAAATAATCACTATATAAATATTAGTTATGGTTATTATTATTTAAGGTTTTGTAGAGTCCTTTCAGAGAAATTCACTACGATATGAGTAAGAGATAAAAAAAAAATATTGCTGAGCAACAGTCATGGACTAGGTAAGCTTAAGTAGCTTAAGTTTATAATTAGTGAAAATCAGTATCATTTTGTGACTTTCTGCGTCAAAGCTGTCAGTGCAGAGTAAGAGGGTGGTGAGGATTCCAGAGTTAGTGATTAGTAAGAACAGTAATTGGTTTAGGTCAAAAGGAGGAGGGATTCTAAGTTAGTGATGAGTGCATTCTTGAAATGGCTGACCCCTGGGGTCCAGACTGGGTAGCAAACTGAGAGAAAGAAAAATAGGACAATAGGCAGGATTCCGTAGCTTTGATGTTACAGTGAGGACAAAAAAGCAGAATTGTCTGGTATCGAATAATTTTTTACTAATATTAAAGAAAAGAGGAATAAAAAATAAGATATGCTGTTAGAACTTGTTCAGTGGAATAAGCAATTAAATTCACAGGCAGCAGTCATCAAAAAGTGAATAAATTGAAAATTGGAGTAATTTTTTTTTCATCCAGAAGCAGCTGGTGATGCAGTGGATAGAGCACTGGGTTTGGAGTCAGGAAAATCTGAGTTCAAATTATGACTCAAACTCTTGGCATCTGTGTGATCCTGGGCAAGTCACTTAACCTCTTCTTTGCTTCAGTTTCCCTCATTGTTCAATGAGAATAATGATTCCTATCTTAAAGGGTTGTTGTGAGGATCAGATGAGATAACATTTATAAAAAGTACTTAACACAGTGCGTGGCATATAGTAAGCACTATTTAAATGCTTATTCCTTTCCCTTCTCCAACTTGGAGATTAAATAAAATGAAGGGCCTTCAGTGAAAACAGTTCTTCATTTTAAAGATTTATACCATATCAAGTTACTGAATAGTATTGTTCATGATGATCTTATAGTTCATTTGGCATCCAGATGCCCAAAGGCCTTATCAGAAATTTTGGCTTGAATGTTAAGGTCATAGAATCAAGATCCTGGTTGTAGGCCATAGGAGGAACCTCAGTGTTATTGATCAGTCAGCAAACATTTATTAAGCTCCTACTCTATGAGAGGTACTGGGGATACAAAAACAAAAATCAAGCAGTTCCTGAAATCAATAAACTTATATTTTATCAGGGAGACAACAGGTACTTAAGTACACACATACCAGATAAATACATGGTAAAGTTTTTTATTTCATGTAGAAGGTAGTGCTTGAGTAGAGCTTTAAAGGAAACTTGGAGTTCTAAAAAGAGGACGGGGTACATTTTGGGCATAGTTGAGAGCTAATAGAAAGAGTTTATTGAGTAGGCATTGTCAGACTGGCAGTTTAGAAAAGTCATTTTGGTAGGTATGTGAAAGATGGAGTTGGAATGAGTAGAGACTTGAGAAGAGGAGAGCAATAAGGCTATCACAGTGGTCCAGGCAAAGGGTAAGAGAAAATAGAGGAGTTCAGGATGATGTCAAGGTTTGCAAACCTGGGTGTCTGACAGTTGATGATGCCTTCAGCACCAAATAGGGGTATTTGGAAGAAAAGTGGTTCTTGAGTAAAGATAATGAACTCTGTTTTGGACATTATCTAATAGTTACATGTAGGATAAGAACTCTAGAGAGAAATGAGGGCTTACTGTGTATGGATTTGGGAATCATCCCCCAAAATAAAGATAATTGTCAGATCTTTGGGAGCTGATGAGTTCATTGAGGGAAATTGTATAGAGAAGACAGAAGCAAAGAAGGCCTAGAACACATCCTTGAGGAATACCTTCAGAGGGGGCAAAGAAGACTGAAAAGGAACCATCAGCCTTCAGGAAAGAGAAGCAAAGGAAGTCAGTGTCATAAATTCCCAGAAAGATGAGATTTTTGGGTAGAAGAAGCTGATCAATAGATCAGTGCTGCAAGAAGGTAGAAAAGGGTGAAGATTGAAAAAGGACCATTTGATTTGTCAGGTCACTTTGGAGAGGACACTTTCAGTTGAGTGGTGAGATTTGACCACAAAGGTACTTGAACTCGCTAAGCCAGTTTTCCTCATCTGTAAAATGAGAATAGTAATATTTGCACTGCCTATTTCATGGTATAGTAGAAAGAGCATTTTATGTAGAGTTAGAAATTCTTGGTTCAGATCCTGACTCTGGCCTCTTTTTGTTCCTTTTGTAACCTGTGAGCAAATTGCTTAACATCCCTGAGTACAAGTTTCCTCATCTGTGAAATGGAATTAATAATTGTACTGACTACTCCAGAGAGTAGTGTGTAAACTCAAACATACTATTTAAGTATGAATTATTATGTAACTTGCCCAAAGGTACAGAGCTGGTTACTTCTGATTCCCAGTCTAATGTTTTTCCTATCCAACCTATTCTATTATGCAGATACTCACCTTGAATGAGTAACAATTTTATTAAGCATAATGTTATCTCTTGGTAAAGAATGTTGATTACATTTATATTACTGTCTCCCTATAACCTCTAAATGAGTCAAACAGATTTTTAAGAGTAGTAGGTAGGTAAATTTGAAATAATTTCATTTTTGTGGTTAATTAAAACACTTTGTGAAAATATTGTTTAGTTATGTTTGCATCTGTGTTTGCACAGAAATGAGTGTTTAATTTGCTTATTGTAGAACAGTTTGATTTTATTATTGAAAAGTCTTAACCATATATCATGCAAATAAGTTTGTATCCTCTTGAGGAAATTACTTGTTTTTCTTTTTCTTCATATTATTCCAAAATACCAGCAGAGTTCATTTTCCAGAGAAATATTTTTGGAGTTTTGATTGTGAAGAGCTGTGGAATAGTGACAGAGACTTTCATTTCTCCCGGTTTTATAATCTTTTCAGACTTTAATTCTATACCAATTGTTTTCCTTGCATTTCAGTTACAGATGAAGATACAGTGAAGAGATATTTTGCCAAGTTTGAAGAGAAATTTTTCCAAACCTGTGAAAAAGAACTTGCCAAAATTAATACCTTTTATTCAGGTGAGCAGTATTTCTTTTTGGTACTTATACTTCAAGAAGAAATATTTGTGTGTAAGTTAAATCAGTATCTTTTATTTAGGTGCAACAGCTTTTCTTTCAAGTATTATACTTGAAGGCTAATTCTTCTGATAGGAAAAGAGAAGTTCTACCGTATCATTTAAATTGTCTACAGTTTCTAAATAGTATTGCACCCTTTTCGTTCTAAGTTCCTCATAGTTATACATTTAATAGATATTCAGCCATAGAATTTCATCAGTAGCATCCATTTTTCAATGGTCATGAATATAGTTTTTTCAATTGCCTCTGCATCTCTAGTCTAGATTACAAGAAGGTGCTGAAACCAAATAATTCTCTGATAATGAGAAGATATTTCCACAATATCCATCTTCTCACCCAATAAATAAAAGAACCAAAGGTTAGTTTGTGTTCATGTGTCTTGACTTTATTTGCATGAATTTTCTTTTCTATCGGAAAGGCTTGGTTTTCTAAGATAGGCATGGTGATGCAGTCTGTGCTGTCTGCTCAGGCTGGTGTATTGACCTTGTGATTCTCAGCTGTAGTAAGGCAAAAGCTGATGAGGTGTCCATACTAAGTCTCACCCCCCAAAAGGCTGAGCTCTCAAGAGCAGATGGCTACTAGGCACTGTGCTAAGCTTTGGGGAAGAGGGATGAACTTCCATAGGTCAGAAACAGAGAAAGTCAAAGTCACCATTCTGAGAATTACTTGTGTCAGGCCCATGAGTGGCTGCTGTACTTGCAGTCTGACCAAGACAGTTTCCTCTCTTCTTCTCCCCCTGCATTCTCCCCTTCCCCATGTTTCTTTCTTTGTATTAATCAGGCAGTGGTTCTTTTTGTCTTAGGCTCACTATTGATTTTTTCCTCTTTTTAATTGATGTGCAACTTTTAAGTCAGAGGAGATTGGTCACAAGCATATTGGAAATTTTTGTTGGTTTATTGCTGACTAAGATTGCTTTTATGCTCCTAATCACCATTTGTCCATATCCCCTTCTTTTTTCTCCATTCCAGCCATGGGAAGTTGGTCCAGACAGATTAGTCAGGGGGCCATGATGCATTAATCTAAGAGGGAAGTATGACAAAACAGCTCTGTTGCACTCTAACAGTAAAAATTCCCCCTTGTGTTCTACAGAGTAATTTCCATTGTAATTACCAAAGAGGTTAAATTGAATCAAAGCCATGTCTTCCCTGAAAAAGCTACACAATAGATCCTTGCCTTTTCCTCTCGCAAATACACATACTCTGTCTTCTCTGTTGATATCTTCTTGACCATTACTCAGTTGGCTTGGGTATTCAATTAAATTCTTCTGTAATATTAACGAACATTTATATTTTTCCTGTTTATAGTCATATTCTTTAGGTTCTAAGAACTAGAAAGAATTGGTATACTTCTTTTATTTTCATTTGTGCACAGAAAAATCCAGGGTGTGGTGAAAGCCCTTGTTATGTTAGACACATGTCAACTCTGAGCATATGCTTAATCTTAGGGGCTTTAAATTTTACAGTTAAAAATGAGAATAACAGACATTTTTAAACATGTACATATATTGTTCTAACTAAATCATGACCTTTACCCTAAACTTTCCTGGTGATAGTGTGACCAAGCAAGTTGCTGGAGTGACCATCACACAGAAAGAGTCCTTCAAAGTATGAATGAGAGCTAACCTGCACAGAACAATGCTCTGTATTCCACAGAGTCCAACCACTTACAGTTGTGGATTCATATCAGTAACACCAAATTGTCAGTGTACTACCACATAAACTATATCATATGTTTAAAACTGACAGTAGTTAAGAAGAGACAGACAGACAAATACACACACACACACACACACACACACACACACGCATGCATTTTTTGCCCTAGATGACCACCAAAGTCCCTTCCCAGATGAAATCCCATAAATGTTTCCAGGATTTCTGGAGGGTTGAAGGATAGTGAGAAAGTTGGCATTATACTGTTAACACTATTCAAGTATTTTTGGTAAGTCAAGAAAGGAAATATGGCATTTTATTTTAAAATTTAGTCATTTTTTTAACTTTAGGTCTCCTTTATTTCCAAGGTCTAGGGCTAATTTTTTATGGCCTTGTCATAGGCACATGTTTTTTGAGGTGATTCAACCCTTTGGTTTATGCATGCAAGCAGTACTATCAAGCCACCAGAATTCATATGGTATTTTTTTTTCTTCCACATCTAATAATATACCTTTAGAAAAAGAGTACTTTGTGATTACCTTACTTGCAGTCACTGTACATACAAACAGATATTGTCCCTTCCCATACCTTTTACCCATTTCATCTGTTTACCTAATCATGACTACCACTTATGCAAAAGTTGAAAAAAAGAAGAGAAAAGTTAAGGAAAAAATAATTCTCTTTATTTACTGAAACCCTTGCCAGTATAGGTGCTTTTGTGGCAACAAATAAACGGACCAGTAAATCCTAGAGCCTTAAGTCTTTGGATTCAGAAATAGAGGACGGAAAGAATCAGTGGAAAAACAGGAGCTGTTCAATTGAAATGACTTTCTTGAAAAAATCCTACCAGTCTAACTTGCCAGTATTACCCATCCCACTCCTGTGCACAATTGTTTTTCTGTCCAAGTTATCCGAATTTTTTTTCAGTGTAATTCATTACATAGATTCATTTTAGATTGCAATCATCCTCTTAAAAAAATATCACTAGAAAGGTTATGGGTTTTTGTTATCCATGTGGAATGCCAAATGGAAGATTTTATATTTGATTTTAGAAGCAATAGGGAGTCACTGGAGTTTATTAAGTAGAGGCATGGTCATACCAGTGCTTCAGGAAAATCATTTGGTGGCCGAATGGAGAATGAATTGGAGTGGGGAAATTTGAGACAGGTATACCAGCAGGTTACTGAAGTAATGAAGGCATGAGATGAGGAGGGCTTTTACTAGAGTGGTGGCATTGTCAGAGGAGAGAAGGGGGCAAAGGTGGAATGACAAGCCTTGACAATAATTGGGGTCTGACAGATAGTGAAAAGTCAAGGAAGACACTTAGGTTATGAGCCTGAGGGTCTGAGAGGATTGTGTTGTCCTCTAGAGTAATAGGGAGGGTTTAGAGGGAAAGATAACCACCTCAGTTTTGGACATGTGAAGTTTAAGATGTCTATTGGACATCTAGTTCAAGATATCTGAAAGGCAATTGGAGATCTGAGATTAGAAGTCAGCAGAAAGTTTGGGGTAGGGTAGGTGGACTTGAGAGTTGTCAGTATTAATTAAATTAATTAAATACATGGGAACTGATGAGATCACCAAGTAAAGTAGTATGGAGGAGGAGAGAAGAGGACCTGGAATAGAGCCAGAGCCCTGAGAAGCATCTATAGTTAGAGAATATGTCTGGGAAAGGATCTAGCAAAGGAGACTAATAAGAAGTGGTCAGAGAGGAGGAAAACCAGGAGAGAGGGCTATCCTAAAAACCTAGATTGAAGAGAGTATCAAGGAGGAGAGAGTGATCAATAGTATCAAAGGCTGACAAAAGGTTGAGGAGAATGAGCGTTGAGAAAATGCAACCGGATTTGGCAACTAAGAGATCATTGATGATTTCAGAGAGAGCAGTTTTGGTGGAATAATGAAATTGAAAGCCAAATTTTATATGGGTTAAGAGGAGAGTGTGAGGAGAAAAAATGGAGGTACCTATTGTAGATAACCTTCTGAAGGAGTTTAGCATAAAGGGCAGAAGAGATATAGGACAATAGTGGGGACAGAAGGATTGAATGGCAGCTTTTGAGGATGGGGAGACCATGGGCATGTTTGTAGGTAGTAGAGAGCAGCCAGTAGATAGGGAGAGATTGAAAGTAAGTGATAGAATGGGTATGATTGAGAAAGCATTTTATTGGAGGAGACAGGATGGAATGGGAATGGAATTTGATCACTTGAGCAGGTAGAAGAATTAGCCCTTATAAGGCATAAGGCTTCTTCATTGAGTAGGAATGAAGGATGAAATAGTGGCAGAAGACATATGAGTGATCTAAGAAAAGGGAGAAGAAGAAGCTCACAATGAATGACCTCAATTTTTTCATGTAAAATGGGGCAAGGTTCTCACTTGAGAGGGTTACGGGAAGGGAAACCATGGGAGGTTTGGAGGAATTTCTGTGGAGTATAGGTTGAATTGGTGAGGACAGTATAGTAAGATTGCTTACCAGCAGTGAGAGCCTAGTTAAAGTTGTATAACATAAATTTATAGTGGATCCAGTTAGAAGAGTTATATGAGGCGGGGTGAAGCCAAGATGGCAGAGTAGAAACAGGACTTCTACACGGCTTTTTCTTCTACTTCCTCCAATGCATGTAAAAATGACTCTAAACAAACTTAAGAGCTACAGAACCCACAAAGTGACAGAGAGAAACAAATCTCCCACTGAAGGAAGTCCAGCAAGCCGGCAGGAAGGGTCCATTGCAGCCCACTGGTAGCCAAGGACAGTCATAACTGAGCCATGGTTTTAGCTCCAGGGCAGCCCAGACCCGTGGCAGCCAGAGCAGGCTTCATGAGAGTAAATCACCAGCAGCTGTAGCAGTTTCCAGACTTCTCAATCCACAAATGCCAAAGACAAAGTAAAAGGTCAGTGTGGAACTTTCTTGGAATAGGGGGAGCGTGATCTGGCTGCTACCCCTGGGGTGAGAAGCAGAAGAGGTCCGGTGGCTGCTTCTGGAGCTCCTGGCCTGCAGATTGTAGGGAGATCAAGAGACCATTCAGAGAGTAATTGCTTTAACCTGCTTGAATCCAGATCGTGGTCTTGGGTGGTGGTCCTAGGGTATGTGAACAGTGAGCTAGAGTGTGTTGAGGCTATAGTGAGGGCACCCATCTAATAGCTCAATCAGCTGCGAAAACTCCAGCGATTTGAGACATAGCTCTCTCTATTCTGGAAGCAGAGTTCTACCATGATAAAGAGCTCAAAAGTCAAGTAATTGGCTGCCAATATGAGCAAGCAACAGAAGCACAAACAGGCCACAGAATCCTTTTTTGGGGACAAAAAAGATCAAGGCATGGAGCAGGAGGAAGACATTGAAGTCAGAACTCCTGCATCAAAAGCCTCCAAGAAAAATATGAACTGGGTACAGGCTATGGAGGAACTCAAAAAGGATTTTGAAAATCAAGTAAGAGAAGTGGAGGAAAAATTGGAAAGAGAAATGAGAATGATGCAAGAAAATCATGAAAAGCGAGTCAACACCCTGCTAAAGGAGACCCAAAAATATCCTGAAGGAAATAACACCTTAAAAAAGAGACTAACTCACATGTCAAAAGAGGTCCAGAAAGCCAATGAGGAGAAGAATGCCTTAAAAAGCCAAATTTGCCAGATGGAAAAGGAATTTCAAAAGCCCACTGAAGAGAATAATTCCTTCAGAATTAGATTGGAGCAAATGGAAGCTTATGACTTTATGAGAAATCAAGATACTATAAAACAGATCCAAACAAATGAAAAAAATAGAAGGCAATGTGAAATAACTCATTGGAAAAACCACTGACCTGGAAAATAGGAGAAATAATTTTAAAATTATTGGTCTACCAGAGAGCCATGGTCAAAAAGAGTCTAGACACCATCTTTGAAGAAATTATCAAGAAAAATTGCCCTGATATTCTAGAACCAGAGGGGAAAATAGAAATTGAAAGAATTCACAGATCACCTCTTGAAAAAGATCACAAAAAGGAAACTCCTAGGAATATTATAGCCAAATTCCAGAGTTCCCAGGTCAAGGAGAAAATACTGCATGCAGTGAGGAAGAAACAATTTGAGTATTGTGGAAACACAATCAGGATGACACAAGACCTAACAGCTTCTCCATTAAGGGATTGAAGGGCTTGGGATATGATATTCCAGAGGTCAAAGGAGCTAGGACTAAAACCAAGAATCACTTACCCAGGGGCAGCTAGGTGACACAGTGAATAAGGCACTGGCCCTGGAATCAGGAGGACCTGAGTTCAAATCTGACCTCAGACATCTACCACTTACTAGCCATGTGACCTTGGGCAAGTCACTTAACCCCCAATAACCCTACCTTCCCCCCTCCAAAAAAAAGAATCACCTACCTAGCAAAACTGAGTATAATGCTACAGGGGAAAATACGGTCATTCAATGAAATAGAGAACCTGAGCTGAACAGAAAATTTGACTTTCAAATACAAGAATCGAGAGAAGCATGAGACGGTAAACAGGAAAAAGAAATCATAAGGAACTTATTAAAGTTGGACTGTTTACATTCCTACATGGAAAATCGATAATTGTAACTCATAAGATTTTTCTCAGTATGAGAATATCTGAATGGAATATATATGTATATATATGTATGTATACATACATACATATGTATGTATAGGAGGATGTATGTGTGTATAAATATATATGTGTGTGTGGGCATTTGTATGTTCATGTATACATAGACAGAGGGCACAAGATGAGTTGAATATGAAGGGATGATATCTAAAAAGTAAAATTAAGAGATGAGAGAGGAATTTATTGGGAGAGGAAGAAAGGGAGCAATAGATTAGGGTAAATTATCTCATATAAAAGAGGCAAGAGAAAACTGTTACAGTGGAGGGGAAGAGCAGGAACGTGAAAGGGAATGGGACAACCTGCTTCTCATTGAATTTGGCCTAAGGAGGGAATAACATACACACTCAATTGAGTATCTTACCCCACAGGAACATAGAGGAGTAGGGGAGAAGAGGGGAGAGAATAGAAGGGAGGGCAGATTGGGGGAGAGGGTAGTTAGAAGCAAACATTTTTGAAAAGGGATAGGGTCAAAGTAGAAAATAGAATAAGTGGGGGGTGGGATAGGATGGAGGGAAATACAGTTAGTCTTTCACAATATAAGTACTATGGAAATGATTTGGGTAACTACACATGTACAATCTATATTGAATTGCTTATCTTCCCAGTGGGGGTGGGTGAGGACTTCCTTCCTCAGGGAAGGAGAAAAAAATCTGGAACTCAAAAGTTTTCAAAACAAATGTTTAAAAAAATTTTTTTTGTATGCAACTGGGAAATAAGATATACAGGTACTGTGGTATAGAAACCCATTTTGCCCTACTAGAAAGTTACGGGGGGAAAGGGGGAGGATGGATACAAGAGAGAACAGACTGGGGGAATGGGGTATTCAGTAGGCTTGGTATTTTGGAGTGGGGGATAGGGGAAGAACGGGGACAGAAAAAATTGTAACTCAAGATCTTGTGAAATGAATGTTGAAAATTAAAAATAAATAAAGTTTTTTTAAAAAGATGAGTTACAGGACTTTTCCTATCATTTTCCAACAGCACTTGTATAGGAGCAAAAGCAGCAGATTATGGGAGTGATCCAAGGCTGAAACTTGGCAGAGTGCAAGTGGCAAAATCATAAGGAGGCCAGGGATTTGAGAAGAGAATAGTATAGACTTAAATTGGTTCACCAAGGGTTCAGGATGGGTAAAAGAAAAGAGAGTGGCTAGTGCAGAAGAGCTGGTATCAGAGAAAATTGAGGGGTGTAATGCCAAGCAAAGGCAACTTCCAAGGTGCAGATTACCAGCATAGTAAACCCCATTTATTCAGCAAAACATTCACAGAACAGAGAAAGTCAAAATACAGTGTAATTTGTTCATTTAGGAAGTAAGTTCTCAATTCATTTGCAAAGAATCAAGGTCCAAATATCCCACCTCTGGCCAGTACATTAGTCAAAGTAGTCCACTCTTGGGCAGTACATTTAGTCAGTCAGCAAAGTCTGTCCTCTCAAATGGACAATTAGTCTCCAGTCATAAACAAAGTACATTCATTTGGTTAATCACAGAGCACAAAAAACTCAAGGGCTTCCCACCCCTGAATCTCAAAAGGGGCAGGAGAGCACAAGAGATCATCCACCCTTAAGTTACAACAAGGTTAAGATATCATCTCAGCATTGAATACCCAAGGAAAGGCCCTTAACTTTCATCTTCACTCTAGGCAAGCCCTCAGCAGTCTCAGTTCCTGGGGAGACAAGGCTCAACAAAGCCATAGCCAGTGTCCTCATCAAGTCACTCTGTGCCTGTAGAACAGTCCCAGAACCTCTGAAAACATCAGCAAGGCCCTCTTCCAGGATTTCTGTAAACATACAACAGGAAAATCCTCCTTCAGAGCTTCTGAACCAGCATCAAGGTTCCAGGACCTCTACAACAGCAGCACTGTCCTTCACCAGCAGGTGAATCTGGCAAAAACATCAAAACAGACAAAATACTGGCATCACAGCCATGCCTCCTCAGTTCTTGGCAGCTCCGGGTGGCAGTTCTCAAAAGCCGTGGGCAGCTCCAGTGGGCTCTCAGGAATCTTTCTCTCAGCAACTCAGTATCCACGATACTGGATACTGCTCTCCCAAAAGTCCTTCTGGCCTTTTCTAGGCTTGGGCCTCTCTCCCAATTGACAGCTCCTCCCAGTTCAATCCTCTTCACGTCAACAAGTCCATCCCACAAGTGGGATTCACAAGTTCTGGGTTTTAACATTCAACCCAAAAACCAAGCCAATACAGGGGCATCTCCAAATTCTGTTACCATTACAAGGGGTAATGTGATTGGAGATTATGGTGTAGATGAAGAGGAGTTTTAAGTAAGGGTAGGTTAGGAAGACAAGTGGAAAGCCAGTAGATTATGGTTGGATAAGGAGGGTTTATAGGTCTGCATAGAGATGGTGCATTTGTAAATGATGGCAAGATCAAGGGTATGACCATCTTTGTGTTTGTTTAATGTGAGATGGAGGAGTAGGACATGCGAAGTGAGTAGGCTGAGGAGCTGATTCGTTAGGGTGTTTGAGAAAGAGTCAGTATGTATGCTGAAGTCTTCTAATGTGAGGGCTGGAATTGGGGAAGAGAGAAAAATTATTAGCCATATACTGAATTCATCAAGGAATAAAGTAGATGGCCTGAAAGCCTACGGATAACAACTACCAAGATTTTGATTAGGTGATAGAGATAAATAAAATGAACCTCTAAAGAGGAGAGACTACTGAGTGATAGAGGTAGAAAGAGAACTTGGAATAGTTAGGGGGGAGCCGAGAGTATTCTAATTCCCCTAACACTCAACCATTGATGCAAGGGGAATGAGTGAAGATATAGCCATTAATGGAAAAGTTGTCTAAAGAGAATGTGTCATCAAAACAACCAGGTTTCTCTAATAGCTAGAAGAGGGAAGGAACATGAGAAGAAGAGATTTAGAATGAAAGGATGTTTGTTGTGTATGGAACCAGCATTCCAGAGGACATAATGGAAGGGCATGGTAGTGTTTGATTGGAGAATGGGAGAGTTTATGAGGAAGAGAATAGGAAAGTGGATGGTAGAGGATGGAGAAGGGGTTTAGTTGATGACCTGCAGGATTCAGAATCACTGTTATGTGTAAAGTATCATCCGATGTGAGACTGTTCATCACTGGATGGAAGGCACCATTCCTTTTCCCCTAAGGAGGCTAGATATTGGATTTTAGACAAGTGAAGCATGAGATGAAACACACAATGTCAAATGGTTATATGGGAAACCCCATTTCATTACTTTTCTCCCCTCTGAAGGCTGTAGATTAGGCAGTAAATAGCACACACAGTAGGAGAAGGAATTTGAACCTGTGCAACAGAAGGAATCCCTCTTCCTTGAGAGAGAGGCACAGCAGGAACTGTAAGGCCTGAGGTCAAGAGGAAAGGTTGCCTCTCTTTGTACTCAAGGTTTTCTATTGTTGGTAGGACAGGCTAGCTGCAGGAGATAGAAGTTGCCTTGTTCTGGTTCAGATAGAAATCAGCCCAGCCCAGTCCCTTGCTTCTGTCCCTCAGAGGCACATCCCAAAGGAAGGTCTTATCTCCTCTTCTCACCTGATACTGCAGATCAGGTGATACAGAAGGAAGTCATAGATTCCTGACCCAGTAGGATATTCCTTGGGGACAATGTGAAAGTTGCTTGGCCCCTTGCCACCTTCCCTCAGGGTGAACATTCAGCAGGAAATGGAAGGCAAATGTATTAGATTGTGGTGTATGATTCATAGCCATGTATCATCCTCATGAGAATATTGACATTAAAAAGATGGGTTTTTGCATCAATCTGCAACTTACAACCATTGTGAACACTCGTGTGTAATTTTCTACTTATTTTATCTTGCTGCAGTCTTTCTTTGTAATATTCAGTCAACATTTTCCACTCAAACTCTGGGAAGTAAAGTGTAAGACAAACTTCAGACTTTTTCTTGTTTACTAAAGCCCTAGAAAAATTGTGCACCTCTGACACTTGACACATTTACTAGCTGTGTGACCTTGGGCAAGTCACTTAACCCCAGTTGCTTTGCCTTCCCCCCTCAAAAAAAAAAGGGAAATAGAAAATTTGTACAAACCAGGGCAAAAGCCCTATAGGTTTTGGTTGCTTAGCATTTACTTTTCAAGTGTTCTCCATTTGAAATTTCTCTCTCTTTATAGAAAAGCTTGCAGAGGCTCAGCGCAGGTTTTCTACTCTTCAAAATGAACTTCATTCCTCATTGGATGTACAGAAAGAAACTGTTAGTGTCTCTACACTTCGAAAGCGCAGAAGTCCAGTTTTCCACCTGTCCCATGAAAAACGTGTTCAACATAGGAACATTCGAGACCTTAAACTGGCCTTCAGTGAGTTCTACCTCAGTCTTATCCTGCTGCAGAACTATCAGGTATAACAAGTTATTAATTATTTGAGAACTGTTCTGGAATAAGGTACCCCTAAATAAAAGGAAAAATTCAGTTGAACAAAAATCACATTTGTGTCAAACAAATAAGGAAATAATGAACTCACAAAATCTGAAAATACAACTGAGTCATCAGAAATGAGCAAAAGGCAGTATAATAACATGACTTCAGCAGTTTTTCTTGGCCAAATTTTTTATAAGAAGTTTTATACTAAATTCATATATTTCTATATGTAAATGCTTTTTAATCCCATTTTGTCTTTGTTTCTGGAAGTTAGCTATGATGTTGATAAGTTGGATTCAGATAAATAAAGACGTAGTTACCATGCCTTGCAAGGTTATGTTGCATTTTTTTTCCTTCTCCTAACAAACAACACGACCTCACTTCATTCTTCCCAAAGGCTTTTGAGCGTGTCTCAGCTGAAACCAGGAATGCAAGAGCTAAAGTGTCGGTTCTCCTTTTTCCAGCCTTCAAAATGAATCATCCTCCAACTTGCATTACCCTTTAATGTATCATTGATTGTCTCTTCAGGCTATACTATAACTGTGCTAAAATTTTAGACCTTGAGAAAAGAAAGTAAAGAAAATAGGTCATACTGAATATGGGTAAAATATCATGGTTAACAATTAAAATGTACCCCATGCTGTTTGACATTTGGAGCTATGAAAAAGCTTTACTGCAACAAATCCCATAATAGAGAAACACAGGTTTTTAATAATTTTTGTTTATTCATGGATTTAAATAAATAACAACATAAATAATATTTTTAAAATGAATGCCTGCTCTTTCTCTGGTTTACACTGAGGAACATTTAAATGAAAAAAGTCTTCACTGGTTGTTGAAATTGGTTTAAAGGGTATATATGTATGAGTTTATTATTGTGGTTATGTAATCAGTGTAGAGGTTCTTTATGGAGCTATATATTACAAATAAATTTCATTAAATATGAAAAAGAATTTATTTACATTTCACCTTCCAAAGAGAGAAATGAGGTGACAAAGCAACCATTTTCATCCTCAAATGTTCGCATGACATAGTGAATGAAGTACTATGCTAACAAGTTGGGAGAACATGGACACAGTATAGTTCTGCAGCAATTGCTTAGATAAAAGCTTCTTTAAGGTAAGGTATGTTTTTGAATATTTTTCTTAATTTTGAAATAATATGCATGTGATCAGCTTGGAGGATATTTATACAAGTCACTAAACAAAGTTAACAAGTTTTACTGAGAATGGAGTTTGAGTTGGATAAGAATGTCAATTATAGGGAAAAGTTTTGCAAAGGAGTGATAAGAAGAATGGAAGTAATGGGCATGAGAGTTTTAGCAATTTGGCAATGAGAAAAAAGGGAAGAAGAAAAGATATACTTAATCTTTAAACATAGGAAACGCTAGAACATATTTAAAGATAAAAAGGAAGATGTCAGTAAATATAGTATAAATGATGCATTGCTAAATATGTAATTTTTTTAAAATTACCCATTGCTCAGAATTACCTCTTAGTATATTCCTCCACAAATGTCAACAGGTGAGATTTAACTAGTTCTGATTCTCTTAAGATGAAATAGGGAATCAAAATTTATGCAGTAATTTTAAAAATTTAGCCAACAATGCATTTTTAAAATCCAGTGAATTAAAATAAGTTTTAAAAATAAAATAATGCTGCAGAAATAAGTGTTACAGAAAACTAATGTTTAATCAGCTTCTCTGTAATAAATTCCTGTTATTTTCTTCACAGTAGCTGTTATAAACCTTTTCTCCTCTCCTTAAGTCGCAAACATCAAGCCTGCTCTTCCTTTTTTAGCAAATGATATTTATTGCCTACTTCGTTGAGGATTTGAGGCTACCTGATATGAACTTTATTGTCTTTCCTCATCTGCACTTTAAAGCATCATCTTTTCCTCTTTCTTTCTGAGTTGGCTTCTCCTTAAAATACCTTCCTTCCAAACCTCTGTCTGATATTTTCCCTGATCCACTGATACCTTTCCAGCTGGAAGTGAGGCTTCCTTCTTCCCAGACTAACTTGAGTTTAACCTTTCCTATGCGTTTCATCATTTTCTCATTTGTATTATAATTACTTTTGTGCAGGTACCACCCCGCTAATAGATTTGAGGGCAAGAGCTATGTCATTCTTCATTTTACTCAGTGCTTTGCCACATAATTAATACCTAATAAATATTGGGTTGGTTTGCTTTAGATTGAAATGACATCAGATCCTACCTGTTCTGGGGGGGGTGGAGGGGCATGGTTCTAGATGTGAGGAAACTAGATGTGAGAAATGAGACATTAAAAAAAACTTAATTTTAAAAAAACTTGGTGGAATGCTAATTTGGTTAATATGTTGAACTGATATTTCCTGTTTGGCACTAAGCAAATCGTTTAGTGACTTTGTTCCTTACTTTTCACTTAACTAAAAGCCACCATCTTGGTCCATTCCTCAAAGGAATATTTGGGGAATGGGGGAACAAGACAGCTTTTGTAAAACTTCTGAGATGTTTAGATATAATATGTTACATAGTTTTATACAGGAAAACTCAATTTTGATAGTTATAAAAGGTAAATATTACATGGGAGTACCTCAGATTTTTAATATATAGCATAGATAAAAATATACAAGTATTTTTTCTATACTTTCTAATTTATAGATATATGCCTTCATTTGTTTCTGTTATTAAGTGTTACCTCCCAGTTGAAGAAGTTTAAATAAAGCATATTAATGCTGAATGTGACATTCATTTTTGTTATTACTATGTATTTATGATATACCTAGGTCTCATGACTTCCCAGTAATTGAAGAAAAAAACTCACCACTAAAAGAAAGACCTTTTTTAACATAATTATATTTAGTGCTAGCTCCAAAGGAAGTATAGAAAATTATTGATAGGTTAAATTGTTTTCAATTGTACTACTTCATATTTTTATTGGAATTTAGGTCATTTATTTAAATTACATATGTCATCCCTTGTATCATTTTAAGACACCTTCCCTCCCCCACATAAACATATACTCTATTTCAACTATACCCCATTTCCATTGTGTATGGACAGTGATATCACACTGAACTTTAATTGTAACAGTAATTTTGTTTTAAAGGAGACAAAGGGTTAAGCTTTATAGATATATTTCAGTAAAATTATTTTTCTGGAACCACAGAAGAGTATTAGGCCTGAAATGATCATTTTCTTGTATTTTTCATTTCGACTTTATGAAAAAGAAAAAATTACTGTCCCAGGGCAAGGACTAACTTTTTTTTCTAACAGAAAGTAATTAAGTCTTGTGCCTGCATTAATATAGGCTGTTATCACATTGGTTTATTTCCATTTTATTTTCTCCATTATTTTCATTTCCTTCTGTATTTTAATCTTTAATACTGTTCCAAATAGAACGATAATGAAAAGGTAGCTTCAAGAGAATCATGGAAGAAGCTCTCTTAATGTGCTTTTGTCCTGTCCTCTAGTAAATTTATTTGTTTTAACATCAGGTATATAAACCTAAATTTTATTTTAAGGAAAATAAAAACTTCTCTTTTACCCAGTCCCCTCCATTATAAAAAATGTTGTTACTCCATATTCCACTAATAATCTATTTGTTCAGTTATATATATGTATAGATATGTAGCTATCTGTAGATAATGCAGCATTGTTTCAGTGGGTGATTCCTACTGTTATACATTCCCAGAATTTTTAAGTTGGAAGTATCCATCTAGTCCAACTCAACTCCAAAATGAATCTCTACTATTAGTGTAAAGAAATGACCATCCAACTTCTGCTTAAAGATGTCCAGTGAAGAAAAATCGACTAACTTTTGAGGTAGCCTATTCTACTTTAGGAAAGATAGCTCTAATTTGCTAACAACAAGCATAAATTTGCCTTTTTGCAGTCTTCACCCATTGTTCTGAGTTATGGTCTTAGGTGCCAAATGGAGCAAATCGAATCCTTTGTCTGTGTGACAGCCATTCAGATATTTAAAGACAGATAGCACTCTTCCTCCTCATCTACCAAGTCTTCTGTTCTTTTTGTTCTTTCTCCAGTTCCTTCAACTGTTCCTCATATAGTATGAGCTCAAAGCCCTTTCCCATTCTGGTTACCCTTATAATGCTGTGCAGCATTACGATTTCTCTTCATCATTCTTCTAGCAAATTTCTCTCCTTTAACTTCCTTTCCTTACTGGAAACAAAATGGTTGTTTGTTGGAAATAACAATGGCAAAATGGATAAGCTGAAACAATTTCTTCTGTCCTCTTTGATGGTATGGTATGGTATGGCATAACAATACGCTATACTTTTTTTTCCTTTTAAAGAATTGTGCCTATTAAAGGCAAAGAGACTGATAAATGTGTCACTTTAAAGGCAAAGGGTCTGACAAATGTGTCACAGTAAGTAAGTCCGAAATATTATCTAAAGATATCCTTTATCAACAAATGTCTTATTTCTTATTCTCGTGCTGTCAGGGAGATGACCCAGAATTCTTGAAGGCTGTGCCAGTAGAGCTCGAATTCTAGAAAGTTCTGCCATGTAGGAATAATTTTAAGAACAGATGAATACAATTTGGAACTATGTCCAAAGAGCTATAAAATTGTGTATACTCCATTGCTAGGTGTGTAACCCAGAGAGATTTTTAAAAAAGAAAAAGGAAAAGGACCTATTTGTACAAAAATATTTATAGCAGGTCTTTTTGTGATGCCTAAGAATTGGAAGTTAAGGGGGATACCCATCAATTAGGGAATGGCTGAACAAACTGGTATGTTATTGTGATGGAATATTATTGTGACGTAAGAAATAACAAGCAGGATGATTTCACAAAAACCTGGAAAGACTTACATGAACTGATGCAAGATAAAGTGAACAGAACCAGGAGAATATTGTACACAGTAACAGGAATATTGTATGATGAAGAACTGTTAATGACTTAGCTATTCTCAGCAATATGATGGTCCAAAACAATCCCAAAGGACTTGTGATGAAGCATGTTATTCACCTCCAGAGAAAGAACTGATAGTGTTTGATTACATACTAAAGCATGCTATTTTTCACTTTCATTTTTTTATTCAAGCTTTCTTATATCAAATGACTAATATAGAAATGTTTTACATTATTGCACATATATTACTTAGATTGCTTATCATCTCAGGGAAGGGAAAGGGGAGAATGGAGAAATAGAATTTGGAACTCAAAACTTTAAATAAAAATGTTAAAAATTGTTTTAACGTGTAATTGGGGGAAAAATAAAATGCTATTTTTTTTTTTTAAGCATAGATAGATGATAGACTATGCCTGCCATTTGAAACCTAAGTGTGGAGAGACTCATTACAAAATTGTCAAACACCAAAACAGTCAAAAATAAAACCCTCCTCTGCTTCAACCATGACAATAATTGTGAATAATAAAAAAGAACATAAGGTGCAGAGTCTTCTATAAATATTAATTGTTGGTAGCCTTAACGTTTGTCTAACGACAAGATGGTTGACATATTTGGAAGAACCTAACGATATCCAAGATGATGTTCTTACTAGAAATCAAACTAGGAGATCTAAAAATATTGCCGCTATATGAAAGGAATATTTATAGTTCTCACACTGATAGAATAAAAAAGTGGACAGTTTCATCATACAGTTAAAGGTAATAAGAAATATCCTTTCATGAGACGTTTTATCACCTTGTCTTTTAGTAGTCATTATGAGCCATATGCAAACAAAGATTTGAATATTTTTGTGTACTTAAATCTCTTTTTTTTGCCTTGTTAATCACATCCTTAGCATATAGACCTAGTAGTAAGATTACAGGATCAAAGGGTATGAACAAATTTGGAGCTCTTACTAATACCATTTTTGATTTCCAATAAGATTATGCCAATTTATAGTTCAACTACCAATGTTATAAGAATATCTTTTTATAGTTCCATGAGCATTGAATC
>CM053586.1:304332191-304361090 GCA_028646515.1 Pseudochirops corinnae | reverse complement strand
CAACTACCAATGTTATAAGAATATCTTTTTATAGTTCCATGAGCATTGAATTGTATATTTTAAATAACTGCCAAATTAACAAACATAAAGTGATACCTTAACTTTTTTAATTTGTATTTCTCAGATTATTAGAGAATATGAATACTTTTTTCAATTTATCTTTCATAGTTTGTATTTATTTCAAGGACTGCCTATTCATATCTCTTTGTCTGTTGTACTTATACAAAGAATGGATCTTCCTCTTATGTGTTTCTATCATACGTTTTTATATGCTATAGCACCCTTTTATCAGAAATGTTTCTAACAAAGACTTTTTTTCTGGCTCTTTTTTTTTCTTTGTTGTTCTAAAGGTATTCCTTTTTGTTCTGCAAAACTGATTTAAATATAATGAAATAATTTATCTTGTCTCCCATAATTTCTTCACTTTAAATAGTAGATAAAACATAAAAACTTTTTCTTCATAAGGAAATTAATTCCCCATCTTAAGGGATATTGGACTACAACCCTCATTCCAGGTTATAAATGTTCAATATGATTTATCCTATACCATGCTCTATTAAGTTATTTGTCATGTCATAAGGAAATAGAGTTTACCAATAAGTCACATCCCAATCCAAAGGACATTGAATACGGTTCCTGTATTTTATGCTCCTCTCATTAAGTACAAAAATTTTTACTTCCCTGCTTTCCCCCTGTGTTGCTCTGGAATGCCCTTTTTCTCTGTACTGTTCCCCACTCTCTTTTTGCCCTTTTCTTTTCAGCTATTCCTTTTTAAATCATATTTTTGATCAGATTTCCATATTTAATCATATCATCGATAATTGTTATATTCCTGTTTCTTCCTCTTTTCCCCACTCCCCATGGTCTTCCATAAAATTACTTACTAGAAAGAATAGTCCAAATAATGTAAGTACTGTGATTAATGAAACATCGCTATTTCCTTTTGAGTTGGAACTTAACCCTGTCAGATTTGTTTGTTATAGTGTGAAAATTCTATTTCATCTCCTTTTAGATTAGTGGAACTTAGAATATTTTCTCTCATTTTTTCTTTTAGAATCTGAACTTTACAGGGTTTCGTAAAATCCTCAAAAAGCATGACAAAATGCTGGAGACATCTCGTGGAGCAGATTGGCGAGTGGCCCATGTGGAAGTGGCACCATTTTATACATGCAAGAAAATCAACCAGCTCATCTCTGAGACAGAGGTACAATGATTCTCCTTTCTGCACCAGATATTCTCAGTCCTGTGTGTTGTCTTCTGTCTGACTTCTTGCTGACTTTGGACCATGTTCCATAACTCTTTGGGTCTCAGTTTTCTTGCCTTTAAAATGAGGGAGTTGAAACTGCATAACTTTTAAGGTTCCATATGAGTCAGGCATGCTGGGATCATCTTTGTATGCGTTTTGTAATTAGAAATGTGGTGATTTCTAACTTTGATTGCATATATTTTCCTTATGAATTTTTTATTTTTTTTTGCTTCACCAGTTAACATCTGCATTGTCACAAATTAGCACAAAATTTAGGTCTTGCTTTATACTTTAAACATTTGTCATGTGAGTATGATGAACTTTATGTATTTTTCTAGGCTGTGGTGACCAATGATCTTGAAGCTGGAGATAGACAGAAGGCCATGAAGCGTTTACGGGTTCCTCCTTTGGGAGCAGCTCAGGTTAGGATTTATCACCAACATTTTTGTCTCTTAACTGATATAATTTATTTCTAAACCAAACTGTTTAGTTGTAAAAATATGTTTACTGCGTAACATTTTTGTATTCTCTTTTAGCTCAGGATTTCAAAGGCCTAGGATTACAATCAATTAATCCTGACTGAAAAGACATTTATTTTTTTTTCCTAACTTATTTATTTTTTGTTTACAACATTAGGTTCCACAAACTTATGAGTTCAGAATTTCCTCCCCATTCCTCTCTTCCCCCTCCCCAAGACAGCATGAAGTCTGATGTAAGCTCTACATATACATTCACATTAAACATATTTTCACATTAGTCATGTTGCAAAGAAGAATTATAATCAGTGGGATGCACCTCAAGAAAGAGAAAACAAAATAAAACAAAAAAGAGAGAGATCAAATAGTATGTTTCCATCTACATTCAGACTGTAATTATTTTTCTGGATGTGGATAGCATTTTCAATCATGAGTCTTTTGGAGTTGTCTTAGCACCTTGCATTGCTGAGAAGAACCAAGTCTGTCAAAGTTAGTCATCACACAATATGGCTGTAACTCTACAGTGTTCTGCTGGTTATGCTCCCCTCACTCAGCATCAGTTCATATAAATGTTTCCAGGTTTTTCTGAAATCCTCTTGCTCATCATTTCTTAAAGCACAGTAGTATTCCATTACATTGATATACCACAACTTGTTTAGCCATTCCACAGTTCCCTCAATTTCCAATTCTTGGCCACCACAAAAAGAGTTGCTATAATTATTTTTGTACATTTAGGTCCTTTTCCCATTTGTATGATCTCTTTGGGATACAGCCCTAGAAGTAGTATTGCCGGGTCAAAGGGTACACACATTTTTATAGTCCTTTGGACATAGCTCCAAAGTGCTCTTCAGAATGATGGGATCAGTTTCCAATTCCACCAACAATGCATTAGTATTATAGTTTTCCCACATCTTCTTCAGCATTTATAATGTTCCTGTTTTGACATGTGTGATGTGGTACCTAATAGTTGTTTTGATTTGCATTTCTCTAATCAGTAGTGATTTAGAGCATTTTTTCATATGACTCTTTAATTTCTTCCTCTGAAAATTGCCTGTTCATATTCTTTGACCATTTATCAATTGGAGAATGACTTGTTTTCTTATAAATTTGACTCAGTTCTCTTGAAAAGGCATTTATTGAGGGACATGTGTGAGTGGTGCTATGCTACAGGCTATATAAAATTAATTGGAGTTGCTGTAGTCCCTTTTGGGGAGTTTTTGGTTCTAAAATTACAACACTGAAACATATTGATAGTAGGAATAATAACGAGAAATACAAATTGTTTTGATTTCTGGGTTTTAAAGAAATTTTGACAATGTTAATGCCTTCAACTAGGAAAAGGGAAAAAAGATAGAATTCAAGCAAATATTCGTGTATACAATCACTATAAATTATTGTGTCTTAGGCAGCTGGGTGACACGGTAGATAGAGTGCCCAACCTGGAGACAGGAAGACCTGAGTTCAAATATGTCTTTAGACTCTTAGCTTTGTGATTTTGGGCAAGTGCCTTAAAAAAAAAACTTTGTCTAAGTTTCCTCATACTGAAAACTGAAAATAATAATACAAACACCTGTCTCCTGGAGTTATTGAGAAGATCAAATGATACATTTGCAAAGCTATTAGCCCAGTGCCTGGCCTACAATTGGCTTAATAAATGTTTTTTCCCTTCCCTTTCTCCTACCGCCATCCCTACTTAGAGATTTCTTGGAGAACTTGTTATATGAATTTTCCAGGCCTCAGTCCATCACAAATACTTCATTGTGAATTATATCACATCATCTTCCACTCTCATAACCTCTGTCTATTTGAGGTTCTCCTCACCATTTACCTTAATTATTATAATTATCTAATTGTTAATCCTTCCAGTCTTTTGCCTGTCCAATTCATTCTCTAACATTTGTCAGATTGATAATCCTAAAATACAAATCTGATCACACTGTTTCCCTACTAAAATTTTTCAGTTACTCCCAGTTTCTTTTAGGATAAAATAGAAAATACTCAACCTGACATACAAAAGCTTCAACAAGATATATAAAAGCTTCAACAAGATGGCTGCAGCCTACTTTTCCAGATTTATTTTGTATAATTCCATTTATGTATACTCTATTTCATTAAAAGTGGCCTGCTAGCTATTTCTTAGTATACAGTCTTTCAGCCACTACTACTTTGTCCTTGCACAGCTTCCATGTTTTAAGTATGCTGTCTCCTACCTCTGAATTTTAGAATCTGACAGCTTCCCTCAAAGCTAGACCAAGGCTTTCTTAATCTTCCTAGTTATTAATATTCTTGAAATTATTTGTATTACTTGTATATAATTTGTATTATTTTTCTGCAGATGCTTTAACTCTCCCCTTACCTCCCAGTAGAATGTAAGCCCTTGACAAAAGAGACTGTTTTGTTTTTGCCTTTGTCTTCTAAGCAGCTACTATTTGGAGTTGAGTTGAATTGAAATGGAAAATCATCTTGTGATTTTAAGTATTCTCTGCTATTTGACCACAAAATTTTTTTTTCTATTCCCAGCCTGCACCTGCATGGACTACGTTTAGAGTTGGCCTATATTGTGGAATATTCATCGTGCTGAATGTGGCCCTTGTGCTCACAGGTAGGTATCTCATATCTTAAATACAATTACTTTTGTTTGAATCTGAAGGTTTGAATAGGGAGAGATATGTTATATATGTGTGTACATACACATATACACACACACTCTATATGTGTTTATCCCCCTGCTAAGACAAAATCAGCAGAAAGAAGCTTTGACTCTTCAGTTTGTAATTGTGCTTATTAGTTAAAGACATGTTAGTATTCTTGCTTCTTTAGAAAATAACTAGTTAAATGCTCTTTGTTTCCTTTATAATTCTGTACTTTATATAGTAATATCTCTCTTATCCAAAGTTTAGTTATTCAGTAGCTTCAACTCTCTAAAATATAGTAAAGCAGTTTATATTTATAGCATCTTTTCCTCGGTGGTACAGTGGAAAATGTACAGAACTTTGGAGTTAGATGGACTTAGACCTCAATCAGTTTACTGCTTGTGTGACCCTGGCAGGTCACTTAAACTCCCTAGGCCTCTTTTTCCTCATCTGTAAGAAGGACTTGAACTGTATATGCTCTGTAGTCCCTGCCTCCTCCAAATCTATGATTCTATCACCCTGAAATTCAAATTAAGCATGTACTATGTGTAGATTACTGTGATATGTGCTAGGAGAGTTAAAAAAAAATGTAGATAAGACCCCCTCCCTGGCCTTAACGGGATTTATAGTATAAGGAGTGAATGCCACACACACACACATTTCACTACAATGCACACTGATACATAAATTCCTTGCAGATGTACAAAACAGAGTGTTATATGAGGTATCAAAAGGAAGGTTCTTAGTAATAGGAAATCAAGAAAGATATTATATCCTTTGAGTTTGGCTTTAAAGGATGGCAAGGCATTTAAATAGCTGCAGTGGTGGAGGAAGGACATTCTTGGCCTAGAGTGCAACATTCACAGAGACAAAAAAGTACAATATTTTGTTTAGGAACAGAAAATTTGGCAACAAATTGGCTTAAATTTATAATATATAGAGGGGGCAAACATCACATAAAGAGAAAAAAGTAAGATATGGCAAGATTGTAAAAAGCCTTGAATATCAGGCAGAAGATATTAAACTCAGAGGTCAGAGAGAGCCACTGAAGATCTTTGAGTAGATGAGTGACATGATAAAATTGATTAATCTAGCAGTAGTATGAAAAAATGGATTGTAGAAAAGAGAAAAGAGTGATGAGAAGGACCTATTTAGAAACTATTGCAGAATTCTTGGAGGGTCAGTTTTGAGGGCTTGTTAGTAATAAAGGCCTCCTGGAAGTGACAGTTGGACTAGAGAGCAGGCAAATATGGAAGATGCTATAGCAGCAGTTCTCAACCTGTGGGTTGCAACCCCTTTGGGGGTCGAACGACCCTTTCACAGGAGTCACAGGGGTTGCCCAAGACCGCTGGAAAACACTTATTTCCAGTGTCTTAGGAACCAGGACACTGCTCCTCTATCCGTCTCTAGGCGGGTCCGCCCACATGCAGATACACCCATATACAAGTTTTAAAGGGTCGCAGCATTAGGAAGGTTGAGAACCACTGTGCTATAGTAATACGTTTGTAGGATTTACTGATTAGATGAGAAGCAAAGGGATGTGTCAAAGATACCAAGGTTTTAAACATGAGAAACTAGATGAGATTAGAAATAATGAAATCTGAAGAAACAGAAGTTTGCTTTTTTTAGGATGCTAGGGGTAGAGACAGATAATAAGTTTGGTTTTAGACCTGTTGAGTTTCAAATGCCAGTGGAGCACAGTTAGGTAGCTGGAAATGTGGGTGTAGAGCTCAGAAGAAGGCAGTGCATAGAGCATTGTGTGTCACCTTCGTAGTGGTTGTTGAAGCAGTGGCATTGAATGCTATTTTCACAGGAGACAATTTAGAGAAGAGAAAAAGTTCAAGGTTAGAACCTTAGGGAAAATACATTTTAAGGGTTTGGGAACTGGAGAAGTGCTGGTAAAGAAATGTTCAGAGTGGTAGGAGAAGAGAAGTAGTGGATTGTATTCCTCTGAATTCAAGGGAGGAGAGAGTTCCTACTAGGGAACTAAAATACATTTTTTTATCATAATTTGACTAAGCAACTGAAGATTTAAAAAATAAAAATATTTTATAAAATGTTTGGGAAGTAATGTGGTGTAGAGGAACAGAGACAGATTTGGAGATAGAACCCAGGGTATAAACCCTGGTTCAGCTACTTACTAGCTCAAAAACACTTGGGTTTCAGTTTCTTCATCTAAATAAAGGAAAGAGCTAGAACAAAGATGTTCAACACTGAACTGAATAATCTTCTATATCATCTAGTCTATTCCATTCGTTTTATAGGCGTGGTAGGTTGTATACCCCTTGCAAGGTTTCACAGGTAGCAAATGGTAGAGCTGAAGTATAGTGATCACACTTGAGGTTAAAAAAAGGTTTTGGTGGAAATTGAAAAGAAGAAATAGCTTTTAAAAAATGTTATATCTTATATCATTAATCATTAAAATTAATATTCCTTTAGGTGCATTTAAGCTTGGTGATGATAAGATGATATGGCCCCTAGTAAGAATCTATCGAGGTGGCTTTCTCCTAATTGAGTTCCTTTTTCTATTGGGCATCAACACCTATGGTTGGAGGCAAGCAGGAGTGAATCATGTGCTCATATTTGAACTCAATCCCCGCAACAATTTATCTCATCAGCATCTCTTTGAGGTAATTAGAACAAAACATAGTTATACACTTTTAACACAGTTTAGATATATTTAATGTTTTCTTGCCTGTTATTTGAATCTGTTGTCAAACATATTATCCTTGTGACAAAAGGCATTTTAGAGAAACAGGAATAATGGGATATAATCAATTTTGCCCTCCTCTCTTCTTATTCATCAGATTGCTGGATTCCTTGGGATATTGTGGTGCTTGAGCCTGCTGGCATGCTTATTTGCTCCAATCAGCGCTATTCCCATACAAGTTTACCCCCTTGCACTATACGGATTTATGGTTCTCTTTCTTATCAACCCCACCAAAACTTTCTACTACAAGTCCCGGTTTTGGCTGCTTAAACTCTTGGTAAGTCTGGAAAAACCAGATGTAGAAATTTAAGCACGATCATAAATATAATTTGAAGTCAAAAGTACTTCATAGACATGACCTTAAAATGTGGTTTATACACGATTTTATTTTGTTATCTCTTTCCATCAGTCAGTCAGTCAGTAAATAAATGTGGGTATGGATACACATACATGCATACATACATACATATATACATACATACGTGGGTGTATGTATTTAAATAATTTTTGCAATCAGAGTTTGGTCATCAATGAGGAAATGGTTGCTGAAGTTATAATGATGAGAATTTTTGAGAAACATTACGAGTTCATATTAGAATTTATGGTAAGGCTGAGAAATAGTTTGATATCCACCCTAGATTTTTAGAAATCAGATTTCAGAGCATTTAGAGAAATATAGATCAGAGCCCGTGGATTAAAATTCTACAAAGTTTGATAGTCCCAATGGGAATCTCTGAAGACTGAGCAGGAAATTTAGAAGACACAAAGAAAAAAAATTCTTATGCAGAGGAAAATGGAATATTGTCCAAATATTTTCTCCCTGACGTTGCCAGCCACCATTTTAATGCAGGCCCTAATCACCTCATGTTTGGAGTATCACAGTAGCCTCTTGGTGGGTCTGCTTATCTCATGACTCTCTCCTTTTCAGTCTACTCTCCATTCAGCTGCCAAAGTGATTTTCCTAAGCGCATGCTCAACCATGACCCCCGACCCCCATCCTCAACTCAGTAAACTCCAGTGACTCCCTATCCAGAATAAAATGCTCTGTTTGGCATTCAAAGCCCTCATAACCTTCTCTTCCCCTGCCCCCAAATACCTTTCCAGTCTTCTTTCATCTCTTGCATACTCTTTGAACCAATAACACTAGTCTCTTTGCTATTCCATGAATAAGACATTCCATCTCTCAGCTTTAGGCATTTTCTCTGGCTGTTCCCCATGCCTGGAGCGCTCTCCCATTCATCTCCACCTCCTGGTTTCCTTCAGGTCCCAAGTTAAATTCCTCCTTCTACAGGAAGTCTTTCCCAACTCTTCCTTAATTCTAGTGCCTTCCCTCTATTAATTATTTTCTATTTATCCTGTGTATAACTTGATTTGTATAATCTTTTGATTATTTTTCACATTAGATTGTGAGCTTCTTCAGGCCAGGTACTGTCTTTTTACCTCTTTTGTAATCTCAATTTAGCACAGTGCCTGGCATATGATTAATAAATGCTTATTGATTGACTTGACCAACTAAAAAGACTGCAGTGAATATATAGGAAATTCATTGGTCAGCTTATATTTTTAAAAGGCGTGTATAAAAGATGAAGCGATGGCAGGTAGCAAAGGGTAAATATAAAAATATAGCATATGCAGTTAGGTGGGACAGTAGATAGAGCGCTGAGCCTGGAATCAGGAAGACTCATCTTCCTGAGTCCAAATCTGGCCTCAGATACTTACCAGCTGTGTAACCCTGGGCAAGTCACTTAACCCTGTTTGCCTCACTTTCCTCATCTGTAAAATGAGCTGGAGAAGGAAATGGCAAACCACTCCAATGTCTTTGCCAAGAAAACCCCAAATGGGGTCACGAAGAGTCAGACACTACTGAAAAACAAATGAACAAAAAATAGTACAGTCCTCTGATAGTGTTAGAACAGTACTGTTCATATTACTCTATAGATTTAGTTCTAGACCATCTAAATTACCAAAGAAGTACCACTTTAAAATTATGCAAGAATATCAATACATATAGCATCAGGGTGGGGGCTGGGAGGCATGTTTCTGTGGGATCTTAATCTATAACACCAGCAGGAATGAGCAAAGCTATTTGATACTAGATAAAAAATAGTAAAGCAGACCAGTGGAATAGATTAGCTAAGTAAGAACCAGACACAAAATACACATAGCAGTCTAGTTTACAGTAAATCCACGAACACAGATTACTGAGATAGACTTTTTATTCAACAACTACTGAAAAAAGTGGGAAACAATTTAATGAAAAATAAATTTAGATCAACATCTTATACCAATGGTATTTAACTCAAAAAGAAATAAGGGCCACTAAACCATGCCTAAGGATCTCTGTGGGCCTGACTTAGAAAATTACATAATAACATCTGTCATATATGTTTATTTTACTAAATAGTCCAATTATATTTTAATCTGGTTCAGGTTGCACTTGGGAGTGTAGGAGGTTGCATGGGGCTCATTGGCCACATCTTTGACACCTCCTTCTTATACCATAAACACATTAAATGCCAAAATGGCTGTACTATCCAAATATCTTACCAAATCAGTCATACCACAGAAAAATCTAGATTATATAATTTAATGAAATTTAATATTTTATAATTTATGCTTTAATAATATAATGTAATGAAACATAAATTTCCTTTTACATTTATTTTATATAAAATCATTGTAACTATAAATCAGAAAAAAATTGAGATTGCAGATAAATATTTGCATTAAATGTCTTTGATAATAGACTAATGACAGAAATCTATAAGGAATTGATAAATATAATAAGATAAAGAGCCACCCCTTGATAGACATATAGTCAGAGGATTCAATTTTCAAAAGAAGAAATATAAACTATTATATCCCCATGAAAAAGTTCAGTATTAAGAATGATGAGAATTTGGAACTTGAAATAAAAAGAATAAGGGGGAAAATTCAAATTAAAATAATCCTGAGCTAGCGCCTCACATCCTTTGAACTATCAAAAATGTCAAAAGATGGGAACAGTTATTGTTCAGAGAGTTTATAGGGAGACAGGTGTGCTAATTTTCTGTGAACCCACGGATTGATTCAGCCATTCTGGAAAATAATTTGTAATTATGCTCAAAAAAAATTTTACTAAATTGTTCTTATACCCTGAGATTCCACTACTGGAACTACACACTCAAGGAAATTATTGACAGCAAGAAAAGATCCAATATACAAAAGTGTTCATTAAGAGCATTATTTATGTTGACTAAAATGTCAGAAAAATGCTTAAGAAGTTAAAAATAGGCAATCAACAGTTGGGGCATAGATGAACAAATTATAGTAAATGAACGTAATAAAATATGGCATTAAGGAAGTTACAGATATGAAGAATTCAGAAAAAACACGTGAACACTGTTAGAATGACAGCATGTTAAGAGGGCGGTCAAAAGGACAATATAAACAAAGACCACAGTATCATTTCACAGTGAGAAGCAAAACGGTCTCTGGTCATTATTAAAACTGTATCATTCAAGTATACCCTTTTCAGTTAACAAACAATTGAACTCTTTAAAGGAGGTTCTTTGTAGGAGGTTTGGGTGTTTATTTGGAAGTGCCTCTGTCCAAACAAAATGTGTCCTTTTTTTCCTTTATTTATTTTTAAAGAATAGCATCAAGTGGGGCAGCTAGGTGGCACAGTGAATAGAGCACCTGCCCTAGAATCAGGAAGACCTGAGTTCAAATCAGGCCTCAGACACTTACTAGCAGTGTGCCCCTGGGCAAGTCACTTAACTCCATTTGCTTTCTCTCTGGTCCCCTCCCACTCACCCATCCTCCTACCACCCCCAAATCACCCCTCATAAGAAGAAGGAATAGCAACAGCTTTGATTTAGCTGAGCCTCTGGAAGAACAAATAGAGTTTTAGAGATTTTTTTTCAGAGAGGGGGATAACTATATTAGGGAAAAGAAGAGGCTCAGAGATAGGGTAAGAATGTTGTTTAGGGTGAAAGGCATGAAGATGACAGACAATGGAGAAAAAAAAGGAAGAACATTCAAACTCATGTTTGGCATTTTTCTTTTTCTCCTGCCAAGGAAAATTATCCTTTAACTTGAAAGTGGAAATAAAAGGGATTATAGGGGGTTGAAACCCAAGATAAATGGGGAGATAGAGAATGCTTAGATGTCCTTGATGAGTTCAGGTTACCAGGTCCAGATGATGTACGTAGCACTGTTTTGAGAGAACTGGAAGATGTGATGATTGAGTCACTGTCATTATCATCAGGAAAATGGGAGATTTGCTATAGGACTAGAGAAAAAGCAGATACTGTCTTTGTTTTCAGAAAAGGGAAGAGAATAGAATCTGCAAACTGTACGCCAAGGAAGTTGACTTTAATTCCTGGCAGAGTTATAGAATTTCTTATTAAAGTAATGACTGATAAACATCTTTGAAAGGAAGATCACAAGGAAGTAACATAGCTTCATCAAAGAGAAGTCATATCAGACCAACCACTAGTAACAGGGCTACCAGACTGGTAGATAAGGGGAATGCTGTTGATATACTTTTATCTAGATTTTAGCAAAGCATATGACAGAGTTTTTCTTGTTATTATTATGCGTAGGATCTGAAAGAGATGGGTTGAATAGTAATGCACATAATTAGGTGGATTTATAATTGGTTGAATGACTATACTTTCATGACTATGTTATGACTGGTCAGTAATGGTTCAGTGCCAACATGGAAGGAGACCTTTAGGTGTTCTAGGATCTATGCTTCGCCCTCTGCTATTTGATATATTCATCAGTGACTTCAATAAAGGCATAAATTGCAAGCTTATCAAATTTGCAGTTAAAAAAAAAACAACTAATAGGGATAGCTAATCTGTTAGGTAGGGAAGTAAGGACCCTAAAGGTTCCTAATGGCCTAGAAAATTGGGACTCAAATGAGATGAAATTTAGTAACAGATAGTCGTAAAAAAAGCAGTGTCAAATACAGAATGGGTAAGATGTGACTGGATAACAATTTTTCTGAAAAAAGAACTAGCACTTTTAGTGGACTGCAAGCTTGGCATGAGTCAACAAAAGCTGGTATAATCCCAGTTTACTTTATGAGAGTCATAGTATCCAGGACCAAGGAGATAATAAAACTATACTCTGCCCTGGTCAGACCTCATTTGGCACACTGTGTCTGTGCACTGCATTCTGGGAAAGACATTGAGATCTGGAGAACATCCAGAGCAGAATAAACAGGATTGTGAATGTTTCAGGATCATCATATATGGAAATTGGTTGAAAAACCTGGTGATCTTTAGCCTGGAGAAAAAGACTTGGAGAGAGGGAAGCATCATCACTGTCTTCAGGTCTTAGAAGGGCTCTGATGTAAGGGAAATTTTTTTCCTAGTCTCCAAAGGCAGAGCAATTTATAACAGGTGGAAACAGCAAAGAAACCATTTTTAGCTCCCTTTTTGTAAGGAAAACTTCTCCACGGTCAGAGCGATCCAAAAGTACAGTGGGTTTCTCTACCCTTCCTTTTCCTTCAGTCTATTAATTCATTCTGTAAGTCTTGAAGCAAAGACCAGATAAATTCCTGTTTTGGTTTAGTTATAGAAAGAGTTCTAATTTGTTTAGTTATGGGTTTTAACAGCTAGCCTTTGAGGTCCCTTCAGACTCTCAATTGCTATCATCCTGCCAGCAAGTCAAGATTTCATCTCTGGCCATTCCTCCATCATTCAGTTTACAGCCTATCCATAAAGTCAGCAGACAGTTTTCATAGGTTACTTATTGTAGGTAAAAAAAAAAAAAAGTATCACTTAGTTTATAGAATTCTCCAAGCTTTACTAGGTTGGTCCTTGAAGAAGAGATAGAATCACAGAATCGAAAGGGCCCTCAATAGCAATCCAGGCCAACCTGTACCTGAATGGAGGTATATGTCCATAACATATATGACAAAAGATCATCCAGATAAGTGACCTCAGATTAATCTGCCAATCTATTAAGATGACATTAATTATCAAAAATTGTAAAGCAGTATTTGAGAGAAGGAATTGCCTTCTTGCTTATATGAGGCTAGCTATATTCTGTTTAAAGAAAAATTATTGACATGAAAAAAATGCAGTATATAATGGTATGAATACTTCATTTCTGTCACCTTTGCCTGCTCCTTTGCCTGCTACTATTGTAGATTGGATCTTTTCATGATTTCTCAGTACAATCATAGAAGAATGGACAAGGATATAAATCTCTTCTTTGACTATATTTCAGAAGTCCTGGGAATTGTAAATTAAGTCTATGATACATGAAAACCCCTTTATTACATTCACTGTATCACTGAAATCGTTTAGTCATGACATCCTTATAGTACTTGGGTTACAGTACTCAGTAGTTCTTATCCTTCCATGTTATTATCTTTGAATACCTAGAAACATTTCCTCAGACTTCATAATCCATTAATTCATTCTGTAAACATTTGCCAATCACTTACTAAGTGCAATGCACTGGGCTAGATGCTGAGCAATATAAAAGGATGACAGTCTCTGGTGACAGAGCCTAATTAGATTAACCTTTGAAGACCTTCCAAAAGTCCACTCTACCTATGTAGTCTTTAAAAACCAGAATTCATCCCCACCATAAAGAAGCTTTGGAATATACTTTTTTTTAAAAATATAGGAAAGTAAGTTGTTACTCTTTTTTTTTCCTTACCTTTTGGAGATTATAGTTTCCAGGATGGACTTTAAAATGGCAATAGTTATTTTACTGGAAACTTAGATACATATTATTGATCATTCACTAGGAAGTACTGAAAAGTATAATTGAGTTTATCCACACTCAATTACATTTTATATTTGGAATTATTTTTTGTTTCTGTTTTTACCACTTTTTTTTTCACTGAGCACTTTATTTTACTTAATAGTGATCCAGTTAAGTTTTCACATACGTTATTTCTAACATTACTATATAGAAATAGAGCTGCTTAAGATATATAACTAAATAACATGATTGTTTTCAAGTAAACACCAGTTGATGATGTATTGTCGTATCTCTTAATTTGAAGCCTGTCTAAAGTTTTTAATAAATTAGGAATTTTTAGGACTTTGATATTGCTGCAGTTGGATCATTACAATAAAAAGATGGCATAGATTTGTTTATTGTACAGCAAATGAACATTTTCTCTACCCTTGTTGAGGAGCAAGATGTGGTTCTTGCATGACAAGTTACCTACACAACTTATTATCAGCAGAAAAATTGCCAACTGTGTGTGACAATAAGCAGTGTAATTGCTGTGTGTTTAATAGATGAGTGTTTATTAATGGAACGTGTTGGAATCATGGTACCAAAGGTGATACAGTAATGAAATACATCGCTAATATTCAATGCAGAAAGAAATAGCTAGTGTTGTTACAATCATAAAACATAGCAGGAATGAAATAGTTAAGTCTGCTGTAGTTGTTGAAAACTCCAGCATTCATCAGTCTAATTTAATTTTTAAAACATGACATCCTGTCCTTAGACTTAATCTCCATCTGGTTCAATGCTCCGCTTACTATTTAACATGTATTTTGTTAAAGCCTTTTCCCAAAAAGCATAACACAAATCTTATGTTCTTTTCTTAGCTTGAAGTATATTTAGTTCACAAGTTATGTAAGCAAATTGGTAGTCACTTATAATTGTTTATATCCAATATTAATTTTGGATATATCAGCCAAACGTCTTGATAATCAACAAATATTTATTATGTGCTTACCATTGTGCCAAACACTGTGCTAAACCCTAGGAATACAAAGGAATAAGCACATAGTGCTTGCTCTTAAGGAATTTACATTCTAATGAAGTAGATACTTGTCTTTAAATAGGTACATACAAGATACAGAATCTAAGTAACCTTTGAGAGGAAGTTGCTAGCAACTGTGGGGGCTGGGAAGACCTCTTTCAGAATGTGATATTTGAGCTGTCTTAGAGGAGGCTAGAGATTTTAAGAGACAGAGGTGACGTGGGAAGAACATAATAGGCCAGTGAGTGATACTCCCCCCAAACCAAGATTTTCATTTATGAAGAGCCGGCTAGCTACACAAACACACACACACACACACACACACACACACACACACACACGTTTGCGTATATGTATATGTGGACTTGATTTACTTGTGGTAAGGCGGTACATGCAAGTACATGCATGTACAAGGCAAACAAATTCCATAAGTAAATTATGTCCATTAGCTATAAAATTTCTACCCAAAATCTGAGTTTGGAATTAATAATATTTCTTGTACCTGAAACTGTTTAGTAATTGAAGCATTTCTGCAATTTCTAAGATTTTGTTTTATATAGAATGGTTTAAGCAACTGGTAAAATATCTGACTTTTCTAATTTATTCGTACGTTGATTTAAGTCAAGTCAGCTAGTTTATTAGACATGTAATATGTGCTAGGCACTGTGCTAAGCCCTGAAGATACACAGTACAAACAAAGAGAAAGCTCCTGTTTTCAAGGAGCTTACATTCTAATAGTAGAAGATAAAGTATAAAAGGAAACTAAAGGCAGGTGAGGTGGGGTTGGGGAGGGTGGCTAGAAGCAGAGCCAGGAAAGTAATGGGGGCAACAGGCTTGAGGCCTTCCTCACAATGGAAGCCATGGGGGAAAGGGGGCAGAGGAGTGTTCTAGGACAAGAATACCACTGAGGAGAAGAGAACTTCTGGGGATAAAGAAGGAATCTGAGCCATGGTGGCAAAGTTGGAGCATCAGAAGAGCTAGTATAGGAAAGCAGCATGGCTGGCCTGGGCCTATCCTCAAAACAGAGGTTTTAGGAGGAACTCCCAGTGAATATAAATAGCAATTGTTTCTGTTTTGGCCAGAAATCCTGAGGGTCTTCCCCTCCCAGATTGTCTTGTTGTTGGGTTTTTTGGTGGATGTTTTTTTCCAACTATGTAAGAGAGGCTGTTCTTTGTCTCATTTCTTACCTAGCCTTAAATCACTAAATGGGCTTTTGCCTCAGTCAAACTAAGACCTGTTAAAGACCTTAGCTTGAAAAGGCCAAGTTCTCCACTGCATCCAGGGCCATCTCCAGTCATCCTGATCTATAACTGGTCACTGGGCCCAGATGGTTCTATAGGAAAAAGTGAGGCTGGTGACTTTGCACAGTCCTGCCTCATTTAAATCGAATTCACTTATGTGTCATGGCATCACCTCCCTGATGTCATGATCCTCTTTAAGAACAAAGGACAAACAACAACAATATTAAGCAGATTTACTCATAGAGTCATAGATTTTGAGCTTGAAACTTTCTCAGAAACCAATCTTCTCATTTTCCAGATGAGACTGAGATCTAGGAAAGTTAGGTGACTTGGCACAGGTCACAAAAACATCAGAGGTGAGACCTTTCACACAGTACCACAGCACTTGGCCTCTACCATATGCAGGAGGAAAGCATGGTAGAGAGTATTTGGGTCAAGGTCACTGGAGGGAGAAACAGAAGTTATTTTGTCATTGGAACATACTACAGACCACTATAGTAGCAATTACCCTAGCACACAGGATAGCCTACTAGCACAGGTTCTTTTCTAAAGAAAATCTGCTTTTCTAAAGGAAAGACAACTTTAAAGGGGTGAGCAATCTTACTTTAATTACAGATAAGTAGAAAGAAGTGAGTATCCAACAAAGAATTAAACAAACAGGGCTCCAACCACCTATACACACTACCAGACCAGGAGAGCACCAACATCTGAGTAGTCTAGGGCTCTTAACAAATGGCCACTGGAGTCCCGTGCAAGGAATCAAAAGGTCCTTCTCATGAGTGAGCCTCCAAAGTAAAATACCAACCTCCCAGTATATATAGCTTTCAACTAACAGGCTCAGAACCAGAAGGCACCACAACCCTCATCACTGAGTTTCCAATTACCTTAGTACCAAAAGGTATGAAAACCTTCCTACAAGTAGGGTTTCCCCTAAGCAAGCTTCTCCTTAGGCAAGTTCCTCCCCCAGTGGGCTTTGTGTGACTCAGGATGTATACTCATGTGGTCACATAAACCTATTAATGGACAGGGAAGATCTTCCTTTTCCATTAACATTATAACCACCTATATAGAAAGAAGAAAGATGAATAGTTTGGGAAATAGTTAACAATCCTAGCATTAAAGTGTGATATGCTACTAAGTGGGGGTCCTCAGTTATTCAGATTTTTACTGGATCTCTCTTTCTCTGCTAAAAAGCAGAGCAGCTTATTAACTTCTTAACTTGCTTTGGTGTTTATTTTATCCTTCAAAATGGATAGGAACCAATAAGGGGAAATTATGTTCTAGATCTGATTCTCACTTACAGGATAGAACTGGTTATTGGGATAGAAATGATAAGAACCTTGGGGAGAAATGAGCTTCTCCTTTAGAATTTGTGATGGAGAAGGAAAGGGAATCAGAGGATATATCATTGGGCATCCACCCATGATTTTAGGAAAGCAGATTTGTAAGGGTGTGGGGGAAAGATAGGTAAGATCTTTTGAACTTCAGTGTTTCAGGGGAAGTCAGCCCCATAGAGTCATGGAAGATATTCTAGAATAGAATTCAGAAGACTCAAAGGAAAATAATTCAAATGGGAAGGGAAAATGGTCAGAATAGATTGGTGCAGAGGCTCAGGGAACTCACTAGCCAGCTTAGAATTTATTTTAATATACAGGAGATAAAAGCAAAGTCAGGTTATAGAAGATTAATCATAGTACAATCCTATAAAAGTAATATCAAGATGAGTTGAGACTAGTGAGAGAAGCTAAGTACAGCAACAAAAGGATTTATTTATTTATTTTTAGCTATATTTGGAGGAAAAGGAGTATTAAAGAAGGAATAGTAGTTCCTTTGCTTGATATAGATGGCATCAAGATAACTGGCAACAAAGACGAGACAGAGCTGCTCAACTTAATTCTCAATCCCTGGCCTCAAGGAGCTTTCTATTGGGAGAAACAGCATGTCCTCATATAAGTATATACAAAATAAATAGAAAGTAATGTTGTAGTGGGGAAGCCATGAACAGCCAGAGGAGTGGTCACAAAGGGTCTCAACAATATGACTGTCTTTTAGGTCTTTGAAAAAGGGGCTAGGTGGCGCAGTGAAAAGAGCATTGGCCCTGAAGTCAGGAGGACCTGAGTTCAAATCCGGCCTCAGACACTTAACTAGCGGTTTGACCTTGGGCAAGTCACTTAGCCCTAATTGCCCTGCCCTCTCCCCTCCAAAAAGCAAAAAAAAAAAGAAAAAAGAACAAGGGGCTAGACTTACTCTGTTTGGTTAGAAGGCAGTCAGTGCAAGTTACAAAGAGGCAGAGGGAAATATTCCTGACCTTAGTGCTTTGTAAAAGTAGAATTGACTGTTTCAGGAAGTAATAGATTTCCTCTCACTTGAGATCTTTAAGCAAAACCTGGATAAACACTTGTTAGCGATGATGTCAAGAGCATTTTGATTCAGATGCAGGTTAGACTAGACAACTTCTGAAGTCACTTCCAACTGAATTTTGATCATGTGACATTATATCTCAGTATTTTGTATAATAATGCTCTCTAGAACATGAGAGTGACCTTAGCTTCTCAAACACTTTACCATAAGCTCTAGAAGCTCCTATCTGGTCAGAAAGATTCTGAGTAATAGGTCCAGTAGACTGTATCTATAAGGACTGGACTAAATCTATGGATAGGTTTGTGTATAGAATGTTTATCACCAGATGAATACTTTTGACCTTAGAGATCACGAAGACTATAACCTAAGAAGAATTGCAGTCTGGGTCAATGTAGAGAGTCTGCACAGGGACGAAATCACAGGTCTTTTGAAGTATTGAAGTGGGATATAAATATATACATAAAGCATTTATTAAGCACTTACTTAGCACCTGGCATGAAGATATAAACAAGCAAGACTTCCCTTGCACACAAGGAGCTTAATTTCTAATGGGGAAAACAACACATAAAAGGCAGCTGGAAAGGGATTTCAGGGTCCTGGAGTAGCAGCAGGATGTGGAAATGATCATGAAGTGGTGTGGAGGCCTAATCTTGGGCAAGAGAAAGTGAAGGTTCACTTCTCAGAGTGCAACAATCCAGCTGTTCAAGAAAATGGGGGTGCTGTTGAGTGAGTAGACACCATGGTTTGGAGATGACTGAGAAGTAATATGGAGACCTGCTTATGGGCAGGAGAAGGCAAAGGTTTCTCTATTAGAGCCCAGGGCAGGGAAATGGTTCCTGGGAAGAGGAGATTGGAATGACGGCCAGATTTAACTTCCTTGAGGGCAAGGGATTCTTTTGGTTTTTGTCTTACTATTCCCAACACCGTTAGCACAGTGCTTTTCACACAGTAGGATTTTATTAAATGCTGAATTGAATTGCAGTAGGTATTAAAGGAATGACTTGGTTATAGTATGTAATAAAACATATCTAGAATACTCTTTTCTTGTTATGATATTTGTGATGCTACCTAATAATAATAATTAACATTATTACCACCTCAATCAAAATCCATGCAGAACTTAAAAGATTGGGGCAAAAGAAAAAAAGATAAGAAAGACAACTAGATTTAGGATTCTCACCAAAAGGAATTCTTAGGAAGTCTAATGTGAACTGGACTGACTAGTAGAATTTTTTAGGCACAGATTGATAAAATTTCTGTAAAAAGAAGAAAAATATTTTTTAAAGCATTGGTACTGCGTAAGAAGAGTAAATTGAAAAGAATAATCTGAAATTCTGAAATCCTAGAATTCTTTTTAAAGTACATGGACTATGCACAGGTCTCAGAAGCATGATATATTCCAAGTAGAATCAATAGCGTGTTTTTCCTCATTGCTTTTATAATAATACATGAATATTAGAGGGAAAAGTAAAGGCATTTTTCCTGCCATTTTGCTGTACCAGCTCCTTTCCTTGTCTTTTGCTACCTCTTCTCCCAATTTCTCCTTTTTCTCATCACTCTCTCCTTTCCATTTGCTTCCCTTTCCTTCTTTCCTCCTTATTTTGTTCAACTTCTTTCCCTTTTGCTCCTTCAGGGGCCCAGTCTGCAGATATACCTTTGACTCTGTCTGTATCAGGGGAAGTACAGTGTGTTCCTTGGCACTTTGAAAGAGGATCTTTGTTCTAGACTGCCCTCACTTATTCACATGTTGGTGCCCCAAGAGTGAGTCAGACTCTCTTTTCCTTATGCAGGCTGATGCTGTGCTCTCAATTATGTTACTCCCTTTGGATCTTTTCCTTACATTTCTCTTTGCCAGAGGGATCCTAGATTTAGGGCTGGAAGGGAACTCAGAGACCATTTGGTATAACCCTCACTTTTGTCAGAAGGGAAAAACCCAGAGAAGCCAAATTGTCTAAGGTCATACAGTGACAGCTGGAATGTGAACCCAGGCCTTCCAACTCCATGTCTACCCCTCTCTTCCTGGTACCATCTTGCTTAAGGGTAGATTTAACCTCCTGAGTTTGGGAAGCTTTTTTATAAAACATTCATATGAACCTATATGGGAGGGTGGGATATAATAGAACCTCTTCATTCAGGAGGTTCTTTGTAAGAAATAGACCTGAGCTTAGGACAGATCTTAAGTAGTAATTTTGGACAGAAGTTAAGATTCCCATACAGCTTGCTTCAGTTGAAACCCATATCCATACAACCAAACAAACCTAGCACAATCTAGAATCAGATGCTATCATGCATAATTGGTTAACAAATTGGAGATTTTTGTAAACCAGCATTTTACTCAAGATGAACCTGTTTTGGCCTATCATCTGCCTTTTTTAGTGTGCTTACCAGAACAAGGGCTCATGTGTAAAACAAATCTTTGTGAACATTTTGAGTTATTGTGTTGAAATTTATCAACTACAAAAAGTAAGAAAGGTTTTTAAACCTAATCACTGTATACCATAAGCACCCAACATTCACTCAAGATCTCTCCAAGGCAAATACTTGCCATCTCTACAGCTGACACCCAGCCTCAATTACAAAAGTCAATGGAACAGATGAAGTGAAAGAGAAAAAGAAAAAGCTGAGCTTGATGGGAGATGCCCACAGACAACTGGGCAGAACAAAGACAAGTAGAAGATTGCAAACTGTGACAGAGCTAGAAGTATGAATACTGTTAGTTTGAGTACCCTGGTGCTGAATCTTTAGAGTGAAGAAAGTAAGGCAAGTGGTTAGGAGATGGAAGTTCATTTCCTGTTGTACAAAGAAGGAGTAGGTCTGCCATGCTAGAGACAAGGTGCCGGCCTCTTTTACCTCACATAAAACTGACCCACATAGCCTTCTAAACTATTGGAATGAGAGCTTACTGGAACATTTGCCATGCCAAGATACTGGAATGACACCCATTCCACCAGAATGTCAAGTGTCCCTTTTCTAATAGTGAATTGTTTTCTACAAAATCATGATGTCCCATAACCAGCGTGTGGGGGCAGCTTTTATGAGGCAGTTTCATAATGAATGCTAGGGATCCTCATCAGTGTAACAATACTGATTCTTGCTGGCATCAGTGTAAGATTCTTCTATACCTTTTATCCATCTTATCTGGACACAAAGGAGATTTATTTCCATTGGGACAGGAGAATATTTGCTGGAATAAAGTCATGAGGTAGACTACAACCAGAAGACACCCTGCGGAGTTTCACAATGATCTTATATGATAGCACAGAGTCATGGATATAAAGGAACCCCAGAGGTTTCCATTGCTCCAGCCCACTGGACCAAAGCATCCTCCACAGCACAGTGGAGGATCCCACTCCAGTGAAGGGGAGGAGCCTTCTACCCCCTTTCCGTTTTGAGAGTGCTTTTCTTATTTTGCTTCAGTTTCATGATGTCCAGTCATGACAGCCCTTCCCTTCTGTTTCCTTCAGCTTCTCACACTGCCTCTCCTCGCCTTTTCTTTCCTTCTCACAGCTGCCCATTTAACTCACTTTTGAGCCATACTGTTGAATCACCCAGCTGTTACCAGGTGTTCATGTTTGTCTGTGATTGGTTTAACAGTTTTTGGGTTAGCAGCCAAACCAATCACCTGATGTACTATATGACAGACATGAATTAGAGAAATTAAAGATATGATGATTTTTCATGTTTCCATGTTTGTGTTTTTTTTTTTTCTTCTCCCAGTTCCGAGTGTTCACAGCCCCCTTCCATAAGGTAGGCTTTGCTGATTTCTGGCTGGCCGATCAGCTGAACAGCCTGACAGTGTTACTTTTGGACCTGGAATATATGATCTGCTTCTACAGCTTTGAGCTCAAATGGGATGAAAGCAAAGGCCTGTTGCCAGATAAAGTAGGAGGTAGGGGAAAAATATGCATCCACACTTGAGATTAAACTTTCCCAAAAATGTTGGGAATGCTGATTAGAAATTATTATGCCCTGGTGAAAACGTAATACGAAAAACTCAAACATTTTGTATTTCTCTTTTGCACTCATATTCATCTGATATAACTTAGCTTTTAAATTTTATGTTGTAATAATTATAGCTAATATTTACATAATATTTTACACTATTTGTAAAATATTTTCTATGCATTATCTCTCTAAGGCTTTTCAGTAGCCCTGTGAGTTAGGTAATGCAAATATAACTGTTTATTCTTATTTATTATTATTGCCTAACAGACAAGAACATTGAGATTCAAAAATGTGAAGTATGAGGGACAGGGTCATGATTCAAACCCAGATCTTCTGACTCTGTCGATGTTGTAAATTTAATCTGTTTACTAGGAGACTTTATAATTTCACTCCTAGAACAGTGAAAACTGAAAAGAGCAGATTGTTATAACGTCTTTCAGTTTGTATTGCAAGACAATCACTTTTCATCCTTGCATTGCTTCCTGCTTCATTTTGGTGAGACATCATACTAAACTAATTAAAAAACGCTGAGATTCAGAGTTAGGAAGAATGCTTTGAAAAAGTGGTTATTGGTTTTGTTTTTTAAAGAAACTTCTGGTTATCAAATAAATTGGTTGCCTTTGCAGTTTTAGATAGACAAGCCTATACCGTTTACACACTCCAAAGGAAGACTTTTGATTTGAGAATAGGAGACTAGAGAAAAATGAGACATCAGAGCTTTCCAACAACCTCCCTGCCCTGTAATTCTAGTCTTTCTTCCCTTGTTCCCCCTTTGAACTAGCTGAGCACTAAAAAATTTGGTGATAAAACTATTATAGAGAAGGAAGTAATCTGAAGACTCATCCTTCCTCATTGTATAGAACCACTGCTAGTAGTAGTTATACCAAGGGGCTTGGTGACAGAAACGTGAAGCGCTGATGTCAGTGTCACAGTTATGTAGCCTGACCAAATCTCGTTTTGTTGTGTTATGGAGAGCAATAAGCTGATTTCCTCTTCTAGAAAATATAGTCTGAGGCAGAATGGGAATGTAGGAAAAAAATAAAATTTGTGATTTGTTTCTTCCTTTGAAATCTTCACAGGAACAGACATTTGCCACTCATACAGCTATGGAGTGCGAGCCATTGTTCAGTGCATTCCAGCTTATCTGCGATTCGTCCAGTGCCTGCGCCGGTATCGAGACACAAAAAGGGCCTTTCCTCACTTAGCTAATGCTGGCAAATACTCCACAACTTTCTTCGTGGTGACATTTGCAGCCCTTTACAAAACTCATACAGGTATTACATTGATTATGAAGAGGTTTTTGAAAACCTTTTTGTTGTTTTTTTCTTATTTTGGTACTATATCCATTTGTTATGGTTTTCTTTGATTAAGATTCCTGTTGCTCAGGTTATTCTCCTGTGGGCTGAGGTGGTGCTTTATCTGCTTTGTCTTTCTAGGTTATCCTAGTATTCAGTAAAGCTTCATTACTGAGTAAAAAGAAGCAAATCAGCAACTTAGAATGGGAATAACTCCTGAATAAATGAGAGGTCTTGATTTCTATGCACCAAGCACTACGCTGCGACACCTTTGCCTTCCATTTGCCTCGGTCAGATTCCCTGTTCTTTTTTGAAGCCTGGAAAGAAAAATAAAATTGCTAAGGAAGAGTCCCTTTTGGCTGTCATGCATATTTTTATCTGTCTCTTTTTCCAGTGCTGGAGATTGTTTCCAGCCCATTTAACTGCAAATTGAGCTCTCTGATCCCTCTAGTTTCCTATCTCCGTGGAAACCACAGTTATTACCTGATTTGTTCTTGTGTTGTAAAGGGAGGAAAGCTTTTAACTCAAAAGCTGCATGCAATCACGATGATTTTTTTAACCTTTTCCCAAATGTTGTCAGTTCAAAGATTTCCTCCATTTCACTCAAAAATATGCCTTCTGTTTTGACAGAAATCAACATTTGCCCATATATTATAGCTTAAATTTTCATCTGCCAGTTATAAAAGGTATTTGAAAAATAATGATAGCTAACTTGTATACATTTTTTTAAGGTTTATAAAGCACTTTACTTATATTATCTTATTAGATCTTCAAAATATCCCCAGGAAGTAGATGCCGTTATTATTTTCATTTTACAGATGAGGAAATTAAAGCAAACAGGGATTAAGCGACTTGCTCAGGGTCACACAACTAATAGATTTCTGAGGCTTGATTCAGACTTAGGTCTTCCTCACTCCAGGCCAAAAGCTTTATGTACTACACTCTCAGCTGCTTTTAATTATTTTGGTAAGATCCTTTCTTTCAGAGTATTTTAGGCTACTCAGCTGGTACTTCAAAAGATGCAGCTACTTTGAAATATGTCTAATGGTACATAGAAAACTGGGAGGTCACATTTATTGATATAAGCTGTAAATTTAGGCCAGCAGAGAAAATAATAGAATATATTTCATGGTTGTAAGGAACTTCAAAGGTCATGTAGTCTGAACCTTACTGAAACCTTTCTATCTATCTATAGATAAAGATACCTATCTCAAGATAGATCCCTAGAGCTGTTTATATCTTCTAGATATCTAGTTATATCTGTGTAGATACCTATTTCCATCTCTAGATAGATTAGAAATAATATCCTTCATTTGCAAATCTCCAATATTAGAGAACTCTACCTCTCAAGGTAGCCAGTTCCCTTTTTCTTTTTCTTTTTCTTTTGTTTTAAACAATTCTGGAGGTTAGGAAGTTCATTCCTATGTTATGCTAGAATCTGTCTCCTTATAAACATTGGTCCCTGGCTTACATTCTGAACCAAGCAGAATAAGTTTAATTCTTCTTCTATATATATTAAATTCTTCCAAATACTTAAAGACAATAATCCAGTAAGTTCAGTTCAGCAACAGCTTACTAAGCTTGTACCATTTGCAGAGCATTTTGCTGTGTTGAAGGGTATAGTAAGTTGACATAAGACAGCATCTACCTCTCCTCTCAGGGACATTACAGTCAAGTCACAGGATCGAGCAGAATATGTAAAAGGCATAGGATTAGAGATTTACAAATGGAAGTGATCTAGTTCAACCCCCTCAATCTACAGGTGAGGAAACTGAGGCCAGAGAACTTACATGACTAGCTTGTGTAGATGGATATATTTGTTTGCAGGTTGTTTCCCCCACTCTATTGTAAGCTTCTTGAGGGCAGAGACTGTCTTTTGCCTCTTTTTGTATCCCCAGCACTTAGTACTATACCTGGCATATAACAGGCACTTAGTAATTGTTTATTGATTGAGTGCCCAAATTCTTATGGTGGTCTTATAGTGACCAAGGTGGGGCAGAGTTCCCCTGACTCCACAATGGGAGGATGTGACATGTATCTAAAATTAAATTAAAATAAGGCATATTTCTGTAGATGGTGTTTAAGGGTTTACTGAATACTTTTCTTACAACATCCCTGTAAGGTAAGTATTGCAACATTATCCCATTTTACAGATGAGAAAACTGAGGCCCAGAGAGGGTAAATGATTTGCCCAAAATAGGCCTCAGAGTGTGGAGTCAAATGCAGGTTCTCTGACACCAAAACTAATATGCTTTCCACTGCACCAGCATAAATGTGTTATTTAGATTAAAGTTTTGGAAATCTTAATGGGAGGAAAATTGCTTCTAGCCAAAAGATCAAGGGATGGTCCATAGAGGAAATGATGTTTGAGTTAGACTTGAAAGGATAAGCTAGGGTTTTAGGCAGAGGGAGAAAGTGAAATGGAGAAAGGAAAGTTCAGGACATGTTTGGGACAGAAGGAGAAGTCTAGATTGTCTGGAATGTAAAGTATGAGATGGATCTCTAGGGGTCAGGTGGCATCAGGTTGTTGGAGAGCCTTGGTCATCAGACCTAGACTTTTGGATTGTATTTAGCTGGCAGTAGGGAGCCACTTAAGATTTTTAAGCTTATGCTTCCTGCCTTTGTTCTTTTTTCCTTTCAGTGTAAGTAGATCTTTTAACAGGCTTTTGTAGTAGTCAGAGTAGGTGGTGATGCTATGGTGACAGAAAAGAACTGGGAGAGATGTTGCTTGGGTTAGAATATAGGACTTGGTGTCAAGAAAGAAGGAAGACACAGCAAGGATTCAGATATGGGAGAAAAAGTAATGGTAGGAGAAGAAAGGGGTCAGAGGAGGAAGAGAGGAACTAATATGGCGTGCTTTGAGCTTTGCTTATCTTTGATCCTCAACTCTTTGACATAGGTGCTATTATCCCCATTTTGCAGACCAAAAACTCAGGCTTAGAAAGGTTAAGTGAGTTACCCTAGGTCATACCTGATAAGTTGCTGATCTTATGGACTCCAAGTCCAGTGCTCTGTCCACTGTGTCACCTAGCTACCTCTGACCACCAATAAACATAGTGAGTTCAGAAGGTACTTGCATGTGGAGATGTCTGAACATTGATGAGCTGTCCCTGAAAAGGTGTCCCGTAGGCAGTTTGAGCTGTGAATCTTTGTTTTTGTTTTCTTTTCTGAAAGCTGAGAGTTTTCACTTTCACTTCAGTTATGATCATCAGAAAATGATATCATTGTCTTTTGAAATATATATCAGCTCTCTACATGCTTGAAATAATTTTTCTTCTCACCGAGAAATAATTTGTCTTATTTTAAATTTTTTAAGTTATTCTAAAAATAATTTTCTGAAGGTAATGTTAGATGACACATTGAATTGAGTCCTAGGCTTGTAAAAAAAAAAAAAAAAAAAAAGACAAGTTCAAATCCTGTCTCATACCCTTATTGACTTTGTGACCTCCACCTCACTTCGCTTTCCTCGGCCTCTGTTTCTTCTCTGTAAAATGACTTGATAGCCTTCTTCCATCTCTAACACTTTGGTCTTGTGATCTGAAGATTTTTCATGTATATTAAAAAAGTAACTTAGGTTTTACTAATTTACTTTGGAAATTTAGAGAAGTTAACTATAATTATATATTAACTATAGCAAGAAAGACCCTTTGACAACCAGAAGCCTTTTGGTTGACTTTCTTTGTTCTTTGTAGGATATAGATTGCCTTAGTCTGTAGTGCCTGGATGTTACATTTAGAGGTGGTATTCATTATGTTGACTCTTCTTGTTATCTGAGTCAGATTAATTTTAGTGGTCTGCTAGGAACTATTAAACAAACCCTTGGAATAAATCTTAGTCACTCTTCATAGCTATTCATTTTTCTTATTAAGCCTTCAGAGGTTGTGTTGTGAGCAAAAGTCTTTCTCATCAGGAAGTAATTGTACTCTTTGGCTCTAGTACTACACACCAGATGATGTCATTTCAAATTCCCAGGATCTCACAGTAAACCAAAGGAGATCAGGAATCCTACACCTCCTTTAGTTATCTGGCCAAATACACACAAACCAAAATTGCAACATACTGTTTAATATTAATGTTTTACTAGATAGTTTTAGCTCTTTTATGCACAGTAATAAAATGTTATCTTTTAAATGTGATTTCCTATAGTTTTGCTTTGTCTAGAAGAATACATCTCCAAATTTTATAATGAAAGTCAATAGAAAATTAACTGTCAGAAATTTTAGACACTCAGAAATATTTGAAGATAATTTTTCATTTTTACATGTCATAAGGAGTCCTTTCATTTTAAAATAATAATAAAAAATATTTTATCAATCAAATATTTCCAATGTGCTACCTTTTTTAAAAAAAATCACCCTACCACCAGGTCTGGTGGCACACACCTATAATCCCTGCCATTGGGTTAGCTACGGGGGTAGATCTTGTGTGTTGAAGTGGGCTTTGTGTGTTGAGTGTCTGCACTAAGTCCTACATTGATGGCCCATAGGAGAGGGCTACCTGGGAGAGGAATGAGTCAGCTAAATTGGAAACAGTAGATCCAAGCTCACCTGCCTATCAGAGGTGGGATTAGGCTTCCAACCTGGGTTAGATGGGAAGATTCTTTTAAAAAACAAAAATAGATAGCTTCCGTGGTGTTGTTTTTGATGGCCTAGATTACTGAATCAGCATAGTTACTGATCTCCCTATTTCCAGTCACTCCCACTGGTGTTTGATCTCCCTCCAACCAAAGAGAAATCCCCAAGAACTGTATAACTCTCCTTTTAGGCTCTACCTATTTAATGTCAAGAGGAACACTCAAGACTTTCTAAAAGAGGAACCACAGAAAGGTGGTAGCAAATTCTACATGTAATTCCTATTAAGATGATGTAGGAGGTAAAATATCCCTGTACATTCCTTATCGTTGGCTAAGTAATCTAATCCTAGATCTGTCCCTGTCTATTCCTCCTGAAAGTTTCATGCTCATAGAAATAATGATGCAGCAGGTGATGGAGAAAGGATGGAAATTCAAGTGGCTGAAATTGGGGTGCTGAAATGTGTTTCCCCATTTCCAGGAAGGGAAGATGGGATAGTATGAAAGGCTTATTTATTCTTAGGATTAAAGTAGTTGACTTGTTGCCCTCTCCATTCTGCCAACCATTGCAGGGCAGAAAAATGACAGTGGGTTGGGTAGGAAATAGTTAAAGACCTAATGATCCTCACTTGATGCTACCATTTCTGTTACTTATTGTCCTTTTTCTTTTCTAATAAATTTGAGAAAGCC
>CM053586.1:304307352-304332091 GCA_028646515.1 Pseudochirops corinnae | reverse complement strand
TCTTCTGCCTCTACCTTTCCTTTTCTCCCATTACAATCCCTTTCTTCCCCTTAATAGTGTTTTTTTAAAATCTTCAGATTAGTTCACTTATACCCACATCCTCTTTCTATGTACATCCCTTTTAAATGTCACAATACTTATACAAATTTCAGTATTGACAGGTATCTGCTTCTCACAAAGGAATGTAAGCAGTTTGCTCTTATTGAGTCCCAAGTTATGTGCGTGTGTGGGCATCTTTGTGTGTTTGTGTCTCTGTGAGTGTATGTTTTCCTTGTTTACCTTTTTACATCTTTCTTGGATCTTGTAATTGGAGATCGAATTTTCATTGAGCTCAGGCTTTTTCATAAGGAAAGTCTGGAAGTCCTTTATTTCATTAAATGACCATCTCCTTGTCTGAAAGAATATGCTCAGTCTTGCCAGGTAGTCGATCCTTGGTTGCAGTCCTAATTCTTTTGCTTTACGAAATATGCCATTGACTTTTTAAAAAAAAATTAAATATTTTTTCCAATTGCACGTAAAAACAATTTTAGCATTTGTTTCTTGTTTTTTTTAAATTTTGGGTTCTGAATCCTTTTCCACCATTCCTCCCCTTCCTCCTTGAGAAGGTGGGTAGTTTGATTATATAGGTTATATGTATGCAGTCATGGAAAACATTTCCATATTAGCCATGTTATAAAAGAAAACACAGGCAAGAAAAAAGAAGAGAAAATTTTAAAAAGTGTGCTTCAATCTTCATTCAGACTCCATCAGTTCTTTCTCTGAAGGTGAACAGCATTTTTCATCTAAAGTCCTTTGGAATTGTCTTGAACATTGTACAGTATTGCTGTTATTGTGTGTAATGTTCTCAAGGTTCTGCTTACTTCACTTTACATCACTTCATATAAGTCTTTCCAGGTTTTTATGAAAGCATCTTGCTCATCACTTCTTATTGCACAGTAGTATTCTGTCACACTCATATATCACAACTTATTCAGCCATTCTCTTTGATAAGCATCCCCTCAGTTTCCAGTTCTTTGCCACCACAAAAAAGAGTTGCTATAAATATTTTTGTAAATAGAGGTTCTTTTACTTTTTCCCTTCTTTAAAAATCTATCTGGGATACAGATCTAGTAGCGATATAGCTGGGCCAAAGGGTATGACATAGCTTTATAGCCCTTTGGGCATAGTTCCAAATTGCTTTCCAGAATGGTTGGGTCAGTTCACAGTTTCACCAATAGTGCATTAGTGTCCCAGTTTTTCCATATCCCCTCCAATATTTGCCATTTCCTTTTTCTTTCATATTAGCCAATCTGATAGGTGTGAGATGGTACCTTAGAGCTGTTTTAATTTGCATTTCTATTGATTTCTTCTTATGAAAACTGCCTGTTTATATCCTTTGACCATTTATCAATTGGAGAATGACTCATATATTCTTATATATTTGGCTCAGTTCTCTATGTATTTAAGAAATGAGGCCTTTATCAGAGAAACTTGCTGTAAAATTTTTCCCAGTTTTTTGCTTTACTCCTAATAGTGGCTGCATTGGATTTGTTTGTGTAAAAATGTTTACATTTAATGTAATCAAAATTATCCGTTTTATATCCCGTAATGCTTGCTCTCTCTTGTTTTGTCACAAATTCTTCCATTATCCATGGATCTTACAGGTAAGATATTCCATGCTCCCCCAATTTGCTTATATTACCTTTTAAGTCTAAATCACGAACCCATTTTGACTGTATCTTGGTATACAGTGTGAGATGCTGGTATATACCTGGTTTATGCCAAACTGCTTTCCAATTTTCGTAGCAGTTTTTGTCAAATAGTAAACTCTTATCTCAAAAGCTCGGATCTTTGAGTTTATCAAACACTAGACCACTGTGTCATTTACTATTGTGTATTGTATAGCCAATCTATGCCACTCTCCTACCCAATCCTAAACGCTGCAAAATCTCATCACTCAAAATCTGTAACTGCCCCCTCCTGAGTTACTAGTGATCTCTGAATTGACAAATCTAATTACCTTTTCTTAATTCTCAACCTTATTGACCCCTATGCAGCATCTGACATTGTAGGTCACCCTCTTCTCCTATCTATTTTATCTTCTGTGTTTTTGTGATAGCTTTTTTCTTTCTTTCCTACGGCTCCTCACGCTCTTTGCTGGTTCTTCTGTGTCATACACTCTAAACATGGGTGTCCCCAAGGCTCTGACCTGGGCCCTCTTATATTTTTTCTCTGTACTGTCTCACTTTGTGACCTCAGCACCTTCCTTGAATTCAATTGTCATCTTTATGCAGTTGATTCCCAGATCTATCTGTTCAGCCCTGGCCTCTTTCCTGAGCATCACCAACTGCCTTTTGGACGTCTCAGAGTGGATGTCTTATAGGCATTTTAAACTCAACATGTTCAAAACAGAACTTTCTCCCCAAATCCTCATTATTGTCAAGGGGACCACTATTCACCCAGCTTGTAACTCCAAGGACGTTCTTGACTCCTCACTCTCATTTATGCCATGTATACAATCTATTGCAGATCTTATCATTTCTGCCTGCACATCTCATATTTCCTTTTCTCTCCACTCACACATCCACAATGCTAGTTCAAACTGTTATCACTGGCACAATTAAGAGGCATCTATTGACTAGTGAATTAAGTGGAAACTTTCATTTACTGAGAGTTAAGGTAGGATAGATAGTAGTGACTAAAGTTAACTGATTTGCCCAAGGTCACATAGGCAGTAAGTGTCAGAGCCACTTCAAATCCGTTGCTCTTTCAACAGTCATTTATTAAGTGCCTACTATGTGTAAGATAACTCTGCTAGACACTAGGGGCACAAAGATGAAAATGAAGCTGACCTTGTCCCTGAGAAACTCCAGTTTGATTAGGGAGAAAGGATTCTGAAAATAAGGGAAAGTAAAGAAGTCATTTAGGAAGGGAGATACCACTGATAACAGGGTGGGGAGGTGGTGGGGTGGGAAATGCTTCTTAGAGGACATAGCACCTAAGTTAAACCTTCTATGGAGGTAGGACCCTTAGGGGCAGAATTGACAAAAGAATACATTTTGTCATGGAAAAATGAAGAGATTAAATGTTGAGTTTAGTGAACTAATAGTTCACTGCACTGTTCCTCAAGGGTTACCCAAAACAAATCTTTCATGATGGATGTGATGGAGTATGGGAGGTATTTTGGGTAAGAGAGGCTTTCCTAGTGCCCCTCTCAGCTTATGTCACTCATCTATTCCACATATGCTTAAGGCCAATGCTAGAAAGGGAGGGGGGAGAGGACAGTCTTTGTGTCCCCTATATAAAGCTCCCACCCATACCAGAAAGAAGAGCTGACCAGTGCTTCTCTCTCTACCACCAACTTTCCATCTTATACCAGGCCCATTTTTAACCTCAATTAAGAGGTAAGGAAAAAGAGACTTTTACTTCAAAATGAAAATAATCACCACAACTTTTCTCTGGCTTCTACCAATTGGAGAAGCTGAGTACTAAAAAATACTGATGCTAGGCCCCTTAAATTGCTTATCCAGGTATTTTCAAATAAGCTTAAATCTTTGTTTTAGAGGATCCAATTCAACTTTGTTTTTTAAATTGTCTCCCTATATCCCCTCTCCCACCCCAGCCAATGATCCCAGAAATGCACTCTGGTGACCCTGTAGGCCCTCTCCAAGCAGTGACTAGCTTTTTTTGTTTCAGAATAGCATTCTACACACTGTGAGTAAGCAAAGACAAGAATGCTTGTCTTTGCTCAAGGTTTCTTCCCCACTAAGCTCCCAGGAATAAAATATCCTTAACCTTGGGACACAGCCCAGAAAACCCAGGTTTGTGCTAAGTGGATCCTCCTCGATCTGGGGATTTACTACTTGGGAGTTAGGATGGGATTAGAGTCTAATGGGAGGACCTAAGCTTCCAGCATAGCTAATTCTACCTCAAATTACTAAAATCTAATCGTTAGTACTTTGAATTCATAGCTGTCTTGTAGTGTAGTTGTTTGCTAGTAGAACGTGATGTTAGATTTTTTAAAAATCATCTAACAGTGTAATGAAAGATTAAAGGAGATACCGATTATTTGTATCTTTTGTATAGTTGTGTGAAATACTTTTCATTTTCTGTTTTTTGGGTTTTTTTCAATTTAAACTATACTAAACACCATAAATTAAATAGAAAAGTCTATTTGCCAGGTTACTCTTCTAATTTATTGGTAATAATATTGAGTTAAATAAAAATCTAGTATAGCTTCCATTAGAGCTTAATATATATTCATTTTTTTAGACAATAAGTAATCAAAAATACTGTATTAGGAAACACTGAGTTTAGATATCTATAGATCTAAGACAGTAGGTTTTTTGTGATTCCTATTGTAGATATTTTTCCATCAAATTAGGAGTACACTACAAAAGAGTTAGAATTGATAGAGGAGCCTTGCTTTACAGACCCAGTGACCTTGATCTTTTCTGAAAACTGGCCTGCAACAGTTACCATGGTAACAGCATTGTTGGGGGCATTTTCATGGTTGTTTCAAAGGTTATTTTTCACGTTGTGTTATGTCAGTCACTATATGATTTTATAAGAATGGAGGGTATTAATTCTGTCTCTGGATCATATTAAAAAAAAGTATAGGCAGCTTCCTCCTAGAAGATTAAGTGTAGAACATTAATAAGCAGTCTTTACCTTTTGTGTTAAAAATGGAATACACTACAAACGTTTCAGCATTTTTTATTTTCCTTTATTGATTTTATACTCAAAAACAATCTTTAGCTTCTCAGCTGGTGTCCATATTGTAAGCGTTGAGGTTTCAATGCAAAGATGAATTTGAAGCAAACTCCAAAAGGTTTTTTTTTTTTGCTTTTTTTTGTGGGTTTTTTTTGGACTAGAGGAAAAGGGATAAGTATCCATAAAGAGCTGACCATTATGGAATGGCCATCGTGTAGTCCTTGGAGTTTCTTGGCTCTGTCACCTAAAAAGAAGAACCAGGGAGAGCCCACATGGAGAGCAAATGACAGAATAAGCTGTTGTGCTCTAATTCCTAACCTGTCAAGGAAAATGACATTTTGTTAGAGTGTTTTAGTTTGTTTTTTTATTATAGAGTCTAACCTCTCCTTTCAAATTATTTCATAATTCTTTTTTTACGTTTAGCTGCTTGATGCTTTCTGACTGTGTAGAACAAATCAAATCTTCACAATTATTGTTCATTTTGATTAAGCTTTTGTTAGGTACCTCCTATTAACCTAAAAATGTGGTTTTACTCTTTAAAACACTAGGAAAAATAAAATTATATTTTATATTAGGATATTTTCCCCCAGTATCTAACTCTGATATAGATGTCCTTTGTTCAAAATTCCCTTGGGACCATTGTAGCAGAATTTTCAGTTGTTTGAATAACTGTTCATTTTTCTAGATCAGTAAGTCCTTGCTCTCTGGAATACAGGCAGTCTGTTATCCCACTTCCATGCCATATAATATGCTAAACTTTGAAACTATTTTGTTTTTGCATGAGTTAGAAATGCTAATTGTACACAGACTTTATGGTAGAAAAAAATTTCATATTCTTTATACTCTTCAGTTAAATTTCTTTTTAGCCATAAGTCACAACTTCAGAAAATTTAGCCAGGTCATTAATTTTATAATGAACTAATTATTAATATAGTCTGAATATTTGACCCTTATGTGATTTACCCTGATAAAATTGTTTTAAGGAAAATACCAAAAAAATTTAAGATTTTTTTTCTAATAGTTTAAATAGTTTAAACAGGAAAAATGATTTCCAATTGCAAATTTTTGTTTCAGTACTTTTTATACTTATAGTTGATGTAAATATTCAAAACAGGATTCAGGTCTTCCTTCTGGCTCATTCTCCGTATGTGACCCTGGGCAAGTCATCTAACCTTTCAGTTTTCTAGGTAAGTCTTAAGGCTGTAAGCTGAAGAAAAGGTATGGATCTACAGTGGTAGAAGGAATTTTAAAACCCTAGAATTCTTTATGTAGGTAAAATCAGAGGTCTAGTCACTTTCCTTATCTCTTTAAAAATAACTCAGATTCTCTCAGCCAGATAGCATCTTGGGTGTCATTTCTTTAGTCATCTTTGTTTTTAAAACTGATTTTACAACGAACAGCTGATGTTTAACATTTCCACATAGTTTTTTTTAAAAGATACTCATATGCATAAGGGACAGTATATGTTTATACATAGTGTTGTAATGAGGCATAGAAAAGAGAAAGGGGTGATTTTTGTGTTGTCTAAAATAAGTGGAACTGTAAATTGATTATGACTACAACATATGGAGGAGTTTGTCCAGGGAAACAATTATGGAGAATTTTTAAATAGTTTTTTTTATGACATACTTTTATAGTTTTTCTTATAGCATACCATAAATTTTACATTACATTTAAGTTGTCATAACCAGTAAAAGATATAATTATGAAGTTATTTATTATTGATAGATTTTATAAGCATTCAATGAAGGTACTATTTGTTTTTTAAAAGTAGTTTCCCCCAATATCCTCTGCCCTCCCAGAGAGCCTTCTCCTCTAACAAATAACATTTTTTTAAGACAAAAAGAGGAAAAATTTAGCACAATTGATCAATAAATTGAAAAAGACCAAAAACATGTGTTATCTCTGTGGACCTTACAACCTCCAAGAAGGAATGGGTTTTGGAGCGTCTTCTCATTTCTCTTAAGCCATGCTTGTTCTTTCTAGTTTTGTAACTTTCACTTTGGGTATAGGGTGGGATGGCTATTTACATTGTTGTAGTCACTGTTTTCTTGGCTTTGCTTACTTCCTTCTTTATCAATCTATGTAGATTTTTCTGTGCTTCTCTGTATTCATCACATTCATAATTTCTTGCAGCAAAGTAATATGGTACTACATTCATGCACTACAATTTGTTTAACATTTTCAAATTGCTGTATCTGCATTTTCTTTCTAATTTTTTGCTATCAAAAAAAAAATACTAGCATAAATGTTTTGATGCGTGTGAGGACTGTATTACTAAGGCCTCTTAAGTATAAGCCCAGTAATGGAATTCTTTTGGGTCACTTTGTTTACTTAATTCCAAATTGTCTTCCAAAATTGTTAAACCAATTCATACCAACAGTACAACAGTGTGTGTCCCTGTCTTCCCAGAGCTCCTCCAATACGGACTGTTGTCATCTTTGCCAGTTTGCAAACTGTGAGGTAAAATATCAAGGTTGTTTTGATTTCCATTTTGCTTATCATTAATGATTTGAAGCATTGTTTTATATGGTTGTTAACACTTAGGAATTATTTTGCAAACTTCATATTATTTGACCACTTATCTATTAGGCAGTGGCTATTTGACATACATACATACTCACATATCTGTTAATTGCTTATATATCTTGGATATCAAACCCTTATCAAAGAAATATCATAAGATTTTTTTCATCCCATTTGGCTGCTTCCCTTCTTATCCTAGGAACATTAATTTTTTCTTTGTAGAAGCTTTTACTTTCATGTAATGAAAGGTATCTATTTTGTCTTTTTGAATTGCCTTTGCCCCTTGTTTGGTCAGTAATACATCTCTTACCCATAGCTATGAGAGGTATATGATCTGCTTCTTTTCTAGATTTCTTTTTGGTAGTATGATTTTTAATATTAAGGTCACATATCCATTTAGAATGTATTGTGGAATATGATGTAAGATCTTAGTCTAAGCCTAATTTTTGCCAGATTGCATTCTAGTTTTCCCAGCAGTATTTAAAAAAAATCAAATAATTAATGCTTTCTTGAGTAATTTATGTTTTCTGCTTTATCAAATACTGTGATGTGTTCCTTTGTTTCTTATTCTCCATGAAGAGAATATTTCAAAGTTATAAATCATAATTTGGGGGGATAATTTTAAGTAATTTTCATAATTCTTAAAGATTTTTAATAAAGAAAAGTAATGAGAAACAATTATGTCAGTTTCCTCATCTCTAAAATAAGGGGTTTGGTCTAGATGGTGTCTGAGGTCTCTGCCCTTTCTAAATCTGTGATTTACTGTAAGAAGAATATAGGGTATAGGTTAGCTGTGATGCCCTTTAGACATTTGCAAAAAGTTATATATACCTCAAAATAACTGTGATCATCATTGTGGTAATTCCCTCAATCTTAATTCTGTTCTTCTATGGGTAAAGATCACAGTACATTTGTGCTATCTTATTGTGTCCATCGTTGTCCACACCTTCATAATTAAAGGATCTGTTCCAAAAATGGGTAGTGTTCCTCTAGAAATTTTAACATGCCATGAGTGCCAGTATACATCTGAATGTCACTTTGTTATCCCTCACTCATTCATTTCTTTGGTATCTTTGATGTTATACTACAGCCTGCTTATGTCCACCATATGTCTGTTCATTGACCTTTGGGTAATTGCACTTTTCATTCTTTGGAAACTAATATCCCATGGTTTGTAGACTCATAGCATCATTGGAATATTGATATTAAAGATGAGGTTTTCTGTCCAGTTTCCAAAATGCAATCCATGCTTTCTCTTGTTCAGTCTTAAACCGAGCTCATTATCATTAAGTGAGTTCAGTCCAAAATATAAATACTGGCAGACTAATAACTCCATTGGCAACCCAGACACTTGGTATGTCACGATCTGGACAATATTCATTCTTCACTTAATATGTTTTTTTCCCCCTGTTTGGATTACAAAATGAATCACTTTCAAGTATCCATTGAGGAGGCCTTATAATATTCTGGGTCTTGATACAGTCAGTGCAGTGATTTCCATTCTATCCCTCTGTATCTGATCATTTATCAGGTGTTACTGATTTTGCCTCTAAAGTGACTCTTCCCCTTCTTTTATACCCTGGCTTAGCCCCACATTATATACCTAAATCACACAATTGTTTAAGTGCATATACATTAAATATATATTTATTTGAATCTGCTCTGTAGGAGGAATGTCAGATAATTGAATTTACAAATTTATGCCTAATTACTGTTGACCTAGCAAGACTTTCTATAGAAATGGATAGGACTTAAAAGTTGGAGTAAAGTGTAGTAAGTTGTTGTAACTCTCCCATATTCACCTCCAAACAGCCATAAAATAGTGCCCCCAAAGAAATCCTGGAATAGCAGAACTAAAAAAAATATGGGGTGAAAAAAATCTTTTAGCCCAAGAAACATGAAAGATCAGCACAAAAAGGCCCCCTGGCCTTTACTTCATCTATGATGGTAGACAAAAGCAAAGCATTGTCAAGAATAGAAAGGGTGAAAGGAGAGAGGACAAACAGGAGGAAAAATAGGTTGGAGGAAAATACACAGTTAGTAATCATAACTGTGAATGTGAATGGGATGAAATCTCCCATAAAATGGAAGCAGATAGCAGAGTGGGTAAAATACTAGAATCCTACAATATGTTATTTATAAGAAATATATGAAGCAGAGAGACAGAGAGAGTTAAGGTAAAGGGTTGGAGCAGAATCTATTATGCTTCAGCTGAAATTAAAAAATAGTAGGGCTAGCAATCCTAATCTCAGACAAAGCAAAAGCAAAAATAGACCTAATTGTCATGAGCCAATTGGGTACCAGCCGCAAGTGTGTGTAGAGACATGAGAGAGAATTAACCAGGCGATGTGGGTAGTTCAAGGAAGAACCATGAACTCCATTTAATGATTCTTTGAGCAAGATTTTTATACAGAAAGATGAAAGGATTCAAGTTTTACTATCATTGTCTTAATCCTGTTAATTCCTGGAAGTAACTCAGATAAAATCAGACTCCTTAAACCTAGGCACCAACAGGTCTTTGGGAAGTCAGTTAACCTTTAAAAGGGCATAACAAAGAGTATGCAAAAAGAATAGGCTTCAAAGCATCTTAGGTTTGTCTAGGTGTAATCATTGTCTTTAGTCTGTTATATCTTGGAAACAACACAGGATGAATAATCTAATAAGGGACATGTCTTTTTAGGTTTCTGAAGTTTTGGGGGCAGAGACCTTGATGTCAGCAAACAAAAGTCCTTTTAACTGTAACTCCAGGAGGTCCTCAGGAAACAGGCCTTATGCAAAGTTGCTACTCGCATTACCAGAAGATGTAATTAGAGTACACTATCTAGATCTTTATCTGAGTCCTGGCCTCTTTGGCTCCCCACACCTAATTGAAAGAGATAAGGAAGGAAACTACATTTTGCTAAAAGGTATGAAGTAATATCAATACTAAACATGTATATACCAAATGATATAGCATCCATATTCTTAAAGGAGAAGTTAAGTGAGTTAGAGGTTCATTACCAAATAAGAGGTAGCATTATGAAATGTAAAATAGGTCATTTTGATTATATTAAATTAAAAAGCTTTTGCACAAACAAAACCAATGCAACCAAGATTAGAAAGAAAACAAAGCTGGGGAACAGTCATTATAACACATGTCTCTGATAAAGGCCTCATTTCTCAGATATATAAAGAACTGAGACAAATGTGTGACAATACAAGCCATTTCTTAATTGATAAATGGTCCAAGGATATGAACAGTTTTCAGATGAAGAAATCAAAACTCTCTGTAGGCATATGAAGAAGTGCTCTAAATCTCTTTTGATTAGAGAAGTACAAATAAAAACAACTCTAAGATACCACTTCATGCCTATCATATTGACTAACATGATAAAAAAAGGAAAATGATAAATGTTTGAGAGGATGTGGGAAAATTGGGGCACTAATGCATTGTTGATGGAGTTGTGAACTGATCCAACTATTCTGGAGAACAATTTGTGCACCAAACCGTGCATGCCCTTTGATCCAACAATACCACTACTAGGTCTGTATCCCAAAGAGATCATAATAAAGGGAAAAGGACCTACATGTGCAAAAATATTTATAGCAGCCCTTTTCATGGTGGCAAAATATTGGAAATTGAGGGGATGTCTATCATTTGGGGAATGGCTGAACAAACTGTGATGTATAAATGTAATAGAATACTAGTGTGCAATAAGAAATGATGAACGGGTAGATTTCAGAAAAACTTGGAAAGACTTGTATGAACTGACGCAAAGCAAAAAAGAGCAAAACCAGCAAAATATAGTACACAGTATCAAGCAACATTGTATGATGATCATCTATGATTGACTCAGCTCTTCTCAGCAACACAATGATCTAAGACAAGTACAAAGGACTTACAGAAAATGCTATCCATGTCCAGATAAAAAACTGATGGCATCTGTAGATCAGAGTATACTTTTTTCACTTTCTTTGTTTTCATGGTTTTTATCCTTCTGTTTCTTTTTCTTTTTTTTTTTTTTTTTTTTGCAACTGTAACTAGTACGGAAATGTTTTTTACACAATAGTACATGCATAACCTACCATTATAGAGAGGAGAGAGTGAGAACAATTTGGAACTTAAAATCTTGTAAAAATTAAATTCTAAAATGCTAATGAAATTCCAGAATGCTGAAAATTGTCTTGACATGTAATTGGGGAAAAAATACTCTTAAGAAAAAAAAAATTAGAAACATTTATGATAAATGGGGGAAAAAGAATGTGATATAGGTGCAATGACGGTTTCAGTGACTAAATCTTTCTGACTAAAACAGTGAGTATTGACTAGAAGTAGAGGTGTTCTTTTTTTATGCAGTGAGATGGATAGCTTTGACTCTTTTGAGACAGCTGATCAGCAGTTTATTGTTTATCAAGAATGGATAGGAAGCAGTGTTAAAGTCAAATAAGTAATTTTACACGCATAAAGATTATTTTCCTAGGGCACATGGAATCAGTTAAATGAAAAGCAAGATTAGAAGCTGAAAATCTAAGGAAGATTGTAAGATTACCAGCTGAGGAATTTAGTAGCGAAAATGGAGAAGAAAAAAGATCAGTCTACTTGACTTTTCAAAACTGATAAATGTGTGTGGATAAAAATGAACCACTGATATAACCTGTTTAGATTTTCAAAAATCTTCTGATAAGGCTCCATATTGAATGCTGTTTTCAAAAAATCTAGTTTCCCTTAGCTTAATACTTGGAAGGATCCATGATTTCATCAGTTGTAACATAGTCACAAATCCCATCTACCTTCACTTTTTGTTATTTCTTCTCTGTACTGTCCTAGAAATCTTCCACTGAGGTTCAGATATTTGGCAACAATAAAGAGCTGGCTTAGAGACAGGGAATAAAACATAGGAACAAATACAGACTTCTCTGAATAGAGACATAAAAACATTTAGGTTCAGCAGAGATTAGAGTTGGAACCTGTCTTCATGTTTTCAGATGACCAAAAGGAGTAAAAATTTCTTTTTGTAGATAACACCAAAAACACCAAATCATCTTAAAGATGTAAAGAAATGCTGAGCCAGGAGGAATAAATTGTAGAAACATAAGGCTGTTGAGAATAGTCAGAAAAGTAGTGAATACAGGTCATTGTAAAGGAAAAGAGAAAGCCAGTCATCCTCTCCCAGCACCTCCTCCCACCCTCTCTGTCACTGTGAATCCTGTCTCTCTAGGAGACAGGTTTTTGAAAACTTCTCAAAGCTCTTCCTTATGAAAGTCCTCTTGTGGGCCTTGACAACTAGTTAGAATAGGAACTCCTTGAAGAAAGGAGTGATTTCACTCTTTTTCTTTGTATTCCCAGCCTTTACCACAGTACCAATATGTCATGGGCACTTCTTAAATGTTTTTTTGATAGTTTGATTGATTGATAAATTTAACTAAGATGACTAAAGAAAGAGTCAAGCAAGGCCTCAAAACGTAGAATGTTGTCTTTCAGGGAGGATGGTGGCAGAAGGAATTCATCTCCCCCTCCCCCCCCTTTTACTTCCCTTTGTTCCTCTCTTCCTGTGCTCCCTGGTTATCTGATACTATTTGAAGCATAGTTGTTTTATTTTGTAGCTTGAATACAGGTACATAATAGTAATGATAATGTTAATAGTATTATCATTTTTATAGCACTTTAAGATTTCCAAAATGCTTTACAAATATTTTCTCCTTTCACTTTCACAGCAACCCTGGAGGGTAAGTGCTCTTGTAATTCACAATGTATAGATGAGGAGATTGAGTCTGGCAGAAGTTAAGTGACTTGCCTAGGATCACAAAGCTAGTACGTAACAGAGGTTGGATTTGAACTCAGGTCTTCCTAACTCTAGGTCCAGCACTCTTATTCCTTGCATCACCAGCTGCCTCCTCCTTTCATTCTCAGATGCCGTATCCAGTTAAATTATGATGAATTGCTTACAGATAAATGTGTACGTTTGTTTTCTTAAATGACTGTGTTTTATTTAAATTGTGTGTGATGATTGTTTTATTTTTTTCTCTGAATCAGTGGTGTTTGATAAAAGAAAACAGTTACCTCTCTTAGCATGCCATGAGCACCCCCTTCATCCATGATAAAAGAGTTTTCTTATGTCTTGACAAACTAGAGAATAAAGTATCCCTTAGTAACCACAGCGCCAGGCACACAGTAGGCATTTAACCAGTGCTTGTTAATTTTTTGGTAAAATGCTTCTGTTTGACAGCATATGCCTATCAGGGAGACAGAATAGAAGCATCTAACATATTACTAACAGGAAGGAAGGTAGGAAACCTTAATTTTGTCTGCATAGAAAAGTGATGTTTTAGGAAGAAGTATTTATTGATATTTACGAAGATGATGAGGCGTATGGGAGAGTAGAGGACAAACTGTAATCCAGAATTCTTTTGTCCTTAGAAAGTGAAGGAGCTGATCTGTTAGAACATTGAATTGAATATAAAAACAATTTCATAAATGAATTCACTTGTTAATTGTAGTAATCATATCCATATAAAATTTTGGTTGTTTTCTTTATCATTTTATATCTGTTTATATGCTTCTACCTCCCTTTATTATTGTCCGCCGTTTTATAGTGGTAAAGAATATATGACACATAGACTGTAGTGTTACCTGAGTTCTGTCTATAAGTTGAAAGTGATCTTTGCTACTCAGATCTTCCTAGAACACTGTCTGTATTTTTCCTTTGTTCCTCTCTGATTCCATCTTGGATCCTACTTACTTTTCCATACATTATGCCCCTTTACTTACCCCTGCCATTGAACTGTAAACTCCTTGAGGAGATGACTTGTTTTTATCTTCCCATATTCTGCATCTCACAGTGCTCATTGATAACATGTAGTCACTTAGTAAATGTTTGTTTAAATGAATGAACCCTGAGAGAGAATTGTCCCCTCTTCTCACCCTAGATAGTTTGATCAAGTGAGGTTCTTTTAAGATGGGACATACATGGGCATGTTTGTAAGCAGCTAGGAAGGAGTCACTAGATATGGAGAGATTGTATGAAGATTAGAGAAAGTGAAAATGATAGAGTATGCAATCTGCTGGAAAGGATGGAATGAGATTAAGGATCCATATTGAGTGATTTGCCTTAGCAAGGAGAAAAGCCCCTTCTTCATGTGAGATGGGTGAAAGTAGTGGAAGAAAATGCTTATGATATTAGATGGGAAGAAAAACTAAGCTCTTCATAAATTGTCTCTTTTTTTCAATGAAATGAGCCAGCCCCTACTGAGAGAGTGGGAGGAGGAATACTTTGTGCGTATACTGCAAAGGTGGAGGTGGAAGGCGATCTTAAGAGGTACAATGTTTGAAATAACTGTGATGAGTGGAATGGAGAATTGATTAGGAAGGTTTAAAAGGCTTCCTTCTAGTCTCCACTAAAGTCCCACCTTGTACAGGAAGCCCTGGCCAGCCCTTAATTTTAATACCTTTCCTCTGATACTCCCAATTTATCCTGTATACAGCTTGTTTGTACATAGCTGTTTTCACATATTTTTGCATTTTTTTTGCATATTCTCCTATTAGACTATAAACTACTTGAGAGAAGGGAGATTTTTGCCTTTCTTTATATCCCTATATCCCCAGTACCTTCGTAATAGGTGCTTAATAAATGCTAGGTGACTGACTGAAAGAACTTTTTCTTAGCTGTTTCTCCTAGTTTCTCCTACCATTTTATCATCCAAAAAGGAATTTGTGGGTACAGAACTCTTAAGTACATTTCTGTTTGTTTTTGAAACAGTCATAGTCATTACTGTCAATATACCCACCCTCCATTGTGCTGCTTTTGAAGGTGGCAGGTGTGTAGTAAATGGAAGTTTACAGCAGAATAGCAATGACTAGATTTTCTGTCCTCCTGAGCTTCACTGAAGAGAGCTACTAGATTTTGCCAGTGTAAATTAAGATGTAATTGCTTTCCTAGAGCAATATGCTATTTTCTGTACATTCCCTGAATGCCAATGAAGGCAGATGAAGTAGGGATGATAGCATACAGACGTTCCATGGGGATGAGATAGATCAAATGACGGTAAGAATGAAGGCTGCAGATTAAATCAGACCAAAACATAAAGAATATCATGGAATAGGATTTTGCTTTAGCATTTTTAGAGGACTAATAAATGAACTCTGAGATATTCAGAGTTTAGTTTTTCTTTGAAATCAGTAATGATATTGTATATTTAATGTGTAATGAGTAACTCTGGGTGACTTCTAAAGAATTATGCAGCACTCTTAAAGGGCAGAATGAGTTCTAGTTCTTCTACTAACTAGCTGTGTGCCTCTGATGTCATGGTCCTCTTCAAAAATGAAGGACAAACAACAACAACAACGTGACTCTGAACAAATGACTTCACCTCTATAAGCCTCAGGTTCCCTAGCTATAATGGAAGGATTGAATGAAAATGATCTCTCTGGTCACTTCGAGCTTTAAGAATTCCATAATAGGCGATTCTGGGAACAGCAGTCTCACATCTAACTCAAAACTTTCACGGCCTGTCCAGCAACCTTGATCCCCCCCAAAATGGCAACTACTGTCAAGGATCAGCTGATTGTGAATGTCCTAAAGGAAGACCAGGTTCCTTATAACAAGATCACTGTTGTTGGGGTTGGTGCCATTGGAATGGTGTGTGCCATCAGTATCTTAATGAAGGATTTGACTGATGAACTTGCCCTAGTTGATGTAATAGAAGACAAACTAAAGGGGGAGATGATGGATCTCCAACATGGCAGCCTTTTCCTCAAAATGCCAAAGATTGTTTCTGGCAAAGACTACAGTGTGACTGCAAACTCAAAGTTGGTTTATTGTTCTGGGTGGGAACGCCAACAGGAGGGAGAAAGTCATCTTAATTTGCTCCAGAGTAATGTGAATGTCTTTAAATTCATCATTCTCAATATTGCTAAATTACAGCCCTAATTGCAAACTGCTTATTGTTTCCAATCTAATATTTTGACATATGTGGTCTGGAAGCTAAGTGACTTTCCTAAAAACCGTGTCATTGGAAGTGGTTGCAATTTGAATTCTTCCCATTTCCCTTACCTAAAGAGGGAGAGACTTGGTATCCATACTTCAAGTTGTCATGGATGGGTCCTTGGGGAACATGGAGACTCCAGTGTTCCTCTGTGGGGTGGTGTGAATGTTGCCAGTGTCTCTCTGTAGAATTTTTATCCTGCTTTGGGGACTGATGCTGATTCAGAGAATTGGAAAGATGTTTATAAATAGGTGGTTGAAAGTGCTTTTGAGGTGATCAGGCTAAAGGGCTATACTTCCTGGCCATCAGCTTATCTGTGGTAGATCTGGCAGAAGGCATTATGAAGAGTTTTAGGAGAGTGCATCCCATTTCCACCGTGATTAAGGGCCTGTATGGAATTAATAAGGATGGCTTCCTTAGTATCTATCCCATGTGTCTTGACACAGAATGGCATTTCAGATATGGTAAAGGTAAACCTGAATCTGCAAGAGTAGAGCCATTTAAAGAAGAGCCCAGATATTCTTTGGGGAATCCAGAAGGAGCTGCAATTTTAAAACCTTTTAATGTGCTACCATTTTACTATTGAGAGAAAATGACAGTGGTTAAGGGGTTGTGTGTGATGCGCTTTTCAGATAGGTCAAATCCTCCCTCTCATTAGTGATTGAACACGAGAAATGTAAAACCTGTGAACACACTAGTCTCTTCCTGAAGTTAGAAATGAGGAATCATACAGTGTGACTACTATTTGTTAAACCCTGTTGTTGTTTGCATGTGATGCTGGATATAACAGGTACAGTCTCAGTTAATTGGTGATAAACAGAACTAGCGCCTCATAGGTATATAACTACCTGCCTTGTATATAGGTGCTACAGGTTCCCATTGGTCCAGAAGACAAGTTCCTAGATTCAAAATACCTTAATACTTTATTGATGCAGCATTGATTACCTTTATGCTCCTTCATTAAGGCTCTACAGCATGGCCCCATATAGCACCTTTCCAGAGGACCTGATTTTGTCTGTACATGCACACATGGACGTGCGCACTTGTACACATACATACACACATATACATATATACAAAAATATCTCAATAGTAAATTTCCATATTATATTTAAAAATCTGTATATGTACAATACAACCAGTTATTCAAGTGTCATACTAACCGTAAATACTGAATAAACAAGTAACTGATAAAAAAGAATCTCTTAATAGAGTAGAATAGAATAGAAATTAGTTTATTCCTTTTAAGTTCAGTTACTTATTTTTCAGAAATTACTTATCTAATTGCAATTCTTTTTGCCTTTTTTTCACATCCTTCCTTTCCGTTATAATTTAAACTTACTTGTTCGTTAGTAGTTGAGGGGGGAAAATAGCTTCAGGAAGTAATAATACTTAACGTTATGCTTCAGACAACTTAGTTGGGAAACATTGTTTGTCAACCCTCACTAGATTTTTCTCTTTCATGGTCTCCTCACTGCTAGAAAGCGAAATGCTAGCATGTATCATAGCATAGCTTTATGGTAACAGTTTTCAAATACTTCTTCTCTTGTGAAAATTTGCTTTGGGAAACTCCTTAGCATAGATGAGTAGTATGCTAAAATATTGTATGTGTTTTGTTTGTCATTTGGCTTTGCAAACCTCAGCAATAGTAAAACTACAGGGTTCCCTTTTTTGAAATGAAATGAGGTTGAGCTGCTCATTATTAAAAGATGTTATTCACCAATTCCCTAGGTCTCTCAATAAGCATGAAATAATAAATAATTTGCTCAAACATTTCTGACTGAGCCAAATCAATAGATTTCCTTAGATTTGTAAAATTGAGACTTAACCACAAATAACTGTAGTCTGAAAGTGATTCAGAAGGATTCATCTTTTGACAAGGGGAAAAAGTACTTACATAACAAAAACAAGTCTAAAATGTTTATCTCAAGTATTTTTTAAAAAGTTTTTCTTTTTATTGTAAAAGTTGTAAACATTACTATTTCCCTATTTAAGGAACAGAACAATAAAGCTGTATATTAAACCATGATTCTTCCCTATGTACAACTTTTTTGATCATTCAAATTTAGTATAGTAATAATTTCAGCACTACCCTGCTTCTCGGTGTCACCTTCTAAAATTCTTCTTGTTTTCTTCTTTTTATTTTTAATGGTTCATTGATGATCTTTTATTTCTTTTCTTCCTTTTTTCAAGTATTGCTATCACTACCTCCCTACAGCTCCTCCCCACTAAAAATAAAATCTCTTCTCTCGTAAAAAGCATAGTCAAGAAACAATTTTGTTTCATTGTTGTATGTCTCTGTACATCAGAAAGTGTTTCACCATTGGTCTTTTGTAGTCATTGCATCGGTCACTTAAGTCTTTGATAATGACTTTCCTTTATGTAGTTTTAGTCATAAATTGTTCTCCTACTTCTTCTTACTTTAGTGTGTATCTTATATAAGCTCTCCCAGGTGGGGTGGCTAGGTGGATGCAGTGACTAGAACACTGGCGCTGGAGTCAGGAGGACCTGAGTTCAAATGTGACCTCAGACGCTTCACACTTACTAGCCATGTGACCTTGGCCAAGTCACTTAACCCCAATTGCCCTGCCTTCCCCCCTCCAAAAAAATAAAAGTTCTCCTGGGACTCTGAATCCATCCCTATAAAATTACATTACCTTCTCTTACCATAATTTGTTCAACCATTTCTCAATTAATGGACATACCTTTGATTTCCAGTCTTTTGCTGCAACAAAAAAGTGCTGCTACAAATATTTTTTTTGTACATATGTGTATTACCTCTGTATTTGATCTCTTTTGGAGGGTGTAAGCCTATTAGTGGTATTACTGGGTTAAAGTATATGCCCAAATTTATGAGTTTCAGAGTCTACTTCCAAATTAACTTTCCCAAATGGTTAGAGCATTTCACAGCTCCACCAATAATATGCCTGTCCCTCACTATGCCCAAAGGGCTATAAAACTTTACATAACCTTTGATCCAGCAATACCACTACTAGGTCTGTATCCCAAAGAGATCACAAAAATGGGGGGAAAAAACTATTTGCATCAAAATATTTATAGCAGTTCTTTTTGTAGTGGCAAAGAATTGGAAATTGAAGGAATGTCATCAGTTGGGAAATGACTGAATAAGTTATGTCATATGATTGTGATGAAATAATACTGTGATATAAGAAGTGACAAGCAGGATGCTTTCAGAAAAACCTAGAAGGATTACACATGCAAAGTCAATGAGCAGAACCAGAACATTGTACACAGTAACAGCAATATTGTATAATGTTCAGTTGTGAAAGACTTAGCTATTTTCAGCAGTACAGTGATTCAAGTACATTCCAAAGGAATTATGATGAAAAATGCTATCCACACCCAAAGAAAGAACGGATAGAGTCTGAATGTAGATGGAAGCATATTGTTTTTCACTTGTTTTTCTTGGTGGTATTTTCTTTGGATTTTTTTGTCTGTGTCTTCTTTTACAACATGACTAATATGGAAATATATTTTGCATGGTTATTTATGTATAATCTATATCAAATTGCTTTACCATCTCAAGAAGGGGAAAGGGAGAAAATTTGGTAATTCAAAATTTTAAAAAATGAATGTTAAAAATTGGTTTTTTGAATGTAATTAGGGGGAAAAATAAAATATTAAGGGAGTATTGCCTGCCCTCTAACATGGTTATTTTTCTTTTTTATCATCTCTGATAATCAACCTGAATCATGAAGTAGAACCTCGTTCAAATTTGCATTCTTCTTATTATTAGTGATTTATTTTGATGAATGTCTCTTCGTATACTTAGACCATTTACTTATTGGGGAATGATTCTTGCTATATACTTGACCTATTCCCTGTCCTTTAGATGTTGGACCTCTGTCAGAGAAATTTGCTACAAAAAAAATTACATATTTGTTTCCCTTCTAGTTCCAGTACAGTGATTTTGTTTGTTCATAAGAGCCAATTTTATGTTATTGAAATTGTCCATTTTATCTCCTGTGATTTTCCCTATTCCTTGCTTAGATGAGAACTTTTTTGCTCTCTGTCCATGGTTGTGAAGTCATCTCCTTCCTGCTGCCTCTTATTTATTTATTTATTTATTTATTTGTTTGTTTATTTGTTTATTTATTTATTTATTTATTATGTGAGCTTTTACACGTAGGTTATGTATCCTTTTAGAGCTTGTGTTCTCTGTGGTATGAGATGTTAGTCTAAACCTAATTTCTTTCAGACTTCTTTCCAGTTTTCCCAGCAGTTTTGTCTCATAGTGCTCTTCCTTACCTCAGCATTTGGAGCCCTTACTTAGGTTTATTAAATACTGTGGTCTTATCCTAAATCACGTCTGACTTATCCCAGCTCTCCCATTTTATCTTTAAGAATACTACTTGCATCACTCCAGTCTGTCTCCTGTTTTGTTTTGTTTTTTATCACATTTATTTGTGGTGACATTTGAATGTACCCATTACATTTGAATCTTGGCACATGTTAAATGAAAAACACCACTAAGCCATGATAGATTCTGTCTCATTTTTAATTTTTTTAGTACCTTGATTAGACTAATCAGTTTAAATTTAGTATAAACTAATACATTTATGCCTATTTTCTGGCATTTTTATATTAGAAAAACAACTAATGCAAAATCACTGAGAGCATTTTAAGTGATAGTTCGATAGCTCACATTGCCTATGATATGAAACTCTTGAGAACAGTATGCCTCTGAAGGATTCAGTGGTACTTTTGAATGTTAAGTGATTTTTATTTAACATTTTATTTTTCCAAATTTGATACAGTAGCATGAAGCACCAATAAATCACATTTCAATATGTCAGTGACTTTTATGATTTAATTGGCATGAGCACTGCCTCCACCAATGGAGATTGTAATTCCTCTGTGACTTAGTGTATAAATAAACCATAGCATACATAAAAAGATTTTTACGTATCAAAGTAGATTTGAAGAATTGACTTAAAGATGAAGTCATATGCATAGAAAATTCTGTTTTCTCTATTAGTCTATTTCCATTTTCACTTTCCCCGGAATTTCTTCTAAATTTAGAATTTGGTCTACTTGCCTGCACTACAAAAAGATACTGAGTACATGAAAGATCTATTGTTCTGTACATAATAGAAACAATCTAAAAGTTCGTTAAACCAAACAGTCTTAGCAGTGACTTTAAAAGAATTTTAGACTTTTTCTTTATCTTTGACTTTAAGCTGCCCCCTCATGGTTAGAATTAAAATAATTTTTTTTCTATCCTGCAAAGTAGTATTTGGATTTTGTTTGTTTTTGTGTTGCTACATAGCAAAGAGCTCCCAAAAACTTGCCTTTCAAAAATATGTATAATGTCTGTTCATAATAGATGAGTAGTAAATGTTTATTATTGATAACAGATTTGAAGGACACTTGTCATCTGGCCTTGATGGAGCAATTGCCCTGTTTAAGTTAAAAGTTTCTTTGTTGGCCTTTTACGAGAACTTGGTAAAGAATTTTGGTGTCGATTATTGGGAATTAATGAATAATTAGTGTTATTAAAATCTGATTGTTTTTCTTCTATCCCTGTCTTCCTGTTCTTTTTTCCCCCAGCTCGAGGCCACTCAGATTCCTCCGTGTTCTTTTATCTTTGGATTGTCTTCTACGTCATCAGCTCCTGCTATACTCTCTTCTGGGATCTGAAGATGGACTGGGGTCTCTTTGATAGGAATGCTGGGGAAAATACCTTCCTTCGGGAAGAGATTGTCTACCCCCAAAAGGTATGTACTCAAAACGTTTGTGTATGTGAAAAGTTTTGAGCAATCTCAGGGCATGATATAGGATCATAAGTCATGTATTTCAATTTGAAAGGGATTATCTAGGCCAGAGTTTCTTAACATAGGGTCTATGGATCAATTTTGTGAGGTCTGTAAACTTAGATGGGAAAAAATTTACATTTTTATTTCAATATCAGTGATTTCTTTTGCAGTTCTGTATGTTTTATGCATTTGAAAATATGATCCTGATAAGGGGTCTGTATGTTTTTCCAGACTACTAAGGGTCCATAATGAGGGAACTGATATTAGGACAGTAATTAATTGTGGAAATTTAGTGAACCACTGACTCCATCTCATGACCCAGTTATGGAGCTAGCTTAGTTTCCTTTCTATTCAGTTATGGATCTGGTCCGAATTCTATCTTGGCGAGAAAACTTTATTCACTTAGGGGAATTTGGAGAAAACTTTGTTGCATTGAGCCTAGTCCTGCATGACTGGAAAACTGGCCTGCCTTTCATTGCTGCTTAGACACCCTTAACCAAGGACCTCAGTAATGCTGCCCAGCAACCTGGTCCGATCTGAAGATTGGTGCAAGGAATTTTCTCACAATTGTGCATCTCAAACAACCCATATGTCATCTGAAATCTGGCTCCATATTTATCAATCAATTATTGTTTTAGTGTTTCTTTGATTGTGTACAGACACTTGGGAAGAGTGGTACACTTGTTTTTCTGAATCCAGGGAATTACACCTGTTTGCTCACCCCCTCCCAACTTGGTGTATCAACAATGTAGTATTCACAATGCCTACGGTAACTATAAATATGCTGGTATGGTTATTAATCACAAAATATAACAGGCTCTCTACATGGGGGACAAAGCTAGAACATTTATTCAGATACCAGGAAACTGAGTGCCGGAACCAGAAGGTCAAAGCCATCACAGTAGCTATGGAGTTGGCACACATAGTTAATATAATAAACACCCACATTCTCAAGTCTTCAAAAGAGAACAGGCTACCTCAAGCAAAGATCCTTCTTTCCTCACTCACGGCAACTACTCAGCATCCACGCAGCTTGCTCCCAGCAGCTCTGGCCTCCTGCAGTCCTCAGCAGGAGTCCTTAGCAGAAATTCTGGCTGGCTCCAAAAAAAAAGGAGTTTGTGCCACCGCCACCACTGCCACTGCTTCCAATCACAACACTGGCTCCAGCTCAGCTCTGGCTTCCTCCTGCCCCACCCCTTCCTGCTATATCAGCAAGTTTAAGGGGCATGGAAGATCTTGAAATCCCATAACTTTACACTTGGAAAGTCCCTAATCTTTCCTCCAATTAGAAATCACATTACTTAATGTTGTATTGTTTCTTCTTTGTCTTACTTGACTAATTGTTTTTAATGTATAAAAACCTGTCTCCCCCTATATTTGGAGTCCAGGCCTAAGCTGAGGAGGTCTCATCTCAGCTTGTTGGGCAGTTGCCATGCATTGCTTAATAAATCAACATGCTAGGAAGATCAAACCTTTGTCTCCTCAGTCATTTCATCTTTCACCTGCCACAGTAACAAAAAGTCAATTGAGGCAACCTTAAATTCTAGATTAAGAAATTATTTGCCCAAGATTATGGAAATAGTAAGTAGCAGAACCAGGATTGGAATCCAGGTCTTTTGACTCCAAATCTAGCTCTTTTTCCATTATATCATTCTACTTGTCATCGCTTAAGCTTTCTTGTGCGATAGATTAAATGCTAATGCAGAAGATAGATTACAAAGCATATCTGTTTAGCAAAAATATTTAAAAGTTCCCATCCACTAATTTCAAAAGTTCTTATAACCAAAACCCCTTATATCCATCAAACAGTTATAATGTTCACTTAGAATTCATTGTAACACAATGTGATTTGTGTATTTGTCATAGTCATGGATTTAGGGCCAGAAAGGACTTCAGAGGTCACCTAATCAAGCCTTTTCAATTCACATAAAGAAAAAACCAGGACACAGAGGTTAAGTGACTTGTCCAAGGTGAAGTAAGTTTAATAAGTGGAAAAGCTGCAATTTAATCTCAAGTCCTCCAATGCCATATTCCAGTGTTCTTTGGAAGAACGCATAAATTTTTTATACAACTTCTTTGTGAAGACATTTAGAAATCACTGGTTCAGTAAAAGAGGAATTATTTTTTATTTTGTTTCTTAAATGGGTCTCTTTCCTGTGCCATGTCAGAATGCCACTAAAATATCTATATTATACTGTGAAGAATCTGTGAACTGTGATGTTAATTGACAGAGGGGGGTATTTCAAATATAGATAAAGGATTAAAGATAGAAGAATCAACTGGAAAGGCGGAGGAAGGTAAATTCCCAATAGCAAATGAGAGAATAGTTATAAAATAGTATTTAGCAGAGTGCCTGGTACCTAATAAATGCTATATAAATGTTAAGCATTAGTTATTAATAAGAATGAGCAAAACAACAATCAAGCTACAATCATAGGAATGACTCATCTTTTTAAAGATCTTTAAAGTTTATGGAATGCTTTCCTCAAAACAAACCTGTATTATTAATAGGTATTAGATGATGATTGAAACACATTGATAAAGGTTTTGTTTTGTTTTTCAGTTAGTTTCACTAATTATCATTGTCTAGATCAGGATTCTTAACTTTATGTGTGTCGTGGACCCCTTTGTCCAGTTTCCTGAGTTTATGGATGCCTTCTCAAAAGAATGTTTTGTTCTGTGTTACTGAAGGAATAATTAAACAGTTATTCAGTAACTGAAGGAAATGCTAAACTTCAGTTAAAGGCTAATATAAATAAAGATTTAATTTTTTTTCCAGTACC
>CM053586.1:304281857-304307252 GCA_028646515.1 Pseudochirops corinnae | reverse complement strand
TCTGCTAGAAAATGACCTTAAAGGAAAGGGGAACCCAGTTCTTGCCTTATTTGCTCAAAAATTCAAAATCATTAATAATACTATTCATTATTAAGTACCTATTTTATGCCAAGCACTGTGCTAGGTATAGGGGATACAACATAGACAGAAATAAATATAATACATCATGCTCTGGGAAGGGGAAAAACATTGACAACTAAGGGAATCAGGTAAGACCTTGTAGGGAAAGCATTGTCTGAGACAAATCTTGGAAGAATGCAAGGATTCTCCAAGGTATAGATAGGGAAGATGGTATATTCCAGGCATAATAAATGCATGTAGGGCATGAAATAAATTTTCAAGTTTGGGGCACAATTAGAACAGGAGAACACTCTATATATAACTAATCTAAATTTTAACAAAAGCACTTGTAAAGTTTCTCTTGCTATTCTTTTGGAAAAGATGGTGACATGGGCTAGACAGTATAGAATTAGATGATCTCAGACCTAGTGGAAGGGCTAGACCCAAAGAGAAGTCATTAATGATCCTATTTTAGCTTGGGGAAAAAAGTCTGGAGTGTTCCAAGGATCTGTGATGGGGCTCTTTTAAAAATGTGTTAGTTATTTGAATTAAGGCATGCATAGCATATTCATCAAGTTGATAGAGTCAGAATTTTCAGGAAAAAAAATGTTCTTAATGGGAAAGCGTTGGATTGAATCTAATACAGATGGAACTCAGTAGGATAAAGGTAATGTCTTACACTTGGGTTCAAATAACCAACCTCAGATGTGTAAGATGAAAGGTGAATGGTTAGATAGCAGTTTTTCCACCAAAAACTCCCAACTCTGTGAGCTTTAGAGGACTACAAATTCAGTATAATTACAGCCAGCAGTGTGCCGTGGCAGCAAAAACCACAGAATTGAGCTATGTTCATAGAGACGTAATGAGCAGTGCTGAGAAGGTGGTAGTCCTCTTGTACTTTGCCTTATTTAAACCATCTGTGGAGTATTGTGTTCAGTTCTGGTCACCGGAGTGCCTAGGACATTGATGAACTGTAGAACATCAAAGGAAGGAAACCAGAATTGTTGAGTGCTATATGAGAATCACTTGGAGGAATTGGGTTCATTTGTCCCTGAGAAAAAGACAAGACTCAGGGGAGACATGACAGCTGTCTTCAAGTATTTGAAGGGTTGTCCTGTGGAGGAAGACTTAGATTTGTCATCAGGACTGGCAACAGTGGGTCAGAGTAATGGAGGGAAAATTGAGGTTTGGTGTCATGACAATTGTCCTAATAATTAGAACTCTGAAAAAATAGAAATGGACTATCTCAGAAGTTGAGGGATTACCCCTTATTGAAGATCTTGGAGCAAGGGCTGGATGACTGCTTGTTGTGTGTATTATAGGAGGCATTCTGTTTATGTGTGAGTTGGATGATCTGTACTCTTGACTCACTTCCCGTATTTTCTGTGAATAGTGTCAAAAGGGATAAAATCTGGTAAGAGATCATCTTTTTACTAAGAAGGACAGAACAGAATTGACTAATAAGAAGTTGATATCTAAAACGAGTGGTGAAATAGTAAGAAAGCATCCAGCTGCCCTTGATATTCAAGTCACCTAGCATAGGTGAGCTATGTCCTTGAGTGTTGAAAGAACAAGGGATAGCAGAAATGGAGAGGTAGAATCAAGATAGTGGAGTAGCAGCTCCTCCACCACATTTCCCCTGCAAAGATCTAGAAAATACATTAGACTGAATTCTGACCAAGAAATCCAGGGGAAAAAAGTCACAGTGAGTCATTTTCAAGCCTTGTTTGGCATAGGGGGAGACAAAGAAGTCTGTAGATACTAGAGATAGGATCTGGCCTAGAGCGTTATAGCACCTAGAAGATAAAAACTGGCCAAAACTACATACAGGTAAGGAAGTATGGAGCAAGAAGAGATCTTAGGGAATGTCTGAACAAGAGCAGGGTGCAGGAAGAGGTGCCATCTGTCTGCTCTGTCACTTATACCTCCACCCAGTTTCTAGTTACAGATCCTAGGTAGACTCAAGAGAACCACCTGTATTTAGAGGTAGTAGAAAGGAACAGTCTCACAGTTGGTTATAAACCATAGCTATGTACTGAGCAGAGAACAAGTTCATAAGCAAACAATAGTTGTGTGACTTTGATCCTAGGAGCAAAGCAGGGATTCATTTCTAGCCTCTAGCCTGGGCTGAAGTGGAATAGACAAGGCAGGAATCTCAGATCAAAGGGACTACATTTCAGTCACCCTGAACCTATAGAGCTTCCCAGTGGCTTCTCCTGGCTGAGTCCAGCAGTAGCCCTACTAGAACTCCCAACCAGGGACAAGCTGACAGATTCAAACCTAGTAATGTCAAACCTGGGGTAGGAATTTACTAAGCTTGCACCAGAAGGGCTGTGAATAGACTTCACCTGAGATCAAATCACTTGGGAGCATTGAAAGCTTGCTGGTCCCCAGCCTGCACTGTAAAAGCAGGACACAAGAACAGAAAGAAGCTCAGCCCTGACCTTCCCCCAGAAGTGTGTAGAGCCCAACTCCAACTCAAGTCGAATGTCAGAAAGCCAGAAGAACCTGACCATAAAGAGCTACTATGGAGGGAATCTCAAGAAAAGATCTGCCCAGAGCAAGGAGGTGAAATGTCATGTGTGGGGCCAATGTCACCAGATTTCAGAGTATATTAAAGAGAATCAGAGTATGTAAGAATATTGGAATGTAAGAAGAGGCCGGATTATGAAGTTTTTAAAAGTCAAACTCAAGATTTTATATTTGATCCTGTAGGCGATAGGGAGCCATTGGGAGTTTACTGTGTAGGAGGCAGTAACATGATCATACTTGTATTTTAAAAAGATCATTTTGATGGCTGAATAGAAGATGACCTGGGGTGTGTGAAGAGACTTAGAGAAGGGAGATCAACCAGAAGACTACAGCAATAGGGAAGTTAGAAGCAGGGGAGAGTTTGGGGGAAAGATAATGAGTTCAGTTTTAGACTTGTTGAGTTTCAAATGTCCATGAGACATTTGAGATTTCCAATAGACAGTCGGAACTGTGTGACTAGAGGTCAGCAGAAAGGTTAGGGCTAAATAAATCTATCTGAAAATAGTTTTCATTGAAATGATAATTGAATACTTGGAAACTGATGAGATTGCCAAGTGATTAAAGTCCTCTGTGTCATTTAAAGTTCTACACAACCTGACCCTTTCCTAGTCTTCCAGTCTTCTTGTACTTAACTTCCTCTTTTTAACTCTGCAATCCAGCTGCCTTGAGCTTGCACATTGCCCTCTTGTCTCCTGTTTCCATACCTTCACACAAGCTTTCCCCCAGAGGTCTCCCCACTCTGCTCTGCCTTTCAGAAGCCCAGGCTTTCTTCAAGATTCAGCTCATGTTGTTGTTGTTTGTCTTTCGTGCTTGAAGAGGACCAAAATGACATCACAGTGTCAGGGTCAGTGTATAGTGTGTTCGTCTGTGGCTGGACATACCAATAAGAGCTCAGAAGACTCAACTACAAGTCGGGCACAAATAATCCATATGACCATTTTGAAGGCAGATGTCTTTAAATTTATGGATCTCACATTTCTTTGAAACTAGCACAATTCTACTTTGCTCATACGGCACAGCACCTTCATTGATGCAGGCACACTATGCTGGATTAAACTGTGCCAGTGTCTACCATATCTCACAATAAATACCAAAGTTCCTCAGAGGGACCTTGAGAATATTCATGTATCACTTCTTCTGATTAGCATGAGAACACTTACCTTGTGTGAATTTTCCATAAAATCGGTTTTTAGGCAAATGTACATTTGGCATTTGAACAGTATGGCTAGCCCATGGGAGTTGTGCTCTCTGCAGTGGAGTTTGAATGCTTGGCAGTTCTGCTGGAGAAAGGACCTTAGTGTCCAGCAGTCAATCTTCAGAATCTTCCTAACACAATTCAAATGGAAACAATTCAGTTTTCTCGCATGGCACAGGTAGACTGTCCAGGTTTCACAGGCATGAAGCAATGAGGTCAATATAATGGATCTGTAGATCTTCAGTTTGGTAGATAGATAGCCTAATATAGCTCTCTCCCACACATTCTTTTGGAGTCTCTCAAATGATGAGCTGGCTCTGGCAATGCATGCATCAACCTCATCATCTCTGTGTACCTCCCCAGAAAGAATACTGCCAAAGTAAGTGAACTTATCCACAGCATTGAGAATTTCTCCATTTACTGTAACTGATGGTGTTCCATATATGGATGGTACAGTGCTGGATGGTGGAGGACCTCTGTTTTCTTGGTGCTAATAGGCCAACAGAGAGGATTCTGGGAAGATGGTGGAGTAGATCAGAAAATTCCAAGCTCTCAAGAATTTCCCCCACAAAAGAGTTAAAATAGCACCTTAGGGTGAACAAAGTGTGAGTGGAGATAAATAAGAACAGGGACATAACCAAGGTCCTCCTGGGACAATTTGAGAAGATCAGAAGAAAAAATCTCAGGATTAGGTTGGGTCCCTGTGAAGAGTACCCAGGCTAGGTTACATTTTAATAACAAGAGGCAAGTCTCTTAAACACCTACTGGCAAGCCAAGGGGTTAGTTGGTTTGAGAGGCTGCCTCAGCCCCAGCTACTACCAGAACTTTTACCCACTGGATAGTGTGGGGAGTTGGCTGTCTGAGCCCAGGAAGATCGAGGGAACCTCTGCTGACCATGAACACCAGAGTCATCTGTGCTGCAAAGAGCAGTGGGGATGAGAAGGAACCAGCATGTGCCTGGTGCATGTAGAAGCAGTGGGGCAGAAAGCCCCTGACCATGGGCACTTACAGGAGGTTAGAGGGTTGGCTTTGGTTTCTGGCTAGAAGGAAGAACAGAAGATCTGGGGCAAGAGGTACTATTTCCCATATCCCAGGACTAGAGGTGACTACAAATAACTAAGCTATCACCACAAAAAAAAAAATGCACAGGCAAAGGAAAAAGAATCCAACCGTAGGATATGGAGATGATACAACTCTGAGAGCAGAAAGTGAAGAATTGAGAAGTCTTTTGATGAGGATGAAATAGGACAGTGTGAAAGCTAGTTGGAAGCTTAATATTAAAAAAAAAAAAAACCAACTAATATCTTGACATCTGGTGGTCCCATCACTTCTGGCAAATAGAGGGAGAAGAAATAGAAACAGTGTCAGATTTTATATTCTTGGGCTCAAAGATCACTGCATATGGTGACTGTAGCCACCAAATTAAAAGATACTTGTTCCTTGGAAAGAAAGCTATGACAAATCTGGACAGTATACTACAACAAAGGTCCATTTTATCAAAGCTATGATTTTTCCATTAATAATTTAGGGCTGTGAGAGTTGGATTATAAGGATAGCTGAATGCTGCAGAATTGATGCTTTCAAATTGTGGTTCTGGAGAAGACTTTTGAGAGTCTCTTGGACAGCAAGGAAATGAAAACAGGCAGTACTTAAAGAAATTAACTCAAGACTATTCATCGAAAGGACAAATACTGAAGCTGAAGCTTAAATATGTTGGCTACATAATAAAAAGACAGGACTCACTGGAAAAGACTTTGATGTTGGGAATGATTGAAGGCAAAAGGAGAATGGGATGGCAGAAGATGAGATGGGTGGATAGTGTCATGGAAACAGTAAATGAGCTTGGATAGACTTTGGGAGATAGTGGAAGAAAGAAGGACCTGGTGTGCTATGGTGGCTGAACAGCAGCAGCAGCCAGCCCAGTAGTGGGCTATAGGCCTGTGCTCTCAAAGCCATCCCAGCCATGTTTGAAAACAACATTTCCAGTCATGACCACCTCTCTGTGGCAGTCTCTTCATCATGTAGAAGGGCTGTGATCTTCACCAATGGAAGAGGTGCTCACACTCCTGAAATTGTGGGCCCCTAAAGTATACAGAGTGTAGACATGTTGCCACAGCTCACCCCAGCTGACCTTTTCAGTTCCTCTACAATACTCTCTCTTCCCTCATGCTATACTCCAGCCAAGCAGGTTTTCTTGCCATTTCTTATACATGATGCTCCTCTCTTCCATCTTTGTGCCTGTGCATTGCCTGCTCTCTGTGCTTGTAATGAACTTCCTCCTTGCCTCTGCACCCTAGAATGCCATGTTTCTTTAAGAATTTAGCTCAAATGCAAACTTCTCTGTGAAAACTTTACTGATGACTCACAACTTCTAGTATCCTCCCCCCATTACATTGTATTTGTATGTACTTCTCATCTCCCTAATGAAATCTAACCTCCTTGAGGGCAAGGACTGTTATAATTTTGTCTTTGTATCCTCAGCTAGCTAACCCAATTCCTTGTACATGTTAGGTGCTTAATAAATGTTTACTGAGATGTCCTATCGACATAGAATGGTTAATCTACTTCTTTCTCTACACATAAAGTTAGATCCCGAACTAGAGGGAACCACAGAGACCATGTAGTAGAAGCCTCTCATTTTGCTGTTGAGCAAACGGAGGCCTAGGTGGGGAAGTGACTTTTCCAAGGGAAAGTGTTGTATTTGAAACAAGATTTGAACCCCAATTTTCCATTCTTTTCATTATACCAAGCTCCCTTCCTCAGCTACATAGGCAGGTGTGTATCACGTCTATATTAAGCACTTCCTGTGTTCCAGGCACTGTGCGTAAGTGCTGGGACTGCAAATGCAAGCAGAGAGAAAGGCCCTGCACTCAAGGATACATTCTCATGGTGGGGAAGACACATAGAAGGGAACTGAAAAGCAAGGGAAAGGAAGAAGGAAGATCCTCACACAGGAGAAGGGTTCTGAAGTCCAGGAAGTCAGCATCATGGCCAGCAGGAGAAAGAAGTTTAACTAGTCAGGAACCATCCCCAAAGTGGAGACCCAAGGAGGAACTCACCAGCAGGAGGAAGGGGCTAGCTCGACAGCATATTCCAGAATAAGAAGGCCGGGGGAACAGATACATTTTCCGTGGTGAGGAAGCCCAGACAATGGAAATTCCAGGGTGAGACTGAGGCTGAGATATGGTCCTAAACTTTAGCTGGAATGCCACTCTTAAAAAGAGTGAAGTAGTGAAGAAGTACTGAACAAGAGAGTTCAAGCTGAACATACAACTGATATAGAAGTGGAAATAAATTACCACAAGGGAGAGGAGAGAAAGTAGGATCTTGGAGAGGGGGAAAAAGTTCTAATTTTTTAAAGTGACTGGAATGTTTTCATTCTTATTTAAGTTAAGGCTACTTTAATTATTCTCAAATGCAGTAGTAATATATAAAAAAAGATACAGAAAGTTAATACATGGAAATTTCTTGTAGAATTAGTGAACTAGTCATTACACAGTATTCAAATCCTAAAAATTGGTCATTCATAAGTGTCTGTTTCTGTAACCATTTTCTCTAGATTAATATGATTGGTTCTTTTTGTCTGAAGGGCGATTGTAGTTTGAGCTTACTTGTTAACTTAAATTGTTTTAATTTCCCTGAGTGAATCATTTGAGCAGCATTGAGTTGCAGATTAGAAATGAACATTCAGCCCTCCTTTTTAGTAAAACAAGAACTTTTAATAAAACCTTGTGGTGCATAGTACACCAGAAATAACTAGAATTCTTTTTTCTTTGCTTTGTTTGAAGTGTATTGGTAATATTCCCCGTGTTGCTCTCATATGCTTTGTTTGAAGTGTATTGGTAATCTTCCCCGTGTTGCTCTCATATTTCAGGCCTATTATTATTCAGCCATCATTGAGGATGTGATACTGCGCTTTTCTTGGACTATCCAAATTTATGTAATCACGCTGAATCTGACCCCTCATGTTGGGGACATCATCTCTACTGTATTTGCTCCCCTTGAGGTTTTTCGGTAAGTGAATGAACTGAAATTTTTCTTTCAGATTTATTTAAACCAGGAAAGAAGGAAGGTTTTTAAAAAATTTTTTGTAAACCAATTAGAAAACCATTAATTCAAGAAACACGAACTAACTGATTCTAAGAATATGTCTATAAGTCAGAACTTGCATTTCCAGCCCACACTGATATAGAAGTGATTTTTGTATTAGGCAAATGACAACAAAGAGACTTGACCCATAATTTAATTGATATAGGGAACTCCCAATTGATGAAACTCCTCTGCAACTTGAGTCTCAGAGAGTTTCCTCAGAGAGGTTCTGCCCAGGATTACAGAGCCTGAAAGTGCCCATGTTGGACCTTGAACACACCTAGGGCTTCCTGGCTTCAGTGTTGCTTCTGCTCATTCTACCATTTGCCACCAAGCAACCAAATAGAGCTGAACCCTTGAAGCTTCAGTCAGACTTCCCAGGCTTGGAACATGGAAAAGAACAAAAGCTGCTTTTTGGTTTCCTTCTTTGTAAAAAATAGTGACTCATTTTAACAGAAATTACCTTGTGTATTTCTGAAAAGCAAACTATTAGCAGTGATGACAGAAAGTTGTCTGACAAGTGACAGTATAATGACGTACTGACCTAAAACAACCAAGATGTCACATTAATTGTGTATGAAGGCCAACAATATAAATAAGGGATTCCTGCCTTCTTTGGCTCACACTGCCTCTCTTTTTTTTCTCCTCTGTAGCACATTACCTGCAACAGATGTTCCAAACCTCAAATCTGTCCCTTCCCATATTACTTTGAACCAAGAACCTGCCTCCTACTTTATCAAAAAGATGGAGCCTAATGAGTCCTTTCATTTCCCTCCTCTACTACTCTAAAGGTCTCAGTGTACTTAGTAATCCATAACTTCTCTTTACTAGTTTCAGAGAGTGATATGGCCCTCCTCTAGCCCAGAATAAACCCTCTCCACTTTTGATCTGCCCCCTTGCCATCCCTCTTGACTTTATTTCATAAGGTATCCCTTTCATAAGGCATCATCTCTCTTTTGCTTCCTCAGACATGCTCCCATGTCTTGTCCTTCAAAAAAAACTTTTCCTCTCTTCTCTTTTCTCTTAGTGACAAATTTTTTAAAAGAATAGTCTATACTCTGCTGTTACTTTTTCTATTCTTTTATCTTTTATTTATTTTAGTTTTCAGTATTCATTTCCATAAGATTTTCAGTTACAAATTTTCTCCCATCTTTCCCTTACCCCTACCCCTTTCCCCAATCTGCTCTCTCTTATATCCTTCCCCACCTCCCACCCCCCACCCCTAACTTTCTAGTAGGGAAAGATGGATTTCTCTACCCCAGTGCCTATATATCTTACTTCCCAGTTGCATGTAAAAAATAATTTTTTTTAACATTTGTTTTTAAAACTTTAATTTCCAGATTTTTTCCTTTCTTCCCTCCTCACCCACCCCCACTGGGAAGACAAGCAGTTCAATATAGGTTGTACATGTGTAGTTATGCAAAACGTTTCCATAGTAGTTATATTGTGAAAGACATTTCCCTCCATCCTATCCCACCTCCCACTTACTCTATTTTCTACTTTGACCCTGTCCCTTTTCAGAAGTGTTTGCTTCTAACTACCCTCTCCCCCAGTCTACCCTCCCTTCTGTGCTCCCCGCTCTTATCCCCTACTTTCCTGTAGGGTAAGATACCCAATTGAGTGTGTATGTTATTCCCTCCTTATGCCAAATTCAATGAGGTAAGGTTGACCCATTCTCTTTCACCTTCCTGCTCTTCCCCTTCTCTTGCCTCTTTTATATGAGATAATTTACCCTATTCTATCTCTTCCTTTATATTCCTCTCTCAACTCTTTATTTTTTAGATATCATTCCTTCCTATTCAACTGATCCTGTGCCCTCTATGTATACATGTACACACATGTACACATACTCACATATATATTTATACACATGTGTATATTCTTGGTTTTAATCCTTTGACCTCAGGAATATCGTATTCCAAGCCTTTCAGTTCTTTAATGTTGAAGCTGCTAGATCTTGTGTTATCCTGATTGTGTTTCCACAGTACTCAAATTGTTTCTTCCTGACAGCTTGTGATATTTTCTCATTGACCTGGAAACTCTGAAATTTGGCTGTGATATTTGGAGTTTTCATTTTGGGATCTTTTTCAAGAGGCAATCTGTGAATTCTTTCAATTTCTATTTTACCCTCTGGTTCTAGAATGTCAGGGGAATTTTCCTTGAGAATTTCTTGAAGGGTGATTTCTGGGCTCTTTTTTTGATCATGGCTTTCAGGTAGTCCAATAATTTTTAGATTATCTCTCCTAAGTCTGTTTTCCAGGTCAGTGGTTTTTCCAGTGAGATATTTCACATTACCTTTTTTTTTTTTCATTTGTTTGGATCTGTTTTATAGTATCTTGATTTCTTATAAAGTCATTAGCTTCCATTTGCTCCAGTCTAATTTTGAAGGAATTATTCTCCTCAGTGAGTTTTTGAAATTCCTTTTCCATCTGGGCAATTAGGCTTTCTAAGGCATTCTTCTCATTGGCTTTTTGGACTTCTTTTGCCATTTGAGTTAGTCTGTTTTTTAAGGTGTTATTCAGTATTTTGGGGTCTCCCTTAGCAGGCTTTTGACTTGTTATTGTGATTTTCTTGCATCATTCTCATTTCTCTTCTACTTCTCTTACTTGATTTTCACAATCCTTCTTGAGCTCCTCCATGGCCTGTAACCAATTCATATTTTTCTTGGAAGCTTTTGATGCAGGAGCTTTGACTTCATTGTCTTCTTCTGGTTCCATGTTTTGATGCTTTTTGTCCCCCCAAAAAGGATTTTGTGGTCTGTTTGCACTTCCTCTGCTTGCTCATCTTGCTGGCCAATTACTTGACTTTTGAGCTCTTTCTCATGGTAGAACTCTGCTTCCAGAGTGGAGAGAGCTGTATCCCAAATTGCTAGGGTTTTCGCAGTTGTCAGAGGTCTGAGGAGGGTGCCCTCTCTATAGCCACCACAAGCCCTGGCACACTGGCCACACCCCCCAGGACCACCATCCAAGACTGTGGCCCAGATCCAAGCAGGTCAAAGCAAAAGTGATTGCCCTCTGAATGGTCTCTTGTTCCTCCTGTGATCTGTCGGCCAGGAGCTCTGGAGGCAGCCATGTGGCAGCAGCTGTAGTCACCGCACCTCCTCCATCTGTTGCCCCCGGGCAGGGTCTGGACGACACTCTCACTCAGTTCCAACAGAGTTCCCCACTGACCTTTTACTTTCTCTTTGGTGTTTATGTGTTGAGAAGTCTGGAAATCGTCACAGCTTCCGGTCATTCACTCTCCTGAAGTCTTTTCTGGCTGGTTTGGGCCGCTGGTCAGGGCTGCCCTGGGTCTGGGCCCAGCTGGCTCACGCAGGTCCGGGCCCAGCTCCCATCTCAGTGCAATAGACCCTTCCTGCCGGCCTGCCAGGCTGCCTTAAGCGGGAGATTTGTTTCTCTCTGTCACTTTGTGGGTTCTATAGTTCTGAAATTTGTTTAGAGTCATATTTTACAAGCATTGGAGGTGGTTGAAGCAGGAGCTCAGCCAAGTTCCTGCTTTTACTCTGCCATCTTCGCTCTGCCCCTGCTGTTACTTTTTCACCATCTACTTATTTTTCAATCTTTTTCTATCTGGCTTTGTTTCTCACTGCTCCATAATGATAACTGGTATTAATAGAGCACTTTGACGTTTGCAAAGCACTTAGTGGATCTCATTTGAGCCTTACTGCAGGCCTTAGGTGTGGATACTACAGGTATTAATATACCTATTTTACAGCAAAGGAAACTAAGGCTTACAGAAGTTTCAAGTTATTGGCCTTGGGTCATGTTGTTCATTTAAGTCAAGTCCAACTCTTCGTGTTCCCAATTGGAGTTTTCTTGGTAGAGATACTGGAGTGGTTTGCCATTTCCTTCTCTAGCTCATTTTACGGCTGAGAAAACTGAGACAAATAAGGTGAAGTGGCTTGCCCAGGTTCACACAGCTAGTAGTAGGTGTCTGAGGTCAGATTTGAACTTGGGTCTTCCTGACTCTAGGCCCAATGCTCTATCCGCTGTGCCACCTACCTGCCTACCTGAGGTCATACAGCTAATAAATTATCAGAGACAGGATTGAACTCCTGCTCTGTCTCTTGAAGACTATTGTCTGTTGCTCTGTCTGTGGTCATTTTACAGAAACAGTTCTGAGATCAACAGTGACTTCCCAGTCACTAAATTTAGTGACCATTTTCCTGTCCTGCTCTTTAATCTCTCTGAAGTGTTTGGGTGTTGACTGCCTTGTTCCCTTTTCTTCAGTGTCACTGCATTCTCAGCTCTGCTTTCCTCTCCTCCTGTCTGTCTCGCTGCCTCCTCATCCAGTCAGTTGCCAGTTTATTTTGATTCTACCACGGCATTGTATGTTACCAGTTCTTCTTTTCTGTTTCTGACACAGTTCAGCTCTTATCTCTTCCCAGCAGTTTTCATAGCTGCTTCACCAGTATTCCAGCATCAGTTCTCATATTCTCGTATTCTCATCATATTCTCAATGTTGTCCTCATAATCTCTCTAACATACTGCTCTGATTATATCATTCACTTGCTTAAAAATCTCCAGGACTGCACTACTCCCTAGTTACTAAAGCATAAACTCATAATTCTAGCACAAAAGGCCTTTTCCAGACTAATCTGAAATTGCTCCCTTCATCAGGAAGTGGAGGGTAGTGGAAACAATACTAACCTTGGAGTCAGGAGGCCTGGGTTCAGGTCCCAACTCTACTGCTTACTCATTAGAGTGACCATATAATATAGACAAGTTTCATGAAGAAATTAAAGCTTAATTTCCTCCCGTATAAAATGGAGATAATGTTAATTTTGCCAAATTTTAAGACTGTTCACAGGATATAAAGTCTTAGTAAATGGGAGCTTTCATAATTATTATTATTTATGCATTCTGTACTCTAGTGAAACTGCATTAATCGTTGTCCTGCGTTTCAGAGAACAGTAGATTTTGTAAGTCAGAACCAATAGTTCAAAGCAAGTTCCCGTGAAATGTCACTTTTTTCCCAGTGATAGAAGTGATTATTATTTTTATTAATTATGAATGTTCAAATCCTTAAAAATGTGTTTATTGGTAGGACCAAGACATTTTAGAACTGGATTTACCTTTGTTCTTTTCTCTCTCCTCACCCCATTTATATACTCACTTTTGTTTCTAAAAATGAAAATTAGTAATCCAGAAGGTTGCAAATATCAGAATGTGTAGATTTTTAAAACTGCTTTGGGACCACTGTATATAAAGAAATATTGTGGGAATTTTTTGCTAGTTGGTCTGCACACCATTTATTATACTCAAAAGAATGTACTAGATTTCTAGTTACATATCTGGGTTCTTAAAGGTTATATTGGAAGTTTTGTTATATAGTTGTTAAGGAATTTTTTTATTTTAGACTTAAATACTAAAACTTAAATACATAATACAGAAAAGAAAAAGAAACATTATAAACTTAAATACAGAATAAGGGGGGAAAAGCATGTCATGTATATAGCAGAACATAAGAGAGTATTAAAAATATATAACAATAAATTTCCATTTTATGAAAGCCTGTATAATAAATACTACACTTTGTGTGTTGAGAGCTGTCCATCTTTTCTCTGCTTCCTTGTAAGTTTTCTTTTGTTCGCTGCTGTTTAGCAAAAATAATTTTTTTGAAGTACATTTTGACATTTATAACAAATATTTTTTCTTTGCTCATTCTGCCCTCCGCTTTAAAGGAGGTTTGTGTGGAACTTCTTTCGATTGGAGAATGAACATCTAAACAACTGTGGTGAGTTTCGTGCCGTGCGGGACATCTCTGTGGCTCCCATGAATGCAGATGATCAAACGCTGCTGGAGCAGATGATGGACCAGGAAGAGGGTGTGCGGAACCGTCAGAAGATCAGGACGTGGAAGTATAGCCAGACCCTGACGCTGCGTCGACCGTACCTGACTCAGTATGTGTCGTGTCTGTTTTCTTGCTTCTTTTCGATTCTAGCAGAAAGTAACGTAGAGACTAGAAAATGGAGATCTCACAAATGACTTCTGTGTAGGAGGTCCCAAGAGTCTTGGTGCAATTTTAAGATGTTAAAGCCTAAAACTAAGGCTTTAGGGACACCTATCCATTACATATAATAAAATCTCATTACATCATAAACCCCTTAATTAAAACTTTAATATGTGCTTCCCTCTACAGCACCCTCAAATAGAAGCTACTTTTTGAAGACCTCCACCGATGGTGAATTGACTGCCTTCTTAGGCAGTTCATTTCACTTTTACCTGACCTGGAGTCTACTTTTGAGCTACCTTTTGTTATGGGAAAAGGAAACTAAACTACTTAAAATTACTCATGAATTATCTCCTTGAAAAGTTGAACTGTTTTCACATACCCTTACAATACATTTTGTACATAAACATTACCATGGTAATTAAAATCAGAGAATCTTAGCTCTGGAAGGGACATCAAAGGTCCATCAACCCACCTGTATATGAACAGGAAAAATCCCCTATCACCCCCAAATTGTAGTCATCTAGCTGCCTTTCAAAGGCCTTCACCAGGGATGAGTTCACTGCCTTGAGGCAGCCGTTTTTAGCAAGCATTCTCTTTTTAAAGTAAGCTTATATTGGTATTTATACTTATAAATATAAATATATTTATGTTGTTGACGTCCTCGTAGTTTGGGCCCAGTACCCATCCCCCATCCCTCCCAGAGAGCTTTCCCATATAACAAATAGTGTTTATAGAGGGGGAAAAAACCAAACAGTCCAACTGATCGATACATTTTAAAAAGTCCAAAAACACCCAGGGAGTAACACCTATGGACCTCTTGCCTCTGTGAAGGGGTGGGCTGAGGGTATTCTCTCATATCTCTTCAGCTATCATTAATTCTTAATAAATCTTTCCATACGTCCAGCCAAAATGTGTCTTTTTCTAGATTCCACTAATAGATTCTCTAAAAATCAAGCAAAACAAGTCTAACTCCTCTTTGTTGTGCCAACCCTTTCAGTATTTGAGGACAGCTTTCATGTCCTCCCTGGAGTCTTCTTTTCTCCAAGCTAAATATTCTCAGTTCCTTCAGCAGCTTTTCATTTGCCCTCATTTCACGTCCCCTCAGTATCCTGTTAATGTTTTCACCAATGCCCTTCCAAAAATGTGGTACCTAGAACCAAGCGATCTAAGCATAAATGCTTCAAAGAGGCCCAGTCATCGTAGAGGTTTGAAATAACTGTTGTAGTACATGTACTTGAGATGGGACAAGAAATTAGCCCCCCAAAACCCCTTGTTTCCTGTCTAGCAGAAATGAAGTACTCATTTCATATCTGATAAAGTCATTCATGATGCTCTTTTGGACAAGCTGATAAGCATTGGACTAAGTGATAGTAGTTAGGTACATTTAGAACTAGTCATTTGGAACTAAAAGTGATCCTTAATAGGCCATTTAAATTTAACGGAAGCTCTCTAGTGTAATGCCCCTAGGGATTTATGCTTAGGTCTACTCCATTCAGTATTGTCATCAGTGACTTAGATAAAAGCATTTAACCTGAGGGATAGTTAGCACACTGAAGGGCAATATCAGGTACCCCAAAAATAGCTTGACAGGCTTGAATGAAAGATAAAATCTCTTAACATGAGATTTAGTAGGGATAAATAAAAAGTCTTATCATTACATTAAAAAATTCTGCTATAAAAGTGAAAGATGGGAAAGACATAGTAGGCACCAGACCATGTGAAGAAAAAACTGATTGAAGGTTTTAGTTCAGTATGAGTAAGACTTAATAGCTGAAAAAGAGAATGCAGTCTTTGGCTGCATTAATAAAGGCATAGTGTCCAGGACTAGGGAGGTGATAGTCCTGCAGTACCCTGATTAGACCACATCTGCAGGAAGACATTAGCAAACTAGAATTAGACCAGAGAAAGGTGACCAAGATCCTAAGAAGATGGGTGGGCTTTTATAGCATAGGAGGATCGATTGAAAGAATTCTGAATTTTTATTCTTAAGCAGAAAAGATCTTAGGAGATTATAATAAGTGTACATAAGTATTTGAAGGGCTGTCATGTAAAGAAGGGATGTTGGCCTGTTCTGTAATTGTAACCTGATGTAAGAAAGACTTGCTACCAAGAATTGCTTTAAAATGGAGAGAGCTCCCTCAGGAGATGGTAGGGTTCCCTTCCCACTTGAGGTCCAGGCTGAACCACCATGTGTCAGGGGTACAACAGAAAGGATTCTTGTTCAGCTTCTACTAGTTCTTCCAACTCTATAATTCATTGATTTTGGAGAATTAGGATGCATTTTTACTGAGCCGTGTAACCATTTGCTTTGATACTGCTTTTGCCATCCAAGAGTAGTAACAGAGAAAGTACATAGTGTTTGTCTACCCAATGTGTCATTATGAACAAAGAAGGTGTTAAAAGAGATGAACGACTGTAGAATATGAGACTGACGGTAGTGTTAAAATTGGGCTGTTAGGTGGTTCAGTGGATAGAGTGCCAGACCTGAAGTCAAGAAGATTCATCTTTCTGAGTTCAAATATGGCCTCAAACAATTACTAGCTTTGTGACCCTGGACAAGTCATTTAACCCTGTTTACCTTAGTTCCTTCTTTGTAAAATGCGCTAGAGAGGGAAATGGCAAATCATTCCAGTATCTTTGCCAAGAAAACCCCAAGTTGGATTCACAAAGAATTGGACATGACTGAAACGATTCAGCAACAACAACACAAGTGTTGACCATTGAGTCCAGTGTGGCATGAATAGTGTGAACGAACTTGAACTTGGAAAGAAAGAGCAGTGATCAAGATGACTCTCCATAGATATGAAAGTGCCAAAACATTCCATTTGCCAGAAGAGTCATAGTTCCCTAGCTTGAGAATGATTGTTACCTGCCTGTTTCCCTCATAATTGGTTTGAATGAAGTCTATTGAAATATTGGTAGAATTCAGCCTACTACAACATGGAATTCAGCATATGTTCTCATTCATGATAATTTATTACTGAAAATACCAAGGAGCTTCATTCAGATACTCTGACATCTGTAACACTGTCATGTGGCATGAACTCTGATGGCTCTACAGAAGTTCCAGAATCCTTCATAGTCCGTTCTTGATTGCTCGTGGTAAGAAAGAGGAGCATGGTTTAAAAAAAATTTAGAGGATCAGAAAGCCATTGACAGTTGGCTATACGCTTCAGACTCTGAGACTCTTCTCTCTGACTGTAGGTTCCTATCCTATCTTGAACACCCTTTCAGTCCTGCTAAACATTTAGTCCGGTGTAAACATTGCCCTCATCAAGACTGCTACTTACGAGACTCTTTCCCATGGGTCTAGTTCTTCTGGTTTCACTCACTTCCTTTACCAGACAGAACCCTGGTTGTCATTCATTTCAGTGATGTTTTCACTAAAACTAGAATCATTTACACCTTTTTTTTTTTTTTGCCGTATCTAGCTAGATATCAATTAACCAGCATTTTTGTTTTTGCTTTTTTTTTTTTTTTGGAGGGGGGAAGGCAGGGCAATTGGGGTTAAGTGACTTGCCCAAGGTCATGAGGCTAGTAAGTGTTAAGTGTCTGAGGTCAGATTTGAACTCAGGTCTTCCTGCCTCCAGGTGCTCTTTACTGCACCACCTAGCCACCCCTTAACCAGCATTTCTTAAGCACCTACTAAATGCCAGAGCCAGTTAGACACTGGGGGTGGGGGGGGGGGGGAGAGATAGGAAAAAAAAGGTAGTTCCTCCCCTCAAGGAACTTATATTCTGTCATTGGAAACAACAGGTACATTTATAAGTATACATATAGAATAAATAAAAAACAAATATGAGGTGGTTAGGAAAGAAGGGCAGAAGGAGGAATAGGAAAGGCTTCTTATAGAAGACCTTGAATTTAATCTTGGAGGGAATAAGAAATTTTATGAGGCAGAATTGAAGAAAGAGTTCATTCCAGGTATGAGGAATAACCAAGGACATTTTTGACAAGAGACCGAGCACATGTGAGGAAGAGAAAGAAGGCCAGTTTAGGTGGATTATTGAGTATGAGAAGATTAATGTATAATGAGGCTGGAAAAACAGATATTGGGAGGTAGGTTGTGAAAGGCTATCAACTTTAAACAGAAATTTATGTTAGAATCAGTATCAAGGAGCCGCTGAAGTTTGAATATGAGAGTGACATGGTCAGATCATTGAAGTGTATTGACCTTGTCAGACTGGGCTTAAGGGAAGCCCAGTGGAGGGATTGGAGAGGGGAAAGAAACAAGGCAGGGAGCCGAGTTTTGAGTCGATTTCTGTTGTCCAGTCAAGATCAGGGTTTGAAATAAAGTAGAGAAGATCACAAGTAGGGTAAGCTAAGAGATGATGTAGAGATGGAAATCATAAGATTTGGCTGCTTTCCTCATCTTCATCTCCATTTCTAGGCTGCCATCTGTTACTAAAGAAAGGCATGAAACCTTGTTTGAGTCCACTACACATCCCTGCTATTTAACCTCAGACAGATTTCTTCATTGCTATCCGTCAGTCTTTTTTATCCTTCTCTCATATTCCCCACAGTGGCCACTGTCGATAAACCTTTCCCACCTTCTATTTCAACCTCTCTCATTCTCAGCAGGTGACCTCACTTCCTATTGTCATCCTTCTTAGAACTTTTTTTTTACATACTTTCTCTACCTCCACTAACTTTCTCCCGTTTCCCTCCTTCTCAAAGAAGGAGTGCCTCTTCCTTTTTAAAACTGACCTTTCCTTCTTGCCCCAGATCTCATCTCTTTGTGTTTACTCCAGGACCTTGTTCTGTCAGATCTCTTAATCTCTTTTGTCTTCACTTTCCATTTCAGTGGCTCCTTTTCTTCTACCTACCTACAGATTTCTTCCACCCAAAAAAATGGAACAAAACACAAAAAAGCCTTCTCTTCTTTGTTATTTCCCCTGCCCTTCATAGCTTTTCTTTCACCACCAAGTTTTTAAGTGACTTTTACTTGATGCCTTTATTTCCTCACCACAGTCACCTTCAACCCCTTATTGTCTTACTTCTTTTTCTGTTACTTTTCTGAAACTATGTAGTAAATGGCTGTTATATGGAATTCATTGTGCAGGGTACTACTCAGCAAGAGTCAAGGGTGCCAAAGAAGTCAAGGAAAAAGAATTCACTTGTGTCTTTCACTTTTTGAAATTCTATAGTATTGTTCCCTATCAACAGCAGGGGTCAGTATAATCCCATAATACTCTGGCTTCAAAATTTAGAAGGCTCTGGGAAAAATGGTACAGACTGTCTGAGTAGAATTGTAGGGTCATAATATTAGAGCCAGAAGGGACTTTAGAGACCCCCTCATTTTGTGCGCACAGAAGGTAAGCAGCTTATCTGTGGTCTCACAACTAACAAACAAAAGGGTCAGGATTGCCTGCTTACCTGCTGTACCATCTCGGTCAAATTCATTGAACATCAAAATTGAAAGACATTCTGGATGACTTTTTATGTAATTTGCCATCCAACCTAGACAGACAGGATCTTCAGGCCTATCGGATATGCAGAGGACACTGCCTCAAAAGGCAGCCTAGTCTGTCATTAGAAAGCTCCAGTTAGAAAGTTTTCTCTTATGTGGAGCCAAAATCTACTTCTTCTTAACTTCTGTACATTAGTCTCAGTTTTGACCTCTAGATCATCAAAGAATGAACACATCTCTTTTAAATGTGACAGGTCCACTATGAAGACAGCTAATTTTTGAAATACTCCCATTTATTCAACTATTCTTTAATGACTTATTTTCTAGGCCCTTTACCATTCTGACCATCCACTTTTAAATAAGCTCTTGTTTTCCTTGTCGCTTCTTAATTGTACTGCTTCAAATTGAACCCATTACTCTAATTGCTATGAGCCTACTACTCTCAGTGACCTGGATACCATAATTTTGTTAATGCACTCAGTCAGCAAACATTCATTAACATTAAGCTTTTAGTCCTTACCAGGCATTGTGCTAGATGTTAGGAATAAAGATAAAAAATGAAACAGCCATTTTTCTCAAAGACTACATCGTATGGTAAGAAGTAATATGTTTGCTTATAAGTCGAGATGAAGTCCATTCCGGGGGCAATAATAGCTAATGAATTTAGGAAAGACCTCATGTAGGAGCTTGCTCTTGAGGTGAACTTTGAAGGGAGCTAGAGGTCATAGTGTCAGAAGTTAGAGAATACATTCCCATCATGTGGCACAGCCTATTCAAAGACAAAGACTTGGGAAATGGAATATTGTCTGTGAGGAAGAGCTAGTAGGCCAGGCTTTCTGGACCATGGTGTGCATGAAGGAGTGTTTAATACCAGGGAAAGGTAGACTAGAGCTAGACTGTAAAGAATTTGAAGTTCTCCACAGAGGAGTTTGTATGTTATCCTTCAGCTCAGAGGGAGCCACTGGAATTTTTTCAAGCAGAAGTGTGATATGGTCTGCCCTGTACTTTAGAAATAGCCCTCAGTATCTGTATGAAGAGAGAGACTTGAGGAAATTAGTCAGTCAGCTTGTATATACTAGTATATATAATATATGTCTGCTGCGTGCCAGCAAAAGTCAAGGGCAAGAGGCAGAGCCAGTATGGCAGGGGAGTAGGAAGAAGTATGGTGAGTTGCCTTTCAGACTCCTCCAAACAGACATAGAAAATGCACCAGAGTGAATCCCATGGGAAATCTAAAATAAAGTCATAGTGTATCGTTTTCCTAGCCCAAGTCAGCAGAGACAGATAGAGAGGTCCACAGACAATGCACTGACTGCAGAGCACTCCAACATGCATAAAAAGGCTGTGTCCCAGGCAAAAGAATGTCCTGTGGGACATGTGCCTATGCCAGGGCACCCAACTAAAAATCTTGTCAGCCACTGTTCTGGTCACAAATCCCAGATGGACTGAGGAGGGGATGTATGCAAAGGGGTAGGGAGTGGTGGATGTCCTTTGAGCAGTGTACTGAAAACAAAGGAGCGCGTCTAAAAAGCAAGCAGAAGCAGTGTGGCTCAGACCTTTAGGAGCAGAGCCAGTCTCAGTTCCAGCTTCTAGCTCAGTAGGAAGCCTTCAGAGAAATAACCAGGACAGGAATCACAGACCTAAGTGAAGCTTTCGGTTCTGTGACTCGGAACCAGCAGAGCTTCCCATCTTACTGATGATTTCTTGAGTCCAGCATCAGTCTTTTATTGCTCAGACATAAACTCAGGTCAGGAACTTGCAAAGCTTGGATCTAACTTGCCCTAGATCATACTGCTTGGGAGCACTGAAAGCTCTAAGATCTGCAGCCTGACACAAATGTGAGTTGAATATGAAGGGATGATATCTAAAAAAATAAATTAAGAGGTGAGAAGGGAATGCACTGGGAGAAAGGGAAAGGTAGAATGGGGCAAATTATCTCATAAAAGAGGCAAGGAAAAGCTTTTACAGTGGAGGGAAGATGGGGGGGGTGAGAGGGAGGTAGTGAACCTTACTCTCATTAGAATTAGCTCAAAGAGGGAATAACATACTGAATTGGGCATAGAAATCTATCTCACCCTTCAGGAAAGTAGGAGGGGAAAGAGATAAAAGAAGGGGAGGTGATAGAAAGGAGGATAGATTGAGGGAGGAGATAGAAACAAAACACTTTTGAGGAGGGACAAGGTGAAAGAAGAGAGAATAGAACAAACGTGGGCATAGGATAGAGGGAAATACTGTTAGCAATCGTAACTGTGAAAAAAATTTTGCAGCAAGTTTCTCTGATAAAAAGACCTCATTTCTCAAACATATAGAAAACTGAGGCAAATTTATAAAAAATAAGAGCCATTGCCCAATTGATAAATGATCAAAAGATATGAAGTTTTCAGATGAAGTAATCAAAGTCATATGAAAAAATGCTCTAAATCCTTATTGGAGAAATGCAAATTAAAACAATTCTGAGGTACTATGTCATACTTATTAGATTGGTTAATAGGAAAGAAAAGGAAAATGACAGATGTTGGAGGGGATGGGGGGGACGGCGAGGAATTAGACATCAATGTACCATTGATGGAGTTTTGTGACCTGATTCAGTCATTCTGTAAAACACTTTGGAACTATGCCCAAAGGGCTATGAAATCATACATACCCTTTGACTTAGCAATACCACTATTAGGTCTGTATCCCAAAAGAAATAAAAAACAAAGGAGAAAAGGGACTATAGATATGGAAATATTTATAGCAGCTCTTTCTTGGTGGCAGAGAATTGGAAATTAAGAAGATGCCCATCAATTGGGAAACGACTGAACAAATTGTGGTATGTGATTGTGATGAAATATTGTGCTATAAGAAATGATGAGCCGGATGCTCTCAAAGGAACCTGGAAAGACTTATAGAAGCTGTTGCAAAGTGACATGTACTGTGTACAAAGTGTTGTTGTTGTTGCTGTTGTCTGTCCTTCATTCTTGAAGAAGACTGTGACATCAGGGAAGGTGATGCCATGATGTGCAAGTGAATTGGATTTAAGTGAGGCAGGGCTGTACAATCACCAGCCTCACTCTTTCCTCTGGAGCCTCTGGGTCCAATGGCAAGATAAAGTAACATAAATATTGTAAGATGATTAGCTGTGAATTAATTTAGCTATTTTCAGCAAAACAATGATCCAAGACAACTCTGAAGGATTTATGATGAAGAATGCTATCTGTCCCCAGAGAAAGAACTAATGACATCTGAGTACAGATTGAAGCATATTTTTTTACTTTATTTAATTTTCTTCAGGTTTTTTTTGTCTTTGTTTTCTTTTAAAAAATGACTAATGTGAAAATAAATTTTGCATGACTACACTTGCATAATCTATATCTAATTGCTTGCCTTCTCAATGAAGGGAGGAAGGGAGAGAATTTGGAACTCAAAGCTTTGAAAACAAATGTTAAAAAATTATTTTTACATGTAATTGAAGAAAAATAAAATATTAAACAAAAACAAAAAAAGATATCCAGCCTGAGCAGTCCCTGAAATCCTAGAATAATTCAATACTTAGTAACCCAAGATAGCAGTGACAGGACCATCTCAGACGTTCCTCCACAAGTACTCTGAGCCCAGTCCCAACATCGAGTCCAAAATCAGGAAGAAAGCTAGAATGATCAACAACAACAAATCTTGTTATATTCATTTAATATTTTCTCCACTTAAATGTAAAAACAATTTTTAATATCTGCTTTATAAAATTTTGAATTCCAAATTCTCTCCCTCCTTATTGAAAAGGCAAAATGATTTGATACGGGTTATACATGTACAGTCATGCAAAACATTTCCATAGTAGTCATATTGTGAAAGAAAACACAGACCAAAGGAAAGAAAATTTTAAGAAGTATGCTTCAATCCACATTCAGACTCCCATCAGTTCTTTCACTGGACATGAATAGCATTTTTCGTCACAAATTAGGAATTGCCTTAGATCATTGGATTGCTGAGAATTGCTAAATCATTCACAGTTGATCATAGTATAATATTGCTGTTGCTGTGTTCAACATTCTTCTGGTTCTTCTCACTTCACTTTGCATCAGTTCATGTAAGTCTTTTAAAAAAAATTTTACTCACTTTGAATTTAAATATGAAAAAAACAAAAAAAGATCATTTGCATGTAAATAGCACAACATAAAAAGGGGATTTAATATAAAACTAGAATTTCCATTTCACATTGTTTATTTTTTAAAACTATGGGATAAATACTACATATCATTTTCAAAGTTTTTCTTTGTTTTCTCTTGTTCTTTGTTGTGTACTCTTTTTTTCTCCCTTCTTTCCTTCCCCTCCCCAACCTTAGAGAAGGATACCATTAGATACAAATATGTGTGTGTGTATATGTGTGTGTGTGTGTGTATGTGTATATATATATATTTATTTATTTGTTTGTTTGTTTATAATACTCAAATACTATATATAATATATGTGTGTGTGTGTGTGTGTGTGTGTATATATATATATAGTATTTATAATACTCAAAATGACTTAGTAGTTCAAAGTTGTTCTTAGAACATTACTATTACTGTGTACAGCATTCTCTTCATTTTGCTCATTTCAGCCTTCATTATTTCTCAAGTCTTTCCATGTTTTTTGAAAATTAATCAGGTCATCATTTCTTATAGGACAGTAGTATTGCACCACAATTATATACCACAACTTGTTTAGCCATTCCTCAATTGATGGGCATCCCCTCAATTTCCAGTTCTTTGCCACCACAAAAAAGCTGCTATAAATATTTTTGTATTTTGGTCCTTTTCCTTATTGTTTTTTAAAGTGTTCAAAATGTTTTAATTAATGAAACTTGGAGGGGGAGAAATGAGAAAGAAGTGTGAGCTATGGAAGAAAGAATTGGAAAAGGAATTAACAGCTTGACACAGGATAAAAAACCTTGCCCAAACAAGAAAATTCTTGAAAAATTAGAATGGGTCAAATAGAAGCCAGTGATTCCATGAGACAACAAAAAATATTAGAGTGAAAAGACTGAAAAAAAATAGAAAAAAAATAAGGTATTTCCTAGTTGAAACAACTGACCTGGAAAAACAGATCGGGGGAAAAAAATTGAAGAATTAGTGGACTGAACACCATGACCAAAAATAAAAGCTGGATACCATTTCGAGAAATCTTCAAAGAAAATTGTCCAATTCAAAAGAGTGGATCACCAGCAGCTGTGGCAGTTTCCAGAATTATCAACCCATAAATGCCAAAGACAAAGTAAAAGGTCAGTGGACTCTGCTGGATCTGGGAGGGACAAAGGTGCAGTCTGGCCTCTACTCTCGGAGCAAGAAGCGGCGGAAACAGCGGCCCTGCAGCTGCCTCCATGTGGTTGCTTCAGAACTCCCAGCCTGCAGATCACAGAGGGGTCCAAGTGACCATTCAGAGGCTAAGTGCTCTTGCCTTAGTCTTCCTGGATCTGGATCATGGTCTTGGGTGGTGGTCCTGAGGTGTGTAACCAGTGAGCCAAAGCTGGTGGAGGCTGTAGAGACAGTGCCCTCCTAATAGCTCTGGCAACTGCAAAAACCCCAGTAATTTGGGACAAAGCTCTCCCCTCTGGAAGCAGAGTTCTCCTGTGGCAAAGAGCTCAGAAGTCAAGTAATTGACTGGCAACATGAGCAGGCAAAGGAAGCAAAGCAAGCATAGCCATCCAACTTTAGATTCCTTTTTGGGGGACAAAAAGGATCAAAGCATGGAACAGGAGGAAGACAACACAGTCAGAACTCCCACACCAAAATCTTCCAAGAAAAATGGAGGAATTCAAGGCCATGGAGAAGTTCAAGAAGCATTTTGAAAATTAAGTAAGAGAAGTGGAGGGAAAATTGGGAAGAGAAATGAAAATGATGCAAGAAAATAATGAAAAGAGAGTCAACAACCTGACTGAAGAAAACAACACTTTAAAAAATAGACTAACTGGCAAAAGAGGCCCAAAAAGCCAATGAGGAGAAGAATGCCTTAAAAAGCCCAATTTGCCAGATGGAAAAAGAATCTCAAAAGCTCACAGAAGAGAATAATTCCTTCAGAATTAGAGTGGAGCAAATGGAAGATAATGACTTTATGAGAAATCAAGATACTATTAAACAGATCCAAACAAATGAAAAAAATAGAAGGCAATGTGAAACATCTCCTTGGAAAAACCACT
>CM053586.1:304263613-304281357 GCA_028646515.1 Pseudochirops corinnae | reverse complement strand
TTGGTCCAGAGTCCTATTCCATGGGTATTTTGGGGTGGCTATGTGAGAGCTGCGATATATTGCTGCTGCTATGCCGCCATCTTTGCTCCGCCCCCTAATTAAAATATTTTGAACACTTTAAAAAACAAAAAAGAAAATGACCAAAATACAAAAATATTTACAGCAGCTCTTTTTGTGGTGGCAAAGAAGTGGAAATTGAGGGGATGCCTATCAGTTAGGGAATGGCTGAACAAGTTGTGGTATGTGATTGTGGTGCAATACTACTGTCCTATAAGAAATGATGAGCTGATTAATTTTCAAAAAACATGGAAAGACTTGCATGAAATAATGAAGACTGAAATGAGCAAAATGAAGAGAATATTGTACACAGCAACAGTAATGTTGTTCTCAGAACAACTTTGAACCGTTAAGTCATTTTGAGTATTGGCCGTGGCAATCAATGAAACAAGAAAAAAATACAAATTAGTTTTCTATCCTGTATAACACTTTGCCATAGTGGTGGTATTAGAAAGTGGGGCAATGTGTACAAGAATTAAAGGGCTTTTATATTTTCCAAAGTCATGAATGTAGCTGTTAGTACTTTGAAGGTAATTTATCTGTCAAGTAACGAATGTGTTGATATGCCAGTGTAGGAGACAAACCACATAAATATTGGTGTTTCCATTGTAAATGAAACCAGAAAAGGAAAGGACATTCCTTTCCTTTTAAATAGGAAAGGAAATTCATAGGTTCTATTTGGAGAGAGTCAAATGAAGGAGTTGGCAGAGTTGCTTTTATTGTATACCCAAAGGGAATAAGAAATATCACTTTCTGAAATAGTGTGTCATTTAATCTTGCAGTGCTCATGAGAAACATAAGGAGGTATGCCATAGAGGCAATTGTCGTTTATGAGCCAACACCTGTTATAGAAGATGAAGTAGAGAAATTCTACAAACAGGAAAGATCCTTTACACCAAGTGAACATATCGCTGGATACTTGTTGATTTAAGTGCGAATTCAGGCTTAGAAGAAGATAGGGAAAAATATCTTCCTTGTTTAAGAAAAGGAAGAAGTTAAAGCCTCACAGACTTCTTAGAATTCTCATGCCCATATACTTGGAATTTATAGAATCAGAAGGCAAGGGACAAAGTGAGTAGTGAACATCATTGCAAAAAATGAAATTCGATTTTTTTATTAGACCAGAAAGGAGAATCACTTCTGAATCAGTTGTATGTGACTGACAGATCAATTAACTCATTATAATAACAAAGGTAGAGCTTGACCCAAATTAGAAAGGTAAAGATGAGAAGGTACTTTTGTAATTGTCACAGCACCAACCTGACCTTGTCAAACAAGCTACTGATGCCAAACAATGAAAAAAAGAGGTAAAAAGACTGATCCTGATCATAACCATCTCTCAATGTAAAGTCCCAATGAGGAGGTCCAAAGACCCCAGACACCATCTCAGCTAACAAACCCTTGATCTCTTTGTTGAATAGACATTGTAGTCAAGGGGAACGTGGATTTGGAATATCTTAGTTCATTTGTAAAAAATTATGGAGGAGAATTTTGGAAAGTTATGAGCAGAACCACATCACAACAATAGTTGAAGACAGTAAAGGGGATAAGTCTATAATCAACTCAGCTTGAGACTCAGCTAAGATATCATCCCATGGATGTACTTAGTGATGAAACCTGAAGGAAGACAGAAAATAGACGTTAAGAGGAATAGATCTGTTGAGATTTTATAGTGATCTGTTCTGTCAATAGCGATTTTAAAATGATGCTTGAAATTCATGTGGTTTTAAGGTTTGAAGGAGTTTTACAAAGTGTTGCATTTGATACTCATAGCAACTGTATGAAGCAAGTTCTGAATTATTAGCTTGCTGAGGAGTCACTAGTGAGGTTGTGACTTAGGATAACAAAACTTAGAGCAAAAGAGATTTTGAATCTAAGTTTTTCCTGGTTCCAAGTACAGGATTTTTTTTTTCTATTACACCACTCATTGCCAATAGAGCTGCTACTTTGGGGCTTTTTGACAGTTTGGTACCTTAAACTCAAAATGTTATGGATGTGGAAAGGACACTTGAGATAATTAAGAGCTGCACCACTGAAGAAACCCATGTTGGGAGTGACACAATTTTGAAAACATTGAATGACTTAATTTTTTAAATTAACATTTTATGTTTACATAATCCAACTTTCTTCTGTATTCCTCCTCCTTTTTCTTTTTCCAGGGTCCATCCCTTATAATCAAGAATTTTTTTTTAAAGAAAAAAAGATGAAGAAAACAAAATCAGCGAAATCATTCAATGTATTAAAAAAATGTTCTGCACCCATGAATCTTCCACTTCTACAAAGGACTAGGGGGAAATGCTTTCTCGTGTCTCTTTATTAGGGCCATGCTTGCTCTTTGCAGTTTTGCAATGTTTACTTTCTATCATTTTGTGGTGGTGGTTCTTCCTATTGGCATTGTTGTAGTTGGTGTATAATCTTCTTGGTTCCGCTTACTTCACTCTGCACCATGTTCCTAACCTCTCTGTATTCATTGTATTTTGTTGTTTCTTATAGCACAATAATATTTCATTATACTCATGCACCAAAATTCGTTGGGTCATTCTTCAGTCCATGGGCATCTATTTTGTTCCTAGTGCTTTACCACCACAGAAAGTGCTGCTGTAATTTTTTTAGTGTATATGGAGACTTTTTTCCTTCTTGGTGTCCTCCTTGGTTCATATGCTTTATTAGTGGAGTGTGACTGACTTTCAAGATGTCTTCAAAGGGGGTAAGATTAACATGACCACTTGTTGAGTATGTTGTAGAACAGTGGTGTCAAACTCAAACAGAAAAGGGGGCCACTGAACCATATACAAGGATTCCTGCAGAAGCATTCTGACTTAGAGAACCACATATAAATCACATCATTTATATTTTTATTGTAATTTTTAATTTTGTTAAATAGTTTTCAATTACATTTTAATCTGGTTCAGGCTGCACTCAGGAGTATTGTAGGCCTGATAGCTGTGTATTTGATACCTCTGTTGTAGGAGATTCTTGTTTATGTATGGGTTGGACCATAAGGCTTGGAGGATTCCTTTTAGTTCAGATTCTGTGATTCTTCCATACTTTTAAAGTCTTTTTACACCTTATACCACCCTCACTCCCAACCCTACCATTTACTCTTCGATTCAATGACTTTGGCCTCCTTGATAATCCATGAACTGTTATCTCTCAGCCCTGGGCATTTTCTATGATTTTTCTTCATGCCTGGAATGCTGTCCATCACTTGCCTCCTGGCTTCCCTGGCCTTCTTCAAGTCCCAGTTAAAATCCCACATTCTACAGGAAGTCTTTCCCAACTCCTTTTCATTCTAGTGCCTTCCCTGTGTCGATTATTTCCTTTTTATTTTGTACATAACTTGTTTCTAGATATTTGTTTGATATTTCCTCCACTAGACTGTGAACTCCCTGGGGGAAGGGACCATCTTTTGCCTTTCTTTGTATTTCCAAAGCCTAGCACATAGCAGATACTTTGCCAGTTAAATCCTGCTTAAATTTCTAACGAAATTCTCAAAGTCATGAATTAGCAATTTTTCTCCTCAAACATACAATTTACTTAGGAGACTCTTTCTTGAACTTTATTTTTACAGGGATGAACAAATGGTTGGACTTAATTTGATGCCAAAATGTCACTGAATTATATACTGCATAGACTTGTTTCCTAGGTGGGGAGCTATACGCAAATGGTAAAAGGTGTAAATTTTATACAGTTACAGCATTCATAAATTCACTAATTGAGAAACTTGGGGAAACATCTAAATTGAAATAATATGGGAAAGAGCAATGAAATGTAGGCTTGTTGAAGATAACACAGGGTCAGCAATCATAACTCACTCTGGGACTAGTTTAGGCATAAGATGTCTTCTTTTTAACCTGTCAAGAGGCCTGAATGGCTTCAGATGAAAAAGAAATTCACAATTTCATCAGTATCCCTCTTTGTCTCCTCAGAAAATTCAGGACTTTGGAAATAATGAATGACTTCAACTAACACTAAGGAATTGGAATGACCTCAATTCATGTAGGAGAACACATGAACAACTAAGTAAATCAATCAGTAGGAATATAAGTTGGATCATTTGATCTTGCCTTTCTTAAGCTTATAGTAACAAGAAACATATTTTTAAAGCAACTTATCACCAAGCAATCCCTAAAGAACTTGAATTTATTTGAGATGACTAGGTGAAAAAATTAATGGGCTTCATCGCATTAGCCTTGATTCTATAATAGACTGTGATGGACCTTGGAAAAAACCAATGAATAACTTGTCCTTCGTTGTGTCCTTATCCACAAAATGGGCATAATTCTGCAAAATTTGTGGATCCTTATCCACAAAATGACCTATAAAATGAGCAATTAATTAATATAACATGTAAGCTAATAAACATGGTGTATTTTGGAAGCACCAAATTCTATAGGCATATAAAATACAAGTACTATTATCAGGTTGATTGTGGGGTAAATTTTTTTTTGCTGAAGCAACTTTCAAAGAGTCTCATGTATTGTAATCTGAATCAATGGAGAGAATGTCCACAACGATGAAATCACAGGGCCTTGCATTATTATTACCATTAGGTCTCAGAGGTAATTTGTGACTCACGTGTATTCAAAATACATACTGACTTTAGCCGGAAAATATCATATGATCTTATTTTAATAAGACTTCAAAAACTTTCTAGATTTATCCTTACAGAAATATTGAGAACATAGGCTTGTAGCATTAAAATAAAAGTGCAAGGACTTAGGTGTCATGGTAGATGAAACATTTTTTTCTTTATCTTCACTGCCCATATCTCTAGCTTGGAGGTACAAAGACCAGGAACAAACTCATGATGAAACGTATAGAAAACACCTTATGAGCCTATGGGATAGAGAATTTATGGTTATGATACGTAATTCCTATATGAACATACCCATTTGGTGGTTTAACATAGGTAGAAGCAGATAAATAATAGGGAGGAGTAAAATTGTAGAGTAGGGACACAAAATATAGCTGGTGTAAGAAATTTAACTATTATAAAATGAAGAAGGTATTCATACATGGCTCAAGGTTCTATCTCATGGCTTTATAGTTAGATTTCAAATGGTGCCTGGTCAAGAAGGGAAAGCATATCAAACTGTTAAGATTAAATTAAAAAAAATTTTTTCTTGCTTTCTCTTTGACAACATGGTTAATGTGAAAATGTTTTGTATGACTTCTTATGTATAATGGGCATTATTTTCTTGCCTTCTCAATGGGTGGGGGGGGGAGAGAATTTGAACTGAAAATAAGAATGGGAGAATTAATTTTTTTTCCCCCAGCTCCTCATTGTCTCTTATCCCACATGTCCAATGTTGCCCCTTCCTGTTCTCTCCACTCATCTAGCCACCTCCCTAGCTCAGGTCCTCATCACCTCTTGCTTGGACTGTTGTAATAGCTTACAAACTGGTCTCTTTGCTCGTTTCTCTGACCTGGAATTGGGATTGAGGATTGTTTGTTTTGGGATTTTTTTCAAGAAGTAATTATTAGATTCTATTTTCACTCTGTCCCCTAGTTCTAATAGGGCAGTTTTCATTTATGATATCTTGAAATGAAGTGTCTTGGTTTCTCCTCCTCCCTCCCTCTTCAGGGAGTCAAATGATTCTTAAATGACCCCTCAGCCTATTTTCCATTGTTTCCTTAATGTTTTTACTTTATTCCAATATTATCTTACAAAGGCATTGATTTTTATTCAGTCTATTTTAATTTTCAGGACATCTATTATTTGGGTAAGTTTTATCACTTTCTGTTCCAAGCTATTTATTCTTTTTCCATTTTCCCCCTCCAGAACCTTCTTTCCTTCCTCTCTTCTTTTGAAGATTCAGTTTTTTTCCTTTTGAGTCTCTACTTGCTGCTGAGTTACTCTCTTCTAGTTTGGATTTTTGAGTATTTCTAGGTCAGAGTTCTTTACAATGATTCAGGTCTTCTGTTCCCTTACATATCCAGGCTTAGTTCTAATTCGGGGCTTTGTGCTGGGGCCAGACCTTACACCATCCTGCGTTTTTGGGTGGGGGCATGATCAGTCCTTCTTGGCCTCAACCTGAGGCACCTAGATTCCTCTGTGGACTCCCACCTTTTGGGGGGCAAGCAGTGTCTAAACTAAAAGTGCCAAAGGGTTTCAGACTCCTTGTGGTTCAGAGCACTGGCTTTTCAGGTCCTTCTTTGGCATTTAACGACAGAATGCTGTAGACCTCAGAGCTCCTTGAGTCTGGGCTACACAAATGTGTATACTGTCTTGTGTACACTGAACACTGCTGCTCCAAGCTGATCCCAAGGCCCCCCTCTGTGGGTTTCTGACCACCCTGGCATTGGCTTTCTTTCTCTTGCTGATGTGTATAGGCTACAAATGTTCCTACCTAATCTCAAGGGCCGTGCTGGCTTTCACCTTGATTACCTGTGCTAGCTTTGGCACTTCTGGTGGTTCCCCTTTCTTATTGCCCATTGGTTTCCAATGTTTTGTCCAGTTCTAGTTTGATTAAATCACTTATTGTTATGTCATTGGGTGTTTTGATCATTATTTGATCTGTTGCTATTTTTAGTTTTAGGGGCTTTTTTTGTTTTTTGTTTTTGCTAGAGTAGGAATATGGGAGCTAGTCCACTTGCCTCTGCAGAAGAAGCCATTTTCAGCAGAAATGCCTGCCTCCAGTCTATTTCAAATCCATGCTCCACAAATAGTTAACAAAGAGATTTTCCTAAATTCCATGTCTTATCATATCACTCTTCAACCCAAAAAAACTTCAGTGACTATTGCCTCTAGTCTATTATTTCATCTTTATCTCATCCTTTTAAATGTCTTTTTGTGTCATCTTTATAATGTACACAATCGATAGAGCATTATATATACATATATGTATATATAATTTACAACTAGGTAAATGTGTGTGTGTTTTATATTCTTACTAGCTCTAGGAATGTAAGCTCCAGATCTGTCCAGATTTGGGACAGATAAATCCCAAATGTGGATAATTTAAAGCTATTATTCTCTGCCTCTTATTTATAAATGAGAATCAAAATCTTGTGTAACAAAAAAATTTAATTCTGATAAAAATATCACAAGTAAAAGATTGGATTGGGAATAAGGGAGTAGGCTGGGAAGCAAGGGGCACAAGAAAGGGTTGTGGACCAGATACCAGCAGGTGAGGTCAGCTGTCTTAAATTATTACCACAATCACCAACCACCTCCATCCCCTTCCCTAAGTTGGCTGCACCAGTTATAAGGATGCTAGGTAACTTTTTGGGACCAGCAATTAGAATTCTTCCTGAGGGGTGGCTAGGTGGTGCAGTGAATAGTTTACCAGCCCAGGAGTCAGGAAGACCTGAGTTCAAATCAGACACTTAACACTAGCCATGTGACCTTGGGCAAGTCACTTAAGCCCAATTGCCCTGTCTTCCGCCCTCCAAAAAGCAAAAAAAAAAAATTCTTCCTGAGTTACATGAAGCAGCTAGGAGGCAGATTCCCACACCAAGTAAGAGTATAGGAGATGACTGGGTAAATGCCCACATACCCAGGGCAGTAGTCCTACCTTCTCTAATTATAAAGACCATTTGGTCTATGACGTTAAGAGTCATGACAGAGGTCTAGCTAAAGGCATCAGAACTTGCTTTCTCTACTTCCCTTTGTCCCCTCCGTCTCTGATGCTGGCACTGTCAGGAGTTTTCCTGGATTCTGACTCAGAGAGACTTGCCCATTATCAACATTCATTTCTGGCTTCAGATGCATCTTCCACCTAACAAATTAAGCATTCACTTCTTGTGTCTTGCCCTTAGAGGTCACAAGAGTTCTTTGGGACCCTAGGAGTCACTGGATGAAATATTCCTCTTTTTCCTTTCCTTGGACTGAGTCACTCTCTATCTGCAATCATACTGGCTTCTCCTGGGGACCCACAGGTGATTTAGCTGCCTTTGTTCTCGTACAGGTAAATGATCATGGTCTGGACTGAGAGCAGGGTGATGAAGACCACTGTGATATTTGCAATGACTACAGTGTTAGCTTTAGCTGGAGGAGTCAGGGTTTTAGTGGCCTGAAGGACTGGAGTGGATTAACAGTCGTTCTGCTGTTTGGGGCAGTGAAACTGGGACAGGTCATGGTGACAATGGAATAAGTGCAAGTAAGAGTCTTCATACTTTTTGACCTGGAGAGGTGGAGGAGAGCCCAGGTGAAGCCAGATGGAGAGACCTATCTGCCCCAGGGCATCCCCTGGCTCAGTCTTGGAGACCTTGGAGTGGGGGAAGGGATCACGTGGTTGGACAGGAGGGTTGGGGAGGCTCAGGCTAGGCACCCTGGCCCCAGAAGCAGTAGGCTATGGTCCCTACAGTGGCAAAGGTCACTGGGAATGTGAGTCTATCCATTAGATTTTGAGGAAAAAAGGTTTTAAAATTGTTTTACTATTATGTATATAGATTTTGTACAGAAGAGACTAAGAAAAACCTTCAAAATCTTTTCCCTTTGAAATGTCTGCTCTATTCCCCTATAGACTCAAGTGCAACCACATTGAAAAATTTAGGAAAACACAGATAAAAAGCAACAGACACCACTCAGGAGTGACAAAAGAGTCTGAAAACTGTTGGAAAACAAAGAGAGCTTATAATAATGGAAAAAAAACCAGAGTTTTGTAACCAATCACTTATTTTCTTTTAAAAACACATAACCACATTAACTTTTTGCTTTATACAACCATCTAGAAACTATGAAACAGTACCACATTGTGCATTTTAAACCTATTTCTCAAGAAGGGTACTCCACACTTCAACAGAATTCTATCCATTTGAGAAGGAAAAAGGAGACAGCTAATAGCGTAATCACAGTTACAGCATGAATCCAAGCAAGCGGCAATTCTTTGTCCTCACCATTTCCACTGATCCAAGAGTGGAGAGAAAGTGAGAAAGAGAAAGAAAAGGAGAGAAAGAAAGAAAGAAGCACCCACAGAGGACTAATCACATTTTATAGTTACTTTTGACAACTACAGCTTAGGGCTTCATAGAATAATCATCATTTAGACCAACACAGCATGGGAAGGGTGAAGAGAAAGGGAAGAGTGGAGGGGGAGGGGCTCAAAGACAAATACATTTTTCACCTCATGCCCTTTCCAAATACTGTTCATTGACACAAACCTCTGTGCTAAATCAGAAAAGAGCAAGTAAGTAATTCATCACATAATGTCTTAAAAGCTGAGGTGCTTTGCTGTCCTTGCTAAAGGGCTCACAATTTACAAACTCAAAGGAATAATAGTGTCACAATCTAGTTGTGTTCCTGGGAATTCCTATCATCTTCCTCCTTACTCCCACCATGCTGGTATTGCTACTGGGCACAAGTTAAGAAGGTTAGACTTTGGACTCCAAGGACAACGAGAAAGAAATATTATAACATCCTTGCCCTTCAAAGTCTACACCTTTCTAGTAGTGCTACAGTTCTCATTAAACTTGTGGTGGTGCAGGGGAAAGAGAATAGGAAGAACTAAGGTTGTATGGGTTATATTACAGTCAAGTTAACTGGTTTGAATGTATACAAGTTGTCTATATGATTACTGGACATACTGAGAATCCAAGGCAAGCAGTAGGTTATTTGATTGTCCTCATTAAATTGATGGCACCACAAAGCAGAACAAGATTGATTTTTTAAAAATGCAATGATGAAACAAGCTTCAGCTTAAAGTTAGTATAATAATTCCTCTTATTTCAGGACAAATCCTCATTTTGTTCCTCATGCCTATAAAAGCAAATTAATTCTGGAGGTCTATTCCTCAAGAGATAATTGTTTTCCTCCATACTAGAGTACTATCAAATCATTCAAGAAGGGCAACCAACTAATGGGCATCCTCTTCCTGGTCAAATTTGTCTTTTTTATAAGAACAAATAAAGGAAGGCTGGTGATATCATCCACATCAAGCTCTTCCAAAGCCAAAGTCATGTTTTTTTCTTTCTTTTATTAGCAGAGGTTGAATATGTGCTGGATAAGTACTGGGTTACAACTCCCAAGTTAACATTACTTATTTTCTCAAGCCCCCTATTTATGTCTCCAAATCCTACACCCATAACCATGATGACCTGACTTTACACGGAGATTTATAATAAAATGCATACAGTTGGGAGACTAAAACCAGTAGTCTAAAGCAGTGTCAAGACCAACTAGTGAGGATGTTGCTTAGATAAAGGGTTATTTTTCAGTAATTTTGAAGGTTGTGCATTTCAACTTTTCTTTGACTTAGATAGCCACGCCACACATGCAAACAGCAGAAGTCTAGATCCTCTAGGAATTAGAGGAATTAGACAAGCTAATCTAAAGAAGAGTGAACTTGATTTTCTGTTCTCCCAACTTTTAAAATGGACGTTTTAGCATTGCTGCTGATTTTGAGTGGAATGGAGATCTTCTAGTGACATCAGTTTTATGTAAAATTTTCAGTAGGAATAGTGATAATGGAGAAGAGCAAATCACTAATTTGAAGAGTATTCACTTTTAGACTGACAAAGTACCTGAATCGTTCAAATTCAAGAACATAATGAAGTTTTTAAATGCGTCCTGCCTTGGGTGGCAGCAATTTAGTTTTTTCAGATTAGCAATGTTGTTTAATTGGAACTCATTTCCCTCAAATGAAGCATAACTGCAAGAGGGAGTTTCCAGGGAGTCTCAGGCTGGAAGCCTTCATGTGAAATACCTCTGGAATCGATTTATCCAAACAACGTGTACATATCAGGTCCTGTGAAAGCATGGACCTCACGGGAAGAAAAAAGCATCTAAGTATCTGAAGACCCTTTTTTCATGAATAACAAATTCTTTTCCTGACAATAGTACAACTTTCCTGTTTTTGTTTCAGCAGGGGCTAGTGAGAATGAGAAATTCCTTTAGTCACTCATTTCCGATATACATTTGTGCATAATGAACACACTCTAAACAACTGAGTATAGTGGAGAACAGAACAGGAAAATAAAGGTCCATTACTAATGTATGGACACTGCAGGAGGGAAAACCTAAAACAAAACAGAAGCTAAAAACAAGCAGGTTCCTCGCTGTCTTACTTCTCTTATCAAGCTGATTATGTCTGATGTGCTTGACTTTTTTTGTTCTTGCTACTTACAGTGGATTTCTCTTCAACTGAAGTACAACAGATAGATGGCCATACGGTTCACTTTTCTCTAGTCTTGCCTCACTTTGTCTCTTAAGAGGTAGAGAGATTTTTCCAGATGTTCTGATTGTCAGATATGGGTGAGTGTAAGTAGCAAGTTAACTCAAAGGAGGAGATTGGGACTGTGACTTCAGAACTTTCGCTGTAGTAATGAGATTAAACAGACTCTGGAGCAAAAAAAGCCACTACGTTCACTAATCCTGGGGACTGGGATCTCTTTTAAGTGTACTGTTGGGGCTACTAGCTTCATCCTCTCAGAGGCTGTACATTCTAATTATGTGAATTTGGTTGACCAGATGCTAAAAGGATCAAATGAGAATATGGGAGAGAAAACAGCAAAAGGGGAAACTGAGGAACGGGATTCTGACTTCTCCATATTCTTACAGAGGATCTTACTAATAGCAACTTCATCTTTGATCATTGTAAGGTATGAAACCATTGGTTAACTCATTCATTTGAGCCTTAAATACACAAACTTATCTGTACATAGAAAGTAAATCATTTCTCTTAGCTTCCTAATCTGTTGCTGTATTATCAATTTTTCTATGCCACCCAACCATAAAAGTGAAAATAAGTATTTTGAATTCTTGATAATTAAGGTATCTTAATTCCTTTATCTAGGGGACATTTTAATTGATTTTTCCAAAGCAAGAACAATACTAGATTATCTAAACACGTGATCATATAAATTTTACCTGAGGCTGGGTTGTTTTTCCTTTTAATCTTTTCATTTTTTGGATGCATGACCAACTAACATGCATTTCGCTAAATAGATAATATGTTTGTTGAGAGCTTCAGGGAAAACTCTGATAAAAATCACAAAATGAGGACCAGCAATGGGCAGAATTTCTTGTCTTGGCATTTGGAGCAAGGAATCTGAGAAATTCTGATCATTTGGTACAAGTTGTGTATGTTACTTGAGAGAATAGCACAATCTATACTTTTTCTTATTAAGAGGAAAAAAGAAATTTAAATTCACATTGTTTGATCAAGATAATTATAAGAAAAAGTTCTTTGCTCCCTTTATACTTTTAATAGGAACACAAAATACTAAGTTTAAACAAACATTACATATCTAACATGGTAGGAAAAAGTCTTTTTTTTTTTTTTTCTAAAAGAGATTCTGTTAACTGGACAAATGCGTCCCTGATAATTAAAATTTAAATATTTTTATCGCCTAAGAGAAATAATCCTGATTAGGGACTAAGGTTCTAAAATTTGAAGAAAGGCAGAATTGGCCGTGGATACACTGAGGGAAAAACAAACCAACCACAGGACTCCTATATACTGTAGGCCAACTGCAAAGTTTTATGGTAATACAATTTACAGAACTCTGAAAGGAGAATGGATGTTAGCTTCATTTTAAGCTGGTTCTGGATACACAGACTACTATTTATTCCATTTGTACAGAAAATAACCAACCCACCAACTTATATTAGCAACTCAATCATAGTAACCAGTGCTTCTTGGCAGATCAGCAGCATCTTCCTATGGCTCTAGAGTATAAACCAATATAGTCTGTTAAATCTTAGTATGAACTCTAAAACCCTTAATCTACCAAGAGCCACTAAGTTGCTACCACTGATTACTTAAAAAGACTCAGTTCTAAAAACTAAAATTAAAGGAAACCAGTAATTAAAATGCTTTCTCCCCATTTTTCTGGCAAAGAAGAATATTTGGCAAAACACAAAAAGGAATAAAAGCCACAAAGTAGGGTAATGATCCACATTTTTTTTCTCGATTTAGAGTATGAACAAGTTTAGGGAAGACTATCCATATTATATTAAACAAAAAAAAGGAGCTCTTTTTAGAAACGACTATTTTTCACATACTCCTGGACACAATAGTATTAATAGTAACTTCTTTATGTGATCCACCTGTATGATCATATTTTGGATATGTGGAAGAAGCACTAACAACAAAGAGGCCATATTACAGATACAGTAGCCGTGTTCTTAAAGCCTGAATTAGTGATTACAGCTGCCTCTATTCATTTGTGCCTTAGTCTAAAATTAAGGCTGAAAACAATAGAAGTATTTTACTTCAATGTAGTTACTGGTGTTGACTATGTACAGCAAGGCTAGCCAGCAAGAGGACAGTCAATAGCTAACTATATATGCTCAGTGTGACTTCTGCCAATCAATCCAACAAAAGTAGAGATGGACACTTTAAAACCTTGATTTGGATCTTAGAATTATAGAAAACACATTTTACATTGTTTACATTGGTACTATTTCTGCTATTTTTTGGTAGGTAATGAAGGTTGGTCCCTTACCTCCAAATAATCCATGGTTTTTAAAAAAAGATTGAACTATCAATCAAAGTTTTAGGACTTATTTTGATGGGTAAGGGAAAATATAACAGGAGATATAATAGGATAAAGATTACATAAAAACAACACAGGCAGTGTGTATGAATCATGACTGAATAAAGGAATTTTCCTTTAAATGGCAGACCTAACAAACTGAAAAGTATTCCTTCCCTATGGAAGAACATGAGATCCAATGATCAATCATCTTTAATAACCTCTGGAATGAATGGCTACAAAGGCCTCATGTGGCCAATGCAATATGAAAGATAAAGGTTAATTTGTTCTATGTGCTCAGGAAGATTGACCCCTCCCAGTCAGATTCCTTTGTTCAGAATCTGGTGGAAGTAAAAGAAACCTTTAGAAACTCCCTATTTGATGAGGGTGTAGAGTCTCTGAAACAGCCTGGTCTCCTAATCCAAACTCTGAGATAGTAAGGATCATGCTACAACTATCCTAAACTCCAAAGCTATGTTATGATAGAAAATCTGGCTACTTCTGCAGTTGAGTATGGAGTATGGATAGATCTATTCCATCTCTTTATATATTTTTTTTTAATTCTCAGAATCTTTTTCACAATTTTCACTCAAAAATGTGAAAATGTGAGGATGACCTGTCATGAGAGACATGTTCAGGTTTCCAAAGCAGCAGCAACTAAAAAAAAAATCAGAAACAGAAACTTTGGTTTAAAATTAAAAAAGAAAGAAATTGTCAAACTAGTACAAGTTGTCTCATGAAAGAGGCATTGCAGGATGGAACCCTTATGAAAAACATGCAAGGATAGATTCCCCTACCTTCTTTTACTGTTATTACCTTCATTGCACAGGACACAAGATTGTTCTCTTATGGTTAAGTATTATAAATAATGAGAAAATTATACATAACAAATACATCCTATTTCCCAGATTCCTCCCCCCTCCCACCCTCCCCCAAAATAAGAAAAGTTACATCAAATTAAAAAGTAGCTTCGTGAATGAAGGTACTGCTCTAAGTGCACTTTCCCTGCAAGTGCAGCCAGTGCTGTTGCGCTGGATATGAAGGAAAGAAAAAAATTCTCAAACAAATTTAAAAACCAATGTCCGGTTTTAACCAGTCAAAACCGGGCCAAGCAGAAGCCGAGTAACCTCGGTACTGTCCCATTGTTGGGTCCTTGCTTTGTCTGTTCTTCATCCAGATAGTTTTCTATGTCCTTGTGATTGTAAACAATCCTTAAGATAACTTGTGTTTTTTTCCCTTAAAATGTCCTCTGATTGGCAAAATGAAGTAAATATTTATTTTAAAAGTAGAAAATTAAAATAAAACCAGAAGAAAAGAAAAGAAACACAGTGAGCTTGTTTGGAGTCCATAGGATCCGATCCAGAAGAGCTCGGAAAGTGTGTTAAATGTCTTCTCCTGTTTTTAGCTGGAAAGGTACCAGAGGCTGAGTTGGTCAAGGGAAGGGTTGTTGAATAGGGGAAAAAAAGGACGTAGATTTAGACTCAATTCATGTGTTAGCTTCATCATCTGTGTCGTCTATCAATACTTTAGTATCACGAGACTTGGATCTGGGAATAAAAAAAGAAAAAAAATACAAAACTCAGTTATTAAACATATAAGTACATCAAGGATGTCCAGTACCTTCTAAAACATACTGTTTAGACATCTATATCCTAATATTAGAACTTCTCACTATATGCACTCTCTCAGCAGGTCCTATGGGTTCCATCCCTATAAAGATAACTCCCATATCTATATCCAGCTCAAGTACCTCTGCTGAGCTCCAGCTGCACATCATCAACTGCCTAGTGGCCATTTCAAACAGGATGTCTCATGGGTTAAATATGTCCTTCCCTCCAGGCTCACCCCTCTTCCTCCATTTTTCTAGAAAGCACTAACACTGTCTTATTCAGTTGGTGTTCACATCCTTGGTCACCCTCGATCCTTCCTACTTTCTTACTCAGCACATTCATTTAGCTATCAAGTTTTGACAATTCTGTATCAAAACAGCTGCGATATCTCTCTATGCATCATCTAGATCATCTCTGTAACATCTCTCAAAGTCCTTATCACTTCTTGCCCTTGACTTTAAAGTGTTTCTTTTAAAAAGTTACCTATTTTTCATTCAGCAAAAGTTAATCTTTCTTTTCTTCCTACAATTGAGAATGAAAGATATACCCTCCCCCTTTATAAACCTGCATAGTCAAATGAAGCAAACTTCTACCAAAATCACATCTCCTGGGAGGCACGTTTCATCATTGGTCCTCTAGAATTGTGATACGTCATTACAGCACTTAAGAGTTCCTAAGTCTTTCAAAGTTGTTTTGTCTTTACAATACTGTATCACTGTATAAACTGTTTTCCTGGTTCTATTCACTTTACTCTGCATCAGGTCATACAAATCTTCCCAAGTTTCTTTGAAACCATCCCATTCATAATTTCTTACAGCACCAGTATTATCTGATCACATTTATATGCCATAACTTGTTCAGACATGCCCTAATGGATGGGTACCTCCTCAGATTTCCTTTCTTTGCCACCCTGAAAAGAGCTATGAATTTATTTTTTAATATCCTTAAGAGTCTGTTTTGCTTAGGACTAATTCATCTCTTACTCTACCTTTTTTTCTAATTCTTCCTTCTCCCCTCTCCCTCTTACTTTCAAGTTCTGAGTGAAATGTATTTACGTACCTAACTCTGTTTGTGTGTATTCTTCCTTCCTTTGAAAAGTTCAGATGAAAGTGAGGTTCAAATGTAATCCCAACCCTCATATACTCTTCCTTGTTTGTATCAATGTCTACTTGTGTTCCTCAAGTATGTGAGATATTTTCCCTAATCTTCCTTCTCGTCCCCTTAATCCCCAACATATTCATCTTACCCTCTTTTCATTCTTCTCTTAAGATCATCAAGACAAAAACAGAACCAACCATTCCTAGGCTTTATCTAATTAGACTCCCTCTACAGCCTCTGATGATGATAGAGTTCAGAGGGGATGAAAATACCATCTCCCCATATTTGAATGTAAAGCAGTTTGTCTTTGTTGAATATCTTATGATTGCCAGTTTTTTGACACAGCTCTGGTCTTTTCATCAAGAATTCTTTGGAAGTCCTTTATTTCATTAAAGATCCATTTTTTTTTCCTCCTGTAGGATTTCACTAAGTTTTGCTAGGTAAATTATTCTTTGCTGTAAGTCCACATTCTTTGCCTTCTGGAATATTGTATTCCAAGTTTTCTGCTTTTTGGTGGTGGCTAGTAAATTGTGCATGACTGCAGCTCCTTGGTACTTGAATTCCTTCTTTCCGGCTGCTTGCAGTATTCTTTCTTTGACCTGGATTTTGGCCATGATGTTCTTGGGAGTAATTTTTTTTTTCAGGAGTTTAGGGGTGGATTTTTTATATTTCCACTTTGCCCAAATAAAATTCCCTATTCTACAGGAAGCTTTCCCTAATTCCAGTGCTTTTCCTCTTTTAATTATTTTTTATTTTATCCTGTACATAGCATTGTATATATTTGTTTACATGTAGTCTTCCTATCTCTGCCGTTAGAGTGTAAACTCCTGGAGGGCAGAGACTGTCTTTTAACCTCTTTTTGCATCTCCAGCACTTAGCACAGTGGTGGGCACACTGTACACTTAGTACAGTTTGTTGAATTGAATTTTTCTAAAAGACCTGGACAATTTTATTGATTTATTTTTTTATGTCATAGAAAGGTTCTTAGGTAAAAGGTTTTTTTTTATCTTTTTATTTTTTTAAATTAACTTTTATGTTTATTTTTAGTTTACATCATTGATTTCCACAAGATTTTGAGTTACAAATTTCCTCCCCGTCTTTCCCCTACCCACCACCCCAAAACAGCAATCCCACTGTATACCCCCTTCCCCAATCTGCTCTCTCCTATATCCTCCTTCATTCCCTCTCTGACTTTCCGGTAGGGCAAGATGGATCTCCATACCTCAGTGCCTGTATATTTTATTTCCCAGTTGCATGTAAATAATAATATTTTTTTAAGCATTTGATTTTAAAATTTTAAATTCTGGATTCTTTCCCTTCCTCCCTCGTCACACACCCTTACTGGGAAGATAAGCAATTCAATATAGGTTGTACATGTGTAGTTATGCAAAACATTTCCATAGTGGATATATTGTGAAAGACTGACTATATTTCCCACCATCCTCTCCCACCTCCCCACTTGTTCTATTCTCTACTTTGTCCCTGTCCCTTTACAAAAGTGTGTGCTTCTAACTACCTCCCCCCCAACCTGCCCTCCCCGCAATCATCTCCCCTCTC
>CM053586.1:304216179-304263113 GCA_028646515.1 Pseudochirops corinnae | reverse complement strand
TCCCCAATTGATGGGCATCCCCTATATTTCCAGTTTTTTGCAACCACAAAGAGAGCTGCAATAAATATTTTTGCACATATGGGACCTTTTCCCACTTCTGTAATCTCTTTGGGATATAATCCCAACTCACTTCTTATTTTTGACCAGGGTGTTCTAGCATAGTTTTTCACTGTCTTGCCCTTGACACACCTTAGCGTTGAGGTCACTGAGCACTAAAATCTGTATTGCTTTAATTAGGAGAGTCTTTCACAGTTCACAGCATTCCTTTGTTTCCTCGTTCTCTGCTATATATGTTGCAATTATTTTCATGGTGGTCTTTTTGCAAATACTTCTTATAATCATTGTAATATGATATGATCAAACATCCTGTGGAATGATGTTTTTTTATTGTCCTTGGACACACGATAAAAACCCACTCCAGCTCCTTTATTTGCCTTTCCAAGGGGGAACCTATATAACATCCTTCCATTCAGCTGCAACTTTCTTTCATCTTCTAGTTTCACATATAGCAAGAGAGTCAAGATTAATGTGAGAATTAAATTTCTCTAGTATAATGCCCAGTGATGGATCACTGGGTGAAGATCTCACATTTACCAACAGCTGAGTGAATGTGTGTAGGTGACCTAAGAACTCACCCTTTGCTCCTACAGCAATTAAGAACTGACCCTAAAGTGAGGGATAGGAAGAGTGGGCTTCCCTCTGCCTGCTAGCTAGCATGGATTCTAGCTAGCTAGAGTGTCTTTATTCATTCTCTGAGGCAATAAGAGGTATGTTTTGATATTTCTTTATTAATTACTAAAATTGCAAAATTCCTTCACTAATTAGCTCAGCCCCAAAACTGGCTTATTGAATATTACTTATTTGGTGAACTAGAGAAAGCTCTTTTATTTTCATAAACTTTTACTTCTCTCTCTCTTCTCTCTCTCTCTCTCTCTTCTCTAACAATGTATAAATGCATATACATACGTATCAAGCTGCCTAACATTCTAGACTTAAATAAACATAAAGATCTTTACTATACTGTTTATTAAAAGTGTAATCAACAATAAAAATAAAGATATAAATGATTATTTACAACATACCAGCTATGAGGAGGATCATTGCCAAAGTTTTCTTTAGCCATGCACTACAAGTACAGACTTCTCAACATTCTGGAAACAGTCCTACTATTCAATTGTTTTAGGATACTAATTGAAGTCTCTTCTCAATAATCTTCATTTTTCTTCAAAAGATAAGAGTTAAATTCAGTTCTCCTAGGAAATAAGTTGTATTGGACCATTTTCTTTGGACATCGCAGTTAATAGTTTCTCCTAAACAACAATTAAACTCTGTCTTCTCATCAAGTAACAGTTAAATTGTCAATCTAAGATGCCATAGCTTCTTTTTGGCTTTTTTTTTTGGAGGGGGGAAGGCAGGGCAATTGGGGTTAAGGCTATTGGGGTTACGACTAGTAAGTGTTAAGTGTCTGAGGCCGGATTTGAACTCAGGCTCTCCTGACTCCAGAGTTGGTGCTGTATTTGCTATGCCACCTAGCCACCCCACAATGCCATAGCTTCTTAAATGTAGAATAACAGTACCCGGAGCAGTGGTTCTCAACCTTCCTAATGCTGCAGCCCTTTAATACTTGTATGTGAGCATATCTGCATGTGAGCGGACCCACCTGGAGACAGATAGAGGAGCAGTGTCTTGGTCACTAAGACCATCAGAAATATATGTTTTCTGATGGTCTTAGGTGACCCCTGTGACCCCTGTGAAAGGGTCATTTGACCCCCAAAGTGGGCGCAACCCACAGGTTGAGAACCACTGACCTAGAGTCTCTGTAGGCTATTGAATTGGGTGTTATAGCTCCCCTTTCTACTACAGTATTAACACCATGAAAGCAAAAAGGACCAAGGGACACGTGTATTTCTTTGTTTCATGCAATGCCACAGTTAAGGAAGTTGCCACATGGTCAATCTACTGGTAAAGAGCCTTTCTATACTTGGCTAGGCTGGCCCTCACAAAGCAGAGATAATCTATTGTCCAGACCAAAGCCTTCTTAGGATGGTTACGTTCCCCTAGCATGCCCTTCCAGTACTCAGGATCCCTTATACTCCACATCAGAGTAAGACTGTTCAGTTTGTTTTGGGGCTTTCTAACGTTAATGAGAAAGTGCTTTGATAAGTATAAATTACTGCCTCATTTTCTTCATCCGTAAAATCAGGAATGGAGAATGAGGTTGAATTAGATCATTTCTAAAGTCCCTTTCAGATCTAAAAATCCAAGGGATCATAGAATCTCAAAGTTGGAAAAGGAACTCAGGGCATCAAGTCTAACCTACTCCTGAATTGCCTCCATAGCATCCACAGAAAGTCCACGCTATGTGAAAATTGCCAGTGACAGGGAACTCATCTATCATGAGGTTGTCTAATACTGTAAAGGGCTTTACAATATGTCTCAGTCTTTAAAAATTAGAAAACTGAGCCCCTGGAAAGGGAAGTGACCTGTTCAAGGCTTGACAACTCGTTGGTGGCAAAACTGGGATTCAAACCCACGTCTTCTGGTTCCAAGTTCCTTGTGACTGAACCAAATTTTTTCTATTTTCTTGTATTGTTATTTCTCACCTACCCCCTCTGGATCTTAATGAGGGCAGAATTCTGCTTGTGTGCTCTGAACTCAGAAACTCCCAAGAGAACCCATGAATCTTTAGGACCAGACAAGCACATCTCCCATAGTAAAAGCATGAGTCGAAACGGAGGGTGTAGATTCATCACCTAACGGCTCTGCTCATTACAATGCCTCTGGAGATGATCTTGGAGCCAGTTAACCCTAGGACTCCTCCCTGCCTGCCTTCTGGGCTTTCACCTGATAGACAGATGGATGCGTTGGAGTCTTGGTCTGGAAAAATTCCTGCTTAAGAAAATAATCACTCTTTTTAAAGTTGGCAGGGAATGAATAGGACATCATTATTAGCCCCACAGGGAATGTTATCCGAAAGGGCAATTCTTAATCCCTTTGATATTTGGAAAGATTCTGGATTTCTACAGATCAAAACCTCTCCCTCCTGCCTCCTCATTGCTGGTTGTCAGTGTTCATGTTTCCCCCTTAAATCCTCCATAGAGGATTGGGCAAATCTTAAGCCCTGGAAAATGTCTGAGAGGAGATAATAGAGGGAAAGGGAGTGTTCGGTGGGAGTAGGCAAGGAGCTCTGCATTTAGGAACCCTTGTGTTTAATGGAATGCACCCTATGGGGGTTAAAATATTTGCGGGATTCAGAGTCTGGAGGTGGTATACTAAGAGGATGCCCCCAGGTGCAGGGAAGGAATGCTTTGTAATGCCTGTTTTTGCTACGTCTTTTTTTTTTCAGAAAATATTCCTTTGTAAAAAGCTCTGTGTGTGTGTGTGTGTGTGTGTGTGTGTGTGTGTGTGTGTGTGAGAGAGAGAGAGAGAGAGAGAGAGAGAGAGAGAGAGAGAGAGAGGGAGACAGGAGAGACAGAGACAGAGATAGAGACAGAGAGACAGAGACAGAGAGAGAGACAGACAGAGACAGAGACAGAGACAGAGACAGAGAGACAGAGACAGAGAGAGAGACAGACAGAGACAGAGACAGAGACAGAGACAGAGACAGAAAAGATCTGGCAAGAAATGTATTGAGAAAGAATTTCCAAATAGTCCTGGCCTATTGCTTCTTCCCTCTCACACAGCCTTCTATCACTAGTGTGCAGATACCTGACCATCAGTGAGAATCACTCCTTTGGAAAAATATCCAGTTCCTTCCTCCTTTCTCTTCCCTCCCTCCCTCATTTCTTTCCTTCCTCTCTTTTTCCCTCCCTCGTTTCCTTCCCCTCCCCCCTCATTGTCTTCCTGCCTTCCTTCCTTCCTTCCTACCTACCTTCCTTCCTACCTTCCTTCCTTCCTACCTACCTTCCTTCCTTCCTTCCTACTTTCCTTCCTTCCTACCTTCCTTCCTTTTTTCCTTCCTTCCTTCCTTCCTTCCTTCCTTCCCTCCTTCCTTCCCTCCTCCCTCCTTCCCTCTTTCTCATCCTCCCTCTCTTCCTCTCTAATCCTTCACTGGTCATGTCACTCCCTTCCTTGCTCAGGAAGCTTCAGTGGCTCACTCTTGCCTCTGCATGAAATGCGAACTCCTCTATTTAACTTTTAAAGCCCTCCAGAGACTGTCTAGCCTAGTTTCCAAGTGTATTGAACACTCCCTCGCTCACCCTATGCTCTAAACAGATTGGCCCGCTTGCTGTACCTTGCCTTCTCCCTTCCATACACGCAACATTCTCTCTCCTGTTGTACAGTCCCATCCCTAGCATTCACTCCCTCACCTCCACCTCATAAAATCCCCAGTTTCCTTCAAAACTGATTACTCCCTCCTACAGGAAGCCTATCCTGATTCCCCTCCCCCTAACCCCATCACCTCCCCTTGCCCATTACTAGAACCCTATCCCTGGAAATTACTTTGTATTCCACCACTGCCCCCAGAGGGCTTTGTTACCCACTACAGGCTACTGTGTCCACATGGATCTGTCTAGATGTGGCTTGAAGGGCGGCAAGAACGACTACCTCTGGAGTCTCTCCCCTACCCTCCTCCAATGGTTCCTGCCAGGAGAGGAAGCAGGAGTTTGAAGCTCAAAGCTGAACCCCTCTGCTCACCTCAGAGAGAGGAGGTGTGGCTAGAATTACATCTATCTGCTCCATTAATGTTGCTAATCTAGGGGGAAGTAATTTTTAGGCTCAATCTGGGCTTCTGATTGCTACTCCTTAATGGTGAAACAGGGCTTCAAGCTATATATCCAAGTATTGACATCCTTCCCCTCCAGATGCACAATGAACACACCCAGCAAAGAGCAAATAAATCCATATCAAACAGAAATGAGAGAAAGTATAAATAGGAGAGTATGTACCAGACAAAACAGAGACAAGACACTCTCCCTTTGGGAGTGAGATAACTCAGCTCAACTGAGAGAGTCCTAGGTCTCAGCCCAGGAGAAATCCTCTGAAGTCTCTACTGTGTAAGCTGGGGACAGGGACATGATAGAGAAAGCCTGCACCTCTCATGTTTTGTTCCCAGTCTTTCTCCCACCGGGGACCTGAAAAGAGTCTGAAATGGCACATCTTCTCTCTCAAAGCTGAAGTCAGAAGATGAAGACGTCTCTTGTCTCCGGCTCTGACCAACTTCACCCTTCACACAGGTTCAGAGCATTGAGTAACGAACCTCCACCAATGAAAACAGTCTTATGCAAATATTCCTTCGAACCAAAGGCTATATGTATATTTTACATTTAATTTTATATATATATGTGTATATATATGTATATATATATATTTAATATGTCATACTCCCTCCCAACAGAATGTAAGCTCCATGAGGACAGAGATATTTTCGTTATATTTGTGTTCTTAGCACCTAACATAAAATAGACAATAAGTACTTGTTGAACTACGTGGAATTGAATTCTTTCCTCCTTACCTCCTTCCTTCCTCCCTCCCTCCTTCCCTTCCTTCCTTCCTTCCTTCCTTCCTTCCTTCCTTCCTTCCTTCCTTCCTTCCTTCCTTTTCTTCCTTCCTTCCTTCCTTCTATCCACAAAACTATATTGACAAGTTGTGGATAGGTGGCGCAGTGAATAGAGCACAGGCCCTGGAGTCAGGAGGACCTGAATTCAAACCTGGCCTCAGACACTTAACACTTACCAGCCTCACGACCTTGGGCAAGTCACTTAACCCCAATTGCCCTGCTTTCCCCCCTTCAAAAAGCAAAAAACCCCAACAAAACACTATATTGACAAGCACTTTGAAGAAAATAAATGTAACAATAAAATAACACAGCAATAATTTATGCAATAAGATTAGCTGACATGCATGTCACATTTTAAAGTTATAAACTGTTTTGTATCCATCAAATGCATTGATTTGGTACTTACAACAAGGTTGTGAGGTAGGTAGCTCAGATATCATAGTAATCCCTCATTTTATAGTTGAGAAAATGAAGCAGCAGAGAAGTGATGTGATTGGTCCATGTTCTTACAATGTATAAGAGGCAGGGCAAGGACAAAAACCCGCCACTCTAGCAAGGGGCCTTTCAGAGTCTTGAGACCCAGCCTCTGAAGGCGACCCTGGGGAGTCGAAGGTTTCCTGGGTTCCCTCCCCTGCCCCTTCATCTCCCACATATCAAAGTGAGTGACAGAGCTCTGTATTCAGCAAATATGGGGCTAATGGATATCTGACTACCTTCCTTCCAGTAAATCTGTCAACAAAAAAGCATTTATTAAGCACCTGCTATGGGCTAGGCACTGGGCATTCAAAGATAAAAAGAAAACCAGTCTCTGTCTTCAAGAAGCTCACACTCTATCCAAGAAAGGTCAGGAAAGGGAGATTTCCGCAAAAGATCAGGGAATGACAGATCTAGAAGAAATCTAGTCCAGCTCTCTTTTTACAAATGTGGAAACTGAGGCCCATAGAGTCTAGGTGCCTGGCCCAAGGTCATACAGGTAATAAGCCTCAGAAGCAGAACTGGAATTGAATCCAGGCCCTCTGGTTCTAGAGCCAGTCACTGCTCTTATCATTGTATGACAAGGAGGGCAGACCATTCCTCACAGTTTAGCACTATTTCTATGCTTCTTTCATTACTTCCAGACTCAGTTCCAGCATCTCCTCCTCAGTGAAAATTATTTTTTATTTGAGTTGCGTATATTCTCCCATTTACTTAATTTGCCTGTGGTGTCTCCCCACCAGCCCTCCTCCCATAGAACAAGAGCTCTTAGATATCGGGATGGCTGTGTTTGCATCCCCTAACAGTACTTTAATTGAATGATATAAATGTGAGCTATTATTATTGTTACATACCTTGAGGTTAAATGATTTTTCCAAAGGTACACATTTCTGAAATTATTATGGATGACAGATATATCATAAATATTAAAATAATGATCACACTTGATACTGGTATGTCATGTGACACGATTAATTGATAATAGATTATCACACATGACATGATCAATCGATATAATGAATTATTATATATGACATCGATATGTATGATATGATCAATGGATAACAATGATTATCACATAATATTGATCTATCACATGATATGATCAATTGATAACAATCAGTTATCACATACAGGTGATATATCATACATGATATCAATTGATAATCAATTATCAATATATGTGATCAATTATATATAACAAACTGACAATAATAAACGATGGAATATGATGTATTGATGTATCCTATATGATATAATCAATTTATAATAATCAATTATTCTCACACTCTGTGAGTTAGGGAATGCCAGTAATTATTATCCCCACTTTATAGATAAGGAAACCAAGACTCTTTGGGATTACAAAGCTACCGCACGGCAGAGGTGGACTTTGAATCCTGGTCTCCTAGCTCCAAGTCCACTACGTTCTTCACAGAGTTGTATGAGGAAAGGACTTATAAATGCTCACAGCAGTTATTAAGGCCGCCCGGACCAGTCAGCGCGCTCTCCCTTAGGGCAGGGCTGTGACTCCCACCATGGAGGCTGGGCACAGTCCTCGGGACAAGCTGCTCACTGTACTTTCACTGCCAGAAGTAGGTAAAGTTTATTTTTAGCTCTGGGTCTGATTATGCTCCAGGAACAATCTCTTGCCCGGTTATTCCGTTGCAGGGTACTGGAGAGCCCCTTGGCAGGGCCGGAGAGCACGGCAGCCACCTGCCTTTACGGGTCTTCAGTAACTACAGAGGCAGGCGGTATATTGGGAAAGCCCTCGGGCTGGCTTCAGTCCTCACTGCCCCTTACGAGCTTTGGTCCCGGGCCAGGCCAGTCCTTCCCCTCGGAGGAGCCTGAGCAGGAGATTAAACCAATGACCAGAAGGAGGCCCCTCAGCTCTAAGTCTGGCACGTGGACAAGTAGACCATGGCCATAGGGAGTGACGGAGGAGCCTCCGAGGGGGAGAAAAGGGAGAAGAAGACAGCCCGAACAAAGGACATTCCTTATCCATCGCCAGAGAAGGACACGTTTCCCTCCCTCCCTAGAAACTGCCCTCGAAGGCTGTCTCTCAGGCCCCGGGTGTTTGGTTACAAGGAAGCCCCAGGGAGCTTCCTCCGCCTGCTCCAGCGGAGCCCAGGATTTCTCTGCCCAGCGGTTCTGTGCCCTGGACAGCTCTTAGTCTCTGCAGGCGCTTCCTGTACCCCAGGGGGGAGGAAAGGGGGAGGAGGAGAAGGAAGAAGAGGAAGAGGAGGAGGAGGAGGAAGAGGAGGAGGAGGGGGGATGGAATGGAGGGAAATGATGATGGTTATGATTTGGTGACCATAGTGACCCCCCCAGGTCCCTCCAAACATATGCCTCTCCTTTTATAGTTAGCAGTTCCTGCGGGGAGGGGTCTGTTTTTGGTTGGATGCTCTGGTATGTAAGTGTGTGTGTTCAGCTTCCAACCGGGCCATCAACTGCAGTGACTCTCCGTTTACTTCTGGGGAGCACTCGAACCCAGCTGTGCAAAGCGTGAAAGCAGATGATGGCCCCTAGAGCAGCCAGGGGGGGAGAGCTGGGGTGGGGGGAAGGGAGAAGGAGGAGGGAGGTTGGGAGTGAGGGAAAGGGAGGAGGAGGAGGGAGAGAAGGAGCGGGGGGAAGGGAGGGAGGGAAAGGGAAGAGGAGGAGAAGGAGAGAGAGGAGAGAGAGGGGGAGTGGGGGAAGGAGGGAGAGAGAAGGGGAGGAAGCGAGGGAGGCCAGGACAAGCCAGAGTGCGGAAGCCAGCAGCAGCAGCGTTCCAGCCTTCCCAAACTTTGGGCCTTTTCATAATTTTTCCCTCCCCCGCCCCTCCCAGTGTCCCAACCCCCTTTGACGTTTCTCTGTCTAACTTTCTGGGGCCGCCGCCGCTGGGGTGAAGCCTCTTGGCTCTGGGAGCCCGCAGCAGACGGAGCTGGCTGGGGAGGCTCAGCTGAGCCCCTGCTAGGGAGGGAGGGGAGGGCGGACCTTCCTGAAGGCGACCCTGGGGAGTCGAAGGTTTCCTAGGTTCCCTCCCCTGCCCTTTCATCTCCCCCTCCTCTCTCCCTCCCATGCGTTTTCTCCTCCCCCCTTTCCTCTTTCCCCTCTTCTGAGCTCCTTTCCTCCTCGATCCTCCTTGACATATCCCCTCCCCCATGGCTGGAAATGCAGCATGAAAAGACTGGGGTCTCGTCCTCTCCCCCTGATGACGGAACCATGAACTACCAGGGGATGGCATTTCCTTTTCTGCCAGCATCCTCCCCACAGCCCTGACCACCCTCCTCCTCCCCATCCCGGCTGGGCCCGAGCAAGCTCCGCATGCTGTTGCTGCTGCTGGAAATCCAGACTAAAGCCAACGAACTGGACCTTGTCCAGAGAGGGGCTGAGCTGTGCCCTCAACCATGGCCTCCCTCCCCTGCCTTCCTCCAGGCTTCCTGAGTGAAACTAGGGGCAGGCCTGCAGGACCCAGCCTTGTGGTGACTGGATTCAGGGGACTTTGTCATTTGAGGCCTGAAATTCCAGGTCCTTAACCCTTGTAGATTTACAAGGGAGACAAGAGGTCTCCTCCTCCTCCATCCCTTTGAAGAGGTGATCGTTATTCAGCTGCCACTCTCAGTGAGTATTGAAGTAGGTCCATGGTTTGGGTGAGTGGGAGAGTTCTACCTTTTGCTGTGGGGCTGGACGGAGGGAGTGTTGGGAATGGGGCCTTGAAGGTGAGCTAGGCTGAGTCTGAGTGCATGTGAGCATGAGCCCGGGGCCACCCTGGAGCTCTCTGGAGGCTGGAGTGATGATGCAGCTTGTGGGGATGAAAGGGTCTTAAATTTGCCCCTAGAAGTGCTACTTTCTCAAGGCCCAATACTCTTGCAGCCTGGCTTCATTTTATTTTATATCTATAAAAACAAATACAGTACTTTGTTTATGGAAACAGACGACTCTAAGCAGGGCTTTGCATAAGCCATACAAAAAGAGTGTCTGTCTCCTTGAAGCTCTCTAGAGACAGAGAATCTAACACATTTTCTGATGACCTTAGTTTAAATGCAGCCTCAGACACCTACTAGTTGTGTGACCCTGGGCAAGTCACTTAACCACTCTGCCTCAGTTTCCTCAACTGTCAAATGGGGGTAATAATAGCACTTACCTCTCAGGGGTGCTGTGAGGACCAAATGAAATGAGTTGTAAAGCCCTTAGCAGTGTCTGGCACATAGTAAGAGCTTTTGTTTCTTTCCTTCCCTCCCTTCCTTCCTTCTTCCCTCTCCCTTCCTTCCTTCCTCCCTTCCTTCCTTCCCTCCTCCCTCCCTCTCCCTTCCTTCCTTCCTTCCTCCCTTCCTTCCTTCCCTCCTCTCTCCCTCCCTCTCCCTTCCTTCCTTCCTCCCTTCCTTCCTTCCCTCCTCCCTCCCTCTCCCTTCCTTCCTTCCTTCCTTCCTTCCTCCCTTCCTTCCCTCCTCCCTCCCTCCCTTCCTCGTACCTTGATTCTGATTCCAATGATTCCACTATCAAGTTCTTTTAAAAAAAAAAAATCTATATATCAACAGTGGAGAAAGCAGAGGACAAGGAGCTGGAAGACCCAGTTCAAATCTTGGCTATACTGTTTATTAACGCTGTGACTTGTGCCAAGCACTGTTGTTCTCTGAAGCTGAGGAATGGCTATGATGGTACCTTTAGTCCCAACTTCACAGGTTGTTGTGAGAGTCAAATGAGCTGCATGGATAAATCATTTAATGAAGCTTAGAGTACCATGCAGCATAAGTCATTCTTACACGTAAGTGTGTAAGAGGGATACTTAGGGGCTAGAACTGAGGTTCTTAACCAGGATCCAGAGATTTCAGGGGTTCTGTGGAATTGAATGGGGGAAAAATTATATCCTTATTTCAGTATAATTGGTTTCCTTTGAAATCCTATGTATTTTATTTTATGCATTTAAAAACATGATTCTGAAAAGAAGCCCACTGGACTGCCCAACTGACACTAGCAAGGTAAAGGAGTCCTGGACCCAAAGAGTTAGGTAAGATTGGAAGAAACTGAAGGGCTGGGCCCAAAGAGTAGGAGTGAGGGATTGCTGTTAGCCTGGAGGGAAATATCAAGTCAATGAACATTTACTAAGTACTTAGTGCCAGGCACTATGCTCAGCAAGGGGGATAGAAAGGCACAATAAATAAATGAAGTCTCTGCCCTGCAGGCCCCTTGCTTGTGTCCTCAGTGTGAGGATCTGTGCCCTCACTGGGCCTCAGTGAACACTGATGTTTCTTCACTGTGCTTTCAACACACCCACCAATGTCCTCAGTACTCAGCTTACTGGCTATTGTACCCTCTGTACCCTTAACGTCCATGCCCTCAGCTCTCTTCTGTTCAACATTCCTGTCAGTGAAATGTATAGAAAGTATATATATATATATATCTATGAAGGTATAGATGGCCTGCTTGTCACATGGCAAATGACACAGCTGTGGGGGGATATTTAATGTTAAACAATAGAATTAGGATCCAAGAAGATCTCAACAGGTTAGAACAATGGACCATGCCTAAGGAAACAAAGTTTTAATAGGCATAGTTATCAAGTCCCACACTTTGGTTTACAAAAATTACCTGACCACGTACAGAATAGGGAGGGGCAGCTAAGTATGAGATTTAGAAGGTCCTTAGAGAGCATCGGCTCACAAACAGTTTACAGATGAGTACACTGAGGCTCAGAGGGATTATGCCCAAGGTCATATATGTTGTAAGTCTCAGCAGGAAAGATGTGATGGCAGGTCCTCCAAATCCAGGCCCCTTTCTGTCACTGGGAGATAATATGAATGCAGTGTAATAGGATAATATTGTGCCAAAAGAAATGATGAAGGGGATGGTTTCCGAGAAACTTGGGAAGACTTGTATGAACTGATGCAGAGTGAAGGGAAACAGAAGCAGGACCACAATTTACACTCTAGCAAATGTTATTAAAAAACAAACAGCTCTGAGACTCAGTAATCTGATCGACACAAGACTAGCCATGAGTCCAGATGACTGATGATGAATGATGTGGCCCACTTCCTGGCAGAGGGTGATAGGTTCAAGGGGCAGAGTAAGACTTACGTTTTTGGAGGGGGCCAATGTGGGAATTTATTTAGCTTGATTATGCACATTATTATAAAGGTTTTATTCTTTTTAAGGGGAGGGTGGTTAGGTGGGACAGAGAGAAAATAAATTATTCTTAACTGAAAAAAAAGTAGTATAGGATACTGTATAGTATCCCAGAAGTAGAATCAGAAAACCTGAGTTTGAATTCTGATTTAGATAATAACTAAAAAGTCACTTAACCTCTCAGAGGTTTTTCCATCTGCTAAATGGGGATTGTAATAATTTTGTTTCTTACCTCAAAGGATTTTTCTGAGAAGAGTGATTTGCATATTTTAAAGCAATATATAAATGAGTTCTTATGGTTTCTTTTATAACATAATTCCTCTTCATTAGTGGTCCATTTGAAAGAGGTCTCAGGATTCCAGGGAACTCAAGCTCAATAATAATTATTCTTATATAAATAAATGTATTTCTGTAAACTTTACAAACTGATCTCATGACTGTCTTATGAAGTAGATAGTGGAAAATGTTGTTGCCTTAGTTTTATGGGATACTGTGCCACCACCACCCCATACACACACACCCAAGCTAGGAGTGGAAAAAAGCAAAAATGTGTTTATTTTTTTTTCAAAGTGTTTCCCACATACATTGTCTGGAAGATTCCCTTGTGTGTGATGTTTGCTTTGAGATCATCTCCTGTTATGCAGGAGCATGTGAGGCTCACATGAAGGAAGGAAGGAAGGAAGGAAGGAAGGAAGGAAGGAAGGAAAGAAGAAGGAAGAAAAGGAAGGAAGGAAGGAGGAAGGAAGGGAAGGAAGGAAGGAAGGAAGGAAGGAAGGAGGAAGGAAGGAAGGAGGAAGGAAAGAAGAAGGAAGGAAGGAGGAAGGAAAGAAGAAGGAAGGAAGGAAGGGAGTGAGGAAGAAAGGAAAGGAAGAAAGGAAGGGAGAGAGGAAGGAAGGGGATATTTGCTAAGTGCCTACTATGTGCCAGGAACTGTGCTAAGTACTTTACAGATATCTCATTTTATCCTCACAATAGCCCTGGGAGGTATGTGTTGTTATTATCCTGTTTTATAGTTGAGGACACTGAGGCAAACAGAGGTTAAGTGATTTGCCCAGGGCGTTTCCATGGAAAGGAAGGGTTGTGAGCCTGTGGCTGGCTATTGGCAAAGTGTGGGCTTCAGAAGGTTAATGCTGCTGGGGTTGAATCCTAGTGGTTATTCTTGCCCTCTCTACAGCCTTTCCTCCAGGCTTGGGAACAGAACCATCATCTCCATGGAAGCAGTCTCACCTGTGGAGAGGAGGAGGTCTGGAAAAGGCACGAAGGAACAGAGTGGCCAAAAACCTCACAGATCCCCACTGCAGCCCCAGGAAGCCAGAGGCCCTGGTGCAATGGCCTCTGAACCTGTTAGCATGTGGGCAGGCCAGCCCCAGGGACCCTCTGTGCTGGAGTGTAAAGTGAGAGCCCTAAAGGAGAAGAAGATATTGGCAGGGAAACAGGCTGGAAGTGCTGGTACTGTCCCCCAAGAGCAGCCCTCAGTGAAGAAGGGCAGGAGCTGGCGGGGCAAGCCAGGTGCAGCCACACTGGTGACTGAGGGTGCTTCTTCTCAGAACAGTGTGGTGGCCCCTCAGGCTCAGATGCGAACTTATCTGACAGACAGGTTGCTAGATGACAGTGGTGACCCAGAGCGGGGACCAGTACATACCTCCCCAGCAAATCACAACAGCACCCGGGCTCCAGATCAGCTTAGTTTGGGGGAGGAAAGCCAGAGGCTCACTGAAGGGGTATGGAGGCCTCCTGACTTGGGTCTATTGCAAGAGGCCAGTCATTTCCAGGAAAGTCCAATTCAGACCACTTCTCAGAACAGGCCAAAGATCCCAGGGCCTTCCAGGGATTTGGCTCAAATGCTTTCCCTGGAGAATGGGAAATCAGGAGGCCTTGGAAAACATCAGATCCAAGTGGGAGACCTGGATGAGACATCTCTGACTTTAGAGCAAAAAGATTCCATTTGTGAGACCACCCTACAGGGACAGCTGTGGAGAGCGGGCAGCTGGGATGGTTTGAGGAGCAGCAACCACTCCTTGTCTTTGGCTGACCGGGTGGAGAGGAACCGCCTTCTTCTGCAGGAGAGGAGAAGCCTGTCTGAACACAGCTGTTCTCAGCTCCACCAAGTAGGACACTCAGCCAGAGCCCACAATGGAACCACCCCTGGTGAGTCCAGTAGAGGTGCAAGGCCCCCTCTAGAATCAGCCCTTCTACGTAGAAGAGAACAGGAATGCTAGGGCAAGGTCCATTCATCTGTATTATCTTCCTGCCATCTTTTGGTGATGAATTTTCTCCCCAAACATCTCTGTTAGTTCCCCAGCATCACCAGTTGCTGAAGTCCTGCTGTCCCCTGCAATGAACCACACAACCAAAAAACCTGACCTGGTTGATTAATGGCGAGCAGCAGAACTGCCCCCAGTGACCCCTCCAAAGCTTTTGCCAAGCCCTTTCCCTGTTTGAAATATTCATGAGCTAGGAGCAGTTAGGTGGCACAGTGAATAGAGCACCAGTCCTGAAGTCAGGAGGACCTGAATTCAAATCTGGTCTCAGATACTTAACACTTACTAGTTGTGTGACCTCGGACAAGTCACTCAACCCCTGCCTTAATTTCCCTGCCTTCCCTCCTCAAAAAAAAAAAGAAATATCCAGGAGCTTCAAGTTGTGAAAATGTGGCAATTGGTGGAAATCCACAGCCCATGCCAAGACTTCTTCATCAGTTTTGGTATATTGGATAAATAGAAAGCATCTCTGCCCTGTAAAAAAAACGTTTGGGGAACCCCTGTTGTTTCCTGTTGCATACTGCTTCTTCCCTGTTATCTCAGGCACAGGGGAAGAAGGGCAAACTCTCCTTACCTCTCTCCTTCCTCCCTTTCCCATTCCTGCAAGTCCCATCGTCTCTGAAAGTCAATTTCCTTTGAGATCCTTAAGAAAACATCATAGTACGAGTGTAAAAATCGATTTTTGTGCCAATGTCATCAGTACTGATCTTTGCCCTAAGCAATCATTTTCTCAGGCTGAGCAATGTGGGAGTACAGCCTGTTGACATTCTCTGTAGGGAGGTAATTGTTTCAGAGAGCATCATTTTCTTTCCCTTCATCAATTGGCAACTGAGGCTGCTCCCAGCTTGTCTCACTGGTAGCAATGAGGAGAGTTTAGCTGGAAAGATGCAAGCACACAGAAGAAAATGTGTCATGTGCTCCAATCAGATTAGTGACCAGGGGACCTTAGGCTCCTGGATTTTGTAGTGTTGCCCCTGATCTCTTCTTCTGTTCTGGGTCCTAGAGCTGCCAGGAGGAGACCTAGATTGGGACTCGGGAGTATCCCTGCAGGACTCTGATGGATGCAGGTAAGAGTTCAGAACTCATTCTTTTCTTTTTTCCTTAGCTCCCCTTTCCACACCCTCGGCCCTAACTCATGTCACAATGGGCGCTGGTTTTGGTGGCTGGACAAAGTCCTGTGATCCCAGGCCACAGAATAGAATTTCTACCCCGCTGATCACTACCTCCTGAAAGTACCAAAAAGAGCAAGTTATTCTTGAGTGCCTGGGATAATGCCTGATTATACTTCTGAGGAATGCTAGCCAGGCAAGGGGAGTGCTTAATTGGGAGGAATCCAGGGAGCGTGCTGGTAAATATTTAACAACCAGCTCTCCAAAAACACTTGAAAGCCAGTGCAAGATATGCTTTAAAAAAATCCCCATAATTACATGTAAAGATAATTTTTAACATTTGTTGTTTTTTTTAAGTTTTGAGTTCTAAATCCTATCTCTTCCTCCCTCCTTTTCCTCCTCCTCCTTGAGATGGTAAACAGTCTGATATAGGATATACATGTGCAATCATATATAACACTTCCATATTCATTATTTTGTGAGAGAAAACAAGGTAAGGACAGAAAGAAAGAGAGAAAGAACAAAAAGAATAAGAGAGAAAGAGAAAGGAAGAAGGAAAAGAAGAAAGAAAAAAGAAGGAAAGAAACAAAGAAACAAAGAAAGAAAGAAAAATGAGGAAGGAAAGAAGGAAGGAAGGAATTCTGTATTCTGTCTCCAACAGTTCTTTCTCTGGAGGTTGATAGCATTTTTCATCATTGGTCCTTTGGGATTGTCTTGAACCATAATGTTGCTGAGAATTGCTAAATCATTCACAGTTCTTTGTTGCACCATGTTGTCCTCACTGTGTCCAGTGTCCTCCTAGTTCTGCAGGACACACTTTTAAGTTTAATCTTCATTTTTACCATTTTCTCTATTACTTTCTTAAGACTAGACAATAAACAAAATAATAAATCAAGCCCTGATTTCTAACGTGTAACGGACAAATATTCACACTAAAAATTTAGCAATTGGCTTTCAGTAAGGGATTCTCAGTCTGGACTTAGTATTAAATAACCTCTTTTATGAGTATGTATAGTTTTGAGCTAACCATTTAACTTCTGTAGGTATCCGTTTCCACGTCTACAAGACAATACCAGTGTGAGATAATAGAAGAATCGCTGAACTTGGACTCAACAGTCCTGGATTCTAGTCTTTCCATTTACAAGCTATGTGACTTAACAAATTAGTTAATCTCTCTGGCCTTGGGTTTCATTAGAGTCTCAGAAGTGGAAGCGCTTCGGAAGTTATCTAGTTAAATCCATTTCTGAGCAAGAATATCCTCTTTAATATCCCTAAGTATTCCCTCAGCCTCTACTAGAAGACCTGAAGTTCTCCATAGGAGAGCTCATTACATTGTAAGTCAGCCCGTTCCACTTTTGGGCAGCTCTGATCGTTAAGAGCAATTTCCTGAAATCAAACTGAAATCCACCCTCTAGAGCCAAGCAAAAAGAAGTCTTCTCCATCTTCATTTTGACAGTTCTTTCCCGTACAGGAAGACAGCTCTGTTGGCATGTCCCCAGGAAGCCTTCCCTTCTCTAGGTTAAATAGCCCTGCTTCCACCAACTGATTTTCATGTAGTCTTGTCAGTATCCGGGATGTCTTCCTCAAGACATGTTGAATGTACTTTCTGAGATACTCAGAACAGAATAGAGTACTTCACCTGTGATCTGACCAGTGGGAGTGCGATGGGATTACAGCTTCCCTCTGTTACACATGTTTATTAGGCTTCCAAAGCACATCCATAAACTCATGTTGAGCTGGCAGTCCACTAAAACTCCAAGATATTTTTTCACAGGAAATGATGCTTTAGCCACGTTTTCCTTATCCGTATTTGTGAAATTGATTTTTTGGACAGCAGATAGAGGGCTCTAGAGAGATCTTTTGGGACCCTGATTCTGATTTTCCTATTATCTCTTTCAGTTCCATGTTATTCATACGTTTGATAAGCATGCTGTCTGTACCTTCATTCAATTCAGTTCAACATTTAAATACCTACTTAAGTAAACAGCCTCTTGTGAAAAAGACAAAAAGACTTTGCTAAAAATTTTGAACTGGACATAGTCAAGGATTCATCCCTGGGGCACCTTGGCAGACACCTCCCTCCAGGAAGACATCGGCCGTTAATGATTATTGTTTGGTTTTAGTTGCTCACCCAAACAATCAGTGAATCATCAAGCATTTGTTTGTTAAGCGCTTATCATATTTAAGACACTGTGATAAGTGCAGTGAACCCATATAGGGCCCAAGTCCCAGGTCCAGCAGCCTTTGTTCTAGGCTGCTACACTTGTGGGCTACCCCACTTCTATCAGAAGTAGGGCATTTTGGTGAAGTGAGAAACACTGATTTTGGGAAAGTGGTCATTTGTCCTCTTGATGACCATAGGAAAGAAGGAAGCATTTATTAAACACCTACTGTATTCCAAGCACTGGGCTTTAAAAACATCTCATTTGATCCTCATAACAACCCTGGGAAGCAGGTACTATTATTATTCCCATTTTACAGTTGAGGAAACTGAGGCAGAGGTCAAATGACTTGCCCAAGATCACACAGTTAGTAAGCATCTGAGACCAGATTTGAACTCTGTTCTTCCCCTAGCTGCCTCTAGTAGCTTCCATAGCCACCAGACTTCCTGCTGCCCAGGTGAGGAAGTATGGTACAGTGGAAAAAAATCTCACTGGATCTGGGTTCAAATCCTGCCTCTGACATTACCTGTGTGACCTTGGTCTAGTCTCTTTGGACATCAGTTTTCTTCTCCATCAGTTGAAGAGGCTGAAGATGCTCTAAGTCTCCTCTCACGTCTAAATCTATGGTCCTGTGACTAATATCTCAGAATCCCAGAGGGTTCAGGCCCTGGTTACTGGAAGAGCATATCCCTTCTCCTCCACAGCACTTAGCACAGTGCTTGGCACATGATGGGCTCTGAATAAATGTTTATTCACTGAATGATTGATGGTTTGAGCTGACTGCCCAGAAAAATAGAAAGGCATCTCAAGCCCTCCCTGCCCCTCCCCAGAGGGGAGATTCAGCCCAAGTGTGCCGTAACCTGGGTGATGGAGACGAAGGGAGAGTCTGAACCCAGGTATGGTTTTCAGTTCAAAACTAATTGCTTCAAAACTAGGTCATCCTCAGCCCAAGGGTGAGTCAGTTCCAGGGTCAACATGTTTCCCAGGGTGAATTTCAGAGTGGTTCCATGCCAGACACCTCAGAGCTACCCTGGCCTAGACAGAGAATCTCCCTGGGGTCTGAAGCTGCCAGATCTGTTTACTGAGATGTGGAAAGAGGCAGAAACTCCTTCTACATCTCAGCAAATGAGCGGCTAATGGTTATGTAGGCCTGGGCTAATAGCCCTGTGGGGGAGGGTATAGAGGCTGGTATTCCTTCCTGTGGGTCCCAGGGTAGCATGTGGGCCCAGGTCTGGTCCACCTGGGGGGAGCCAGCATAGCAGCAGCCATAGCCACCCCCTGAGGGATGGCAGGGACCACACCTGTCCCTGCAGTGATCCTGGCACTCTGGCTGAAAAGCAGAAAAGACATCTGGGAGCTGCTTCCAGTGTCTCACTCCTCATCAGCAGCTGATGGTTTCAGCTGAGGGCTGAGGTTGACATCTCTGGTTTCCATTGTCTAGGACACTCCCTCCCCTTCATTCAACATGAAACCTCGTCTTTCCCCTGATGCTTTTGAGAAACATGGAACAGGTTCCCCACCCCAACATCCTAGGCTTAGCAAAGCTTTACGGGCAGAAGAATAACATGGAATATTTGTGTCTGAGGAATATCATTCCAGCAGGGATAGGAAGTATGGACTGGAATGGGGGAGATGGAGATGGGAAGATGTCTTAGGAGGGATGGTGCAATAGTCCAGACTCACATTAGTGAGGGGCTGTACTAGAGGCAGTAAGGTGGGAATAGGGAGGAGAGGAGAGGAGAATTGATAGGACTTGGTAATGGATTGGATGTTTGAATAAAGGGAGAAGAAAGAGACAAAGATAAGCCAGTGGTCTGTGAATAGTGATGGCAGGAGGAAGACCAAGCTGATGGGAGTGGGATGTGCTGGTAGGGGAACCTGTGAAAATGAGAGGGTTGGGACAGAATCAGCATCTCTCACTATTGGAAGCCACCTCATAGACCTTTTAGTACAAGTCAGGTTTTTAAAGTGCCTGCTGTATACCCAGCCAAGTTCTGAAGATAGGAGAAAAGGCAAAAACCAGTCCCTGCTCTCAGGTAGCTTATAGTCACTAGGGAAACGACATGCAGATGATCACATACAAACAAGATAAATTGGAGATAACCAACAGAAGGAAGACCCAGAATTAAGCGGGGCTGGGAAAGACTTTCCTGTAGAAGGTAGGATTTTGGTTGGGACTTGAAGGAAGCCAGAGAAACCAGGAGGTGGAGATGAGGGGGAAGAGCATTCCAGGCACAGGACAGCCAGAGAAAATGCCTGGAGTCCAGCCAGTCATCTCTTCAATATCAAACTTAGCAGTTTGCTGTTGTTGGGGAGTCTGTTCAGTGTTGTCTGACTCTTCATGACCCACTAGGAGTTTTCTTGGCAAAGATACTGGAGAGGTTTGCAATTTCCAGTTCATTTTACAGGTGAGGAAACTAAGGCAAACAGGGTGAAGTGACTTGCCCAAGTTCACACAGCTAGTAAATGTCTGAGGCTGTATTTGAGCTTATGAAGATGAGCCTTCCTGATTCCAAACCCAAAGCTCTATCCACTGAACCACCTAGCTGCCCCCACTCAGCAGGTAGTCATCCTGATCTTATTTGAAGCAGAGTGAGATATGGAGATATCTGTTTGGAAATCATCTGCAGAGAGGTGGTGATTGAAGCCATGGGAGTGAATGAACTTGTCAAGGGAGAGAGTGTAGAGGGCAAAGAGGCTGATGAGAGATCCCTGTGAAAAACCATAATTAAAAGGTTGGACAGAGGATGAGAAACCAATGAAGGAGACAGAAGGAATGCTAAGAGAGGTGGATAGAGAACCAGGAGAATGTGTTGTCTCTGAAGCTGAAGGAATGGTGGTTGTCATAGGTTGCTTTGGCTCCATGTGATTCCATGTTTTTTTCTTCTTTTTTTAACTTCCTTCCCTCCTTCCTTCCTTCCATCCCTTACTCTTTCCTCCCATTCTTCCTTCCTCCCTTCCTTCCTTTCTTTCCTTCCTTCCTTCCTCCTTTCCTTCCTTCCCTCCTTCCTTCCTCCCTTCCTTCCTTCCTCCTTCCTTCCTCCTTTCCTTCCTTCCTCCTTCTTTCCTTCCTTCCTCCTTCTTTCCTTCCTTCCTTCCTCCTTCTTTCCTTCCTTCCTTCCTTCCTTCCTTCCTTCCTTCCTTCCTTCCTTCCTTTCCGTCTTTCTTTCCTTCTCTCCTCTGTTCTTCTGATGTGCTGTTTGTTCATGCCTCCCTCTTGGATCAGCCCAGACCTACTTTGGTTCAGAACCAAGCCATTGCTTCCAATTTTAAGACTCTTAAAATAACAGCAATATATCAAACAGCAGCATGAGGATTACAGGACCAAATATAGTTTAGGAGCTGGCATAGTCAGGAACAGCTTCAAGGAGAAGGAGGGCCTTGAGCTGGACCTTATGGAATATGGGAGGAGAACTGAGAGGGAGGATAGTCAAGAAAGTGAACAGCCTCAACCCAAGGCCCTGAAGCAGGAATGTGTTATGTTTGTGGTAGAGTGGAGAAATAGTTTGGCTAAAGCAGACAATCTGCCCTGGGGCATGGTGTGAGACAAGGTTGGAGAGGAAGGATAAAGGCACATCCCAGGAGATATAAAAATCAGACAAAGAACTCAGATTTGCCATGGTATCAACAGCAAGCCTTTGAAGTTTCTCAAATGACCAAAAGAAAGAGCTTTATTTAAACTCTTACCACGTACCAAGCACTGAGTAAGTAAACAGAAAAACTGAAATTGTTTCTACTCTCAAGGAGCTCATGTTCTAATTGGAGGGACACAACACATCAAAGTTAAGTTCAGCTATAAGGCAGATCGAAGACCTGGAAATCCTGGGAGTAGAGTAATGGGGCTAATGACAAGGACCGGGTGTCCTTAGGTTAAGTAAATAGATCAGACAACAGTGCCAGGAGACGGAGGCACAGATGGTTACACCAGAAAGAGCTTGGGAGGCATTGGGAGGGCAGATAGCCTCCCATCCCATCTAAGCCGTGTGAACAATGGAGCAGGAAGGGGGAAAGGCCTCCTGATGATGGCACCTGACTCACCTGGATGGGTTGTGGGGTGGCTCCTGGCTGGGAAAGGAGGCAAAGGAGGGGGGAAGCAAAGAGAAATGTGGTGGTGGAAGAGTGTTGAAGAACAATTGAACTGGCCACAGTAAACAGCATTTTTGTTGTTGGGTTGTTTTAGTTGTGTCCGACGCTTCGCAGTTTGGGGGTTTTCTTGGCAATGATACTGGAGTACTTTGCCATTTCCTTCTCCAGCTGATTTTACAATTGAGGAAAATCTACAATTGAGGGTTAAGTAACTTGCCCAGGGTCATCCAGATAGTAAGGTTGAATTTGAAGTCAGGAAGACTCATCTTCCTGACTCCAGGCCTGGCATTCTATTTCTTGTGCTGTCCTAATATATAGCATCATATTTGGTAATTAGCATGGCGATAGTAAATACATACATACATACATATGTATATGGAGAGAGAGAGAGAAAAAAAAATAAAAATATATAAATCATAAACAAACTACAGTATAGAAAAATTATTCCTTATACAGCCGATGTTTCCTCCATCCCCACATAGGTGGCTGCATACAGGGCTATATGCATGAGCCTTCCATTCCTGAGACCTTTAAAGCTTCTATTATACCAGCGGTTCTCAACCTGTGGGTCGTGACCCCTTTGGGGGTTGAATGACCCTTTCACAGGGGTCACAGGGGTCCCCTAAGGCATCGGAAAACACATATTTCCGATGGTCTTAGGAACTGAGGCACCGCTCCTCTATCCCTCTCCAGGAGGGTCCGCCCACGTGCAGATACACCCACATACGAGTATTAAAGGGTCTCCACATTCAGAAGGTTGAGAACCACTGTTTTATACCAAAAGGAGCTAGAGACTGCTAAGCAAGAAGCCTTAAGTATTTACTGAAATATGATATTTTCCCTTCATGATGCTATAGTAGTTGAAAATCTGGAAGGTATTAAATCTTCTCCCCTTTAATCTTCTTCCCTCAGAAGTGAGAGAGTTAAAGTCTAGGTTCACTGAGGTCATCATTTAAGCTGATTATTTTCATTGGAAGGAGAGGGGCTTCCCGAGCAGCCCTGTATGCAGTCCCCCCTTTCTTGGAAGGCAGTAAGGCCTGAGGTTTGGTTTGGTTTGGGTTTTTTTTTTTTTTTCCTATGTGAGATCTGACCTACCTGACTTTGGGAAGATGCTGAAGCTAAGGCATAAAACTGTTCAATCCTGGTTCCTGGAGGCTGGGGAGGAAATCTGCCCCTGCCTGAAAATTTGGCCTAGTAAAGCAGCTTAAGGTGGTTAGAGGCAGGGGAGGGGAAAGAGCCAGTGAGCAGGAGTGGGCCCAGAGTTATTCTCAGAGGATTTGAGGCTTATGGGATCTGGAGCTCACAGAGCCCAGAAGCTGGGTATGTGTTGATTCCTGCAGGTTGAAATTACATACTCTACCCATATTTTAGATCAATTTACTCTTCTTGGAAGAAGGAAGACTATACCCAATTTAATTTTATATCTCTTTCCCCACCTCACCTTGCTCAATATATTTTTAACTGAATTGATTTGAAAGAAATTAGAATTAAGTTTAGACTAGAAAAACTCCTGCAGACGGGTGTACGCCAGAATATGGATGGAAATATGTCTCTGTGGGGAGTCAGACAGTAAACATTTATTAAGCACCAACTGTGTGCCAGGTACAGTACTAAGCACTGGGGTTATGGGTTTATGCCCTCAAGGCACTTACAATCATGAGAGAGACAGCCAGCACCTATGTACAGACAAGCCATATACAGGATAAATAGGAAATAATCAATAGACAGAAGGCACTGGGATTAAAGAAGGGTTGGAAAAGGCTTCCTGGAGAAGGTGCCATTTCAGCTGGAACCCAAAAGAAGCTGGAGAGGCCAAGAAGCAGAGAGGAGATGGGAGAGCGTTCCAGGTGGGGCAGGGGTAGCCAGAGAAGATGCTCCAAGTCAGGAGCCAGAATGTCTCATTCATGAGAAGAGGAGGATACCCTATTGGACCATGTTCCTGCTAGATTGGCTCTCTTTGATGCAATAGCTTGAACCTTATCTGCCATGACTAAGTATAATGGAAAGAGTTTTGGCCCTGGAGTCAGAGGACCTGGGTTCAAGTCCTGCTTTTGATATTTACCACTTGTGTGACCTTGGGCATGTAACTTCACCTCTGCACCTCAGTTTTGCCATCTGTAAAAGGAGAGGGTTGTACAGCCTCTGAAGCCCCTTCCTTGTCTAGAGCTATTATCCTGTGTAAGAAGGATCATAGCATGAATGACAGGGAGCGTGAGAGCTGATCATTGTCATTCCTTCCCCCCCTACATGCACACATACATCATACATACACACACCACACACATATACACATGCACCCCACTCATACAACGCACACACACCCACGCACTCACTTTGAGAATCACTGCTGACCTTTGTCTTTCCCCTCTAGCCACCAGGCACACAGACCACCCCTTCCCTCCTGGCACTGAGCAGGCCCCAAGGACAGGCTCCCCAGCTTGGAACACTGCTTTTTAAAGGTGGCTGACCCCCCTTTTCCTTTAGCTGCTTTTCTCAAGGATGATTTTTTCAGGCTTGTCATTCTAACTTGCCTCCAGGCTCCCTAGAAAAAAAAAGGGGAAAAAAATACTTTCCTAATCAATTGAGGGGATAGCTTTGTCCACAGCTGATGAAAAGCACAGCCATCATGTTGCCAGTGGCAGGGGCAGAATGGTGATCACAAAGGAAGGCAGACGGGAGGCTGAGCAAAACCGAGCTGGCTGCCAAGGCCCCGTGGGATCAGGGTGCGCCAAGGCCCGTGTCGTCACCGGCAGTCTTTTTGATGAACACCCCCACACGGCAGGGAGGCTCATCGGGGCTCTGGAGTGCCTCAGCTGGCTGCCAAAGGCCTAGAGCTTGACAGGGCTATCTCACTGGGCTGGTAGGCTGATTATCTCCACTGTCAGAGCTAGTCCCCCGGGGAACACAGCTGTCCTTGGCAGAGTTATTGGAGGAGCTGATTGGCGTGGAGGAGAAAAAGCTGAGGAGGGAGGAGGGCTGGGTGGGCTCCTGCAGCAGGCATCAGTGCTGGCGGCAGACCTGGGGCTTTCATTTTCACACCCACACAATCTCCACCACCGCTGCCAGGCTCCCAATTAAAAGCCTGCCTGCCTGCCTAGAAGGCACCCCCCAGAAAGCAGCATGTATTGACAGGAGCAGAGCCGTAGGCCCAGAAGCTGTCGCTCCACGGAAACCCACCTCTTTTCCCCTTCTATGAGCTCGTGGCATCATAATAGAAATACCCTACATCTACAATGCAGTTTCCTATTCCCAGCGAAAGCGCCATCCTCTGCATTGTCACATTTGAGCCTCAAAACGACCTTGGGGAGAGGCAGGAGATGCCCCCATTTTAAAAGGAAGAAAACTGAACCTCTGAGAATTGAAGTGACTTTTCCAAGGTCACAGAGCTAGGAAATAATAACAGTGCTGGCAATGGAACCTCAGTCTTCTGCTTCAGTCTATGAATGGATAAAGTGGATAAAAAAGGCTTTCCTAGTCATTTGCTATATACAAACCGGAACAGGACAGCAGACCTGCCATCAAAAAAGCTCCCATTCTAATAAGGGGGGACCACCCATAAAGGGGAATTGGAGACTGGGGAAGAGTGTTTTGGACAGAGAAGTCAGAGGGAGCAGAGACAGGAGCCAGAGGGTAGATGATGGACGCCCCCTTTCCAGTCTCAATTTGATTGCTGCTCTCAGGGCTCGAATTAAAAGAAGATGTGGAGTGTGAGGAACAGGGCATGCAGAGATGATCGAGAAGTAGTGGGGGTGAGCCTGCGACCGGGGGAGAGAAGGGAAATTCTCATCAATGGGACTGAATTCTGGGTCTGAGATGGAGGCATGGAGATGGGATGGCTGGAAAGTCCAGAGATACTCCCTTGGGGCCTTTGTAAATGAAATGCCCCAGCCTGGGCAGAGCTTGCCAGGGCTGGCTGACTCTTCATTCCACACCAACACCCCCACTCTGTGTGCTCTGGGGAGCCATGTTGGTATTGTCTCCTCCAAACTGAAAGCAAGAAGTGGCCCACTTCTGTCTAAGGCAGACTTGGGACGCAGACACCTGGGCTCCTAGGTAGGCTCCATCGGTGAAAGCCTGGGTTGTTTCTGTTGTTTGGGATTTCTCTGGGTCCCCAGTACCTAGAACAATATCTGGCATATAGTAGGTGCCTAAGTGTTTGTTGTATTAATTGTCTCTTATTATTTAAGCAATTAATGTGCTTTATTAATTAACATAATTGTATTAATTAAATTTAATTTCTATGATTTTATTGAATTATTGACTTATTTTATTTGTTACTAAGTCTTTTATTTCCCTTCCTCGTAAGGGTGACGCCAACCCAGGACTGTTAATGTAGCATGACCTCACAGAGCAAAGATGAAAAAATCGGGGATCCATGATGCGCTCTGTCCAATGATCTCTCCAAATTTTTCAGGACTGCCCGCCCTCTTCCTCTCACGTGTCTGGGAAATGTGGAAGTCATTTGGCAGAGCCAAGGCCGGGGTACAGGGACTCTGAGGTCACTTACCAAGAGTTTACCATCACAAACAACACCCAGGCAGGGGGGTCCTGGTCAGTGAAAGGGGCCTTCCATCTCTTGGTCCCGGGCAGTTGCATAGACTGCCCCTTGTACCTCCCCGAGTCTGTCTCTTACAATGCCCAGCGTCATTCAGGTGGTGTATACCACCTCCTATGGGAAGCCTTCCCTGATCTTCCTAGTTGATAATTCAAATGATTACATCCTTATTCATCTATCTGTTTACTTATATCTCCACAGCAAAATGTAGGCTACTTGGGAGCTGGGACTAGTCATTTTTTTTGCTTTTAGTTTCCGTATCCACACGTCTAGCAGGTGGTTAATGGATGCTTGTGTAGTGAATGGGATTGGACTGGTGCATCCAAAAGGGCCTGAGGGACGGGAGAGCCAGGTCTTCTTCTGCCTGATCACCTTGAGCTGCTGCCACTGGAAAACATTAGGGGAGGTCTGGCCTACCCTACTGGAAAACACCACGAGTGTTGGGAAGTGAAAGGTGGTGGATCTCTGAAGACATCTGCTATTGCGCCCTGCCTTTTACAGGAGACCCTCCCCAGCCGCTCTTAGTTCTAATGCCTTTCCTCTTTCAATGATTTCTTATCTATTCTATGTGTAGCTTGTTTGTGTGTATTTGGTAATGCATCACTAAACTGTAAGCTCCTTGAGGGCAGGGCCTGGTTTTGGTCTTTGTAATCACCTATTTTTGTATCCACTGTGCGTAGCACAGGACCTGGCCCATAGAAGATGCTAAATATATGATTATTGATTGGTTGGTTGATTAGTATCTGTTACTACTGTTACTGTTTTAGTCTATGCCAGCGGTTCTCAACCTGTAGGTCGCGACCCCTTTGGGGGTCAAGCGACCCTTTCACAGGGGTCACAGGGGTCGCCTAAGACCATCAGAAAACATATTTCTGATGGTCTTAGGAACCAAGACACCTGCTCCTCTATCCATCTCCAGGTGGGTCTGCCCACATGCAGACATGCCCACATACGAGTGTTAAAGGGTGGCGGCATTAGGAAGGTTGAGAACCACTGGTCTGTGCTGTCATAGCCAAAATCACTTCCAGCATCTCTTTCCTTCACTAGGGAGTCAGTATGTCGAAAGGAGAGTGAGCACCTACGTAGTAGGCACTTAATAAATATTTAATGATTGATTGAAAATTATAAGGGCTTCTGGGTCTGGCCCTAAGCAGATAATCATAAGCCATCCCAGTTCACGGAGTTAGAAGGAATCTCAGAGGTCGTCTAGTTAAACCCATGTCTGAATATGCTTCCTTTCCCAAGTGACCCTATTCTTAGTACCTTAGACGTAGTATGCCCTCTAGTGTGGGCTCCAAGGAGCACAGCAGCTTGGGAAACGTGAGGGATATGCTACCCAGCCAGGACCTTGGCGTTGTTAAACCACTTCTAATCCTTGTTATTTTTCTCTAATCCCTCTCCTGGGCCCCCCTCCTGGCGGGCTGGCCTGCCTGCCTCACCCGCCTCCACTATAGGGCCTTTGTTCTCAGCCAGGAGCTGCTGCTGAGCCCCAGGCATGAGCAAGCCAAGCAGCTCCTCCAGCAGGCTCGAATGAAGGCCAGGACCAGCCCTCTCCGGGCTAACCATGACATCGTCCCCACTGTGGTCCCCCGGGGCCCTCGCAGGTGAGTGGTGCCGGATCTTGTGTGTGCTCAAGGCAGGGAGGTGGGGGGTGGGCTGGGAAGATGAGCAGGGAGTCATTGCCTAGGCAGCTCTGGTCGGCTGCCTTCTCTGGGTATCTCTCTCTTCTTACGTCATGTATATATAGAAGCCACCTGTACTCTGTGCAATCTGTCCCTCCCAGGGACATCGCTCTTGTCATCCCATCCCATACACCACTGACACATGGTCTTTTCCCAGCACAAGCACATTCTACCAGGACAATGATAGCGATGTGTGCGTGTATTAGGCTCACAATTTAAATGAGAGAATCTGAATTTATTTTTCCTCCTGACCAATGAATCCACCACAGCGTCATAGATTTAGAGATGGAAGGCCCCTTCCATGTTAATCCGTTCATTATATAGTTGAGGAACCAAGGTGAAATGACCTGCCCAAGGCTGCACAGGCCAAGATTCAAATCTGGGTCCTTTGACTTCAGGGCCATGGTTCTTTCTGTTCTGCCATGTTGGTTTCTCCCTTCTCCTTTCAGGAATTCTCAAGAGGAAACCGTTCAGCCATCTAGAGACTCCCCTAAACTCTTTCTGACTCTGTCCTAGAAAGGACCCTCCTCCTGGAGCATTTTTCTCAAAAAGCCCCCACCCTTTCAGTCCTTCCCTGAAACTTTTCATAAAATCGTCAGGGATGCTGATTTGATTTGAATTACTGACTTATTTTATTTGTTACTAATAAGTCTGTTACTTGGCACCTCTGGTATATGGCGCTTAACCTTCTTCTATCAGATCCATAACCAGAAAAGGTGAAAATAAGATTGTGATTTGCTGAAATCCTTCAGGACCTCTGGACGGCCCAGAGCCTAAGCTGATTCCTTTGCCCTGGCCAGCATGTAGGGGATCCCTGGAGACAGGCTCAGGGCTTACTTAGTGCAGCACCTGGTACATAGGAGGTAATTTCAAAAATACTTGCTAATTTGTGGATTTGGCTGGGTAGAGAGATCTGCTTATCTCCCCTGAAGAGCAGCCTCAGATTCTGATCTTTGCTTTGCTAAATTGACCAAGGTCCTGGGCTTAGTTCAAGACGGCTATCAGGTACAGACCCTCGAAGAAAGAAGACAAGAGGAGATATTCTCAAATATACCCTCCCTTTTTAACTCTACTCCTTGGATGTCAAAGGCTGCCTTGGGGTGCCTGATTCCCTTGAAATGAAGCCTTCCTTCATACTGTCAGCCAAATGGGAGGTTGCCTTCTTAACTCTCCTTTTGTGCATCTAGTGATGCCACTGGGCTTTGTATCATAGCCCAGCACTTGCCTATGTCTTTTCTTCCCTACTGGAGCATGTGTCTTGAGGGCTATTACTCATCCTAGGTCTCCTAGTAAGGCCTACCATGCCGCTCTTCAAGCACACTAGATGTGTTGGGTTGAATTCTTGTTTTTCTGGGGAGATTACAACAGTTCATCTATCATAATAATATAAAGTAAGGGGTAATGGGGTCAAGACATCCGTTGGAAGCGCCATATGTACTATGATGATAGGCAGCTGTGTAAATTCACATGGTGCCTTGTTGATAACCATGGACTTCACTGTCTCTCTGAACCCCAATTTCCCTATCTGTGAAATGGAGATAAAAATACTTAATTTATCTGCCTCATAGGTAGGAAAGTGCTCTGTGAACTAGAAAATATTCTAGAAATGTGAACAACTTGTATTAGTTGCAGTACACTTAATAGGCACCTAACGTTTGCTGAACTGAGTTGAACTGAATCGGGCATTACTAAAGAGATCTGCACACATCCCAGTACCCCTCCCCGCCACACTGTAGGTTATACATCAGCATGTATGTCTGCACCCTTTTCTAGCACATGTACATACATGCACGGGCACAAATGCCCGTGTTGTCTCATTTCCATTTCTGGGCAATCATCCAGGTGCAGCATGTGATAGAATTGTACCAACAACTCCCTCGCCAGCTTTTTCCAGTGGAATCAGGTGCAGGAGACGGGGTTATGTAAGAATAAGAGAGGAGATAGGAATGCACACAGAATTCTGGATGGAGTAGAGTCTGTATATCGGGGCTGGAAAAGTAGATTGGAGGCAGATTATGGAGGGTATTGAATGCTGGGCTAAGGAGTTCTTGATGATGGTGGGAGCCAATGAAGCCTCCTTCAGGTGCTGGGTTCAAATCTTGACTGTCATTTCCTTAACATGTCATCATGGGCAAGTAACTTTATCTCTCCAGGCCACAGTTTCAGCTATATCATGAGAAAGTGGTGGACTAGATGACTGTAAAGTCCCTCCTGGCTTTTTATCTGTGATCCTATGAGCAATGTCATGACATTTCAGATTAAGTCACTTTGAGCCAGAATTACCTTCATTTTGTCCAGTTTCAGGGGGAGGGTCAGGTGCTATGGTTTGGTAGAGTTGCTTGGCTTCCTGTGTCCCACTCAGCAATGCACAAAGTGTCACTTTGGTGGGGGGTGGGGGGGTGGTGGCTAGGTGGTGAAATGAATAGAGCACCGGCCCTGGAGTCAGGAGTACCTGAGTTCAAATTCAGCCTCAGACACTAACACTTGTGTGACCTTGGGAAAGTCACTTAACCCCAATTGCCCAGCCCTCTCCCCTCCAAAAAGCAAACAACAACAACAAAAAGAGTGTCACTTTGTGGACCCAAAATCCACTCCCATAAGCATAAAGATTGCTGTGATGTGCCGGGTAGAGGGGGAGCTAGCCTGTGACTCTGGTGGTCTGCCCTGCTGTTTCTTCCATCCCCTTCCTTGTAGCCCTAATCTCCTCTGTGCTTTTGTCTCTAATCCAGGGATGTTAATAGTGGTGCAGGCCGGAACCCCAGGGTGGCCCTTGCCTCCAGAGATGGAGATGCCCCCTATGGTGGGAGTCTGAGTGACTCTTCTAGTGGGGAGTCCAGCTGTGGCCAGAGGAGGAAACGAGGCCCCTCCCCATCCAGAGTTCGTTTCGAAGATGAGTCTGCCCAAGACGCTGAGGTCCGCTATAGGGAGAGGTTGCAGCAGCCTCAGAAGAGGGCTTTGGACTCTGTGCTCCGGTCCCTGGGTCAAGGACCCCTGGTCTCCAAGCCTGACCTCTCCAACTACATCAATGGTGACTTCCACACCCGAGAGATTCAAGGAATTGAGGACTGTTGGGGATCACCAAACAAAGGAAGTACAAGTGGGCTGGGCAGGAGGAGACTGCCTGGAAAGATGTCAGAACTTAATGTTGAGGGGACATGTCATACATGTGGCTCCTACATTCAGGAGGTGCCTCGAGATCTAGACCTACATCCTCCAGAGAGGAAGATGCCCCCAGGCAGGAGCCACAGTCAGGAGAGAGAGGATGCTTGGAGTGTGAGAAAAGATCAGGGTATTCCTCCAACTGAGTCTTCTGCCTCCCGAGGTCTGGCTTCCCCAATCTGGATCCTCCCATCCCGACAGCGTTTCCGCACAGAGCACATTCGAGAGACGTACATTGGAGAGGTCACCTACCCCGATGAGGTGGACTCTGCCTTGGACAGCACAGACACCTCGGACAGCTGCAGGACGGATAGTGAGGAGGCTGGAACCCCTCACCGCAGGAACAGGGGCAGAGCCCGAGGAAGTGGGAGGGGCCGGAGGGCTGGAGGAACACAGAAACGAGGCAGGGAACCTGAAATGGAGAAGGCTGAGGGCACCCAGGCCTGGGACAATCAAGTAGAGGTGGGGGGTAGATTCCAAGAGGCTAGAAGTGCCCCTGAGCAGTCCTCATTTCCCATGGAAGACCATGGTCCTAAGCTCCCTGTCCCTGAGGCTAAAAGTATTTCTAAAGAGGATCAGAGGACAGTAGGGCCATCTCCACTAGCCATTGCTGGACAGAGTTGTAAATGGACTCACACAGAAGATACTCAAGCTCCATGTGGGGCATCGAACACTGTGGCCTCTTCTCAGCAGCTTACACGGTCTGTGCCAGGGGTAGCCCAGATTTCAGGGAACCAAGAACTCCTCCAAAGCACTACAGCCTCCTACCCCCACCCTTCCAATCATGTAAGCCCAACAAGAAGATCCAGTCATGACTCCCCCCAGCAAGCCAAGAAGACAGCTCAACCCTTCACGCTGGGGACTTGGGTTCCTACTCCCCCAACTGTGAAGAAAACATCCTCACCTGTGCCTTATAGGAAGGCTGCGTTGGCCCGGACCCTTGGGCCAGACAACCAAAGGGACCCAACAGATACTCACCAGCTTTCCATAAGAGAGAATGATGTGGGGTTGGGAGGGATAGCTCCAGGAGAAAATCAGATCAGCCCCCCCAGGATTAAGCACCATCTGTTGGTCCCATCCACCAGTGACTTCAACAACATTGAGCCTCAGGAGCAACTCAACATCCAGAGAAGAGGTACAAGAGAGAGTCAGAGGGAGAAAGGTCCAGCCAGCCAGGAGCCGGAACCATCTGCCGTGAAAAGTAGAGACGGTAAGTGAGATTTCCATCCATAAACGTCTGCTCCTCCCCAGCAGCCCTGGAAAATAACGTGAGTTGAAGTGATGAGTCCCAGCTCAGGTGCTCTGCACCCTACACATGTCACTCCAAGGTGGCCAGAGGTTTCACACAAAAATCTTCAGAAAAATCTTGAACCAAAATTGATTTTAATTCATTTCTATTTTTTAAAGACCTAAGCATGCAAAATCTAAAGCACTCAACCTGGAGTCATGGGGTCTGAGTTCTAATCCCAGTTCTGACACTTGCTATAAATATAGGGAAGTTGTACAAGATGGCCCCAGCCATCCATCTGGGATCTGCTGTGATCAGATGATGTCTGAGGTCTTTTCCACATATAGATCTTTGATCTTGTGATCCTCTGTCTGGGCCTCAGTTTCCTCAACTGTCAAATGAGAGGGAGGAAGTTGAACTAGATGTGCTTGAAGGGCCCTTCCAGCCCTAGAACTATGATCCCTTTTTTTAGAATTGGAGGGAATCTTGTAGATCTTTTAATTCACTTTCTTTGGATTTTTGTGGATGAGGAACCTAAAACCCACACAGAAAGTGCCTGAAGTCAGGTAACCAGCTACTGGCAGAGTCAGGTTGAGAACCCAGCCTTTGTCCTTGGCTTTTTCTGTTATATCATGTGTTGTACATGACTCTGTTGAAGGTTATTGATCACTCAGAGGATAGAGTCACAGCTCCCAACGTCTGGGGAATCACTGAGTTTTATTTACAGCTTTTGGGGGCTAGAAACCAGAACACTTCGGTTTCAGTTTCCTCTTCTCATTCCATTGTCTTGGAGTCTTAATTGGGAAAGTCTCTCAGGCCTCTTAGAGGCAAGCAAAAGGTGTCTGTCCTAGAGGGAAAGGAGGGCAGTGGGATGGGCAGAAGATGGGGTTCAGAATTCATGTCCAAATATATCATACAGTGCTTGTAATGCGCTTGGTTCAGAGATAACTGGGAGAATGAACAAAGACTTGGCAATGTAATAAGGGTGGCAGGGGAGGCAGACAGAGATAACCAGACCTCTGTAGCTTTGGATAGGGTGCCGATGCCTTGTCATGTCTTTATTCAGTAGAAAACACGAGGGCAACATGCAGATGCGTGCCCTCCAGAAACAGAGCCTCTCGTCTCTACTCTGCGAGGCTGTGGTTTCTCAGGGACTTTGGCCAGTTCCCCTTCCCACTGCCCAAAGTGCTCCCTAGCTTCCTTCCAATCTCAGCTTATATCCCATCTTCTCAGGAAGCTTTTCCTAATGCCCCTTAATGATTAACAAATACTTACTGATGGACTAAGGGCCTGAGAGTAGCATATAGGCTTTTGGTCTGAGGTTTCCCTGTGAAAGGCAGATCCAGGTGGGTACTGCTTAGATTTCTGGATCTGACAGCCCATTTTGCAGATTGGTTGCTGTTTTCCATGGGAGTTTGCACAGGCGTGAGTTGACTAAGGGAAATTATAGTTTCTTCTTGATCAGAAAAGGTAGAGCTCAGCATGGGTAATGGAACCAGCAATTCATATTATTTATTACTTCCAGTCTGAAATTTATCACTTCCAGTCAAACCATCAGCTATTTAGAATAAAGATAAAAATTCATACCAAAATAGAACATCTAAAGATAAGAAGACACTTTGGACAATTTCCAGCAACAACGGTGTGACCTATTCAAGTGAGTTGTAAACAGTGAAAAGTGAAAAATGGATAAGATACTGACCTTCATCATCACCATTGCCTGGAAAAAAAGTGCTGGTGTAAGACAGTTACTGCAGTGGAGAGGTCAATTCAGGCCCCAAAACTGGCTTAGCCAGGAGACACCTGATCTTGTGGCTAAGCAGAGAGATCAACCAAAGGCAGCACCAGTTTAGAATACAAATGCATCTGTAAAACCTGGCAGAAGATTATCAGCTGTTATAATAAAAAGCCAAAAGGGAAGGGAGAGGAAAACAAGTCTACAGAAATCTTGGTGTGAGACCCAAATGAGCCATATCATCTCAAGAGACATTCAGAGACAAAAATGGTGAGAGATGGACAACAGCAAATTTGTCAGTGTTTTTATGGGGAAAGAAACTGGACTTGTGATTTAATTGTTACAAGGAACTCCCAGGAGAGGAAAACTCCATCCAGCATTGTAGATTGGCACCTTCTCTGCAACCTGTTGTGCCCTGAGAAATTAAGTAACTTGCCCATGGACACACAACCAGCCTGGGTCAGAGGCAGGGCTTGAACCCAGAGCTTCCTGACTTTAAAGCTGGATCTCTTTCCACTGTGTCATGCTACCTTCAACATTTCAACAACAATCGATTTCATCAACAGTGACAGAGAAATCACTGCCTAGGGGTCCTAAGGCTTCCATCTCCCCCAGAATGCTAGTGAAGTAGAATATCATTTAGGATGACAAAGTGTGGGGAAAAGACTGAACCAGATCAAGACCATGCTGTGGAAATGATCCACCTTCCCTGATGCTGTGAGCTATTACTTTGTGGGTTATTTCAAGATGGGGAGAATCCCTAAGGAATGGAGAATATCATAGATAACATTAACTTCCCCCAAAAGGTAATTGAAAGAACATCAAAGCTACTGCCCCATATGCCCCCTTTCTCATTTTTATAGGCTCTTTATGAGTGTGTTCTTCATGGGTACTGAGGGTATCCCTGATGAAAATATGAAAAGAGATCAGGCAGGCCATGACAAATCATTCTGCCCTCCCTTAAAAGTCCCTTAGCTGATTGGAGGACCCCAAGAATATAAGGCCTGACGTTTTTGTTATTTGTGGGTTGCAAAATGTCGCCTTCCAGGCTGTCACGAGTGCGTTTAAGATTATTCAAGATTCTGTGATAAACATGGCCAAAGAGGAGCTCAGAAACCCTCTGCCAACTCATGTCAAGAAAGGCATAAAGCACAGAGCTGGTAGCTTGCCTTCTGTGTTTTTAAAAATGGCAATATTTTTATTTTTTATTTCATTTTAAAATTATTGAACACTTGTTTTTTTTCTCCCTCCTACTTCCCCCTAACCACTCATAGGGATTGAAGAGAGGGAAGGAGGGTGAAAGAAGGAAGGAAGGAGAGAGAAGGAAGAAAAGGGAGGAAGGGGAGGGGAAAGAAGGGAAGGAAGCACAGAGGGAGAGAGTGAAAGAAGGAGGGAGGAAGAAAGGAAAGAAGGAGGAAGGGAGGGTAAGGAAAGAGGGAGGGAAGGAAGGTGGGAAATAATCCTTGTATTACATACAATCAAACAAAACATATTCCTACATCAGTCACACATTGGTCATGCATTGGCCAATGCATTTCTCATTCTGAATATTAGTCCATCATCTCTCTGTCAAGAGGTGGGTAGCTTTCTTCTTTGCCAGTCCACTGGCATAGTGGCTAATCGTTTAGTTGATCAGAGTTCTTAAGGCTTTCAAAATTGTTTTTATAATATTGATGTTATAGTATAAATTATTCTAGTATCTGCTCCTTTCTCTCTGCATCATGTTACACAGTATGTCTCTTTGAAAGGATCAGAGGAGGTAATATTTGTAAAAGTTCTCAGCACAGTGCTGGGTTCATGGTCTGCACTCTATAAATGCTTTTCCCTTCCTATTGAAATCATCTATTTCTTCATTTCCTACAGCACAAGAGTCCTCCATTTAGAGTCATATATCATAATTTGTTCAGCCATCTCCAACTTAACGGGTACCTCCGTAATTTCCAATTCTTTGCAACCACAAAAAAGAGCAGTTGTAAAATTTTTTGCACATGTAAGAACTTTTCCTCTTCTTTGACCTTATTGAGATAGAACTTTCTACCACACCACGGTGAGGGCATAACATAAGGTCATCAAAGCAGATTCAAAATGAAACAGGAAAAAGAGAGCAGAATAGATTGCATTTGGGCAGTTGTGCAGTATTTTTAATGATATCAAGCTGCTCCTTGGCACAGAGACCTGCTGTTCAACCCCAAATGTTCTCCCAGTGGTACTGAATGGTTGTAAATCTTGGAACAATGCAGTCACAAGGGCGTTGGAGTTAGAGGGAAAACAAGGGGCAATGGGGAGAGTCACGGTGGACCCAAATGGACTGATACATATTTCCAGGGGTAACTGGTCTACCTCTTCTAATCATACATTTCTTAGATGATCTCCCTAATGTTGCTTCTTGTGTAGAGGCCACCTGCACAGACAAAAACCGCAGGATGAGAAGGCATGGGTGGGTTCCTCTTTGTACCAATAGAAGGAAAACCCACAAGATCTAGATCCACTGAAGTATTTAAGCATCACTTGCACATAGCGCCATTTTCCCAAAGAGCTCAAATTTCTCCCCACTTCTTTTTGTGTCCCTGTGACAAAGTCATGATCACAGTTGACTTTTGGTTATATAAATTAAATGGAAGGGATACATTTTTTCATATAATTAAGCCAACTTTATCCATCCGGGGCTCTTCATCTCTTTACCTGATGCAATCACCACTACTCTGCTTGGGGTTTATTAAACTATGTCTCTGTATACCTTATGTCCCCTCTATCTCCTCACTGCCATTTTCACTATTTGTTGGTAAAAATTCTCTTCTGTGAGGCCTTGGAAAATACAAGATATGGATGCTGGGACCTTCCTGACGTGGATGTGGCTATGTGATTGTTGCAGGTGGAGTCTTGGGTCTTCAGGAATCACCTGTGACCAGCAGCCTCAACTCCCAGGGCATCATGCTCTCATTGGCAACAGAGCAATCCCAGTCTAGCATGGAAACGGAGAAAAAGGTCCAGAGGGCAAAACCAAGCTCAGAAAAAAACGTCTCAAAACGGTGAGTGACCACAAGGCAAGTTTTCCTGTCTAGCTTCACAGACGGTTCCAGGGTGGTGATGTTATGGGGCTTCCTGAATGGCCTGGAAAAGGAATGAGCTCCTTGTGTTGTGTGACACAGAGGATAATGGGGCTAACCAGGAACCACTGCTCTGAGCCATGTCTTCCTTTTTCTCCATCCTCTGTATGGATCAGATACCCTAGGACTGCCTCACCATGACTGCCTGCAGCTATGCACCCTTCCAGGGGGCCGTAATAACAGCTAATAGTGACATAGCACCTACTAGGTGCCAGGCACTGTGCTAAGTGTATAAGGATGCTCCTCACCACCAGCCCTTCTGATTGTTCTTGCCTGAGTACATCAGACCCTCTCTCAGAGGGCAGGATCCCTAGAACTGAGCTTGTGGCTTACAGTAGGAACAAAGCTGCCCACTTCCTTCCCTAGGTTCATAGGATTATAGATCCAGAGTTAAAAGGAACTTCAGAGGCCCATTACCTTCACTTTTCAGGTGGGAAAACCGAGGCCCAGGGAAGTTAAGTAATTTACCCAAGGTCCCACAGGTGGTAGACAGCAGAGGTGAGGTTTGAACCCAGGTCTTCTGAGTTCAGAGCAAGTGTTCTTTCCCTTTCCTCATCTCTGGTTATTTGGAGTCTTGGCTGTTTGTTAAAGCTAATGCATCTCACTTCCTCAAGTATCAGAGGGCTCAGTGAACCTCCAATCCCACAAACCCTAATGCTAGGGAGTTGATATGAAGTCTCCTCTCCTTTGAGTTAAAGAAGAACTCGCTGAGAGAGCCCAGCCAGAATTATCTTCCAGCATTCTGGATACCATTGGGGGTCTCTTATAGGACCAATGCCTAACCGTCTTATGCCAGCCCAAGGTTTAAGTTGCCACCCACCTTTTTGTAGTTCTATCTCACCAACTGACCATTGTGTTTTAGAGCATCGCCTGGGGCCCCTTCAGGACCCAGCAACCCCTTGGCCATTCCAGCCAGTGGAAGCAAGAAAGGGAGCAGTATCTCTTCTGCACTTGGGCTGAAGAAATTCTTCTCTATCCTGGGCCAAACCACCCGACAGAAACTGGGAAAGTTTCGATGCTACAGTATGGAGCAGATCCCTCCTGCGGCTTTGGACCAGGCCCAACAGAGTGAAGTCCATCATGTCCATAGCTCCAAGATGAAGAAAACACCTTCTCTGCAGTCTCTGCAACTGGTGAGTCCCAAGGGGCCATTGTCTCTTGGATGGACAGTCTCTTTCTTCTGTGACTGCTATGATCATAGACTCGGCTGCCTTGATCCCAGCTACTGTTAGAAAGTCATCAATCTGGGAAGAAGGCCTGGAAGGCAGGAGGACTGATTGTAGTAATACTGAGGCTGAGGAGGAGGCAGAGAAGAGAAGGGAACCTATCTTCAGTGGCACAGCCAAGACAGTATTGGGTCTTGAGTCAGGGAAACCTGAGTTCAAATCCACCTACAGATATTTTTATTACCTGTAAATGGGCATCTGCTCCGGGCTTGTTGCCTCGTCTATAAGATGAAGGTTCAGGTTGGACCTGATGCTCTCTAAGGGTCCTTTCCAGCTCTATGCTCTTCTGATCCATCACAACTGGTAGGGCCATCTCTCTTCCCTATCCTGAGATTCTTATGGGTCCTTTTGAGCCCAGTGTGAAGCGGACCATAACTCATAGTTTTCCTCTTTAAAAAAAAATCCTTTAGGTAGCTTCTCCTTAGCCCAAGTTCATGATGCAATGCCCCAAACAGCAGAGATCCAAGTTTGACTTCCAGCTTTACCATTTACTAGCTCTCTGGTCATCTGGTCATGGGCAGGTCATCCTAACCTAGCCTTGGTTTCATCATCTGTTAAAATGAGTAAATAGTATTTGCACTACTTCATTCACAGGGTAATTGAGAGGACATTGCTTTATAAAATACAAATTGCTACCATTTGGCATTTATATAATGCTTTAATTTACAAAAATTTATCTCATCTGACCCTCACAACAACCCTTTGATTTAGGTTCAATTATCCCTATTTTATAGATTTAAGTGACTTCACAACCCATCCCTCTACTACCATTTCAGTCATATACCTTATGCTGCCCCCACCAAGTACTCTCTGATCCAGTGGCACTGTCCATCTTGTGTGTGGTTCAGACCTGTTGTTTGCTTATTATCTCTCCTGTTAGATTCTGAGCTCATCAAGGGCAGGCATTGTCTTTCGACCTCTCTTTATATCCCCAGTGCTTAGCACAGAGGAGGCACTTTAGTGCTTATTGGTGGACAGATTCACAGACTTACCCAGGGTCTCCCAGCTATTAAATGTCTTGAGACAGAAATTGAACTAAGCCTTCCTGATTTCATGCCCAATGCTTTATCTATTGTACCACCAGCTGCCACTCTGTGTTGCTGCTCAGTCATCCAAGTGTGTCTGACTGTTTGTGATTCTCTGGACTGTACCATTCATGAGATTTTCTTGGCAAAGAGGCTGGAGTTTGCCATTTCCTTCGTAAAACAAATAGAGATTAAGCGACTTGCCCCAGGGTCACACAGCTAGTGAGTATTGGAATTGAGATTTGAACTCAGGTCTTCCTGATTCCAGGCCCAATGCTCTATACACTAAGCCATCTAGCTGCCTATATTGCTGCCACTCTGCAGGTGTGAGCTCTTTTTATTATTTCTTAGGTATATGGTAGGATCATAGGATTTAATGCTGCAAGATCCCAGCCTTGCTGGAGAAAGTTATATAACTCTGCTGACCACATTCACTGCAAATTTAGCTTCTCTGGTCTCACCTGAGCCCTTACTGCTACAGAGAAGTCTGTCTGTTCTTCCTGAAGGAGTCTTTATCACTCTCCCCACAACGGTTATTCCTGGCTTTCCCTTCCCTTCTCAATCACGCTACAACCTGTATAGTCCTTCTCTCTCAGTAAAGAGAATAATGTCTTGTGGTACTGAGAAAAATGAGGCCATCTGCCATCTCTCCTATTCCACGTCTCAGAACCCCTCTACGTTGTCCCCCATCCCCTCTTCTGTCCTCCATCCTCCAAAGAAAAGGCAGTTCTTCACCTTGCTAAGGGCAGCCACTCCACTTGTTTCCTTGATTCCATTCCATCCCACGTCCTCCAGGGACCTCCACCCTATTTAATACCCATCTCTCCTCTTTCACTTTTTATTATCTACTGCCTCTTTCCATAATGCCTGTAAACTTGGTCAGGTTTCATCTGTCTGTCAAAAATTTCCCCTTGGCCCTGCCATCACCTTGAGCTATCATCTCCACATGTTGCTTCCTTTTCCTCACCTCCCACTCGCTTCTCCATGCCTCACAATCTGGCATCAGACCAAAACCCTGTCTGTGGATAATCATAATGGTTTTGATTAGCTGTCCTTCTTTCACTGACATCTCTGCAGCATTTGATACTGTTCCTTGAATTCTCTGACTGGTTCTCTTCCCACCCATCTGACCATTCCTTTTCATCCTCCTCTCCTGGACAGTTGTCCATCATCCACTTACTATAGGTGTGATTTTGGATGAATCACTTCCCCTCATTAGATCTCAGTTTCCTCATCTGTAAAGGGGTTGGGTTCCATCATAGAGCTAGAGCTATAAGGGGCCTCAGAGACCATCTGGTCCCACCCCCTAACTTTACAGTTGAGGAAACTGTGGCGTGTGTGGCTCACACAGGTAGTAAGCATCAGCATGAGATTTGAACCCCTGCCCTCTGACTCCAGAGCCAGTGTTCCTCTTTCTCTACCAGATATCAGGCAGAAGACAAGTGGTAGGCAAACATAAGCAGCAGAACAAAGGGAAAATTCACTGGGGGAGGAGATAAGGCATGAAGACAATGGGCTGGCAGTAGGAAGGGAGGAAGAAAGAAATGCCACTTGTCTGTGTTTGTTTGTACCTCTCTGCTGGCACCTGTATTTGCCAGTGTGTGTCAACACTATCACCAAGACTGGTTTCCCTGGGGGTCTAGCCTTCATTTTGGAGTCAAATTTATACAGCACATCCCTAAACCCTGGTACTGGGAGATAAGCTGAATTTGTACCACGTAAGCAGTTCAGGGGAATGGTGCCATAGTGAAAGGGTGGGGGCCAAGAATGGAGGAGGAAGATTTGTTTGGTGTCTAAGTCAAACTGGACGGGAGTTCCTCAAACTGGAGGCATGGCTAGAGCAGGACCTAGAAGGGCATTTGGAGGGGCTGAAGCAAATGGAAGGAGGGGGCAAGCTGCCTGGTTTGGAGGGACTTAGGACATCAGGTCTCTGGGGGTTAAGCACTGTCTGTTTCCAGGATTCTTGGCTTTTTATTTTGTCTTTCTATGAAGTGAAGCATGGAGGAGTTGGGACCTAACAAAAATGTGCAAAACAACCATAACCCCAGGCTGTCTTGTCCATTGCTCCTCTCAGGGAACTTCCTGTCATCAGCACCTGGGGAATCAGTGGATCCTCCTGCAAAGACTATGTCCCTAGGACTGAAAGCTTTTCTCCCCTTCCCTACAGTGTGAGGTGGGAGTCTGATATGAGAGCAGTAATTTCCAAAGCCTGAATGTCTTTTTACAACGGAAAGAACACTTGATTTGCACTCAGGGGACTTAAGACTTAAACCCTTCCTCTGTCGTTACTATCTACATGACCTTGGCCAAGAAATTTAACCTCTGCAAAATAGGGGGTGGGTGGATTGGATGACCTCTGGGATCTCTTCCAGCTGGGACCCTCCCGCCTCTGGGCCTCTGAGGTACCTTCTAGCTCCAGCCCTGTGCTCCTGTGATTGGGGGAGGTGGGATATAGTGAGAGGAGAGATACAGAATCAAAGATGATGACACGTCCCTCAGTCAGAGTGGCTGGGAAAATGGTGGTGCCCTCAACAGAAACAGAGAAGGTGGGGCAAGTTGAGTGCTGGAACCCACTCGGCTAGCCTGAGAGCCCATTGTTAAAATTTCAGTGTGAGCATTGAAAATCAGCAGCTGCTACAAATCAGGACTTGATTTGTTGTTTTGTTGATTGTCTAGACCAGGGATGGGGAAACTGAGGCCTTGAGGCCACATGTGGCCCTCTAGATCCTCGAGTGTGGCCCTTTGACTGAATCCAAACTGATTTGCTCTGTGAAGTTTGGATTCAGTCAAAGGGCCACACTTGAAGGACCTAGAGGCCTTGAGGCCATTGGTTCCCCATCCCTGGTCTAGACTTAAGAAAGTGATCGAGGAAATCTTAATAATACAGATTAAACTTAATAGTGTGTCATGGATACAATTTTCCCCAGCAATCTGGTTGTTGAGCATTCATCAGTGCGCCTCTGGGTGTAGTTTAAGGTATGCAGTCAATCCCTCATTATTATCCAACTCCTTGTTATGGTTTAAAATGATAGTTCTCTTCCAAGCTGTCCATGTTCACTTCTCTTTCCAGTTAGGAGGCTCCTCCTTGGGGTCACCGTTGTTTCTTGCTGGTTCAGACAGGGGCCATTTCTAGCGCTGACCCCAGTCCACCACCTTCCCATCCTATGGAAGCTGCCCATTGCCTAGCTAGAAGAGAAGAGGAATGTGGAAGTGGTGAAATCGACAGGATTCAGTGTCTGATTAGATATGGTGGGTGAGGAGGAAGAAAGCTTCTGTGGGACTTCTTTGGGACTTCTTCATCATACCTTCCTTCCCCCGGGAACTCATCATTGGAGAATCTCCTTCGTCTGTAAGGCTCAATCAGCCTTGGCACTCGCCTCTCATCAGTCTCCTCTGCCCCTTGCTTTAGACTTGAGGGTGTAGCCATGAGCTCAAGGGCCTACATTTAAGAAGGGGGCCTAACAGATTTCTCCTAATTTCCCACCACCTACGCTGCTTTTGGACTTCTTTGGATTTCTCCATCATGTCCTCCACCTGGCAATGTCTTCACTCCATGTCCCCACCTTTTGTATCTTATCTCGCCCCCACCCCCTTAGATTATAAGCAACTTGAGGGCAGACGTGTCTTTCTCTTTATCTGTGCTCATATTCCCAGTGGTTAGCACATTCCCTGACACATTAGTAGGTGCTGAAGAAATATTTATCAAATGACCAAAGTGAAAACATAAAAACTCCAAGGTTTCAGACACAGGAGATTTGGTGAATGGTGATTGCAAGCCAATACCAGCGATTTCTTTAAGCACCTACTATGTATAAAGCACCATGCTAGCTTTGAGGAATATAAATATAAAAGAGAGAGAGAGTCCTTGACCTCAAGAAGCTTCCCTTCTCCTAAGGATATAGGTCATGTTCAAAGATGGTAAATAAGGAATTATACAAAAATACACAGATCAAGAGGAGGAGGAGTAGGGCGGTAGCAGTTAAAGGAATCTGGAAAGGTCTCTTGAAGGCAATGGCACCTTGAAGGGGGCCACGTGTACCTGGAGTCCAAGATTAGGAAGGAGAGCCTTCCAGGAACAGGAGGAAGGCACTCAGGACAAAGGCAAGAGATGGCATGGAATGGGTGCTAAGGGCAAAATAACAATGACGACAACAACAATTAACATTTACATAGAGCGGACTGTGTGCCAAGAACTGTGCTGAGTGCTTACAGGTATTATCTCATTTGGTACTCAGAACAGCCCTGGGAAGGAGGTGCTGTGATTATCCCCATTCTACAGTCGAGGACATTGAGGCAGACAGAAGTTAAGTGACTTGTCGAGGGTCACAGAGCTAGTCAGTGTGTGAGGCTGGATTTGAAACTCAGGCCTTCCTGAGGCCAAGCACTCTCTCTACTGTGCCACCTAGAAGCCAGTTAGTAGTAGGCCAGTGTGGCTGGACTGTAGTGTGTGTGTGTGTGTGTGTGTGTGTGTGTGTGTGTGTGTGTGTGTGTGTGTGTCGAGAGACAGACAGACAGAGATTGGCCTAGAAAGAGAGTCTGGATTCAGATTATGAAGGGTTTTAAATGCCAGACAGATGAGTTTATATTTTATCCTAAAGGCAATTGGGAATCGCTGAATTTTTTGAGTGCTTGGTGACATGTTCAGACCTGTGCTTTAAGAATATCACTTTGACAGCTTTGTGACAGATGAATTGGACAGAGGAGAGGCTAGACACAGGAAGATCAATGAGGAGGCTTTTGCAATCGTCCAGGCTGGAGATTGATGGAAGCTTGTGGCACAGACAGAAATGTCAGAAGCAGGAGCAAATTAGAAAGATATTGAGCTAAGCTTTCGACGTGATGAGTTTGGAGGTTAATTATAAAAAATCCAGATGAAGATGTCCTGTAGCAGGGGTGGGGAACCTGTAGCCTCGAGGCCACATGTGGCCCTATAGATCCTCAAGTGTGGCCCTTTGACTGAATCCAAACTTCAAAGATTCAGTCAAAGGACCATACCTGAGGATCTAGAGCAGTGGTTCTCAACCTGTGGCTTACGTTCAATTCGTAACAATGAAAATATATCCTGCATATCAGATATTTACATTATGATTCATAACAGTAGCAAAATTACAGTTATGAAGTAGCAATGAAAATAATTTTGTGGCTGGGGGTCACCACAACATGAGGAACTGTATTAAAGGGTCATGGCATTAGGAAGGTTGAGAACCACTGATCTAGAGGGCCACATGTGACCTCAAAGTACAGGTTCCCCATTCTCGTATAGGAAACTATGCCTAAAACATAGAAAACTATGTTCTATGTATGTTCTGTAGGAAAGAAGGATGTAACCTGATTTCAGAAAGGAAGTCAGGGTTGGAGTTTAGATTTGGGAGACATCGGCAGACAGGTGGTGATTGAAGATGTGGGGATGAAAGATATTGCCAAGTGAGAGAATGTGGGGAGAGCAGAGTAAGAAGGAGAGACCTCTGGGAAACACCCACATTAAAAATCTGAGAAAAAGATGAGAAGTCAGTGAAGGAAAGAAAGGTGGAGTGGCTAGAAAGGCAGATGAGGTATGATTCTTCTGGGGAGACTATGATGCCATTGGTGTCTCTTGGAAAGGCACCTGAGGGTCTCATAGAAAACATCATTAAATCCTCCAGTAAAGGAATAGGAGATGATTGGTGATTAGCACCTGTTTTTTTGTGAATCTGGAAGGGGAATGAATAGAGTTATATTGTGGAAAAAGAAATTTATTTGATTTCAGAAGAGATCATTAGAACTGCAAGGAACCTTAGCAGTTAGTCTAATTCTGTCATTTTAAAGATGATAAAGAACACTGGCCCTGGAGTCAGGAGGACCTGAGTTCAAGTCTGGCCCCAGACATTTACTAGCTCTGTGACTCTGGGCAAGTCACTTAACCCCAATTGCCTTTAAGAAAAGATACTGAAACATCTGGGGAGGAATGACTTGTCCAGGGTATCTGGGCTAGTTAGAGGCAGAACCAGATGCCCTAACTCCCCCCTTTTCTACTATACCATAAAATCAAAGGAAGCTTTAGAACAGAGGTTCTTAACCTGAGGTCTGTGACTTTGGTTTTTTAAAATTAGATAATTGTATTTTAACACAATTGGTTTACTTTGTAATCCTATGTACTTTAACTTATGCATTTAAATGCATTATCCTGAGGGGTTCATAGGGTTGAACAATCTGTCAAAGGGAGACTATGACATAAAAAGGCTAAAAAAAAAAAACCTTTTTGTACAGGTATTTTTATGAAAGTCTTGAGAGTGGCTTAAGGGCCCTTGTGCTAAGAGACAAGGGAATGGCTTGGAAGACTTTTAAAATTCCTTTATACTATCATCAGCTCCTTTTCAGAATTTTTCTCACCTGCAATACTGCATTTTCCCACCAGGTGTCGCCCTCTCACCAACATCGGAAAGCTGGCTCAGTTCAAAATCTCCATTCTCTACTAGGCAAGGCAGACCGCTCAAGCCGTTACCTGGTAGGGGACGGAGGAGAGCTCCGAGCATCCGGGAGGTAAGATTGGGCCATCGCACTCTTGGGCAAGACGGCTTGGGCAGTCTACTTAAGGGCTGACTCTAGCCTGGGCATAGCTGGGAAAATGAAGGCGTGGGCACCTTTTTTGGCCCTTTTTTGTGGGCACCTTTTAGGAGGAAATACACTCAATTTAAGAAGTCATTTGGCCGGTGACCAGCCCAAAAGGAAGCTGGGGGCGGGACGTGGAGGGGGCACAGCCAGAATGTTCGGAAAACTTGCCGAACTTCAAGATCTTTCCTAAATTTTGAAGAAAAAGCTATCTGAGAAGGACACTCAGGAACACTTCTTGGACTCTTGGATTGTCATTCAGTCCAACCCTAGATTGACTTAAGGCAGTTCGGGGGGGCATCTCTTTAGCAGAGGGGCCAGGGAGCCCAAGGGCTGGGTCACTGACAATTCTAGGGGACCAGTAGGGTCCCAGTACTAGCCGTGACCATATTCTCTTTTACTGGTAGAAGAAACTAGTCCTAGAGAGATGTCATGCCCTACAATGCAGATTAGTAACTACACCCTTCTCACATTTCTTCCCTTGCTTTACCTGTAGGCCACCAGGCATCACTCCCAGGCGCTCCCTCAGTGTAGGTGATATTGGTGTCCCCAACCTGGTTCGGACAGTGGGTCGGGTAGTAGAGGTATTTCCGGATGGGACCAGCCAGCTGGAGCTCCAGCGTCCCCCAAATGGCACCTTTGGCTTCTGTGTGTCCTCAGGGAATGGCCGGCCTGATTCAGGTAATTCTTTCCCACTACACAGAGTCCCCAGAGAAGTCTCTGGGAGCCAGCAGTCTATGTGGGTTACAAGTACAGTGTCTGTAATCCCAGCTTCTGGGGAGGCTGAGGCTGGCAGATCTCTTGAGCTCAGGAGTTATACTTCAGTGGGCTAGGATGATGTGATGTTTGTACAAAGGTCTGCACTGATATGGTGAGCTCCTGGGATAGAGGGCCACCAGATCGCCCAGGGTGGGGCAAAACAAATCTGCAGGGAT
>CM053586.1:304189734-304215679 GCA_028646515.1 Pseudochirops corinnae | reverse complement strand
CAATTCAGGACCTTTTATTCAAAAGGCCAAGATTTCACCTTTGCTGGCTCTGCCTACACAGTTAATGTATCATTTGCAGCCTTCACCTACCTTTACCGAGGAACATTTAAGGTTTGCTAGTTTTTGTTTCTATTTAAAAAGCTTAGCTAGTTTAGTTCCATTTGGGGACAAGTTGAAACAGTAAGAGACTAATGGAGGCCAGTGTCAGAGCTGGAGATAGAATCCAATCCCAAGGTACCAGAGGCTTCAAGCTAATGATTCACAATTTATTTGCCTTCTGGTGTTGATGGTATCTTGAAATCAGGTTCTTAAAATCCTTCCTTTGGGAATGTAGCCAGTTAAAGTGTTTGTGCTCGGAGGCTATCAGTAAAGTGAAGCACTAAGGTGCCTGCGGGATGTGGTCTGAAAATTTTCTTCTTCCCTTCTGTTGCCTGTGCCCAGCTTCCTCTCTGCACTCGCCGAATCCTCCCATACTTGCTCATGGTGGCTGGATGCTTCATTCGCAGGCTGCCCTAGGCCTGTGCCCTAGAAGGTTACCTTGGTTTGTCTTGTCTGAGGCTTGTCCAAGTTGGGCAAGAGAGTGGTCAGTCATTGGGTGTGGGTGACTTGTAGCCTCCTTCTCAGTCCTAATCTGTGCCTCAGAAATGTTTGGTCACCTGGAGGAGAATCAGCACACGGTCCTTTGTGAATGGAATGTTTTACCAAGAAGCTATTTCAGAATCAATCTTGGTGCAAGTGGAACTTGGAAGATGGGTAACAAGCAAACTGGCTCCAAGTGCCAGGGAGGGCACAGCCTGTTACTGCCAAGGCCTGTTCCCATTGACTGATGGACCTCCATTTCACAGAAAAAATCCCCATTTCCTCTTCAATCGGCATTTTGTTCAGAAATCACCTCAGGCTAAGTTTGTATCTGAAAAATATCTCAATCAGACTAGAAGAAGCAAAATCAAGAAGTCTTGCTTTCATATATAATATTCATTTCAATCAGTCAATCAACAAGCAATTATTAAGTGCTTACTGTACACCAGGTAGTACCAGGCACTGTGCTAAATTTGGGAGGAAGGAAGATTGAAAGAAAATCAAAACAAAAACAACTTTGCCCTCAAGTTGCTTACATGCTGATGTAACACAGACAATATATACACAAATCAGGACTATAATATATGTAGATTGGCTGTAACCCATAATCAGGGTTGGGAAGAGTAAGAAAGGGAGACTTGGCAAGGCTTCCCAGAGGAGATGGGGCTTGAGCTGAATCCTAAAGGAAGGCAGGTATCCGCAAAGGCAGAAGTTAGGAGGGAAAGAGTGTTTGAGGCATGGGAGATGCTGGCGCAAAGACCCAGAGTCTTTGAGGAACGAGATGGTGTTATGTGTGTGTGAGGAATGGCTGGTAGACCACTATGGCAGGTGGGATCATAGATTACATGGAGGGGAGTGATACATAACAAGACTGGAAAGATAGTTAGGGCTACTGTCCTCGGCCTCCTGAGCTCTGGTGTGTGTGTGTGTGTGTGTGTGTGTGTGTGTGTGTGTGTGTGTGTGTGTGTGTGTGTGAATGTGAAAAAGACAGGGACAGACAGAGTTAGAGAGACAGAGAAGAGAGTCAGACAGGCAGTGTGAAAGTTCATGTCTTATAGTAAACTTCCATCTTCCAGGAAAGTAGACATGAGACACAAGCATTTAACTCCCAATAGATTGTCCACATTGGGAGAGAGAAACACTGTAGAAACTTTTACTTCTCTCAGTCATAGCAGCATGGGCTTACATGACTACAGGACCCCTATAGCACATTCCCGGGGTGCTGGGATCTCAGAATCTCTATGAGATCTACGTCTTCACGCACCCATCTGTTGCTGCATCCCCAGCCTTGAAAAGAGGCCATGCTTAAGGGCCCCAATGGCTAATAGTAACATCCATGGTTCACCACCTGTTACAGATCTAATGGTGTGTCCTGGTCTTGGCCAGCATTTCTTTCTTCTCCAAAATTCCTGTGCCTTGCATCATATCCTTAGGTCAGCCAATCCGGGAATTGGCTGGCATTGAGGCCAACAAGACAGGGTCCTAGTACTGGCAGTGCTTGAAGAAACACTATATCCCTTACAGATGTTACCGCCAAATGGCTGGGAAGGTCTGTTATGAGAGAGGACAAGAACATCTGACATGGAAGGAATGGATACCGAGGGAGCAAAGAGAAGGGAATCAATCCATCATCAAGCAATTATGACAAGTCTATTATGTGCCAGGCACTGTGGGCACAAAGACAGTCTCTGTCCCCAAGGAGCATACATTTAATCAGGGAAGATAAGTTGTACATATAGAGCAAGGTTTTTTATATTTTATTTTATTTCCAGTTTCAAATTCTCTCCCTTCTTCACCCCCTTGCTCCTCCACTGAGAAAGAAATACAAAACCCATTACAGAGGTGTACAGTCATGCAAAACAAATGATTGCATTAGCTATATCCCAGAAAAGAAAAAAGCAAGATAAAGAAATAGAAGAAAATATGCCTGTATCTGTACAAAGTCCATCAGTTCTCTTATATGGAGGTGGCTGGCATGTTTCAACAGGAGTCCTTTGGCCCTTGTGTAGATCAGAGCTACTAAGTCTTTCACAGTTGATTATTGTTACAATATTTCTATTACTGCATAAATTGTTCTCCTGGTTCTGCTTTCTTCACTTTGTATCAGTTCATACAAGTCTCAGGTTTTCCCCTTCATCATTTCTTGTAGCGCAATAGTATTGTATCACATTCATATACCATGACTTGTTCAGCCATTTCCCAAATGATGGGTACTCCCTCAGTTTCCAATTCTTCGCCACCATGAAAAGGGCTGATATAAATATTTTTTATATGTGTGGATCCTTTTCCATTAAAAAAAATATTTTGGGGGTAGCATTATCTCTGAGTCAAAAGGTATACTCAGTTTCATAGCTTTGGGGGCATAGTTCCAAACTGTAGCAAGAGTTCTTAACATTTTTTTATGTGACACGAACCCCTTTGGCAGGCTGATGAAGCCTGTGGTGAAGCTAGGTGGCCCAGCAGATAGAGCATTGGGCTTGAAGTTAGGAAGACCTGAGTTCAAATTCAGCCTCAGACACTTACTAGCTGTATAGCCTTAGTAAGTTACTCAAACTCTGTCTAACTCAGTTTCTCAACTGAAAAGTGGAGATATTAATAACATCGATCTCACAGGGATGTTATAAGGATCAAATCAGATAATATTTGGTTTTTTTAATTAAAAAAAATTTTTTTTTTTTGCTTTTTGTAGGGCAGTTGGGGTTAAGTGACTTGCCCAAGGTCACAGCTAGTAAGTGTTACATGTCTGAGGCCAGATTTGAACTCAGGTCCTCCTGACTTCAGGGCCGGTGCTCTATTCACTGCACCACCTAATGAAATAATAATGAAATGAAAATAAGCACTTTAGGTAAAGTGCTTAGCACAGTGCCTGGGACAAACTAAGTGCGGAATAAATCCTTGTTCCCTTCCTTTTCTCCCCCAATGCCTCCTTCTGAGAATAATGTTTTTAAATGCATAGAATAAAATGTATACAATTAGAAGGGAAATCAATTATGCTGAAGTATCATTATAAAAATATGAACAAAACAAGTTCACAGATCCTGGGTCAGGAAGCCCAGATAGACAGACATAGATAGACAGGCAGACAGATAGATAAATAGGCATATTGGTTTATGTGTGTGTTTGAATATGTTAAATACATACAGGATGTTGGAAAGAGAAGGGCATTTGCAACTGGAGGAATGAGGAAAGGTCTCAGGTAGACAGTGTTATTGAGCTAACTAGGAGGAGACTCAAGATTCTGTTGTTCCTCCTTTGTTCTCAGAGAGGACCAATGACATCATAAGGATGAGGTCCAGACTTGCCCTGACCTGGATTTAAGTGAGGCAGAGCTAAGCAAGGGCTCAGCCTCACCCTCTCCTCCTAGGATGCCAAGGATGGAAGGACACACAGCCTGTGTAAAGTCATGGAGGCTGGAGATTCAATGTTGTATTTGAGGAACAATAAGATTTGTTTTAGTGACTTGTTAAGACTGTAAAGGGCTTCTCCCCAAACTGTGGAAATTATGCCCCCAAAGCTATAGAGAGGTAGGTAAGCCAAGTTGTGAAAGGTTTTAAATGCCAAGCAGAAAAGTATATATTTGATACTAAAGATACCAAAAAGGAACCACGAGAGTTTATTGAGCAAGATGGACAAGATCAGACCTGCAGTTTAGGAAAATCAGTTTGGCAGCTGGGGGCAGGATGGGCTGGAGAGTAGAGAGACTTGAGGAAGGGAGGCCAGTGAGGTGGCTATTGTAGCAGCCTAGGAGACGGGTGATAAAGGTCTGAACTGGGGCAGTGTCAGTGTCTGCAGGGGAGAAATGACCATCTTCCTTGCGGTGTGAGAGAATTCTCAACCAAGTCATTTCTTCTGATTGAGTACAACAAACATATGATAACCTGATCCTCTTCTGACCTTCAACCGGATGATGAAATTGACTGAGGTCAACTTCAACAGAGGGGTGCTTTGAGGTCCCTTCCAGTTCGGAGATTTTAACAGTTTTATTTGGGTTAAACATGAAGATCAAGTATCCTTATCAAGGTCCTCTCCATTGAATTAAAAAGTACTTGACATAGTTATCTTTTTTGTGATTTTTACAAATGACTTCTCTTTTGAGTCCTGGCCCCCGCTTTCTTTCTTCCAAAAGGTCTGGTATATATTTGGTGTTTTTCTTCTGGGTCTTATCATCACTTACCACCCACACATTTGAAAACTCATCAGGCATTTGTCTTGTTTAGACAAAGCCTGCCGAGGCCCCTCATTAAGCTCTGTAGCTTACCTCAGCAGTATTCTAAAGGGATAAAGGAAACCCAGAGTTGGGGTTTAAGCAAGATGAATGAGCATGAAAGCGAAGGTTGTAGAAAAGTACCCACAAAGGAGAGAGACCAGGGAAGAGAGAGTAAGCTGGCTCTAACTTGGCAGATCTTGAGTGCCCAGGTCTAGGATTTGAAATTTAGAAATGAAAGGGACCTTAGAGGTTGTCTAGGTCAACCTCATCATTTTACAGATGAGGAAACTGAGGCCCAGGCATTAACTAGCTTGCTCAAATTCACACAAGTAGTGAAACAACTTACTAGAAGATGGGCAAAATCCATAAGGAAGAGCAGAAGGGAGATGAAAAGGGAAGGTAGGATCCATGCCATAGGTCAGAGAGTAGGGAGCTGATGTAAAGACAGGATTTCCCATAGGACACACTGACTTTGTGGTCAAGGAGGTGGCAGCGGTGTTAAAACAATTTCAGTCAAAAGCCAGAGAGGTTGACCAGGAGTCCAAGAAGAAAATAACTGTATTTTTCCAGAAATCAGAAAGGGGGCCCCCGAGAAGGCCAACAGAGGGTGGACCAAAAGTGAGTAAAGAGAGGTGACACCTGGAAACTGTAGGTATCACACTGGCTCTACTTTCACCTTCTCTGCCTTCCAAAGTCAGTTTGCATAAACCTGAACATTGGTGGCATTTCCCCTCCAGAATCGAAGAGATTTTCACATTTAAAAGGCATCCATCTCCATGGCCAGCTAGTCCAACCTCGTACCTGAAAAAAAAGAATCTCTAGTTCAACTTACCTGAAAAGGTCAACTTACCTGAAAAGCCTTTTGCTTGATTATCTCCAGTGAGAGGGCCCAGACTCCCCTCTGAGGCAGGCCACTCCTTTTGGGGAGAGCTCTCATTTCCAGGAAAATTAACTTTTTTTTTAGCCTGTTGTTCCCAATTCCAAACAGAACCAGCTGAATCTCATTTCCATTTGACGACTTTTCCAGTACTTCTGAAAGTGAGTGATTACAATCTTCTCTAAATCTTTTCTCTAGGGTAAACATATCAAGTTCATTCAACTGATTTTCATATGACATGAATGCAAAGGGCCTTAATTATGCTTGTTGCCCTTTCCTGACAGTCTTCAGCTTTATCAAAGGCCTTCCTGAAATGTGGGGCACAGAAAAGGACCCCATTGTCCACATGGAGTCTGCCCAGGGCAGAGCACAGCAGGACCTCCTCATTCCTGGACACAGTATTTCTCTGAATTCAGCCCAAGATGGCAATAGCTAATTTTTAGCTACCATATCACACCATCTATTTATATTGAGATCAAAATCTGCTAAAATACCCAAATCTTTTACTATCTTTTCTCCATCACTTACTCAAGTCTAGATAATCAACGAAACAGCTAATCAAGTCCCATTTATAACTTTTTTTTTTTAAACCTTCTATGCTCACACTGAAATTTTAACAATCGGGCTTTGGAACCAGTATGATCTGGCTTCAGGATACTCCTGGCTGCAGCCAACATAAACCTAGCTGTGCGTCTCCATTGCCCTTTGGGTTATGAGAAATGTTGATTCCTCAGAGATTGTCTTGTCCCATAATTCAGTCACTAAACAGACATTTATTACATGTCCAATAAGTATCAAATTTTGCCCTAGGAACTGGAGATACAAAAACGAAAACTAGGAAACCATGGGATCCTGTTAAGGTGATGGGAGGAAGGAGGTCATTCTAGTCATGGCAGACAGTGGGAGAGATGGGAAATGGAATGTTGCATTCCAGGAACAACAGCAGGTTGGCCAGTTTGGCTGGCTTGTCGAGTGTGTAGTGAGGAGTAATGTGTAATCAGCCTGGAAAGGAGGACTGGAGCCAGGTTATGAAGAACATTCAATGCCAGAGGAGTTTGTGTTTTATCCTAGATGTGAAAGAAGAACTACTGAAGTGATCTGTTCAGACTTGGGCTTTAGAAAGAGCCATTTGGCAGCTGGATGGAGTGGGGAGGGTCTGGAGGCAGGAAAAGCCAATGAACAAACTATTGTTATAGTTCCCAGGAGAGGAAGGAGGTGATGACTTGAACTAGGGTGTTGACTAGGTCAATGGAGAGAAGGGGAAGGATGAGAAAGAGGTTATGGATATTAAAAAAATCAATCAACCCACTGGCACTTACTGAATGCCTATTTCTCTCCATAGAATGTCAGTCTCAAAGGGTTTATATACTACTGAGGCAGGCAACACATACATACACATAAAACTCTAATAAGTTTAAAACAGCACCATGACTTTTGGGGCATCCTCTATAAGCATATACAAAATGAATACCAAAAAAACCCCACAAGATAATTTCAGGGGAAGGTGCTAAGCAGCTGGAGAGGAGGCAACCATGAGGAGACATTTGAGCTGAGCTTTGAAGGAAACTAGAGCTTTTCAGGGGTGAGACAGAGAGGAAGAGGGAATGTATACCAGGCATGAGGAACAGTCAGTGCAGAGGTTTAAAGATTGCACATTGTGTGAGAGGAATAGAACTGTGTGAAGGTGAATACGGTATAATAAACCTGGAAATACAGGTTAGAATAAAGGGTTTTAAATGCCAAACAGTGGAATTTATATTCTTCCCAGGGGTAAGAAGAAGCCACTGGAGTTTATTGAGCAGTGGAATGCCCCTGATCAGGCCTGTGTTTATAGAGATCACTTTGGCAGCTGGATGGGGAAAAGGAATGGAGAAGGGAGACCCCTTTTCCATTTAGGAGGTTATTGTAATAGTCCAGGCCAGCGGTGATGAGGGGTAGTGACTGTGTGGGTAGGGGACTGATGCACTTATGGAAGTAGAATGGATAAGACTTGGTCTTTGGTTTGGTATGTGGGGGAGGGAGAGTGAGACATTAAGTTTAGCACTGAAGTTCGGGAACCTGAGTGTCATGAAGGATGGTGGTACCCTCAATAGAAATAAGGAAATTCAGAAGAAGACTAGGTTTGGAGGAAAAAATGAGTTCTCTTTTGGACATGTTGCTCTTGAAATGCCTATGAGACATCTAGTTCTAAATGTCCAGTACGTAGGTGGTGATATGAGCAAAATTCAGCAACTTGATGGCATGATTAGAGTAAGCAGATCATGGGTTAGGTTTTGGAAAAGGATGGAAAAAAAGATGAACAGCATCACAACAAAGAGCCATACAATTTGAGCAGAGGGTGAGAAAGCTGAACTGGTTACCTGTAGGGTCAAGATTTCAAAGGAATGAGAGTGAGACTAGGGCGGAAGAGGTGGACTGGGAAAACAAGGAAAGGTGGAATGATTTCAATTGCAGTCAAGAAAAAGAATAGGTTTGGGGTGGGGTGTAGAAGGTTATGGGCAAATAGAGGAATTTCATAGTTCTTAGATTGTGGAGGTGGAGCAATTGTGATGATGAGAGAAAGAGTATGCCCATCCTCGTATGTAGCTGAATTAGAGTCACGGTGATCATCACAGAAGTTGGGGTTCATAAGCTGGGGAAACCATCAGTATGCATGAACAAAATCCCCAAATATAAATGGAAAGGAAAGACTGAGAATTAGGTGCTAAAGTCTTTGAGAAAGGAAGGAGAAGGATTAAGATCTTAACAGGATGATACATCATCACATGAAGGTGCCAAGGTATTTGGGGTCCATATATAGTGCATCTGTTGTAACCTATGATAAGAAAAAAAAGTTTGTTTTTGAAATGCTAATAAGGGGCAGCTAAGTGTCACAGTGAATAAAGCACCAGCCCTAGAGTCAGGAGGAGCCGAGTTCAAATCAGCCTGAGACACTTAACACTAGGCGTGTGACCTTGGGCAAGTCACTTAAACGCAATTGCCCTCCCTTCCCCCCTCCAAAAAGAAAAAAAAAAGCTAATAGATTTGTATCATTTTTCGTCTGCCTGTTGGCCTCCTTCCAGTTTCTATCTGGTTTAGGAAGGTCTCACACCACACTCTTTCCAGACTTGTTTCCTTATTATTTTTGGAGGCAACACTGCTAACAATCTTCCGCTGTCCTCTTTTGCACCAAGTAGCAAATGAGTTTGTATTGCAAACTAGCATTTCCCTTGTCTGCCAAGTCTCCCCACTTGCCAAGGAGATGAAGAGTTTCTCCTGGGCTGTGGCCTCCATTTTGTGGAAATCACTTTACATCCATTAAACTGATGGCAATACCCGGAAATGTTAATAATTGGAGTCAGTGGTCACTGTCTTTAACTGTCCAGTTCCCGCTTTTCAGAGTCAGTGTGTCAGATTGGAGCCCACATAATTGCATGCAGGGTCTTTTCATCTTTATCCTGATTTAGTATTGATTCTGACCTTTCACTGGGAGTTAGTGGTCTAACTGCTCAAGACAGCTCCTTCGTATACTAATAACAAGTTGGTTTATGTGCATTGCCATATTAAATGTATTTTTGTGTGTGATGATGTTTTGTGCTTACCATTTGTTAGGAGCTAGCCTGACTCCAGCACCCTGTTAGTTTGGGTTTGATGTTGGGACAAACTGAGGCACTTAGAAAGAGTGCAGTAGTTAACAAAGAGAGGCTTAGTTAGCTCCAATAGAGAGGGGTTATCAACAAGGATATGATGGCCCTTAGCTCCTATAGACGTGACCCTACATTTTCATATGGAAATTAATCTGGTCAGGAGGATAAGGTGTTGGTTTTTAGATGTTTCCAGGTTGGAGGAGCCACAGTCTCAGGGCCTGATTCTACATGAGTGAGGGCTTTAATGCTCTCAGTGACCAGGAAGCCACATCAACACAATAGGAAACCACCAGGAAGCTTTGTCAAGGGATTCCCAGCTTGAGCTTCCATTCAACCCCTGAGACCAATCAAATCCTGGCTTTGTCACTGGTGGGGCAGGGAGAACCCTGGTAGATGTTGGTCCTGTCACATAACACATCTACTGCATTATGAAAGGCCTCTCGGTGGTCCAGTGGATAAAGCACTGGTCCTGAAGTCAGAAAGACCTGAATTCAAATTCAAGACTCACATACTTTCTAGTTGTGTGACACTGAGCAAGTCATGTAACCCCTAACTGCTTCAGTTTCCTCACCTGTAAAGGAGATGATAATAGCACCTACTCCAGGGGGTTATTATCAGGGTCAAATGAGAGATCTTTAGAGCCCCTGTCATGGTGCCTTGCATATGGTAGGTGCTTAATCAATATTCCCTCCCTCCCTTCCTTCTGACTCTCTCAAGGAACATATTCATGATGTATTCAGCTTCCAGGTAGTCTGTAACTCTTATCTTCCAGCTTAATGGTTCTCAACCTTCCTAATGCCACCACCCTTTAATACAGTTCCTCATGTGATGACCCCCCCCAACCATAAAATTATTTTCGTTGCTACTTCATAACTGTAATTTTGCTACTGTTATGAATTGTAATGTAAATATCTGATATGCAGGATGTATTTTCATTGTTACAAATTGAACATAACCCACAGGTTGAGAACCGTTGTAGCTTCTTCTGTATCTTAATCTTGAACCATATTTTTGTGTTCTCACCTCTATGTCTGCTTTTGTACTGAAGTCACCAAGAATCAAGATATATGTTGTTGTTAATAACAATAATAAAAATAATTTAAATTCATATGGCAACTTAAGTTTTCCAAAGTACTAACTCTCACCCATCCAGTCCAGATGGCTGGTCTTCTGAGTAGTCATCACTCCCCCTTCTTGTACATGTGATCTTGTACATGTTAATATTTTGAACCTTAGTCTAAGACTTTACATTGACGCCTATTATATATATCATTGTTTTCATTTTGGCCCAACATTTTATAGCCTGTTGAGATCTTTTGGTATCCTGAGTCATCTAACATTTAACTTCCCTCCTAGCTACAAATCAGTAAAATTGATAAACTTTCTGTCTATGCCTTCGTCCAAGTGACTAATGAACACAGGTAAACTGCACAGGACCAAATGCAGAGTACCTGGGGCAATTCACTTGAGAGGACTCCTTCCAACCATTGGTTCCAGCCAATTAGCTGGCTTCAGTTCCAGCTAATCGCCCTGTGGTATAGCCTGTATCCCTCCCACAATAATACCATGTCAGACATTGTCAAATGCTTTGCTAAATTCTAGGTTAAACTATAGTTACAGAATTCTTCCAATCTAACCAGTCTAGTAACCATTTTTTTAAAAAGTAAATTATGTTGGTTTAGCAAAAGCTTTTTGATAGCCATACCTTTAATCGGGCTCCAGAGTTTTGCCAGAAATTGAAGTCAGGTTGCTAGTCCATAGTTAGCAGACTCTACTCTGGGCCTTTTTTTTTTTTTTGGTAAAGTGAGATACTCTTGGCCGGGCTCTAGTCCCATGGCATTTCTTCCCTTCTCCACAGTCTTTCAGAGATCCCCAACAGTGTTTCAGCAAATCACACCTGCCAGTTCTTTCCATACTCTGGGGGCATACATAGTTCATCTGGGCCATAAGTCATCAAGGGCAGCTGGGCACCCTCTTGCTACCTCCCTGTTTATCTTGGCTATCTAATCCCCATTAGTCATTTTTATCCTCCCCTTTCCAATTCAAAAATCTTTCCTCCTTGGTAGAGAAAAACGGGAGAAAAGTAACTTTTCAGGAGCCCTGCCATCTCTCCATCATTCTAATCCTGAGCACCAATCCTAGCGCTTCTTTTCCACAATAGAACTGTAGGGGTTTTTTGTCCTTAGTTTCTCTTGCAAGATACAGCTATGAGTCTGAGCCTTAGAAATTCTGGGCCATTCTTAGCGGACTGTGCCACCCCTTCCTGTTCTCTCTTACCTACCCTTTCTTCCATTATCTGTCTTCATAACTCTGAATTTCCCATGATGCCCATATTGTTCTCTTTTCCTCTTTGTCAATATTGCTTCTTTTCCTGACTTCCCAAGACCCTTATTCTGGAAAACGTCCCATCCCTCGTGGGCTGATAGAATTTTAGCTCATGAGATCCTCCTCAGACATCCTTTGAACCCTTTGATATCTGCTCACCCAAATCTGACTTTCCTCCTGTTTTGCAAATTCTAAAAAGAATCAGTCACTTCCCTCCCTGCCCCAGCCCCGTAGTTCTTATCATTTCCAGCCTAGCCACAGGCTCCTCTGGATCGATAACAGTCAAATCCAAAAGATCAGTTCCTCCGATCCAAAACTTTTTTGGCTTTTCTCCTTGGGGCAGAAAGTTAGTTCCAGCAGATGTCTGGATAACTGAAGTTCTCTATTGCTGCTGTATCAGGTGTCTAGATGAGGGCCGTTATCTGTTTTCCAAACTCCTCATCTATTTCCTCTGGTTGGCTCCGTTGACAACCTGTAGGACCTATAAGAGTACTTCTGTCTTGAGACACCACTTCCCTCATCTATGCCCTGTTCCTGCCTCAATCCACTGTCTCAGCCTCAATCCACACCCGCACGCCCTCGTGACCATTTCCCAACTACTCTTTACTCCACCAACCAATGCTATAAGGATTTGGGTGGGACCTTAGTAGCCCTCTTGAAATCATACCCATATAGGTGGTCATTCCACCTATACATAAGGCCAGTGAGTAGAGAATAAGGAAAAGAAGGACTGAAGAAGATAAGAACCTCTTTAACAACAACAAAGGAAGGAAGGAAAGAAGGAAGGAGGGAAGGAAGGAAGGAAGGAAGGAAAAGAAAGAAAAAGAAAGAAAAGGAGAGAGAGAGAGAGAAAGAGAGAGGGAGAGTCTTGCTTTTAGGAGGTGCCATAAATATGTATTGATTTTATTTCCAGGAATGTGCTAAGTTCTCTATTTTTCTTCCCAGGGTTCTATGTTCAGGAAATTGCAGATGCCAACACAGCCAAGTTGTACTCTGGGCTGCTGGGAGTAGGGGATGAGATCCTGGAGGTGAACGGGGCCAAGGTTACAGGGTTGGGTCTGGCCCTGGTCAATGAGCTTCTGTCCCAGTCAGAGAGCCTCTCCATTCGTGTGCTGAAGCAGAGGGGCCCCCGGCGGTAACCCAGAGCTGCTGCTGGCTTTCGGGTCTCCACCTCAGCTGTCCTGAAGCTTCAAAAGGATCACTGAGAAGGAAGAAAAAAACCCCAGGCTTTTTTACGGAGCTCCATAAAACATGCAGTCTAACTCTACAGGATGTTGGAGGTGTTCTGTCCTTCAGGGAGGGTGGGTGGATGTTTCTTTTGTAAAGAATTAACTTATGGAAATTTGGGAAAAACCAAAGTCTCTTGCCGTTGGCAGAGCTTCTCGGGGATGTATGTAGCTGGGGGCTCTGTCCTAGTTGGAAAGGGTGAGTGGTGAGCTTTTAGCCCCTTCAATAGGTGATCTTGGAAATCAGCAAGGAGTGATTAGTCTGTTGGAGACTGGCTTCCTCCACTCTGAGCCTCAATTTTCTCATCTGTAAAATGGGAAGGTTGGGTCTGGTGATTGTAAAGATCCCTTCTGCTCTCAATCTGTGAGGTCCTGGGCCTGGAGTAGACAAGCCTCTTTGGCTTTTCAATGCTAAAGAAGCCCCTTTGCCTTTTCTTTATCGACCCCCTCCCCCGTGAGACCTTCTTTTTCTTCATCTGGGGGGGGGGGGGTCTTTGTCTGGAATAAAGGTTCCCTTTGACCAAAGCCTCTAGACTCTAGAGCTACCAGGAGCAGCCAGATAATGGGGGACCACATCCCCTGGGCCCTGCCTGTCAGCCCCAGAAAAGTCTAAGAAGGGGAGGGAGGGAAACCAACAGGAAACATTGGCCACCCTCAGCCTAGTTCTGTCTGCATAGCCTCACCCTGGTCACTGATAGAACTGGATGATGGTGGCAGCCCAGACAACCTGCTTTGTCCCCAGAGGCACAAGCCTGGCTGCCCTGTGTCCAGAATGTCCAGGCTCTGTGCCCAGACCTCTTTCTGTGAGCCTGAGATAGTTGGTGAAGCTGGAGGTGGAAATGTGCCAAGTTTGGCTCTGCGCTCTGGGGCCCGAAGGTATGGGAGGACCCAGAACTGGGAAGCTGGGGGAAGAGGGGTGTTGTCCTTCTGTTGCTATTCATCTTGTCCAGGCTTGGTTGCAATATAGGACCAGGAAGCCAAGTGGTTTCTTAAATTATTAAAACTCAGAGATGAACCCTCCTGCTTTCTGCATTGAGTTCCATAGGGAGGGAAGGGAGGGGAGTAAGAAAGGGGTCCAGTTCGCCTCAAACCCTGTCCTCCTGGAATAGCCCGCTGCAGTGAAAAGAACACTACATGTAGAGTAAGAAGACTAGCCACCCGGCTGGGCGAATCACTTAATCTCTGAACCTGTTTCCTTATCTGTAAAACTAGGATGATAATAATAGTGAATAGTTAGGTTTCACTTACTAAGCCTGGTGATTTACAATTATTATCGAATTTGATGCAAACAACAACCCTGCAAGATAGATTCGATGATTATCTCCATTACAGATGGGGAAACTGAGGCAAATGGAGGTTAAGTGACTTGCCCAGTCACATCGTTAGTAACTGTCTAAGGCCAGATTGGTGCTGTATCCATTGGGCCATCTGGCTACCCAATGTCAGAAACTTCACGGAAGAGATACTTGCTTATGTACAAATGGGACTAGATGTGCTTTCTTCCTACTTCGAATTTCCGTGACCCCACAATACTTTTCATTGTGTACTTTATAGGGTAAAGAAGAGGTTTTAGAAGTTATAAAGCAGGATGGGGAACCTTGGGCCTCAAGGCCACATGTGGCCCTCGAGGTCCTCAAGTTCGGCCCTTTATCAGAATCTCAAAGGATTGGTTCTGTGAGGTCTTCTGTGAAGATCTTGGGGGTGTTACTTCTGCTGGTTGCAAAACAAAAGGGTTGGATGCCATAATTTTAAGGTCTCTTCCAAGTCTGACATTCTGTTCTCATATTCTGGGAGCTCCAATGAAGATGGGGGAGGGGAAGGAAGGGTAAAACGGCATCAGGAGGATGAAGGATTGCTATACTAGGCTTGTGGAACGCTGAAAGCAGAGAGCACCGCCTCGGATGTGAGTCCCTTTGCCAACTCCTTTGTTTCTCTTTGTTGCTTCTTAATCAGTCTCTTCCAATTTTTCTTCTTAAAGTCCTGAATCTCTGGGTCGGGAAATTCCCTACTGGGAACAACAGCTCGGGGCTAACAGGTGTTTCATATTTACTCCACATTGCCAGGGCTGCAGGCTAATAGGGGAAGTGAGAAGTCCCTAGAACACACAAACATCCTGCCATAATGAAAGGACTACAGGAAAAGGTCCAAGAGCTGGGAGGAACAGACCTTAGAGGTCATCTGCTTCAATTTCTTCATTTTGCAAAAGAAAGGGTCAAGAAACAGAGGTCACGTGACTCACACCAGGTCACACAGTGTCAGGGACAAAGTCTTCTGCCTCCAAATCTGAGGCTCTCTCTGCCCCACCCTAATGGAAAGCTTTTGTTCTGCTTAGGCCAGTGGTGCAGGGAGAGAGAAAGGCAACAGGTCTTAGCCCATAGGAGACCATAGAACCCCTTAAGAGTCCCCAGAGCTTTTAGGAACTCAAGTCCAGTGGTGTCAAACTGCAGTTGGAATGGGGCAACTAAGCTCCCCATACTGGCAGCTGCCCAAGATGCTGTGGGCAGCATACTGACTTAGAAAACCACAAATTAGCATTATCTATGTTCTGTTGTATTTCATCTATTTTGTTATTTTTGTTTCTATTACAGTTTGGTTTGGATTGTCACAGCTAATTTTGACACCTCTGACACAAAGTCTCAATCATGATTGTCAAGCTCAGTTTGAAACATACTTAGTGATGGGTGGTGTGGGATTGAATGGCCTCAAGAGGGACCCAGACGGTTGATAGGTTGACCTTTCCGACATGAGCCAGAGGGGACTTTGGCTTTTGACATCATTAGTCTGCACCTTGGCAATGTGAGGTATATGGGGGTGTTCCAGGAAGACTGGCACCTCTGGTCTGAGGGCTTGCAGAGCCCTTTTCTGGGCTACTTATCTACCTCTGGTGTCATGCACCTGCCATTCAGCTCTCACTTGTGGCTCCAAGAAGCTGTAACATGCCAAGCAGGCATCCTCCGCAGATGGACTAAAGCAGTTTGAGGATAACCAGCGGGCTTCAGACTCACTGGTTAGTGGGGTCTGCTCTAAGCATAGGAAGACTTCCCTGGACAGAAGGGGCCGATGAGAACAATTTGTCCAGCATACACCAAGGCTGAAGCAGGTGCGGTGGAGTGTTTAGAGTGTGGTCAAGCATGGAAGACACCAAGGTCATCCGCAGCACCCTTAGGGACATTGCCAGTCCTGACTTTTGTGTTGTCACTGGACTTCAAGATTGCAATAGAAGACAAGGCTTTCTACTTTGTGCAACTCTGTCCTACTTTAATCCAATTCACTGATGAGTCAAGACATCATCCCATGAAGTCATTGGTCCTCTTCAAAGAAAGACATGAGGAACAACAGCCTTTGCAATGTATGTATGTAGCTGGGATATTGAGGGTTCAATTATTTCCTAATCCTTGTCTTACACTGAGCTGGTATTGCAGAATTGAAGGGATGGCGACCAGCGACCACCAGATTGTCAGTCTATCCTTTGCCTTCTGACTACATCTACACACCTTACCTAAAACTGTCCCAGACATGTAATTTTCTCACCCCAAAGGTAACCAACACTCCCCACAAGGAAATTCTTTCTTGATCAGAAACCTAACCTAAATATCGGGCGATTCAGTTTAACTCCATCCCTGCCCTGTTTTGAGAAGGTCTCATACTCTTTCTCTGTCTGGGAGAGAACAAGAGGCCCCTTTCCCTAAATATAGACCTTGCTTAGAAAAATGTCAAGGTCCTGGGGGAGTGGGGGGAAGGCAATTAAAACAGCCACGCAGCAAATTGATGACTGTCTCACTTCCCCCACTGCTGCCAAACTGGTCCTTAGGGGGTGTTTTATCTTCAGTGTTCTTCCTCTTTCCTCACACCCTCCCCCTTTTTGCTGGGGGGGGGAAGGGAGGGGGCTAAGGGGAGTGTGAGCTGGTCGGCCTGGCCGAGCCTCCACGGTTTGCTCAGCCAAGGGAACAGAAGGAAGGTGAGGGTCAGAGGTTGCTGCTGGAAGCCACGAGTGGCAGATGGATAGCCTTGGGCCCCAGGTGCGGGCTTTGAGAGGGGCTCAGCAATCCCCGCTAGGAAGGGCAGATCACCTCCCCGCCCTGCCCCCCTCCCTGGTCCCCGGTGCCATGCTGCTCACCCCCGAGTCGTTTGGAGTGATGGAGGGAGGCAGATTCCCTCCACTCCTACGGGGTTGGAGTGGGGTAGGGGGTGACCCGCAGGATCAAAGCATGAGGAGGGGGGCCGCCTCCTCCACTCCAGACTACGCAGCTCCCAGGGAAAGGAAGCTCTGTGCAACTCATCCCCACTGCGCCTGCTGGAGAGTTTGGGGCTCGGGTCGGGGGAGGGGGGGCGAGGGGAGCGCCTGCTTTCTCGAATGCAGATTAGCCGCCTGAAGGCGAAGCTTTTCTGTTCGGCTTCCCTGGAAGCAGCCAAGCTCTATAAAAGGAAAATGCGAAGCCATCACAGCTGGGGCCCCTCCAGGTCTTTCTGCAAAAGCCTAGCCTGGCTCGGATCCAAGCGGCAAGTCTCAGCGGGCAGCCCGGGGAGGGGGCCCGGCCTCCCAGCCCCCTCACCCTCCGCCCCAGCCTGCCGGGGAGGCGGCAGCAGGGGCTCTTCCTCTGCGCTCGGCCCCCTGCCCTCCCCTCACGCCCCAGGGCCCCAGAGCCAGCTGGGGCCGGTCGGTCCCCGCGCTCCCCCTCCCCAGGGCCGGCCCCGATGGAGCGCAGGGCGCCAGGATCCCTCCCTCCCGTCCCTCTCCATGCTCCCTCCCCAGCCCTCCCTTCTCCCATCCCACTGCCCGCGGGCAGACTCAGACCCAGAGTCTGGAGGGGCTGGGGGCCAGACCCGGGCTGCAGCCCTGCGGGGGCCGGTAATAGCGTCTGCAAGGACAGGCTGCCCGGCCAAGTTCCTGGGGGGAGGGGAACGACTAGGAGGGGTAAAGGTCCTCCCACACCCTAGGCTGTCTACCCCCCCCTCCCCCCAAGCAAATGGCCCCTTTGTTCGGGATAGATTCTGGACCCAGATGACCCCTTCGCTGCAGACTCCGCTCAGCCTCCCCCGGGACTCCGAGGTCGCCGCCGCTTCTAGCCGCTGCCTGGGGGAAGGAGTCCGGCAGCCTAGGTGGGGGTGGGGGCTGGGGGGAGGGGAGAAGAGGGGTCCCGGCCAGCTGGCCCGGTGCGAGCTGGGCGTGGAGTAGCAGCCGGCGAGGGCGGAGGGGAGGGCAGGCCGCGGTGGCCCCGCATTGAATGGAGGAGGAGTGGCACCCCGCTCCAGAGGGCTACTGCCCTCCTCACTCATGAAAGGATGGGGAACCTGCCCCCAACTGCGTGGCTTCGGCTGCAAGCACCTTCCTTTTGTGATCGGTGCTCCCCTCCCCGAGTCTTCAGCGGGGCACAGGAGGCTTAGATGTGCAGGCAGACGTCCCGGAAAGGTGCCCCCCTCCCCCGACAGCAGGCACGGAGGGGAGGGCTTGGGTCTCCCCAGGCTGTCGCAGTCAAGAGGCGGAGGGACCGCTCCCCGCCACCGCAAACAAACAGCACAGTCACTCAATCACTGCGGTCCCCAGACAGCTCCGGGACTGCGGCCAAGAAACCCGAGACACCTGCCCAGCTCTGCGTGTGTGTGCGTGTGTGCGTGTATGTGAACGCTGAGTATATCTATGTGGGATGCGTGCTTGTGAGCTCTGGGTCCATCTATGTGGGGTGCGTGTGAGCTCTGGGTGTGTTAAGTGTGTGTGAGCTCTGGGCATACCTGTGGGGTGTGTGTGTGTGTGTGTGTGTGTCCCAGTCCTCGACAAGGCCCTTCTCCTTTCCCTTTTTCCTCCCCCCCTTCCCCCCTCCTCTCCCCCCTCCCCATACCCACCACCCTCAGCCTTTTGCCTTTTGTTCTCCAGCCTCCCCCGGGAGTTTGTATTACGAAGCTAAAGATTCCAGGGTGTCTGGACAGATTGCCCGGGGCTCTCCGGGGAGGGCTGGGGAGGCTGGGGGAAGGGCGCTAGGATGGGGGTTTTTCCGGGAGGCCCTGGCCACTGTAACCATCACCTCCCTGTGTGTGTGTGCGTGTGTGTCTATGTGTGTGTCTGTGTGTTGACGGCACTTGCGCTGTTTGATTAGTAACCAGAAGAGGGGAGGAGGGGACCGACCTCAGAGGGAGATTGTCAGACAAATTGGGCTACCTGGTGATTTCTGAAAAAATGGCAGGAAAGACTGAATCTATATTAAGGCGTGATCCGGGGCCAGTCAGCCCCACTCCAAGCTCCTTTCCCCTATTCCCCCTCCCCGCTGGCCCCATGCTCTCGCCCCGGAAAGGGAGCCTCGGGAGGGGTTAACGAGCCCGCCTACTCCCGAAGGAGCCAGCTTCTAGCCTTTCTTAGCCATTGTCCCCTCCCCCACCCCTCTCCAGGCCTCCCTCTTCCTGGGGCCTGCAAAGCTCGTGTAAACACCTTGTGTCACTTTGTTCTGGTGAGCCTGTGACAGAAGACCGAGGTCACTCCTCTAGGCGTCAGGTAGGTTAGGCTCCTGCCAGCCTGCAGGTGCCCAGCAAACGTCAGAGTGCCTATCTGTGCAAAGCACCTTGTTAGGCCTAGGTGAGATACACACACATTCAAAGCCTTTGAAGGCCCACTGGGTGATAGAACATAACAAATAATGTTAAAGGGACGGGCGGAGGGGACCTAGGCTTTCCTGGGCCAAGCTTCCACTGGGGATGCATATCAGCAACTCTTCTGTAATTTCTAGTCTCAGACAGGAAGAAAGTAAACCTCTGAGAACCCTTGACTTGACCAGGGTCTCAGAGCAAGTCAGGACTTACACTTAGTGCTCCAGATCCCAAGCCCAAGCCTCCATCCATTACCACAGGCTGCTGCCTCTCCATTTTATGTTTAAATAATATGATTCTAGGACTAATGCATTTAATGCAAACCAAGGTACTCTCTCTCAGAGATCTGTGCGGGAAGATCATTCGTTACCAACAAAGCAATCAGCAGGAATTCAGGGGGGTGGGAAAGGGGAAAGGCTACTCTGTGCACTGGGGAGATGCAGGGGTAGAGCTTGGGGTTCGGAGTTAGGAGGACCTGAGTTGGAGCCCTTCCTCAATTTTCTTAGTGTAAAATAATAATGATAGGACCTCCCTCCCAGAGTCATTGTGAGGATCGGGTGAGATATTAGTAAACCACTTTGCAGTCCTTAAAAAGCAGTCATTAACTGGCATGACCAAAGGTAAGTAGTTGGGAGAGCTCAGGGTCTGTTTGTGAGACCTGGCACCATGGAGTTAGACTGAACCTTAGAGGGTCTGGAGGGCGGTGTTTGAAAAGGCTGGAAAGGTCAAGATGTTTTAGAGTGCGGAGGGCCTTGAATACCAGGCAGAGTTTCAGACCGTTAAAAAATGATTTTTTTAAGCAAAGGAGGAAATAATGGCGTTACTGGCGTTAATAGAAGTATGAGGAATGGGCTGCAGATAGGAGAGTGGAAGGTCTACAAGGAGGTTATTGGAGTATGGTCAGGGTGGATGTAAGTGAGGGTCTGCAATGGAACGGTGGTAATAGGGAACCAGGGGGAGAGGAAGGATGCAAGAGACATTGTGGAGATCTGGATCCAGGGACTTGGGATTTGACTGGAAAGAGAGGGAAGAGTCAAAAGACAGAGTTTATGTGAGGAGCTGGTGAGTATTCAGCCCACAGAGTTACCATTAATGTTTTGGAGAAAGTCTGCTTTGTGGGAGGTTCCCTCAGGTCCCCAGTTTTGGGTTTCTTACTCCATCAGCCAGGCTCAGTGGACAGAGTCAGAAGACTCATCTTCCTGAGATCAAATCTGACCTCAGACACTTACTAGTTGTGTGACCCTGGGCAAATCACTTAACCCTATTTATCTCAGTTTCCTCAAATGAATTGGAGAAGGAAATGCAAACCACTCTAGTATCTCTGCTAAGAAAACCCCAAATGGGGTCATAAAGAGCAGGATACCCCTGAATTGAAGCATGTTTGGAATCTAGCCATACAACAATACCCTTGGTTCACAGGGGGTCAGCTGGTGAAGCTGCTGAGCCTAGTCTGGAATAACTCTCTTAGGAGAGGCAGTGTAGTAAGATGGAAAGAATGCTGCTTCTGGAGTCAGAGGCCCTGGGTTCAAATCCTTCCACTAACATGTGCTAGCTGGGGCCTCAGCTTTCTTTTTAAAATAATGAGGTTGAACTGGATGACTTATGGAACAAGAAAAGTATGAAGTCTTTCGAAGGTGGAGCACTTTGAAAAGAGCTGGAGATACAGAAGGAAAAGGAGCAGTTCCTGCCCTCAGGCAGCTCCTGTTCTAATGGGAGAGAGGACAGGTATGGTCCTGAGGGTACAACAGCAAAGTCAACGGTGATGCACAGCCAGTCAGAACTGAGGGCGAGCCAGAGCTGTTGAGGCTGTTGAGGATTTCCGAGGGCCAGTCCGAGTTGCTCAGGCTGCTAAAGATTTCCGAGGGCCAGCTGGAGCTGAGGGCTAGTCATGCCTCTTATCCACTGAACCATTTCAAAGTAGCAAAGGGCTGGCTGACACCTTCCTGGGTGGCCACAGTATCTGTAGCTGCAGCTGCAGCATACCTTCCCACAGGGCATCGGTTCCCAATATGAAGACTGAGGGCCCTGGGCTGGAAGCATCTATACTGGGCCTGAGGGAGTGAGCTGTCCAGGTGGTGGTGGTGGCTTGACTTGCCTGGCACCTGTTGCCTCCCGCCTTTGCCTTGAGGTTCCCTGTGGCTTCATGAAAGTTGGCTTCCTTACCCTGGCACAGTTGGTGGGGAGGGTTGGCCCCATCTCCGGCTCTGAAGAGTTGCTCTCCTAGGCTGGTCAGGTGTCTTTTTGCCTCTTTTTGCATCCCCATTGATAGCACTGGATATGGAACATAGCAGGCACTTAGTCTTTGCTGATTGATTGATTTTGGGGAGGGGGTTGCAATGATGCCACAGTGATGCCTGTGCCTCTTTGCTCGCTGGTGGTACTTGGTCAGCATTTGGCGCTGCTTGTGATGAGGAAGGTAGATTCCTTCTCCATAATGATTTCTCCTTTCAATGAAGGCTAAGATGTCTGGACTGGAATCATGTCTGGTGATCTGGGAGACACTTCTATTCCCAAGGCTCTTGGGCTCAAGATCTTGGGCTGTATCTATAAGGCCCTGAGGGGAAATGACTTACCTGTCACCAGCTGCCTCCCCTCTTTCCTGCCTCAGCTAGGCTGGTTTTCCTGCTCCAGTGATCTTATGATATGTTGAGCTCAAGGTCCTAGGTCACAGGACTCCAAGCCCTCCATCCACTATACTAAGTGGAGAGTTATAAAATCCTAAGTGTAGGGCTGGAAGGGATCACGGAGGACAGCTAGTCCAGCCCCTTCATTGTAGAGAAGGGTGTGACATAATTTGGCAGCTGCATGGATAATAAATTGGAGAGGGGAGAGCCAGGAGGCAAGGAGACCATTGGGAGATTATTGTAATGGTCCAGGTGAGAAGTGATGAGAATCCTGAGCTAGGATGACTGACCATGTGAGTGGAGAGAAGGTGCTTGATGCAAGAGCTGCTTCAGAAAGACAGTTAATGAGCTGGCGACCCATCCTGGGAGTGGAGGGGTTAGAGGGAAGAGTTGGGGCAAATGAATTTGTGTAGCCCAGTGACTAGAAGGAAGATCCAGGGGACTGAGAAGGATTTTTCTGTTCTGAATATGTTAGGTTGGAGATTTGTATTAAGGATGTCCAGCCAGAAATGTCAAATAAGCAGCAGGAGTTCTAGAGCTCAGCAGAGATAAGAAATGAGTAGACAGATAGAGATTCCTCCGTACAGGGATTTTGATTGAACTTACAGAAGCTACTGAGATGGAACAAAGAGGGCTCTGGCCCGAACCCTTCAGAGGACACAAAATCAGGGTGTGGGAATATCGCAAAGGAGATTGAGAGAGAAGGTATCCCTTAGTTCCTTTATCTGACATTTTCTCATTCCATCTTTCCCTCTGTCCTAGGATCCCCTAACCCTTCTCTTCATCCCCACTCTGTTCTTCCATCCCTCAGTCTCCTGAGGTCACCACTTCACTGGCCATCAGTCTCCTCTTCCTTTCCCCATCTCATCCTGTGGGGAATCAGTTCACCCTCATTCTGTCTCCTGCATCAATGGTGTCAAATGCAAATAGAACCCATCTGTGCTGCCCCTCACATCAACTCAAAAAACCGCTAATTACAGCGCTCTGCATTGTATGTATTTTTATTTTTGGTAAACCTTTCCCAATTACATCTTAGCTTGTTGTTAGGAGAGCTGGATGCCTTTGCTCTACACTGCAGTCCCTTTACCCCTTTCCAAATCCTAATGGAAGATTACTCCCACCATCTTCTTCCTTCATTCCTATTCACATTGTGGCTGAACAGAACCATGAAATTGTTGACTGGGTCCATTACAAATTTATTTTACATAATCTCAACTGGGCCCTCACTGCAGTGAGGCAATCCTTTGACATCTCCCTAATTGATTCACTGGTCCACTTACCACAGTGAACGTTCTAAACCTTATGATCCCTCCTCAAGCTTCCCAAGGCACTCCCACCCTGCATTTTTTCAGGGCGATACCTTGCCTCATGCTTCACCACAAAGAAGCAAGAGTTACCTCTTCCCCCCCATTCTCATTTCACTTCACTCAGATGTACTCTCCTGCTACATCCTTCACCCTATTTCACATTAAAAGGTTGCCCTTCTACTTGCAAAAGCAAACCCTTGTGATATGTGCCCTTGCTCTCTCTCATCCCCTCCCTCCCACTCTCTCTAATTTTCAGTCCCTTCCTCTCTGTTACCTATGAAGAAGCCTGTGTCTCTCCCATCATCAAAAAACCCTCACTTGATCCAATAATCCTGCCTACTTGTCATCATGGATCTCCCTCCTCTGAGATAAAACTGAGGAAAATACCATTACTTATTTCCCCTTACTCTCTTTGACCCTCTGCAATCCAACCTTGGACCTCATCACTCAACTGCAATTGCTGGTGCTCTCCAAAGTTACTGACCATCTCCCATTGGCCACACTGGATGGCATTTTCTCAATCCTAACCCTTGGTTAGCCTCTCATCAGCCCCTTCCCCGAATAGCTTAACATTGCTCTCTCTTGCATCTCCTCTCTGTCTGCCCATTCCTTTTCTGTTTGCTTATTCAGGTCATGCCCACTAACTGTGGATGTTCCCCAAGCCTCTAATCTGGGATCTCTTATCTTCTTTCTATATACTGAATGCCTGGTGATCTCATTAATTCCCATAGGTTAAATTATTATCTCTATGCACATAATTCACACATATTTTTTTGTGGTTTATAACATTTTTTTTTTCATTTTTAACATTTACTTCTATAAAATTTTGAATTCTAAAAATTTCCCCCACCTTCCTCTCTATTCCCAAGATAGCATGATATAGGTTATACATGTACAATAATATTAAACATATTTCCACATTAGTTTAGTTGTTAAAAGCTAACATATATGTGTGTATACACACACACACACACACACACAGTGTTATCAGTCTGTCTCTATCTCCTGAGGGCGTCTCGAGTCACCAACTACCTTTTAGACATCTCCAACTGCATGTCCTGTAGGCATCTCAAACTCAACATGTCCAAGACATTACTCATATTTTTCTCCAAACCTTCTACTCCTCCAAACTTCCCTATTACTTTTTAAAAATCTATTTTTTGTTACATTTTAAGTTTCAAATTTTCTCCTTCCCTCCCCACTCTGTACCAGGAGCCACCATTTGACACAGAGATAAACACATATATGTAAAACCATACTATGCATACTTCTTTTTTATCAGTTCTTTCTTTGGAGATGGATGGCATCTTCCTTCATAGGTCCTTAATAACTGATTTGAGCATTTACAGTACTCAGAATAACTTAGTCATTCAGAGTTATTCTTCCAACAATATTGCTGTAATTGTACACAGTGTTCTCTTGGTTCTACTCTTTTCACTTCCCTATTATTTTCAAGAGCACCAGTATCCTCCCACTTACCCAGGTTCACAACCTGGGTGTTGTCCTCAAATCTTCATGGGTCCCCACTCCACATATCCAGTGTTTCAAGGCCCGTTTCTATTTTTACATCTTTTATATGTGCTGTACCCTTATCTCTGCTCACAACCATTTATACTGGTTCAGACCTCATCACCTCATTCCTTGACCATTGGAATACCTTTCAGGTCTTTCTACCTCATCTCTCCCCATTCCAATCCACCCTTCACTCAGCTACCAGTGACCTTCCTAAAGAACATATCTCACCTTGTCACTCTCTCTCCCCATTCAATAAAATTCAGTGACTATTCCTTTCAGGATCAAATACAAAACATTCTTTTTGGCATTTAAAGTTCTTTACAACCTGGCTAACTCAGGAGGAAACACTTCTGGTGAATTCATCAAACCAAGAGCCAACAGCTGCTGCTGGTCATCAAGGGTAGAGCTAGGAGTAATATTAAGGCCAGCTAACTTAAGCACTTTAAGGCTTGCAAAATGTCTTAATTATATTTCCCCCATAATTTATTTAGCTACTCACCAATGAACAATTATTTTATTTTTAGTTTTTTGCTGCTACAAAAATTACATCCATAATTCTGACCTTATTTTCCTTCTTCCAGTCTTAATCCCATGGCTGACCAGTTCAAATATACGCTATCCTTTCCCCTTAAATCCCTTGCTCTCCCACCCCATCTCTAGTTTTGTCTTGTACAATCCCGATGTGCTACAAAAGACTTATGGAGAAAGTCCCACAACTCTGCCAACTGCGTTCAGTGCAGAATTGATGTTTTTGAACGGCAAACAGGCCCCCACTTCTGCACAATGAGTCTTTAAAAAAAAAATTCCTCGATTCCCTATCTTACTCTTTAATTTCCCCATTTCTCTCCCTCTACAATCTCTTCATTAAGCAAAAAACAAAACCAACAAAAAGCCCCCAAACAAGTCAAAAAAGAGCCCTCCCTACTGTATCAGCAAGCACCCTAGCATAGCCAGGGCGGCTACTAGCACAGGTTCTTAGATCTGCCTCTCTAAAGGAAAGCAACTCAAAATGGGTTAACAATCTTACTTTAATCAAACATATCATTTACCTAGTTCAGGGGGAAAAGTCAGCATCCTGAACTT
>CM053586.1:304152640-304189234 GCA_028646515.1 Pseudochirops corinnae | reverse complement strand
CTTATCCTAACTTATTAACTAGGCTTACTTCTCCTGGTATGGCCTTTAAGAACCCAGGATCACAAATTGCTATTTTAATATAGTTTATTCATTAGGGAAGGTTATAAAAATATCCTATTTACATGTGCATGTGTTTGAGGCATTTGAAGAAAAATCAAAAAGCCTGGCTTTAGTCTGTCGGCAGTCTGGGTTTCCATGAAAATTACCTTAAACTCAGTATGACAAAGCCTTTGTCAGTTTCATTTGGAATTGGCTCAGTTATTCAAATGGAAGAGAGTAATAAAATCAATTGCTGCCTTAAGCAAACAAATAGCCCCAAATCACCCAGCCACCCTAGTTATACACAGGTAAGAAAAGTCTGGTTCAGGGCAGAGGTTTAGCTTGCTGAGTTTCAGCCTTGGAATGAATAAAACCGCGGCAATTCCCCTTCCCCACCAACCCCCCCCCCCTTCCTGCCCAAACTAACCTAAGTAAAAAACAACAGTATGGAGTGGAAATGAGCCAGCCCCTCACGAGGCAGTCTACACAACTCTTCCAAGTAGTCCACGAAGTGCTCTACAGTGACAAGGAAGCCCTCCCAAGCACGGGATGTGCACCAAGTGAAGGCCAGGTTAGTACGGGCAGCGGAAGCCTCCGAGGGGTACATTCAGTTCTCTGCCTTCGGTCAGTCCTTTACTAAATATGCATACTGCCCTCGGAGCCCTCAGAGCCACAGCTCACGTCTGTTTTACCCCAAATGGTTTCTTCATGATCAGTAAGTACAATTTCTACTGACTGAAACGGGACTTGGGCAGGGACTGGTCCTAGCCCTTACCCCTCTACTGGAGTCTCAGTGAAGTGACACCCCGGCCCAGGAATCACCGCACTATTACTGGATACAGCTCCTGAGTCTTGTACCCTCCTTAATGACCAGCAAAGGTGGAGGTGAAGTACACCCAACAGCCTGGCTTCCAGAACAGTTTGTTTTAGATAAGACAGTGGCATCTGACAAAAGGAAAAGAGGGGAAGGAGAAAAAAATGCCCCCAGAAAAAGGTGGAAAGACCTCACCAAAGCAACATGACTGGCATCTGCTGACTCATTCCCTGCACTTAGGAGGGAGGAGAGAGAAAGAGCAGCTCGTTGTGTGCACAGCGGGAGCGGCGATGCACACCCACTGGGAGTCCAGCTTCCACTTTGTCTCCAAGGACTTTGTAAGGCTGATACTGCAGCAGCAGCTGCCACGAGCACTGACTTACAGAGAAGATCAAAGTCTAGGGGTAGGAGTTCTTCGGAGCAAAATAAAAAGGGTGGAAACATTAACTGTGCTGACTTTTCCTTTCTCCCCTCATGCTTTCTTGATAGGGAATAAGCAGTATCCAGAGAAGCCTTGTCCATCACAGCACCAGAAAGAGAATGAGCACTACCAGTAAGATCCCAAAGAGAATGATGATCGCACACCACTGCCGACGATCTGGAAAGCAAGAAGACAGGAATCAACTTTCCACAGAGAGACATGTGCCACAGGAAACAGGTGACAGGGGTGGTGACAGCTGCAGCTATCAAGCAGAGGCCCAATATGGATGCTGTGGGCAGGGATGGGATCTGGTGACCCGAGATCCCTTCCAACCTGCAAAATGTTTGACAAAAACTGAACACTGTCAAACTTGGACCTGCTGTCAGGGCTCTGCAAACAGGCAGTGTCTGATCTAAAGTGTAAGTTCTGCTGGTCTCCAGGAAGGTCATATGAAACAAGAATTTATTTGCTTTGTGTACAAAGTCTCTAATTAAAACCTGATCTTGGCTTCCTGCTGCTTGATTACTGTATTGCTTAAAAAAAAAAAAGGAGAGTGGTGGTGGTGGGTGTTTGTTGATATTAGTGCCACAAGACCATATGTTTTAATTATTCACCAACAATCAAATTAGTAAACTAACAGAATTCCTTTTCTAGGTGCTAATGGAAAGTGGACAGAAGATAAAAGGTGGATTGGGATGGGGAGAGTGAATGTGTAGAGCAGTGGTTCTCAACCTTCCCAATGCCGCTGACCCTTTAATACTCCTATGTGGACGTATCTGCATGTGGGCGGACCCGCCTGGAGACAGAGGAGCGTGTCTCGGTTCCTAAGACCATTGAAAATATGTGTTTTCTGATGGTCTTAGGCGACCCGTGACCCCTGTGAAAGGGTCATTCGACCCCCAAAGGGGTCGTGACTGACAGGTTGAGAACCGCTGGTGTAGAGCATCAAGCTCCCTAAAAAGAGACCATATATCTTAATTCTACACAGCACTTTTTGAATTTTTGATGATTATGAATTAAATAATCATAGCACTAATAGAAATAAATGCATATGTCATTCCTAGGATCTCCTCCTTCTTAAGTTCTCTGCCTCAGCACCAACCATGGAGGCAGAGAAAAGAAAAGTAAAATGGTTAGAGTGGCTCAGTTAAGGAAGGTTAGCACTGAATTAACAGCCGGATGGTATTTCCTTAGATGCAGCTGGTGCCTAGAACCTTTTCATAAGCTCACAGTACCGCGTTGTTTGTGTTTTTTTGGGGGGGGGAAGGTGTTTATTCTTGTCCTTCAGAGAAAAGAGTTTTGAGATGTATAGGTCATAGCAGGTGAATTTGAGGTTGGGGGGTGAGGAATGTAGAGGAGCAGTTGAGTGGGTAGTTTTAGTCTCCTGAACATATGGAAGGTGTTAAAAATCAAAAGAGGGCCCCAAACAGCAAGGCAGGGGAGGACCCTGAACACAAATTTTACCTATTTCCACAATCTTCCCAAGGTAAGCCTGGGATGTGTGTGAGAAGAGCTGGGCTAGACTGTGAGCACAAATCCACCCCCTGAACTGAATACACTACTCAAATTACAGAGCATTATTTTCCAAATTAAAAAGATCTGGATCTTCAGAATATAGGAAGGAAAGAAAAAGCTTTAATCCTTCTAAAAAGGTCTACATTAATTAAATTTTAAAAAATTTATTATCATTTTATTTGATTTAAATGAGAGATGTTTACAGGCCAGGAAGACCAAAGTTATGTCCCCTCTGAAGAGGGAAAAGAACAGTGTAATACTTATTATACAGATGATTTAGACCAAATGCTCAAAATATATGCATCTCAATTGTGAGAAAGCATTTCAAAATAGCCAACAGTGAATAGGACTTCTCTGGGGCAAGTAACAGCTTTCTTAAAATTTGTTTATTCATATTTTTTAAACGATAAGTAAATTTTTCAGAATTATCTGAAAATAGATCTTGATTATTTATTTTTAAAGTTTCACCTTAATTTAAAAACACAACCTTTAAGACACATAGTGGATATACTTCCTGCAAAAAACAGAGAAAGGAAGGCCATAAGCACACTTCCTGTTTTTTATTACCTCTGACATCCTGCTATTCTCAGGGGCCCATAGAAATCTAGCACCATATAGTTTTTCATCTGGTGCTTTTCCATGTTTTTTTTTTTTCTCCTTATCAACTTTCTCTTCCCTCTCTTCTACAGCTGCATTAAGTTGGGACTTTTTATCAAGGAAAAATGTGTTATGCCCAAGCTAAAAGAGGCAAAGAATGTTCTTTTTAAAAGTGGTTTTCCTTTGAAGTTGTAAACTGCTTCTATGAAGCACAGACTGGGTAACCCCATGCATCTGTTACCCTGGTGGACTTCTCATCACCACTTCCTGTGCATATGAGTATTTGGAGCAACAACCACTTGGCCCTTTTTGACCTCAGGTGATCAGGCTTAACCATCTGTACAAACAGGCTAATGTGCCTAACTCAGCCACTGAGAGAAGAGGAAGCCATACACAAAGGGGAGATTTTTCTCCAGGTATGGTTTTTTTCAAAGGGAAAGCTAAACAACTGCATTTTGGATTGATGGAAGAAATCACCCAATATACATAAAGTGAGTTTATTTTCTCTAAGACAGTTAACACAAAATCAGTTTTATCCTCCATTGGGTCACTACGTTCCAACATACTCAGAAACAGATTAGCTGGTGTTATTTTACTGCCATATTTTAAGGCAAAGTTTTTTGTTTTTTTCCCCATGTGGCCACTGGGAATGGGGATTCTGAGTGTGCTGAGAGAAGACAACTCAGTGCCTCTCCTTGGAGAGAAGGGGAGGTATTCAGGAGAAGGTAACAATTGCATCATTTGGCACTGGATGGATATGTGCAATGAGAGTAAAGAGTGGAGCCTTACCAAGATTTAGCTGATTGAGTTTAAGATAAATGGAAAGATGGTTGGTGCCCTGGAGAGTAATAGGAAAATTTGAAGGGGAAGATTTGGAAGGGGGTGGGAGGAAATAAGTTCTATTTTGGATGTGTTGAGTTAGATGCCTATGGGATATCTACCTGGAGGTGTCCAACAGGTAGTTGGTAATGTGAGACTGCAGCTCAGGAAAGAGTCTAACATTGGATATAGAGATCTGAAAATTAACCAGGAATCTGGGATAACTGAATCCACAGGAACTGATGAGGTCATCGAATGATAGTATAGGGATTAAAGAGAAAAAGGTGCTGAACAAAACCTAGAAGACCCCCCAAGTCAGGAGTGGTCAGACAGGTAAAAGAACCAGGAAAGAACAGTTGACATAAAGACACAGGAAGCAAAGAATATCCAAGAGGAGAAGGTGAAAAACAGTATGAAAGAGATAAAGGAGAATGATAATTGAGAAAAGGCCACTAGCTCCGACAATGAGGAGACCAGTGGTAACTGTGTAGAGGGCAGTTTCAACTGAATGATGAGGTCAGAAACCAAAGTGTGGAGGTTTTAGAAGAAGCTAAATCTTATTCTCTAAACTGCCACCTCCCTCTATACCCTGGCTCCTTTTCTGTGCCCACATCTCTTCTATCATCAAAACCCTCTCACTCATCTGACTGCCTCCAGTCGATAGAGCCCAATCTCCTTTCAGGCTAACCTCCTTGAGGTAATGAGAACCAATGCTTAATAAACACCTACTCTGTGCCAGGCACTGCGGTAAACACTTCACAAATATTTCCAAAAGTATTGCTCGCTCGCTCTCCTTTTTTTGCTTTTTGGAGGGGGGGAAGGCAGGGCAATTGGGGTTAAGTGACTTGCCCAAGGTCACACGGCTAGTTTTGTGATGTCTAAGGCTGGATTTGAACTCAGGTCCTCCTGACTCCAAGGTCAGTGCTCTACTCACTGCCCCACCCAGCCACCCCGAGCATTGCTATCTCTTAAGAGAAATCACCTTTCTCTAAAACTATAGGTCCTGTTTAAAAAAACTAATAGTTTATCACAAATTTAGTCCAGGAGGAAAAAGTTAACACAGATTAAAGAGATAGTTGAGGATTTCCTGTCCTAGTCTTGAGACATCCCAGCAGTGTTTCCAATTCTCTCAAGAACAAATGTTAAATTGAGGGTTATCTTAAGTTAAAAAATTCATATTAACTTGAAAAATACAGTTTCTACAGCAACTTTGGGGGAGGGGTATGTAAGCAGAAGACAAGCGCTGTAATTTCAAAAAGGCTAGGAATCCGACAGGCTTTTTTTCATTCATTTCCTAGCTTAAAAAAAAAACCTCAGTCCTACAACTTTAAATAAAATTAATCTAGACTTTGGAAGATCAAAAGATTGGTCTCTGACCTTTAGGCAGATAATAAATGTTAAGGGACAAGTGTGAGAAGGGGCAGCAGAATCTCTTCTCCATCACTTATTTTAAATAAGTCCTCTGTTCTGACAAAGGGGGATGGAAAGAGAGGGAAAGGTTTTTGTTATCATTTTGTAGAAACTGCCTCTGTGCAAAAAATAACAATAAAAAAAAGGAATAAGAAAATTCTGATTTCCTTTTCTCCAAGATCATGTCACACTATTTCTATATTAAAAACAGAAAATTCTCATTCCCTCACCTATCAACAAACATATGAAATACTGAAAAATGTGGGGTAGAAAGCTAAAAATCAAGATGTCTGTGGCAACCAGGGTTTCAGGATCATTAAGAACAATATGCCCTCCCATATTTATTCTCTCCTATAACGAAAATAAATGTCTGGCTTTTAAGATCAGTACCTACCGCTGGTCATATGGGACACTTTCGCAAGTTTCTTCATCACATTGTCCAGCCGAGACTGTGTGCTGTCCAACTCATGAGAGAAGTCGTCTAACATTCTAGACAGAGAAGTAGATGAAGAAAGCACATGGTAAACAAATACAAAGAAACCACATTGTACTCACTGGCCTGACACTTGATTAACAGGCAAAGTCCCAAAATCACAAGAGAGGCAAGATTCTAAAACAGCCTTTGCGAACTTTAAAGGCATAAAATTATTTATGTTCATACTACAAGGGACTAAAACCCCCAAATCAGTCTCTTCCTTTCTCACCAGAAAAATAAAAAACACATTTTAACAAATGGTAGCTAATTCACATAAGATTAGTTTTCACTGGCTAGCTAAAGTACAGCTGAGGAAAATACAGCATAGCACACTTGTGTGTTCTATCAGTTTCTCTAAAGTGTATCATCCCTTCTGTCAAGCAAATAAGCTATGAGATGTAGCACTGAAACAGGCCTTCTAATTGTTACATCTTAAGATGCCAAAACAAACAAATAAACCTTGATGGACACACAGTCAGAAGTGTTGGATTTGAGGAGGTCCCGCTCACCCACTTACTAGCTATGTCACCTTGACCAAGGCACTATTTTTCTGGGCCTGTTTCCCCATCTGAAAAATGGGAATAATATTTATACTCCCTACTTCATAAGGCAATTATAGAATACTAAAGAAGGCATTCAATACGCTGTAAAAACATTATTGTAAGTGGGAGCTCTTATACTATTTGACAGCTTCTCCCCTGGGGTCTTATTCAGATGTCTCATCATGGTGTGGAGATGACTGTGTATGTTCTCAAAGAGGATTCCAAGGGAGCCCCAATTCTAGGACACATATCCCAACCAAGTCCCAAAGTCTTGTAAGCCAGACCCAGCAATGGGTTGTGTATTGGCCATCTGGGCACCAAACTGAAAAGGTTCATAGTCAAAGGGCTAGCCACAGAGGATGATTTGGGGACAGAGAGGGGTACGACAACTCATGAAACCATATACTCTGGTGTGTGGAGCTTCTCCATAATGATCAAATCACATATCAATGAAATCCTCATAACAGTCATCTATAGCCAGGTTTCAAACTCCTGGCCTGTAGGCTGCAAAGAAGGCTGCCTGAACAAGATAAAAATCTAACTTCAAAATGCTTGAAAAAATAAATAAAAATACAATAAACCATAGATAATGTTAATTTATGGTTTTCTAAGTCAATATTTCTATTTGTGTTTCACATCACTGATTTACTACTACCAGAATCCCTTAGCCAAGAGGCAGCATGCTAGAGTAGGAGACACAGGCAGGAAACAGGATGGGTGTCCACCGCCTGGAGAAGAGCTAAACAAAGTGCAGCATCTGGATGGAATGGCACATTACTGCATCGTAAAGAATGAGATATAAGAACTCAGATCCTCAGGAGGACTTGTGTGAACTGATGAAGTACAAAATAAGTAGAAGCAGAATGATTTACATGATGATCACAACAAAGTGAAGGAAAACAAGTCCCAAAGATTTGGGAACCTTGATCTATGCAGATCAATCATGTCTTCTGAGAAATGAAGATGAAATCTGTCCTGGCCTCTCGGCAGGGAGAGCAAGTTGATGGCCCTGGGTGCAGAACAAGACGGATACCCAGGTCTAGATTAGTGCCAAGATGGAATTCTGAAGGGTTCACACATCTTTGAGTTTGCCTCAATCAAAGTTACAGTCAGGTAAAATATGGTCACTGGCTCCAGCTCAATGGAAATGAGCAGCAGGAACAACGTGACCTTTTCAGGGGAATTCAGACAACATACTGTAGCTAGTCTTTATTGGAAAACTCCCCTGTGTGTCTCTCCCCACATTCCATGCACAAACTAAATGCCTAGCACCAAGTAACATACTGAAGGCAGGGTATAAAAAATGTTCAGACACTCTCAGACCTCGATCCCCTCACCAGCCCTGTCCCTTAAAGCTAAAATAAATGTAGTCCTAGGAGTAAGTGGTTTATTCTAATGTTGTGTTTTCCATTGTGGGGAGGGTGGAAAGAATGAGAAGGGAGTCGACAGAAGGAAGACTTGGTATTTTTAGCTACTTAGAACTTTTTTAAAAATATTGAATTAAAAATGTAATGGGGAAAACACTCATTTCACAGAGCTCAAATGAGCATGGTAGAAATGGAATCTTCTTTTTAATTAGCAATTGTTCGGCTTTGATTAAAACTATTAAGTAATTCTTCACTTATGAAACCACTAGAGTAAGATAGGACACCCTCTCATATTCTGGTGAATCTTTAACTCACAATTAATTTTAGAAAATGAAGTACTGAATAAGGGTTCTATAAATAATTTGCCGAAAGTTAAGATGTACTTTCCAGGTCACAGGTTTGGCATGTATGCAATGTCCAAGAACAGTCTTAGGTATCATACTTCTAGCACAGGAGACAGAAGGTGGTCATTTAAAATTCAATTCAAATAAACATTTTAAGTACCTTTTTGTGCAGGGGATCATGCAAGGCAGTAGAATTATAAAGGCTAAAATTGGAAACCCTTTTCTCAATCCTTGGCCTTCTTGAGCTCTCCCCATTCCTGGGTCTTGCTGACTGCTCTCTCCTCTGGATACTTCTCTAGGTTCTTATGCCCTTCTCTCTTCTGCTTCTCCAACCCATATGAACATTCCTCCTTCTGAGTCTCCTTTGCTGCATCTTCACCTAGGTTAAGCTTGTTACCTGGGGGTGTCCCCAAGGCCCTGTGCTGGTCCTCTTTTCTTTTCCCTCTAAACTGTTTCACTTGGTGATTTCATCAGCTCCCATGCATTAAATTATTGCTATGGAAATGATTTTCAGATCTATTTATCCTGCCCTAATCTCCTGCCTGACCTCCAGTAAATCAACAGGTGTTTATGAAGCACTTACTATGTGATAGCCCAGGAGTGGGGAACCTGCAGCCTCGAGGCCACATGTGGCCTTCTAGGTCCTTGGGTTTTGGTCTTCTGACTGCGTCTACATTTTACAGAACAAATCCTTTAATGAAGGGGATTTGTTCTGTGAAGTCTGGATTCAGGCAAAGGGTTGCACCTGAGGTTCCCCACCCCTGTGCTAGACACTGAGCTAAGAGATGAGGACACGAGGAAAGGCAAAAACAACCCCCACCCACAAGGCCTTCCCATTCTAAGAGAGATGTGAACAACTACATACAAGCACAATATCTATGCGGTAAATCCAAGCTACACAAAGAAGCCAGTCACCAGCACTAAGGGAGACTGAGAGGCTTCCTTCTGAGGAATGTGAGTTTTAGCTGAGACTTGAAAAAGGCAGAGACAGAGATTCTGGGCTGTGGGGACCATCCGAGCAAGTGCATGGAACCCAAAAGTGGAGTGTCCTGGGTGAGCAAGTGCAGGAAGGCCAACGTCACTCGATCAAAGGGTGTGTGAAGGACTGGGGGGGGAGGGTGCTGTACTGTGTGAAATGAGGGGCAGGATGCTCTTAGAAAAGCCTGCACAGACTTACATAAACTGATACAAAGTGAAACGAACAGAACCAGAACACTGTACATAGTAATAGTGATACTATATGACAACCAACAAGCAATGACTTAATTATTCTCAGCCACACAATGATCCAAGACAATTCCGAAGGACTTAAGGTAGAAAATGTCATCTATCTCCAGAGAAAGAATTGATAGAATCTGAATGTAGATTAAAGCTTATTTTTTAACTTTATTTTTCTTGTGTTTCTTTTTTTTGGTCTGTTTTCTTCCATAACAAGACTAATATGGAAATAGGTTTTGTATGACTGCACATGTATAACCTATATCAAAGTGCCTGCATTCTCAAGGAAGAGGGAGGGGAGAGAGGGAGGAGGGAAAGAATTTGAAACTAAATTTTTTTTTAAATGTTGAAAACTGTTTTTACATGGAATTGGGAGAAAAAAGTAAATAAATAAATATATTTTAAGAGTATATGGAAGCGTGTCAAATATAAGAATGGAAAGAGTCAGGTTATGAAGCAGTTTCAAAGTCAAACAGAATTTTATATTTGAGCCAGGAAGACAAAAGTCACTGGAGTTGACTGAATTTGGGGGGAGGAGAAGATATGTTTTAGGAAGATCAATTTGATAGCTGAGTGGACGATGAACTGGAATAAGGAGACACTTGAGGCAGAGAGACCAGATTATTGCAATAACCTACCATGAGATAATGAAGGCCTGTATCAGAGTGATGTCACAGAAGAGAGATGCTGCAAAAGCAAAATCAAAAGGACATGGGAACAGATGAGATAAGGAGGTGGTATGAAAAAGAGAAAAATCGATTATGATACCTAGGTTGTGAGCCTCAGTCATGGAGAGAACGGTGGTACCCTCAATAGTAATAAGGAAGTCAGGGAAAGGAGAGGGTTAGGAATTGGGAAGTGAGAGGGAGAGGAGAAGATGAGTTCAATTTTGAGCATGTTGAGTTTGAGGTGTCCAACATGGAGATTCAAGACTAAAGGTCAGGAGAGAGGTAAGAGATAGATAAAGAGATCTCAGAATCAATTAAATCCTTAGAAACTGATGAGATCACTAAGTGAAATAATTAGGAAGAAAAAAAAGAGAGGGAAAAGTGGAGCCAAGATGTTGGAGAAAAGGCAGTGACTTGCCTGAGCTCTCCCCCAAACCCTGTGAACACCTTTAAACAGCACCACAAAACAATTTCTGGAGCAGAGGAGCCCACAAGAGAACAGGTGAAATAATTTTCCAGTCAAAGATAACTTAGAAGGTCGGCAGGAAAGATGTGTCACACCTAGGTGAAAGTAGAGCACAGACCAGGCCCCAGCAAACCAGGAGCAGGCCTTGGGAGCCACTGAATCAGCAGCAACAGTTATCTGCTTCTGGATCTCTTGACCCACAGATGGTAAGGGGATTGAACAACTGATCAGAAGGAGATTACAGGGGTCTCTTTTCTGGCACTGGGTCAGGATTCCTGTTTTGTCTATGCTCAGATCTGGGTCAAAGTCTTGGGTGGCAAGCCCAGGGTGAGGAGGAGCGCTAGAATACCAGGGCTTGTAGTTGCAGTGGAGCAAGGACCCTTGTTACCATTCCAGGGCAGAAGAGTGCTTGTGGTTACTCACAGACCACAGGCCAGGAGAGTAGTAAATACATCTTTTCTTGGATCATACCACCTTGCAAGAACCAAAAACTTACAGGTCCCTAGAAGTATCTCTGAAAACAGCTGCACAAAACCCCTGAAGCTTGGTACAGTGAGTCCTCCATGCTGGAAGCTGAGCCCCTCTTTAACAAAAAATTTTTTAAAAAAAGGAAAAAAAGAGGGAAAAGAGAAGGAAGGGACCAGGTCAGAGCCTTGGAAGATATCCAAAGACAGCAGACACAACCCAGATAAAGAGCTACCAAAGGAGACTCATAAGGAATGATTGGACAGGTTGAAGAAAAACTAGGAGAGAACAGTGTTGCAAAAACCTAGAGAGAAGAGAGCATCAAGGAAGAGAGGGTTATCAACAGTGTCAAAGGTTGCAGGAAAGGTCAAGAAGAATGATGTTTGAGAAAAAGTCATTCAATTTGGCAATTAAGAGATGACTGGCAACTGCAGTCCATACTCTTTGACCCAGTCATTCCATTCCTAGGCATATATTCCAAGGAGGTCATTGATAAAAACAAAGTCCCCATAATATACCAAAATATTTATAGCACTACTTTTTGTAGTACCAAAGAACTGGAAACAAAGAAGATGCCATCAACTGGGAAAAAACTGTGTTACATAGAATATAGATGGAATATTACTGTTCTCTAAGAAATGGTGACTATGAATAAAGTGAAGCACAGAAATATGGAAAGACTTACACAAATCAATACAGAGCTAAGAACACAATATACACAATGACTACAACAATCTAAATAGAACTAACAACAACCATAATGCAAATGAAAGAGACTATTATGGAATCACAAAGAACAAGCACAGTCCCAAAGAAAAGCTATGAGAAGGTACTTCTCCCTAACTCCTTTGTATACAGGAAAATCCCTGGATATGGAATGTTGAAAATATTTTCACTTTTTAGATGGGCTGATAAATCTTGCAGATTTTCTTCCTTTCTTAAAAAACAATTCTTTGTTATATGGAATGGTTTTCTGGAAAAAGGGAGGAAAAATTTAGGTGATGGACAAAGAAAACACTATCTGCTATGAAGTTGCCAGTCACTGCTTACCCATCTCTTTGGAGAAGGGCTTCTCTCTTCACCCAACCCTTTTTTCCCTACAGTGGGATGATTGCCCAATACTCACACTGCCTGTTCTTCCAGCTCCCCACCAATGCGCTGTGACATGTTCTTCAGCACCCCAATGCTGCCAGAGACCAGCTCCAACTGCTCGTCCTGCTGCTCCACAATCAACTGGGGCCAAAGAAACAGTTAAACCAATGACAACCTATCTTACCTGGTCCCAAGTCCACCCCTCTAGCAGCTGCTCTCTGCTCTGCCAACTGGATGAAGTTAAGAAGCAGAGACCAGAGATCAGTGCCCAAATCTCTCTCCCCCAGAAATGCACAACTAGAAAGGGAAGACTGTCAAGCTACTGGTATCACTGGCTTAGCCCTGTGTGAGTACAAATCAGCAAGGCCTCAGTCCTTCATCAGGGGGCAGAAGCAAGTTATTAGTCTAGCTGTAGAGTTTAAATATTACCCAGGAGGACAATGTGAAGGATCACTGAAGAACAGGGGCTTTGGGGAATAAGTGGCCCTTTGTCAGAAGAATGCTCCTAATCAACACTAGGAGGGGAACATTGCAGAGTAAGTGCAAGACTCTAGCAATTGCGTGTGGTTACAAGTGCAAGCAAAGCACTTCCCCTCTTTTTCAGGGATGAACTATTGGTGCCACCATGCCTACAAGTTGCGACAACACCTCTGGCTACGTCTAATTTGTTTTTCCATTGTATAATCAATCTTTCCCATACTCGTCTTTTATTAGTTTGATGACTATCAATTGTAAATCAAGTCTCCAAAGTGGTTAAGCTAACTAATTAATAGCAACTGATAAAGCCCCATAACTTATGTTTGCATAAAATACAAATTAGGCAATAATCTTTCAGATGTAAGTGTAATCCAAACCTGACTTTTCTAAGCATGCAACTGCACTGAAAAAAGCAAGAAAAAGGTTATAGTAAGCTCAACTTTCCTTTTATTCCTTGTCTCTTCCCTCTCTCCCCACCCCCTTAAAAGGTCTATCTTTTGAATACACAATGGTACCAATGGATAGCTTTTCAATAAAGAAACAAGAACTCAATTTTTCTAAGAGTGTCTTTGTCTAAATGAACAAACAGCCGAGTAGCTGAGTGGGGGTTATGAAGGAGGTTTTCTTTTTAAATGCACAGCCTTGTCTCTTATTTCTGGATGTCTGGCCTGCTTTTCAAAAGAGCTATAAGCAATCCCAGTGCTCTTGAAACACAGCAGCCCACTAAAAGAGGCCCTACATCCTTTAACTACAATTATACATCAAGAAAACAGTACTATCAGCCAGAGGAAAAAACCTCGTCAGAGGCTCACGTGCCACTAAAATGGCAAACGTGGTGGCTATTAATTAGGGGAAGCTAAGTGGGATCTTGTCATCCTTCATTCTTTCCTTTTCTCAATTAATCTGGAGGCTTTTTGGCCACACACACCTGTTGCTGGGCCTGCTGCTCCTCAATGAAGTGGGAATTAGCACGCTGCAGCTCTCGATCAAGGCGGCCACACTTATCTGGTCCAGCACTCCAACTCTGACCACCACCTTCTCCTAGTAGTGCCTAGGCAAACGAGGTCAAGAGGAGTCAAAACTGAACAGAAAAATTGTATGTCTCCAAGTTGTTAAAGTGTCATGGTGCTCTAGAAACCATCCTGAATGAAATACTTTCAGTTCTCTTCTGCAATAGGTCTGCTACCAATATAAGAATTTTCTGATTTTTTTTTACTTGTTTTAATCAGCATGATTTTCTACCTCCTTTTCCTGCCTGCCAAACCACCCTCCTAACTGAGAGCACAAGACAAACAAAACCCTTTATAAACATGCAGAATCATTCAGAACAAATTTCAATAATGGCCATGTCCAAAAAATATTTGTCTCATTCTGCACTGAGTCCTTCACTTCTATATCAAGAGGTAGGCAGCCTGTCTGTTTCATCATCAGTCTTCTGAAATCCTGGTTGGTTATTCCACTAAGAGTTCATCTGTATACCACAACTTGTTCATCCATTCTCCAATTTATGTGCACTCTCTGATTCCCATACTCTGCACCACCCCAAAGATACAAATATTTTTATACATCTTTTGTTTTGCTTAGACCTAATCCTTCCCTAATTATTCTAATTCTCCCTCCCCACTTCTTTGTCATTCCCTCCTATTTGCCTGCCAAGTGAGATTAATCTTTGTAGCCAACTCTCCCTCTCTCTCTGTGTACTCATCCTTCTTTTTAACAGTTCAGGTGAGAGTGAGGTGTGTCAGCCACTCCCCTCAACCTTCTCCCAGTTGGTACAGATACCTCCCTGTACAATCCCTAACCAAATGAGATAATTTTCTCTACCCTTCCTCTACTTTCTTCCCCTTTCCTCTACTGTATTCCTCTCCTCCTCTGTTTCCATTCTTTCAAGACCAGCAAGACATAATAAATTTACTCTCAGGCCAATTCCTTCGATGAGCCTTAATGAAGACAGGGTTCAGAGGGGTGTGTGCGTCATTAGTCCTTTATCACTGTTCATTAGTATTTTCAATGCTTCTCTTCATTGCTGTGTTTGAATTCTAAAGTTTCTCTGAAGCTCTGGTCTTTTAATCAGGAATACTTGGAAGTCTTATATTTCGTTAAAGGGCCACCCCCCTTTTTTTCTTTTTGAGGGGGGGAAGGCAAGGCAATTGGGGTTAAGTGACTTGCCCAAGGTCACACAGCTAGTAAGTGTGTCAAGTGTCCGAGGCCAGATTTGAACTCAGGTCCTCCTGATTCCAGGGCCAGTGCTCTACTCACTGTACCACCTAGCTGCCCCCTCTTTAATATTATATTCAATTTTGCTGGTTAAGTCATTTTTGGCTGTAAGCCCATGTTCTTTGCCTTCTGAAATACTGTATTCCAAGTTAGTTGTTTTGTAGTGGTAGTTGCTAAATCACATGTGATTCTTATTCTGGCTCCTTGGTTCTTGAATTCTTTCCTTCTGGCTGCTTGTCGATTTTTTTTCTCTGACCTGGAAGCTCTGGATTTTGGCCCTGATGTTCCTTGGAGTTTCTATTTGGAGGTTTCTTGAAGGAGGTGACTGGTGGATTCTTTCTATTTCCATTTTACCTTCTGGTTCTAAGAGGTTTGGGAATTTTTCTTTTAAGGTTTCTTGAAATAACATGACCTGGAGTTCACATAGTCTTTGTTGTTGTTCAGTTGGTTTTTGGCCTGACTCTTCATGACCTTGTTTGGTGTTTTGGCAAAGACACTGGAGTGGTTTGCCATTTCCTTCTCCAGTTCATTTTACAGATTAGGAAACTGAGGTAAACAGGGTTAAGTGACTTGCCCACGGTCACACAGTAAGTGTTGCAGGCTGGATTTGAACTCAGGAAGAAGAGATTTCCTGACTCCAGGTCCAGCATTCTCTCTCCTGCCCTCTTAGCTGCCTTCATGTAGTCTATTGATTCTTAAATTTTTTTCTCCTTGATTAGTTTTCCAGGTCATTTGTTTTTGCTATTAGAGACACTACCATTTTCTTAGCCTTCTGAATCAGTTTTAATATTTTTTGACACTTCAGGAAATCATAAACTTCTATTTGGTCCATCTGAATTTTCAGGGAGTTTGTTGCCGGGAAAGGTTTTGAAACTCTTGTTACCATTAATTCTCTTTCCAATTCTTTCTTCCATAGCTCTCTTTCTTTTCAAATTTTTTCCTAAAGCACTTTCATTCCATTTATAAAAACAATCTCTCTCTCTCTTTTAAACTCTTGCTTCATCTCTTCCAGGAATCCTAATGTGACTTTGTGCCCGTCTGCGTGTAGCTCTGAGGTGCTGCATGCAGATGTTCTGGAGTCATTCTCTTCTGTGTTTGTGTCTTGAGCATCCCTGCTACCAGCAAAGGGGCCTTTCTGTGTTTGCCCATTCTTCTTGATTTTAGACTTGATGTCGAGGCTGGGTTCTGCCACACTTCTGAAGGGACAACCTGCACTGGCCTTGTTGCTGTTTATTGAGTGTTATGTTATTGTAGGATCTCAAGGACAGGCTTGGACTTACAAGTCATCAGTACTCCCAAAGAGGTCTGACTGAAGGCAAAGTCTGACTGCTGCTCCTGTCTAACCTCTCCAAGTTCCTGACCTGGGTAAAGCTCTGTTGGTTCAAAGTGAAGAACTGCAGGCTCTCCTTTGGTCTGAGTTTCCTGCCCTGGCTATTTCTCTGAAGGCTGGGCTAGATGCTGGAGGTGAGACACTGCTCTGAGCTTGAAGTTTGAGTCACAACACTGTTGCTGCTGGCTTCTGGACTTACTTTCTTTTTTTGCTTTTTGGAGGACGGCAGGGCAATTGGGGTTAAGTGACTTGTCCAAGGTCACATGGCTAGTAAGTGTTAAGTGTCTGAGGCTGGATTTGAACTCAGGTGCTGCTGACTCCAGGGCTGGTGCTCTATTCACTGCACCACCTAGCCACCCCTGGACTTACTTTCTTGGTACACTGCCTAGAGTCTTCCTACTGAGGAAAGCTACTGTTTTGACGGTCCCGTTCCTTTTTCAACCCAGTGCTGGATAGTGGGCAGCAAAGCTGCCATTTGCTACTTGTCCCCATAGCAGCACACTGGTTTCGGCCTGGGGTACCCCATTATGAGTCCAGAACCTCCTTTTGTGGTGGTATGCGATCTCTTCCTAAGTGGCAGGATACTCCTTAGGTCATGCGCTTATGCCTTGATTGGCCTCAGTGTCTGAAAATTCTTTATCTGTCTCTCTCTGCGAACCTGAGCAAAGGACTCACTGTGACTTGTTCTAGCTTTCTCCATCAGTATTCAGTCTGGTGTATCTTATAGCTCTGGAGGAGTTGTGGATGGTAGCTAACTCAACTTCCTTGAACTCTTTCATCTTGGCCCTGCCCGCTTTCTGAATTATTCTTATGGATCTGGGCATCGTCTACTGTTAAAATGCAAATCCTGGTTCAGTTCAGAGGACGACTGTCTATTTAGAAACATCTATCAATGGTTTCAACCATGACTAGATCAGCATGGAAAGCCACCAGAATGTCTGTTTTCAGTTGTTACCAGAATTTCTTTTTGAGATATAGAACTAGGTATGGAAGGTACAAAGCAAGATACAAATACAGATATGAATGGCTGAACTTACAGTAAAATTTTACAATTGTGGGTCCCTCCTCTCCAGAGAAGTGCTTATACTGTAATCCCTATAGTATAGGAATTCCCTGCCTATCACTGGGAATTGGTTCCATAAAAACTTGACATCAAGTGAAATTATTATGGGATGGCGGAGCAATGTTAAAACAGCCAATCTCCTCAACAATTTTGTTGTTGGAACACAATTTTGCCAAATTACAGCAGGATTTGGTTAGTATAAAATTATAATGGTTTGGAGTAATAGTATACAAAGCATATACCTTGTGTTAGTAAAGGCTGGATGGTTGACACTGAGCATTTCTCACCAGAGTGAACTTAAATAAAGTATCTCTTGTGGTACCTGGAGGATGCAAGCACCCTGATTATGGCCTAAGAGGGTAGCACTGTGGCCATTAGGGCCTGGGGCACTGGAACAACCTTGTTTTGACTCCTAGGTTCAATATACTCTTTGACATATAGACAAAGGGTGACAGAGGCCAGTACAATTCAATTGGAACCCATTCACTTTGGATGGACTCTTCCATGCCTTCCCAGAACTATTCTATGTGTGCCAACTCATTTCATAATAGGGAATAGGAGATTCAGATGATAATGACACAGCCAGTCAATCTTATGATTAGCTGTTTTTCCAGGAAGGATACTGATAAAGGCTTGACTGAATTAATCAATGAAGGTAGTCAGTAATATAAGTAGGGATTTAACTCCAAAATATACCAGTGGTGGCCTTTCAAAAAGCTACATTCTCCTTTATTAGACTTAATAAAAAAAAACACGTCTAGATTTAATTATTGGGAAAACCCTCTCATCTGAAGCTTAGGCACATTCCTAGGTCTCTTCTGAACTTCTCCAAGAACTCACCAGCTCATGACTCTAAAGAAGGGCAGAATCAAAAAGCACTGCTAAAGCAGGCCCAAATCAGATACGTTCCCAAGAGGTTGCGATTCTGGACACCAAAGGAGTCAGTCTGGTTTGGAGGACTTGGTTTTCTACAACAAGTACCTCATTTATCCTGCATGTAATGCTGAAATCTTCAAGGAGCATTTTGGAGTCAAATTCATATTTGTTGATTAGCAGAGAGAATTACTAAGATATAGGTTGGAAAAGTAGAATATCCAAGCCAAATGGACAGTCAGAAGGCTGGAATTCATGGAAGCTATGACTAGAATTCTGGTCTCAAGGGACTAAAGTTCAGAGAAAGCTAAGGATACAGGGTAAACTAGGCAAGAGTCCAAGAGCACTAAGTTCCGGGTTCCTGGCCAAAAGGAAGGGCCACAACTTAAGAGGGCTCTGAGCATGGTAGGGCTATCAGGTAATCTAAAGATTAGATGCTGTTTCACTAATTGACAGAAAACTCAAAACAACAGCCAAAAATTGCACCTAAGTTTAACTCTAACCATTTCTTTTCAAATAATTCCTTTTACTGGGATTTAAGGAACTTTTAAGATAAAAAGTCTGATAGGAAGAAGTTGAAGGTTTATAATGCTTTGGAGTCAGCTTCTGTATGGTTGGGGGTGGGGGTGGGGAAGGATTGTAGAGAGGACTGTTGGACCCCTGGTGGGTGGGGGAACTTGTATTCTCTAATGTCTGGGTCTTCTGGGATTCATTTTGTTTTTTTCATGGCATCACTTGGATACAGTATATAATAATTATTAGCAATTAACTCTTCAGTATGAATTAATTTGTCAGATTCTATAAATGTGACAGGACAAGTATTTAGAGGAAAGAAGAATGAAAAAAATAGATCCATGATAAGGCTGGCCTAAAAGGGGTACCAAAAGTCAGGGAACAGCCCTTAGTTATAGCCAGCTGAGGGTTGAGGATAAAAACAGAAAGAGAGGAGGCAGAAAAAAAGTACATTCGCCAAAGGACAAGGACTTAAGGTACTTCCCAATATTTTTAGAACCAACCTTGGCCCTACACTTTTCTCTCCAAGTTGACAGAAAATGAGGATCAGATGCCTTAACAAAGAGTCAATAAATGCTAAGAAAGGTAACTTACATCCACACCATTTTATTTGGCCTTTATTTTCTAGAGACAGTTTATCTTTTAAACTAATTTTATCCAAATTTATTTTATTTATCAACTATTTAACAATAGTTGCTCTCCTATGTCCCCTTCTCCCCACCACTGGAAAAGAAGGAAAAGGAAAACCAGATGCTTATAACAAACATACACTATCAGGTAAAACACAGTCCCACACCGTGTCTCGAAAGCATGGAGTGGCTGTTTGTCTTTTTAAAAACATGTAATGTTATTCCTTTTCAGTTCCCTGAAGCTAGACCACAGAGCTACATGCTACAGATGGCTCCAAGAGCAGCTAAAGAAAATGCAGCCTTGTAAGATTCAGATTTTTCCCTAACGCTCTGAAAATTAAAGGTGATTCTTTCAATGAATACCAAGACCTTGTTAAAAAAGAAGTTACTAAATTAAGGCAAAACTTAAATGAAAAATAATTATGAGGCTGTCTATGGGGCCTCCCATCATCACAACTGCTTCAGGTATTGTTATTTAACTTCCTCTAAAGTGAGGCTGAAATGAGAAACAAAATGAAAGAGGAACTCCAAAAATAGCCCCACTTATGGCTATTCACCAGCTCCAAGAGCTGCTCCGGAGCCCAGGGGAAAAACTGGGGCAGGTTAAGGTGGAGATGAAGAAGAATAACTATCCTGAAAAACAGATGTTTGGACTGCAAAACAAATGAATTAAATAAAAAGATCCAGGTGGTTGTTCTGAAAAGGTAAACCCCCTCCTCTCACCAAGGTAGATTAGCTTTTTCAAAAATAAAAGGAACCTACAAGTTCCTATGAGCTACAGTACCTATAAGCTGCAATTCTGTAAGGATTTAATACCTAACTCTATTACATAAACTGGGCTAATGAGCCAATTTGACTCAAACCTTTTTAGAATCAAGAAGCTGCCACAAGGACGATTTTACTTTGAAATAATCTTTTATGACACATGTAAGGTAAGTCATTTAAATCAAATGCTGCCTTGTTACAAATACTGGTAGTTCCTGGTCCTAGGCAAAATAAAGTATTCCATACAATTTATAGAAATAAACATAGCAAAATAAAGAGAATAGCAATAACAGAACATAACCCCGTCCAAAAAAACTAACCCCAAAGTACACCCGTCACATACTGAAAGCAAATGAAACATTACCATATTCTTGTTAGAGCTAGAAAAAGGTTCTATCTTCTATATACCACAATATTCAATTTAGTTTAACTTTTCATTTGTAGTCGTATCTTTTGTTTCTTCACATCCTTCATTTAAGAATTTACAACTCTTCCCTACCCACCACACACCTCCCATCCTACCTAGTAAGCAGGGTGAAAGGTGTGTGCAAACGTGTTACACGCTACAACAAAAAAGAAGTGGGTTTGTGGGCTTTGTTACAACAAAACGTGTGTGTGTGTGTGTGTGTGTGTGTGTGTGTGTATGTGAAGTGGGGAGCAGTTCAGTAAACTAACCTGTTCCCTTAATCTGACAGCATATACAATCATTCACACCTTCAATCCCCCCACTTTTCCAAGGAGGGGACAAGAAGTACAAAATACCTATTTTAATAAGGTGCTTAATGGGGAAGACCATTTCATTTAACACAAGTAGATCAAAACCTCACAAAAGTTTTAATAGTAAAATATAAGGGAGAAGTCTGATTGTAAAATTTTCAGTGAATTCTAGAAGTTACTGCAGAATTAGTTTACACATATGCATCTACTCTTAAAAGTCAGCAGGTACTGATTCAGAATACCTAAACTTCACTGACCGTGGGCTACTTTGGGGTACATTATACCATTTTTTCTTACCTGTCTATTTTTCCTTTCAGCTAATGCTTGAACTGATGAACTTGACATTTGATCCTTCATTTCCTGTGTAGTGAAAAGGATATAAAAAGGGGAGAAAAAGAAATTATTAGCTCAAACTGAAAATTATGGCCTGATATTTAGGTCATTCACAATTTTTTTCATCAACAGAAGAAGCCTACTACCTGTCTTTCAAAACAAAAAAGATAAATATACCTAGTTTTTAATCTACTACTTCATAAATACATGAAGAAAGCAATTCCTTAAAAAGAGGGAGCTTGGTGAACAAATTTAAAAAAATTATCACATCCTGCTATCTGGACAACCTTCACAAATAAAAACATGCTAATACCATGGTAAGTATGACATTCATGCTAAGAATATCCAAACCTGTGTGCTGAACTGTGGGAGTCTAAGTCACTTTACTGTTAAATAAACTTTATGAAGCCTGCCCTTGGAACCATTTTACAAATGGCTCGAGAATGGGGTGTGGGGTGATTTTGTATGGAGCAAAGGTAATATACCATTCAATCACAGGCAAAGTCTACCTACCCAAAACGTTAAAATGTTTTTCTTTGTACATATCTGTTCCCCTTCTTGGAATTCTTCAATGGCTCCCTACTGCCTTTAGGTTAAAGGAAATCCTCAGCTAAGTATTCAAAATCTTCTCAATATGGCTCCTACCATACCTTTCTAGTCTTGTTGAATAGTATTCTTTTTTATGCCCTGGTTCAGTCAAATTAGCTTACTGGCTGCAAGCCATGCATGACATTCCACCTTTAGTCTATACATGCTTTCACACAAATGGTCCCCCATGTCTAGAACGTACTGCTTTCTAACCTTTGCCTCAAGAGTCCCTAGCTTCCTTTAAAGCTCAGCTACCAAGTTTTAGTTTTGCCTAAATATGAAGGTTGGAATTAAAGACAATGTCACTACATATTCTAAAACCAACATGCCTTTTCTGGATCTACACGAAAAATCTCAGCTTTGATCTACAATCATTTATCTCTTTTTTTTACCAAAAAGTTTACAATGAACAATAAAGAAGTTGTCAACCCCAACAGAAAATCTGCTTTCCTTTGCCCAAAAGAATAACAAATCCATTGATAAATGACACTGCAGTTTACCCCATGATGGCACACCTAGAACTATTAAAACATACTTGTACAAGTAAGCTACCATTTAAACAAAGATTTCGCACTGCATGATTTTGTAATAGCCAGGGTCATTAAGGCTCAAACTAAAAAAGTCTCTTTTACAGTGCAGCATCCCTTGACACAATAATTCCTGGGTTAACCCAAAGTTTTCCAGAAATAACGCTAAATCTCTTTATGATAGACATGCTTAGAGTCAGACAATGTCATAGCTGGAAAGGATCCCAGAGATGATCAAGTACAGCCCTTTCTCATTAGATGGTTGAGGACAATGAGACTCAGAGAGCTTCAATGATTTTCCCAACATCACAGTGGTTAGTTAGGCCCCTGGCAAAGCCAGGAAAGTTGGACCTAAGCTGCTGGACTCCTAGCTCAGACATCTCTCTACAACATACCACACTGCGAAAGCTTTCCTTATCAACTTAAACAAAAGTCACTGACAAACAGGCAAATATGCATATCAACACGCATAATTTCACATGTCAAATCTTTGAGAAATTGTGGAGTCACGGAATATGAAAGTGAAAGAGGCCTCAGTGACCATCTAAACTAACTCCATCAATTTTATAAACGAAGAAAGTAAAAGACAGAGATAAAGTGACTGCCCCAAGTCATATATGGGTTGTAAGTGGAGAGCTAGGACTTTTGTCTCCAAAGCTGCTGCTACTCTATACCATGCTGCCTACTTGTAAATGAGATCCACAAATCTGAATTAGACAGATGCCTTAAAAATGTTAATGATACTTCCACTACAAAAAAGAATACAGTTTAGTATTAGATTTGATATATGAAATATGGATCTCAGCTCATAAGGATGCTAACATTTTGAAATTCTGATTTGCGTAAAAAGTTTTTTTCCTTTGAATAATTTGAACATGAGATTTTTCCTAGTGGTAGGCAAAGTCAGAAAATTAGTATTTCCAATTATAACACCAAATTGACTTTAAACAATGAATTTTGCCTATAAATTCTGACTCTGTTCAACTACCACATAAAATAGCTAAGGTTAACTCTGTGTAGCCCCTGATCTTCTCAGATATATACCAGTGAAATAGTAATTCCTATATAAAAGTATGTCTTGTATTAAGACAATGCAATATATTCAAAATTTATTTTATTTTATTTTTGCTTTTTGGAGGGGGGAAGGTAGGACAATTGGGGTTAAGTGACTTGCCCGAGGTCACACGGCTAGTAAGTGTTAAGTGTCTGAGGCCAGATTTGAACTCAAGTCTTCTTGATTCTAAGACCGGTGCTCTATTCACTGCACCACCTAGCTGCCCCATATTCAAAATTTATAATAAAAAATGAGGACTATGCTTTATGAAGGATTACTTTGATTACCAAAAAATAGAATTTTAGAGTTGAAAAGAATCATTAGCCTTTACATGCCATTTCCCTCATTTTACAGATGAAGACATCAAGGAGTGATTTAGCTTGCCTGAAGTTGCACAGTAACAGAATAGGGACTAGATGCTCTACCTCTTGACTCTTAGTTCAGTCTTCTTTCTACCTATACTACATTTGAAAAAGAATTTGACTCATTTCATTTCAGGCATGCAGGACCAAGCTCTTATAAAGCCAATTATACCAGTATTCCGAATATTTAAAATTTTAGCAATAATCATCACTAAAAGTTGATAGTAATAGGAGACCCTATTCACTATTTAAATGGTTCTGACAATCTTATACTGAAAAATTCAACTGTCAGCTGTTTGCCCAAAATGACTATGTCACATTCACAGCCCTGAAAGGATCCTAAATTATTTTCAAGGGAAAGCTTTCTAGAACATATTTAATCAGTTTCCCCCCTAAAAAGTTGTGGAAACCACCATATTTAACCATATAGTTTTACTTTAAACATGAAAGCATATGGCCAGTAATCACTAGACCATTTAAAAATATATTTGCTATTAGATCCTTCATAGTCAATCCATGGTAAGTATGGACTAAATGGTTCTGTTGGTTTATTGTTTTACTCTCCCTATTGACTACTGGTCTAAAATAATTGTTCTGGGGTGGCTAGGTGGCACAGTGAATAGAGCACCAGCTCTGAAGTCAGGACCTGAGTTCAAATTCAAACTCAGACACTTAACACTTACTAGCCGTGTGACCTTGGGCAAAAGAAATAAAGTTAAATAAAATAATACACAATAATTGTTCTTTAAAAGATGACCAGTAGTTGCAAATGCAAATGCCATTAATGTAGATTCCTAAAAGTAAGTTGGCGAGAGGAAAAAGCGGCCGTTAAAAAACACCAGCTGGTTTTCAACAATTTTTCACTCAACCCAGAAAACAACTGTGGTTTCCCTACCCCACATTTCCATTGTTCTGGAAAGTAGGAGACACAAAAGAGAATGGATAGAGAAAGACTCCTTTAAAGAAAATTTCCTAGCTAGCAGACAGATCCTTAGCTATAGTCTTTTCTCTGGTCCATAAAGTAAATCTGACTACACTAAAAACAGATGCCTTTTTGTCAAAGAAACGTATTTCAAAAATTGGCATTTGTTAGTAAACTGGTTCAAAAAGAAAAGTGACTTCAGATTTAGAACTATCAGTTTTTGTTTGAGAGAAAGGTATTCAAGGTATCACCTGTTTCCTACACAAAAGAACGAGATCACATTTCTTACCCTGACAACTTGCCGTGTGCTTGTAATGAAGGCTTTTCTTACACCCAGTTCAGTTGCATCAAGGTTGAATTTTCGAGGATTTGCTTCAACTATGCGTAGGTCGGCAGTCAAGATAAAGTAACTTAACTGTCATCAAAATTTCACACAAACTCAGCATCTTATTTCTTAATGTAAGTAATCTCTCACATGAATAACAATATAAATTCAGTGGAATTAAGCTCAAGCCTAATATAATCAATCTATGCCACTGATTTTCAAACTTTTCATGTCTACAACCCAAGTAATAATTCCTTTTTTTGTTTTTTCTTTTTCTTTTAATTTAAATTGATTTATTTACTTTTAGTTTACAAGATTCAGTTCCACAATCCCGAGTTTCAAATTTTCTCCCCTCCCTCTCTCTCCCCCCGCATGGTGGCATGCAATCAAAGTTGAGTCAAATTTTTAAAACGAGAATGTCAAGATACTAGAACCTACTAATGAAATAAGCATCAAAATTACACTGTGGCATCTTTTAACATTATATAATTCGGCTGAATAGCCATCTGTTATATTAAATAGGTAAGAGAAGATAGAAATTAAGGTGATTTTCATAGTTTCTTTCATTTCCTTCTTCAAATATGTATCCTCTTTATTCCCTCACACATTCTCTATTACTAAAACTATGTTCCACCTTTGTCTAGATGTCCAGAGCTCATTGATTGCTCCTGTTCTCCATCTTGGCACTGCCTAACCTGGCCCCTCTGAGCAGCCATCACAAACAATGCTCTCATTGGTATCCTAGCATCCCACCATCCCTTGCCCTCTGAATTTTCATTCTACTCACCTTACCAATAGCAAATACTAGCTAACTCTACCATCTCATATCTCTGCTAGGCTTTGCTACAAAAAAGGAGCCAACTGTATGACATGGGTTCCATACATTAACTGGGTTCACATAGCTAAACCAAATATTCTCATCATCACTTTCCTTACCTATAAAGTAGGGTGATGTTTGTACTACTCTATATCACAAAGCTGTAAGGAAACTGTTATCTAGAAGTAAACTCTTCTTAAACTTTATATGGGTTTTATAACTGCTTAGCAACTGCTTTATCGAACCTTTGCTTTACTCCTAACAACCCTTCAAAATCTTTTCTACAGTCTACATTTCTTCCTGTCCCCAGATGGCTTCCCTCAAGGCTACCAGTATGCTGGAGAAGGGGGACAGACTAAGAAGAAACCCAAGCTACTCTCCATTTCTACTATTTCCTTTGTTTCTATCAGTCACTCCCCTACATAGCTTCTACTTTTACCATTCACTCAGTGTTCTACTGAAATTGCTCTCTACAAGATCACCAACGACTTCCTAATTTCTCAATTTAATTACCTTCTCTAGGTCCTTCTAAGTCAGTCAATAAGCATTCATTTTGTTGTCGCTCAGTTGTACAGTTGTCCTACTCTTTGTGACCCCGTGGACCCCAGCACACCAGACCTTTCCATCCTTTACTATCTCTTGAAGTCTGTCCAAGTTCACACTTACTGTTTCCAGGACACGATCTGTCCATCTCATTCTCTGTCATCCTCTTCTCCTTTTGCATTCAGTCTTTCCCAACATCAGTGTCTTTTCCAATGAGGCCTGTCTTTGCTATGCAAGGGACTCTCAAAAGTCTTCTCTAGATCCACAATTCGAAGGCACTAATTCTGTAGAGCTCAGCTCACCTTATCATCCAACTCTAAAAGACACACATTGCTACTAGAAAAACCACAGCTTCGATTATCTGTTGGCAAGTTGAGGTCTCTGCTTTTTAGTCTGCTTTCCAGGTTAGCCAAAGCTTTCCTTCCAAGGAGCGAGTGCCTTTTAATTCCATGGCTACAGTTGCTACCTGCAGCGATCTCTGAGCCCAAGAATATACAATCTGACACAGCTTCCATTTCTCCTCCCTCTACTTGCTAAGAGGTATAGGAGTGGTTGCCAAGATCTTGGTTTTTTCGATGTTAAGCTTCCCGCCAACTTTTACAATCTCTCTCACCCTCATCACGAGGCTTCTTACTTCCTCTGCACTATCTGTCATCAGAACAGTATCATCTTCATATCTGAGATTGCTGATACCTCATGTATTAAGCATTTACTATGGGCCAACCCTTGTGCTAACGGCTAAGTATACAAAGAAAAGCAAAAACATGTTCCCTGCCCTTAAGGAGCCTACATTCAAATGGGGGAGAGATCACATACACAACTACGTCCACACAAGATATAAACAGTATAAATAGAAAGTCTCAAAGGAAAGGCTCTAGGAACCAGGAAAATCCTCTTTCAGAAGATAGTATTTGAACTGAGTCTTGAAGGATGCCTTGGAAGTTAGAAGGTAAAGATGAGGAGGAAAAGTACTCCAAGCACAGAGGTGAAAACCAGCAAAAATGTAGTGTCCAGAGATGGAATATCGTGCTTAAGGAACAGCAAAAAGGCCAGTGGTACTGAGTAGTAGAGTATGAACCAGGAGTAAGGTATAAGACTGGAAAGGTGGCAAAGGGCCAGGTTGTGAAAGGCTTTGAAAGCCAAATAAAAGGTTATATTTGATCCCGGAGGCAACAGAGACCAGTGGAGGAGTAATGTGCTTGTACTTGCACTTCAGGAAGATGCCTCTGGCTGATGAGTGCGAGATGGAATGCAGTAAGAAGGAACTTGAGGCAGGGAGATCACCCAGCAAACTACTGCAAATGTCCACGTGTAAGGTGAGGAGGGGATGTGCCGTGATGGGGGCTGTGCTCATGGAGAGAAAGGGATGTGTGCTTGCTCTGTCATGCTACTACTGCCTACCACCCCCTCTTCTTGATTCTTTCTCCCTGGCTTGTGTGATACTTCACTATGTTGATTCTTCTCCTATCTCTCTGACTACGTCTCCTCAGTTTCTTTTCTGGGTCTTTTCTTCCCCTACTCCTAAGTACAGACATTTCCCAAAATTTTATCTTCAAATGTCTCCTCTCTTTATACTTCATCCTTTTATAATCTCACCTCTGTGGCTTTAATCCTTTACCTCTTTAAACGGCTTACAGTCCTCAAAGACTTTCAAAACTTTAGTCCTTCTTGTGTTTGTAACTACAGCTTATGCCCCTCCACATTACCAAAATTAATTTCTCTATTCTCTTCTCCCTCTGCTTTTTCCAAACCAGGTCCTCCTCCTGACTGCTCTACTGAAGAAGGTGGTTAATGGGGTCACCATTCATTCTGCTAAGGCATCAAGCCTTGAAGCCTTGGCATTATTCATACACCTTCAATTTCCTATATACCATCACAGTCACCAAATCCTGCCAATTCTACCTGTGCTAAGGTCTCTTGAATCTGTCTTCTTTCTACTCCAAGAGGCAGCACCCTAGTTCATGCAGTTTCTTCCACCTTTTTCTCTCACCTATACTGTTCTGACAGTCTTTCTTTCCATCTATATTATTCCAGCCTCCAATATAAAAGAGTCAGATAAATGCTCCTAAAGGGTAGTTCTGTTCACACCATTCTCCTGCTCAAAACCCCTCAAAGCTTAATGGACTGCCACTGATATTACCGTTGTAAGGAATGAATGGGAAGTATTTAGTCTAAAAAAAAAAAACTGGTTAAGTGCACAGGATTTAAAGTGGACACCATCTGTATTTTAAAATCACTGTACTGCCAAACCATATGTTATGTTATTTCAAAAAGTTAAATGTATTAGTAGTCACTGAGTAATTGGATTTCTCTCCCTAGCGGATCTTTTTTCATAGTAATAGATGGAAAATAAAGAATTCTTTTTCGATTGTTTAACTATGATAAGAGTTCTTCATTTACAGTAAATGAATATGACTACTACTAACTACTTAGCTCAGTTGTCAATCATTTTGAATCATACTATGATCCAAAACAACAGTAAATCATGGGATGTGGAAGGAAATCACATTACATAATTAAGGAAATGATTAGAGAAAGATTTGTGCATTGGCAAACCACTAGTAAAATATATTAAAGGATATTGATTGTCTCATCCAGATCTTCTAGGTCCCATTCTATGCTGCGCAAGTTGTTTCTGAGCTCGTTGGTGGTCCAATCAACTTCTTCTCTTGTTGCTGTAGAAGGATCCTGGAGGAGTTCTGTCCATCTCTGAAATAACCCTTGAGCAGTATTGACTGCTTTCTGTACCTCCCTGCAGAAAAAAAAAGGAAAGGAGGAGGCAAAAAAATGAAAGAGACAATGCAAATGTGAAAAAGGACTCTTCTTTTTCTAATAAAATAGGAGATCAAACTTTTAAGTGGCCAGTCTCACGTCCCAGAGCATTTTTAAGGCCCCACAGAAAGGATTTCTCATTGACTGATATTAAGTTTGATCCCTTAGTGTTTAAAAAAAGTTTTATCATACGCAAATCAGCATCTTCAAATTGGAGATGACATTGTGCTAACTATATCAAGCCCCAAATACCACATGGTTCAGTAAAACTCACAGTCACACAAAAAGAGATTATCCTAATATTTCAATTTAACTCAAACTGCAGTTATTAAGAGTCTATTATATGCCAAGCAGGCACTGGTGATACAAAGGCAAAGACGAAATAGCTTCTACTCTTAAGAAACGTATATTCTATTAGAAAGAAACAACATATACATAAAAAATTAAACAGTTGGCTAAGTGGCCCAGACCTGAGTTCAAATCCTGCCTTTTCCACTTACTTAGCTGTGTGATTAGAGGCAAGTTATTCAACCCTTCTCAGCCTCAGTTTCTTCATCTGTAAAATGGGATGATAATAATAGCACCTACCTTACAGAGAAGTGTTTTACAGTGCTTAGCTAACAACAGAAACACTAGCTATTATTGCTGTTACTCTGAAGGTGAAGGCACTTGCAACTGTGGAAACTGGGAGGAGCTTCCTGCAGGAGGTGGCACCCAAGCTGGGTTTTGCAGGAAGCTAGTGATTATATGAGGCAAATGTGAGGGGGTGGGGCCCTACATTCCATGAATGGGGGACAGTCTATGCAAAGACACAGAGATGGGAGAGGAAACATCCTATAAGGGAGCAGCAAGTATAAGTTCGGCTAGAACATAACAGTGAAGGAGAGGAACATGCAGTAAGTCTGGAAAGGTAGGCTGGAGTCAGATGATCAAGAGTTTCAAACGACAGAAGAATTTGTATTTTATCCTAGAAAAAAAAGAGAAAACAACTGCAGCTCCATAAGCAGTGGAGTGAGGGGGCCAAAGTCACATGCTGCTTGGAGAGGGGAGAGACTGGAGGATGCAAGACTGTATTAGGGGACTACAATAATAATCCAAGGGGTGACGAGTGGAGAGAAGGTGGTCAATAAAAGAGATGACATATGGACAGAATAAAGAAAAATGAACAACTGAGTCAACAGAAGAAGTAGTAGAGTTAAGGATGAATGAATAAAACAGAATAAAACAAAACCTTATTAAGCATTCGCAACGTGCCAGGCTAAATACTGAGGATCCCAATATTCATAAATAAGCAAGACAATCCCTAACCTTGAGGAGATTACATTCTAACGGGGAAAGACAACACATAAAAGAGAGGTTGGGTGGGGAGAGAAAAAGGGTATGCTATCGGGCAAAATTACTGGGGAGTGACTTGGTTCCAGATGACATAAATGAATAAATGTGCACTTTATTAAGTGCTTACAATGTGCAAAGCACTATGCTAAGAGCTGGGGATACAAATAAAAAAGCAAGACAATCCCTACTCAAGGAACTCACATTCTAAATGGGGAGACAATACATGATAGGTTTAAGTCACAGGTGCAGCAGCAAAGCAGATAATAATGCATCTTCTTTCCAGGGACAGAATCTTATCAGTTTCTGACATTGAACTATTGCAGTGCCAAGGCCTTTAGTCTCAAGAATTGGTCTTCAGTAGTTGCAGCTGCTGACGAAACTGGGGCTCTAGCCCCGACAGATGCAGTCGCTAGATGCCATCTGCACAGCGGTTGCCTCCCCTACTGATGGTGCAAAGAATAAGCTTGAAGCCATTGGTCTGAGTGCTGCTGCTACTTCCAGGGCTCTTGGGCTCACTTGTGTTAGCAAGTGGTAGCAGCTGGTTAGTGGTTGGTAGCGGCAGGTATGATAGGCCCCTTTCCCACAGCCATTACTCCCCTAAATGATACAGTCTAGACTAGAAGCAAGATCAGTGGTCATATAGATAATGCTATCTTTATTGGGTTTTGGGACTGAGAGGAGGTGGTAGTCAAAGTGGTGGCAGTGGTTTGACTTGCCTGGCACAAGCTGCCTCCAATCTCTCCCTCAGGGTAGTACTGTGAAGCTTCAGCTAGGCTGGTTTACCTGCTTAGTAGGCATTTGGTGAGGATGACTGGCATATCAGGAAAAAAAAAAGCACCTCAACTATTAGAGAGGTCCCATTTCCACAGGAGTTGCTTCCTCTGCTGATGGCTACAGTGACTAGGCTAGAGGCAGGACCACTGGTCTGGGAAGTGCTCAGAGAGCACCCAGTCTCAGAAAGCAGGCTCTAAATTACAATGGGAAAGAGATAAGGAGATTTTTCCTGAGGTATAAACTTGTGTTATTTGAAGGACAGTGGTGTTCCCAACAGAAATGGAGAGATTAGCAAGAGTTTTGGACATGTTGAGTTTGAGGTGCTTATGGAACAATTATTTGGAGATGTCCAATAGGCAGCTGGGGATACGGGAATGGGGTTCAAGAGAAAGACTGGGGCTACACATAGAGATCTGGGAATTATTTCCATAAAGGGGATGGATGAAGGCATGAGAGCTAAGGAGAAAACTAGGAGAGAAAAAAGAAAAGAGATGGGGGTCTAGGACACAGTCATATGCTATACCCACAGATAGGGAAAAAAAGGAAGAAAGAAAATAAAGATTTATTAAACACTTCTTATGTGCCAGACACTGTGCTAAGCACTAGGGATACACATACAAGCAAATAGACAATCATTGCCCTAAAGTAGCTTACGTTCTAATGGGAGAAGAAAATACACAAAAGGGAACTGGAGAGGGCATAAGAGGAAGGAGATGAGGGTACCCAGAATAAAGGTAGAGTGTTTAAGTTCAGAATTCAAGAATAGGTCAGGAGAATGAAGGCTGGCTTTGGCTTCTCCACAAAATGGAGATCCTAAAATTCACCAATGGGAGAAGGATATGGGGCTTGCAGAGGGATATTTCAGTTTAAGAAGATCAAAGGGGTGGTTGGATGTTCCAAAGCTAGGAGGTTGCAGGTGTTGAGGGAAGTTCCAGGATGAGACAACTGCAAGAACATGATTTTGAAGCTTAGAAATCAGAAAGAGGTCAAGAGGGGTATAACGAAGGGTCTTATTTAGAAGATTATCCTTGAACCAAGACATGGAGGAGATTAGGGAATTTTAAGAGGTAAAGGAGAAGAGGGAATAAATTCAAGGTATGGTGGACAGTCAGTACAAAGCATAGGAATGGGAAAAGAGAAGAAAAAAAGCATGAGGGACAGTAAGACCAGTTTATTTGGCCTGGAAGATATATAAAGAAGAGTAATATGTAACAAGGCAAGAAATGGAGATTGAAACCAATTTCTTAAGAGCTTTCTTTAAATGCCAAACAGAGAGCTTATATTTCATCATAAAGAGGGACTCACTGGAGATTACTGAGAAAGGGAGTGGTCAGCCCAGCACATAAGTAAAATCACTTTAGGAGGAGTGTGGAGGATTCATTGGAATGGGAAAACATGTGAGGAAAAGAGGTCAAAAAGGAGGCTATTACAATAGTCTGGGTGAAAAGTGATGGGGACCTGAACTAGGGTGGTGGCTACGGGAGAGGAGAGAAGCAAACATATAAGATGATACGGAGAAAAAATGGCAACATCTGGCAACAGTTTTTAAAGGTGAAATGAGTGGGAAGTTAAGGATGACACTGAAATTGTAACTCTGGGTTAAAATCTTTAACAGGGACATTTGGAAGAGGGTTGGGCTGAGAGGAGGAGTTAATGAGTTCTACTTTGGACATAAGATCAGAGATTTATAGCTAGAAAGGATCTTTGCTGCTGTCCATCTGTGTCCAACTTTTCATGGAGAGTCGATCCATGGATGCCAGGTCCTTCTATATATCCTCTACTATCTCCCAAAGTCTGTCCAAACTCATACTCATTGCTTTCATGACACTATTTATCCATCTCATCCTCTGCCATCCCTTTCACCTTTTGCCTTCAATCTTTCCAGGCATCAGAATCTTTTCCAATGAGTCCCTTCTTCTCACTGTGGCCAAAATAATCACGTTTCAGCTTTAGTATTTGTTCTTCCAATAAGTAGTCTGAATTATTTTCTGTAAGTACTGACTGATTTGATATTTTTGTTGTCCAAGGAACTCTCAAGTCTTTTCCAGTGCCACAATTTGAATGCACTGATTCAGTGGTGCTCAGCTTTCCTTATAGCCCAATTCTCACAGTCATAGATTACCACTGGAAAAAACATAGCTTTGACCATACAGACCTTTGTCTCTGCTTTTTAGTATGCTGTCCAGACTTGCCATAGCTTTCCTTCCAAGGAGCGTCTTTTATTTTCATGTCTTCAGTCACCCACCATCTGCAGTGGTCTTTGAACCTCAAAATGTGAAATTTGATACTGCCTGCATTTCTTTTCCCTCTATTTACTGGGAAGTAATGGGACCAGATGCAATGATCTTAGGTTTTGTTGCTGTTAAGCTTCAAGCCAAACTTTTACACTCTCCTCTTTCATGCTCATCAAGAGGCTTCCTAATTCTTCTTCACTTTCTGCCACCACAGTGGTATTATCTGCATATCTGAGACTGTTGATATTTCTCTTGGCAACCTTAATTCCAGCTTTTGATTCGTCCAGCCTGGTGTTTTGCATGCTATACTCTGAGTGTTGTTGTTTGTCCTTTGTTCTCAAAGAGGACTGTGACATCAGGAAGGTGATGCCTGACATGCAAGTGAATTGGATTTCAGTGAGGGAGGGCTGTGCAAAGTCACCAGCCTCACTTTCTCCTCCAGAGCCATCTGGGCCTAGTGGCCAGATATAGATCAGGATGAGTAGAGACGGCCCTGTATACTCTGTATATAAGTCAAATAAATAAGGTGACAAAATACAGCCTTGTTGTATCCCTTTCCCAATCTTAAATCAATCAATTTTTCCATATTTGGTTCTAATTGTTACTTCTTGACCCACATACCACACAGGTTCCTCAGGAGACAAGTAAGATATGGTACCCCCATCTCTTTGAGGACTTACCACAATTTGTGGGTGATCCATACAGTTGAAGGCTTTAGTGAAGTAAGTGAAGCCGAAGTAGATTTTTTTTGGAACTGTCTTGCTTTCTCTATAATTCGGCAACTGTTGGCAATTTGGTCTCTAGTTCCTGCCTCTTTGAAAACTAGTCTGCTCTTCTGATAATTCTTGATTCATATATCATCAAAGTCCAGCTTGCAGAATCTTAAGCATAACCTTGCTGGCAAGTGAAATGAGTGCAAATGTTTGATGGTTTGAATATTCTTTGGCATTGCCCTTCTTTAGGATTAGGATATAAACTAACCTTTTCCAATCCAGTGGTCATTGTTGAATTTTCCAAATTTGCTGGCATATTGAGTGCAGCACTTGAATAGCATCATCTTTTAGGATTTTAAATAGTTCAGCTGGAATTCCATCATCCCCACTAGCCTCACTGTTAGCAATGTTTCTTGAGTCCACTTGATTTTGTTCTCCAGGATATATGGCTCTAGATCAGTAACCATAGCTTTAGGGTCATCAGTAAATAAGGTCTTTCTTACATGGTTCTTCTGTATATTCTCGCCACTGTTTCTCAATCTCTTCTACTTCTGTTAAGTCCTTACCATTTTTGTCTTTTATCATGTTCAATTTAGCACAAAACATTCTCTTAATATCTCCAGTTTTCCAGAAGAGTTCTCTTGTTTTCTTCTATTACTCTGCACTGCTAATTTAAGAAAACGTTAAGTCTTCTTGAAATTCTTTGGAATTCTGCATTCAGGGTACCTTTCCTTTTCTCCTTTCCCTGTCCCTCTTTCCTCAGCTCTTTGTAAAGCCTCATCAGACAGCTATTTTGCTTTCTTGCTCTTCTTTTTCTTGAGGATGTTTTTGCTACCTCCTATACAATATTGTGGACCTATGTCTGTAGTTCTTCAGGTACTCTTTCTACTAGATCTAATCCCTAAAATCTTTTCCTCACTCCCACTTCATATTCATAAGGAATGTTATTCAGGTCATACCTACATGGTTTAGCTCATAGTTTCACTGAGCTATGCAAGTTCCTCCACCACAACAACGCAGTGATCCAGGAGAGGGAAAAGGTCTTAATGATTACCTAGTCCAAATCTGTTATTTTATACATGAAGAAACTGAGATCCAGGGAGTTAAATTTGGCTAAGTGTGACTTTCCTGAGGTTATAGGGGTAGTAAGTAGTAGAACTGGAATTTATTCTTTCAACTACACAATAGTTTATATACAGTATAAAGATAAAGGGAAAAAAATCTTCCCAGGTACCAGAAGACAAAAATTATTAACTAAATGTAAAACTGACAGAGAATAAGTTTGTACTGAAATTGAGATGGACTCAATGAGAGCTGAGAAATCAAGCAGAAGTTTTACTGGAGAAGACCAGATCAAAGGGAGGAGTTTCTCCTTCCCTCTTTTCCTCTTAAGGAGTACAGTAAAGGGAAAGGATCTCTTTCTTCCTCCCTTCATCATTAGCAATGGCATCTTGCCACAGAAGCACATAGTGGTATCCAGTGGAACAGAGCTCACCTATGGAGTTGAGCTGATTACGAAAGAAATATATTTATGAAAGAACTTTTTATGGCAGCAAAATTCTGAAGGACATTCAATTTGCTATGTCCAACAGGCAGTTAATGATGGGGGACTAGAATTCAGGAAAGAGATGAAGACTTACTATAGTCTGGGAGTCACGTTCATAACAATTATGCCCAAGAAAGCAAATGTGATCACCTAGTGAAAGAGTGTGAAGAGAAAAGAGAAGGTAATCCAGCAGAGCCTTGAGGTACTTACAGTGGGGAGGTATGTGATACGGATAATGAATCAGCAAATGAGACTGAAGAGTGAATCCTAGCCAAAAGGAAAACTAAGACAAAGTCCAAAGAAGAGAGAGCATTGAGGAAGACAAGACAGCCAGGAAGGGCAAATATTGTAGATGGGCAATAAGCATTTGCTATGGACTTACTATGTTCCAGACACTGTGCTCACAGTGCAGCAGTAGAATTGGTACCCCTGTAGACAACAATGATGAGAACTGAGAAAAGGCAAAAAATCTGGCAAGTAAGAGACTACTTGGCAACCTTGGAAAGAACAGTTTCAGTTGAATGATTAAGTCAGAAACTAGACCTCCAAATCCAACAGTCTTTTCTCAGTTCTCATCCAGGTCACTTCTACTAATCATGAGCATCCCTCGGCTCTCAAGGATCTGCGCAATCTTCTCTTTTCCCTCTATACAATTCCACTTCGTGAGTTAATCAGCTCTCATGGTTTAACTATAATCTTTATGCACACAATTCTCAGCTATATTTGTCCAACCCTGACCTCTAGTATATAACATCTCTGTCTCTTAGACATTTTTTTTAAATTTTATTATACTTTGCATCATTCATTTCCACAAGATTTTGAGTTACATATTTTCTCCCCCTCTTTTTCCCACCCACCGCCCCAAAACAGCCATCCCAGTGTGTCCCCCCTCCCCCAGTCTATTCTCTCCTAT
>CM053586.1:304130855-304152140 GCA_028646515.1 Pseudochirops corinnae | reverse complement strand
GGAGCTGTTCTTACTTTGCTTCTTATGCTTATTCTTACTCATAGCTGTTCAGACCGTGAATTTTTTTTTAAAAATCTCTGTGGGGCTCTGCTTCCAGAAGGGAAAGCTCTGTCCCAAATCGCTGGGGTCCTCCCGGCTGCCGCAGACTTCCGGCTGCCTGGATAATGAAGACTCCAAGACCGTGGCCCAAGACGACGATCCGGATCCAGGACGCTCAACACGAGAGCCCTGGCCTGAAAACAATCGCTCAGTCCCCCTGCTGTCTGCAGGCCGCGGGCGGGAAGCTACAAAGCCGAGGGGGTGCAAAACCTCTGCCTTTTGCTTCTCAGCTCTGGAGACCTTTCGGCCGGACTGTTTATCTCCCCCTTTCACAATCCCCACTTGCAGCTGGTGCTAATCTCCGCTCACCTGAGAAGCTTCTCCCGACCAGCCGCCCCCGGGGCACAGCTTCAGGCCAGGCTGGTTTTGGTTGGCAGTGCTGATATGGTTCCTCGTAGCCGAGCTGACTTTAGTGGGAAGTATCCTTGTGTGTGTTTTGGAGTTCTAAGATTGGTTTAGAGTCCTATTTTATGGGTATTTTGGGGTGGCTATGTGAGAGCTGCGATATGTTGGGGCTGCTATGCTGCCATCTTGGCTCCGCCCCCCCATGAGACATTTTGAAGTGGATGTCTCATACACATGTTAAACCTTATGTGCCCAAAACTGAACTCATTAACTTTTCCCCCAAACCTTCCTCTGCTCCTGTCTTCCCTATTCCCGTAGACTCTACAGTGTGTAGAGGATAGCATCATTTTCCCTCAGTCACCCAGGCTTAAAACCTAGGTGTCATTCTTAACTTTGCATTCTCTCTTACCTCCCCCCCACCAATATCCAGTTTGTTGGCAAGTCCTGTCATTTCTACATTCACAATATCTCTCATATATGCCCCTTTCTCTCATCTGACACTGCCATCACCCTGATGCCGGCCCTTATCATTTCACGCCTGGACTATTGCAATAGCCTTCTTGGTTTCTCTACCTCAAATCTCTCCCCACTCCAGGTCATCTTTGACTCAGCTGTCAAATTGATCTTCCTAAAACCTAAGTTTGACTATCACTCTCCCTCACCCCCATGCCCATTTAATCAACTCCAGTGGCTCCCTATTGCCTTCAGGATCAAATGTAAAATCCTCTGCCTTTTAAAGACCTCCATACCCTTGTCCCTTCGTACCTCTGCAGCCTTCTTACTCCTTAACACTCTCCCTACCCCAATACTCTGTGATCCAGTGACACTGACCTTGCTGTTGTTCTAACGAAAATACTCCAGCTTGCAAATCCAGGCATTCTGCTGTCCATTATGCTTGAGATTTTCTCCTTCCTCATCTCTGCCACCTAACTTTTCTGGCTTCCTTTATGTCTGAGCTAAAACCTCACCTTCTGCAAACTGTTCTTCCTGATTCTTTTTAATGTTAGTGCTTTTCCTCTGTTGATTATCTCCAATTTATTTTGTATATATCTTGTCTGTATTTGTTTGTATGTTGTAGATACGTAATACATGCTTATTGACTTCCTAATTTATTGGTACAGTTCACAGGACACTGGGGTTTGAGTCAGGAAGTTCTGAGTTAAAATCTGGCCCTCTGACTCCACTGTGGAATCCTGGCTAAGTTATTTAACTTAACTTAAACTCCCTAAGCCTTAACTCCCATATCTGTAAAATAGATAATAGCCCTACGTTAGGTTTGTTTTGAGAAGAAGCCATACATATATAATGTTAGTTATTGTTATTATCTTCTACAAACATAGTTTGAGAGCCTCCAACAAAAACCTTGCTAAAATCTAGGTATTTTGAGAGCATTCTTGATACTTCAAAACCCACTGAGTGACCTAACCTAGCTATCTGTCTCCCTCCAGAAGCTCCCTGCAGATCACTTACTTTACTTCCTGAGGGCAGACACAGGATGACAATTCTCTCAGCTCTGATTTGGAACCACTGCAAGCCGTGCTTTCTTTCACCTCCCCTGACTGTTCATCCTAGCTTTCTCTCTCTTTGCCATCTACCCTGTGTCTACGCACACTCCATGCCAACCCTTCCCTTTTCATCTCTTGGCCTAGGAAAGATAATCAAATCAATACACTGCTTCTGAAAAAAGAAAAGGTAACTGATTCCTCAGTGGAGTCATTCCCAACCAAAACATCGTTCCTAGGCTTTCCTTCCCTTCCCACACCCTCCCGTCCAACCAAACTGGTCTTCTTGCCATTCCTTACACTCAACACCCTACATTCCCTTCTCTCTGACTTTGTATAGGAGGTTCCCAGACTTAGAATGCCCTCCCCTCCTTACTCTACCTCTGAGAATTTCTCACTCAAAGGTTAGCTGAAGTGTCACCTCTCACACAAGGCTTTCCCCCAATTTCCCCAGCTGTTACAGCATCTGGGCCACATGGCTGGCAGCCATCTAGGGCAGCTCAGTATTCCTTCTCACTTGTTTTGCTTACCAACATACCATTAGTTATTTTTGTTTTATCCTTTCTAGTTCCAAAAGACTAGATTATTCTTTCCTTAGTGGAGAAAAAGAGGCAAATAAGAAGCAAACAGAAGTGTCTTCTCTCCATTCCAAGCTACAGTCCTTTCCCTCCCTTTGACCCCTCCTCCCCCCAACTAAACATTAAACCATCTAAAAATCTAGATTTAGAGCTGAAAGGGACCATAGAGATCATTAGGTCCAACTCCCTTATTTTACAGATGAAGACATGGAGACTGAGATGGTAAGTGACTTGCCCAGGGTCACATAGCTAAGTAAGAGTTTGAAACAGCATTTGAACTCAGGTCTTTCTAACTCCACTCCCACTATTTTAATCCATTATACCTCCCCTCCCTCACCCCTAATAGCCCCCTTTCCTCAACCTCAGCTTTCCTTTGGGGACTCAATTCATTTTGAAATACTGGCCCTATTCTTCTAGCACTGCACGTGCCATGCTTTTTGATTCATTCTTGATTACCTGTCCCTGCTCTGTTCATGTCTTTCAAAAGCCTAAATTGAATGCTGAGGTCCCTATATGTCTGTATTAGATTCTCTTTCAGTTTATCAGCTCAGTGGAAATCTACTTTCTTTGAGCGATGATTTGTAGCATTCGGGTCATTTAAAAACTACTGATATTTACTCATATACAAACTGCTTCAAAGAAATAGAAGGAAAGAGTAGAGAGGGCTGGCTGTGGAATCATTAAGACATGGGTTCAAGTTCTGCTTCTAATACTCGCAGACTAGTTGTATGATCCTGGTCCAGTCTCTTAAACTCTCAAGGCCCCAAATAACTAAGATTCCAAGTTACAGATGACTTAGCAGTATGCATCAGAGAAAATCCGCCCCCCCCCCCCAAAAAAAGTGATAGAGGTATATGTATGTATATTTGTACACATATAAACATTATACACACACACAGAGCATATATGTGATATGGATATTTCCTCCTTTACAGGACACATACTTATCAATTCTGTAAAGGATATACAAATTCCCTTTGGAAATAGAAGCCTTAAGAAACCTCCAAGTTGGCATATTTCACGTATGAGTTACTGCTATCCACTAGTCCTGTTAAAACTCAAGCTATATGCCATCTATATCTGACATACACATACTACTGCAAGAAGAGAAAACAGATCTCAAGCCATACAGATAAGGTGATATATTTCAACCAGGCTTTACTGCTTTTGCAGCTACTGGACTGTCCAAATTTAACTTGGGCCCAATATCATAATCTAACATCATTATAAGCAGTGAAAAGAGAAATAAAAAAATAAAAATAGTATCCTTCATTTATGAAATTTGCCATGTAGTTGTAGAGGATTTATGCTGACCTAGGCCAATTCTCTTCACAATTTCTCCAGTAACCAACAATTAAAAAAAAAAGTGCACCAGCTGAATGGGATGAACTGAGGCTCTGAAAACAAATAATGTTAATTGATTCAAACAGTGATAAAACAAACAACCTTGGCCTCATTAGTGCTGTGCTTTTAACCAAAGAATTGAGCAGCTACAAGCAGTAAAGAATATCCTATCTGTTCTTATAAAAATTCAAGCTATTTATTTATTCAGGCAAAACTTGTAGGCTTACTTTTCTTAGCTAATTTTTCAAATTAGGTAACAGAACATGACAGGTATAACCAACCACGGCAGAAAACCAAATCAAGTCTGTGTTCCTAGGTTTGTGCCACACTGCTAACAATGAACAGACTGAATGTTTAAAGAACTTTATTATGCTTCTGATTTAACCATGAACAAGTAAACCGGTCAATATGTTATTATCTAGTTTATGGATTTACTCAGGACCTTTGTTCTACTTGTGCCAATTCTCCTTTTGGACACTCTAATACTAATGTGTATTCTTTATTTAAAAAGAAGCAAAGGAAGTAGGTGGATTGCATTAATTTTAATCCTTTTTAGAATCTTAGATCAAAGAAAGAAGTGGAAGCTTTTAGTTAAAAGGAGACATCTGAAATGCCTATAAATTTAAATATCAATTCAAATTAGCAAAAATTATCAATATGGACATTCCCTCTTTAACAGAACATAATTATCACTTCTACAAAGGATGTACAATTCCATTTTGAAACAGAAGCCTTAAGAAACCTCTAAGTTGTCATATTTCACTATAAGTTACCGGGATTCACTGGTCCGGTTAAAATTCAGATCTGTTAGACACTGTAGATACTCAAAAAATGGAAGAGAGGAATCAAGTCACTCTAGGCATGGGAGAAATTCCTGTGACTTGGGGAGTGAAGGCAGAAGGGAGATCCTAACGTAAGAAAAATGCTTTTGTCACTAATAGGATATTCAACATGTGATAGGCCATGTCACCATCTTAATCCCTTACATGCCAATTTTTCAACTTAATCTGTCTTTAAATGTAGATTATTTATACACACAACTATCACCCTGTTTCTCTTCACAGAAAAAATTTTCAAACAAATCAACATGAACTCTCCCCCCTCCCACCTTCACTCCCTCATAACTCTTATCCTTAACACCCTGCAGTCTGGTTTCTGTCATTATAATTCCACAAACTAAGAACACCAACGATATCTTTTTAGTCAAACTGGGTGGATTTTATTCAGCTCTCCTTGATTTCTTGATTGCATTTGGCAGTGCTGCTCATTCCCTCCTTCAAACTTAAAATATCTCCTTTAACATTCTGTGGATACCACATATTATTATATTCTCTGTCTTTGTCTTTGGTTTTTCTTCCTTTTAACGTCTAAATGTGGTTGGCAAAGCACTTTCAACTTCTGCCTCCAAGCTGAGGCACAGCTTCTCCACAGTACATCTTCAGCCCAGCTTTATCAGTCATTCCTCCCATTTAAGGTCAAGTCCTATATTTCTATTTGTTTCCAGGACCATTTGTCTTAAAAATCATCTTCCACACTGCCTAGCACAATAACTTGTATATAAATAGGTGCTCAGTAAATAGTGACCGTGTTTCTTCAAAAATCCAGCTTCTCCTTCCAAATTCCTGATTTGGCCAACAATACCACCATTCAGTCACCTACTTTGAAATAAAAAAAGTATTCTGTTTGCTTCACACTCCTCTCATCTCACAGAGTTCTGTAAGTTTTCCTCCATGATGTCTCAGATGCATCTCTTCTCTCTACTGCCCAAATCAGCACACCCAATCAAAGCCATGATTACATGAATATTACAAAAATATAGTCTTCAGGCTTTTAATCAATAACAATAATAATGACAGATACTTACATAGTGCTTTAAGTTTTGCAAAGCACAAACATCTTTCTTGAACCTTACTATTATTACTGTGTAGAAGGCCCTAAAAGTAACTAATCTCTATCTTACAGATCAATAAACTGAAGCTAAGAACGGTGAAGTAACTTGCTTATGTACCCACAGTTACTGCTAGAGGGAGGATTCAAACTTGGCTCTTCCTGACTCTAAGTATGGTACTTTATCATATACATGTCTTCCAAATTAATCTCAACACATTTTTTTTAATGTGGCCTATGTAAGAATCTAAAACAGTTACCTATTAGACCAAGGCCTACCCATATGTTGGTATTCAAGGTCCTCCAACACTTGTTTCATCTTAACTCTCCAAGCTAATCTTCTGTCAGTAGTTATGATGGAATCAAGCCAATCTCTTCAACATTCCTCTTACACAAAAACTACTTTTAGCTCTAGGCCTTTGCCCAACTCTTTCCCCTGCCGGAAAGGAGCTCCTGTCCCATCCCCTTGCAGTTTAGTTGTGATGGTGGCAACACGTATTAAGGATGAAGCTTCATGAGTAAGTATCTGATTCTGGGCAAGACACCTGAGTCTCAATTTCTTGACTTGTAAAATGGAGACAAGGCCATGTGAGGAAAATGCCTTGTAACCTGTACATACATATGTTGCTGAGGTCTCTGCTCCTTCAGGACTATTTATTTCATGGTGCAGTTTATGTTGCACTAGCCAATCATCTTTCCTTCTCTAACTCTCCATACCACATCTAAGGGAAGCTTGTAATAGTGGAAAGAGAACTAACTAGATTTGGAATGAAAAAACCTGGATTGGCAGCCTTGGGCTTAACCTCTCCAAGCTTTGGTTTTCTCATTAGTAAAATAGAACTGCACAGTGACCTCAGAGGGTTTTTATAAAAGTCAAAGGAACTAAAAGATACATGGCAATGATTTGTAACAATAAGAGTAGTAATAATAAATATAAGCTAATATTTCTACTACAATTTTATACTATTATATGACGCTTGAAGAACATGAGCATGTTTAGCCTGGAGAATAATCAGAAGGAACACGATAGATATCTTCAAGTTTTTGAAAAGCTGCCACATGTAACTAGGCCTATTCTGTTTAGCCTTAAAAGGGTAAAACCACTGGCAATGGGTGGAAGCTACAAAGAGATAAAAATTTAGGCTTAATGTCAGAAAAACGATTAGAAATATCCAGATGCAGAATGGGCTGCTCCAAAGGGGAACCAAGTCCCCTTCCAAGCAGAAGATGGATGACACTTGTCAGGTATATTACAATGGGATTCCTTTTGTGTATAGCTTGGAGGAGATGACCACTGAGGTCATTTTCCAATCAAATTCTGTGATTTATACCTATCTTGAAAGGTTCTCTAACTGCTTTTATACATGTACATCTTAAGATCATGACTACAGAGTTGGCAGGGACCTCAGAGGTCATCTGGTCTGACTCCTTCATTTTACTGATGAAGAAACTGAGGACTTCCCCAAGGTTACAGCCAGATCTATTTATTCCAAATACAGTGTTCTTTCCACCACATTACATTAGTGAGATGTAGTAAAAGGCAGAGTTGGTACTTGAACTCAGGTCCTTCTTTCTAAATCCCACTGAACCATACTTCCTTGTGCTATTAGAGGTCATCTAGGATCCAATCACTTCTCTTTAAGGGTAGAAAAGACATTAAGTAACTGGCCCCCAAAGTCATACAGGTGAGAAGAGGCACAGCACTTAATTCCACTGTAACAGATCTTCAATCTTCAGGTTTACATGCTCTTCCGAGATAATCAGTATACTACTTTTGTATCCTTCAGAGAGCCGAGTTAGCACAAGGCTGGGTAGAGTGGTTCAGTGCAAAGAAATGTTTCCTTATTTGTAAAATAAAGGTATAGGACTAAAAGACCTGAAAAATCTATGATCCTAGAGCCAAGCTACACTTACAAGAAGCTTATACATTTGAAAGTTTCCATAAAAATTTCTGGTTTTAAAACCAAAGCTTGAGGGAAAATGAATCAGGGTTACAGTCAACTTTCCTCAAACATATTTATTCTGTAAAGCAAGGGAGAGCTTCTTTCATGGGCTGCATTTAATCAATACTCTGTGGAGACAGGACAAGCTTCTTTTTTTTTTTTTGCTAGAAATGATCTGTTATTATATATGTATGAAGACATGGTTGTTGTCATAACTGTAAGATTCTGGAAAATTATTCATCTGTGATTACCTGAGGGATGAATCATTAAGGAGAACCTGGGTAAGTAGGTGGAGTTGAATAGAACAGAGCTTAATCAGTCATTGAAAGCCTGTACTGCCCTGTAATAACAACACATTTTTAGAGGCATACCACAGTTGGAGTTGAGGGAAGTAAGGGTAGTGCAGGGCTAACAATTGTTCCACAAGGACAAAACTTTTAAAATGTGTGATCAGTCAAACAATGTTAAAGTGAAATAACTCTGTTCAGGACAATTTTATGTAAGGCATGCTTGGCATGGTACTTCATGGTTTATAAAACACTTTCTTTTCAACCACCCTATGAAGTAAACAATGCAGAACTCTAAGCTTCATTTTACAAATGGGGAAACTGAGATTTAGAGAGGTTAACAACTTTTCCAACAGTCCCATAGCAAGTTAAGTGGGTCAAAGTTAGGATGTGAAGCCAAATCTACTTATTCCAAATATAGTGTTCTTTCCACCACATTAGACTAGTGAGATAAGAACGAGGGAAAGCTTCCTTAGACACAAATAGGAACTTAATTAAGAAATACAAACATGGGAAATTAACAAACCTTTGAGTGACACCATCAGAAAGACCTCCAGGAAAGGAGAACAAGTGGAATGGAACATTAGGTTAGGATGATCTGAAGCCCAGGGGAGTCATGACAATCCAAATTTACCTTGCACTAAGAGCTCAAAGTGTTTAATTTTAGCTTGTAACTCAGGATAAGGTATTAACTTCCAAGATAAGAACCAAAAGATGGTCAATGAAAATGGGTTAATAACTATGAGATCTACAATTCAATAAGGACTAGTAAGAGCTACTATAATAGGCTTTAAGACTTTTTTTATTATTAATTTCTACCTTATTTACTTAAAAACTCTTCCTGATTCCTTGCAACTTCAACTAATAAAAAACTTTTAAAAAACCACAAAGAGCTATGCTTCCATTAAAAGCTGGGTAGGGGAGAAGCTGGGAACCTATATTCCATTCTGCAATGAATCTGGAAAGAGAGAAATTCAAATGGAAGACAACAGGTAGGCCAAATCAAACCTACTCCAAAAAAAGGAGTAAAGGAAAGTATACTTTAGTTCCTATTTACCTGGGAGATTTAAACTGATCTATTCTTCCACACTAACTTGAGTGTTAGTTAGGGATACAGCACTAACACACATGAAAAAAAAATAATAATTCAAGACTCTGTGCAACACCTCCTCAGTGGCAACTTCAACTATCTTAGAAATACAGCAAAGAAGCCAGGAGTGAACAAAAAATGTCATTGGGCAACCAAAGTAGATACCACAAAATCCACGTATTTTGGAAGGGTACAGTTCTAAGCAAATCTCATAACCTCTGACCCGCACTTGAAGACTACTGACTTTTAGTTTATATACAATTCAAACAAGCTCGACTGTCTGGTTGTTCAGTTTAATTTGCACATTCTATGAAGCAAATTAGAAGGGACTCAGAAACACGAGAGTCAGGCATACTGACTGAAAAAACATAAAAAGCAATCTGGGGCCATTTAACGTATGAGCAAATGGACCTCATGTGTCCTAGAGAGTTGGCCCACCTGACTTCTCATCTGAATTCCTCTTCAGGTTCACTGCAGAACGGAATGCAAATTCCCAAATTTCTTCCCTACTTTGCTAGTCTCGGAAACAAGCACACTGCCTACATCACCTCATGCTTTCTCACAAGCCACCTTCCTATCCTGGAGATATATATACACACCCTGAGGTCTTTCTCCTGATTAATAAGTTCCTAGCCCAGACCACATTTAATGAGAAACCCCAGCCATCCTTGATTCATTCTATGGAATTCACCTCATACCAGCCACCTTGCCCCTACCTAGGCAGCCTTTTCCCATCCTCTGTACCCCAGTTACTCTTTATGTGTCATCTTCCTCTACTGGAATGTAAGCTCTTTGAGGGTAGAACTGTCTTATTTGCTTGTGTTTTTATCTCTATCACTCAACAGTCTGCTATAATAATCACCCACTATGTGCCATAAAGTTCAAATCTGGCCTCAGACACTTACTAGCTGTGTGACCCCAGGCACTTCGCCCTGTTTGCCTCAGTTTCCTCATCTGTAAAATGAGCAGGAATAGGAAATGGCAAACCACTCTAGTATCTTTGCCAAGAAAACCCCAAGAAGGGTCATGAAGAGTCAGACAGGATTGAAACGACTGAACAACAACAAAATAAAGTGTGCCAGGCAATATGTTAAGAACTGGGGATATCATTTGGCCACTCATTTGGATGTAACCATTGTCAACTGGAGAGAACCAGCCTCTAACCTGTGGGTGGCCAGAGCCAGGGTAGGCTAGAGGCAGGAGAGTTAGGAATCAAACAGAAGTTTAATTTCAAAGTGAGGGAAAACTGCTTGCAAGCAAGGAAGGGATCTAGACAAATGTGCCAGAGCCCTGCCCCTAGTTTGATTCATAAGAGGGTTTCATGACCAGAATGTGGGTACCTGTGTGGTGCATGTCTGAGCTCAGAGAACAACTGATGCTGAACCAAGCAATACAATAATTACATGATTTTGCTAGAGAGCGAGATCACCCAGAAAGTGAGCACAAAGGATTGTTGCTATGCCAAGCTCAAGGCACAACTTGCTCTGGAAAACAAGGTTGTCTCCTAACATCTTGACATTACTCGGTGTGTTCACTGTATATCTGATTCTCCTGAACCTGACTAAGAGCCTAGAGAGCAGGAAACACACTTTAATTTCTTTTTTTATCCCACTCAACATCCACCACAATGCTAGGCATATATGAAGCTCTCTAATAATCTACTCATACTTGCTGAATGACTAGAAGGAGGTTCATCCAACTACCATCAAATAAGCAAATATATAAAACTAAGGAATGACAAAATCCATTCCTTCATCTTTCCACAGAGGAAAAGGTATTACTAAATGCTTTCATACTGAATACCTTAACATCACAGGCTGAAATAATGAACAAAGGAGCAAAAAGAGCAGCTCAACATTCCACTGTTTGAGTTTTAAATTTCTGTCATTATACCTATATTGGATGACTAAACACAATGTGAGGATGACACAGCACTTTGTTGTACTCTGAAATTTTATCCAATTATTACAGACTTCTCTGAGCTTGCCTATTTCTACTAAACTCAAGCATCAATGAAAAGAAACAAAGGACTTAACCAATTCCTAATTACCAGAAATCCTTATTAGAGCTCACACTTTCTTAATTTAGAAAACTAAATATAATACTTAAAATTCCAATGCTATAAAAATAGATTAAATTTGTGTATATGTACATGTATATATGTGTGTATATGTACAAATATGTATACGTGTATGTATAGAGAGAGAGAGGGAGGGAGAGGGAGACAAGCAGGGATGGAGAGAGGTAAAGAGAGGGAGATAGAGAGGGGGATGGATAGACAGAGAGAGAGAGGGAGAGGGAGAGAGAGAGGGAGGTGTTTTACAACATATAAAGCACTTTCTTAAACAATCCAATAGTAAATGAAGGGCTGGAGAAAGCAAAAGTTTAACTCAACAAGTTTTTTCACCCTTATGAAACAAAATTAACTAAAAGGAAAAGAACTTTCAAAGGCACTATTTATACTGTATTTTTCCCAAGAATTACAATGATTAAATGTGCATGACACTTGACAGTAAAAATATTGGCACTTGCCAAAAGGACAACCTCTCTGTTAGCTTTGCTCACTGCAATAATAAAGCTGACAGCAACTGAGAAAGCAAAATAGCATAAAAAGTTAGCTATGTGTTTTAAACTTTGGGCGCCCTTTGGTCTTTCAGATTTTCTTATCCAAGCAAGAGTATCAGATTTGCAGCTAAAGGATTTCAGTTCAAACCCTGTCAAGACCTTGGCCAAATCCAACCTATGTGCTTCACCTTCTTCAACTGTAAAATACAGGGATTTTTACCTTCAAAGCACCTCCTATCTCAAAATCTATGATGCTATTCTCACCTGAAAACATAGAGAGGAGATACCAGAACTATGATTTCTTTGGTTCCCTCTCCCCCTCCCCCCCATGAATAACTTTGTACCTGATGCAAGTCAGCACATTTAGTACTGAGAGGGTAAGTGACTTTCCTAGGGGGTTATATGGTCATTATATATGAGAGGTAGGGCAATCAAGTTCTCCTTGGCCTCCTCCAGACCAGCTCTCTATCCACTACACTAAGCTGCCTCTCCAACATATACCTCCTAATTAAGTTGTTAGTGAGAAATTATAATCTCATTCTCTTTCTTCTACCATTTGTTAAATGCTTTAGTCAAATCAAAAAATAGTTTTTGTCTCCTTCCAACAAGACAAAAAGACCAATAACTGGATAATCTAAGATGACAACCAATGGAAAAACAAATTTGAGATACTTAAAAGATCAATCCAGGGGATGACTAGAAAGGCAGAAAAAGCAAACACAGAAAAAACATCTGAAATAGACTGAATTAAGTAAAAGAGTTTTAAAAACAGCTCATTTCCTTCAGGAGTGTGGGAAAATACCCGTTGCTACTGGAAAGCCGTGCAAAGTTTGGTTTGGCTGGTTTCATTCTGTTTTCTTTCCAACATCATTACTGAGTATGAAAGATTGTTTCTCTTTCATCGTATTACTCAATATAAATAAGAAAAAAATCTCCTCCATCAAATTGGGTTGCTTTTCATTCTCTCTCCCGATGGCTTCCCCACTCACCCTGGTTATCTGCACAGGCGCCCCACGCCTCCCTCCAAACAAGCTCCAACATTTCTGGGCGGTCTGTGGTCTCACCAAGACTGAAGGCTCCGTCCTTGAGACAATGGGAGTTTACTCAAAGTTGAGTCAATCTAGGGGCTGGACCTGCGACTCCACAGGTAGAGGGAACTCCCAGGTGAGGACACTCACCCCACCAGTGCAGGTCCGTACGTTCTCCGCAACTTGTGGCCTGAGAAGTGCTCCCGAGTCCTGCGAGCTGAAGTGAATTTCACGAATTGCACGCCCCCCACTCCCACCTCCCCCCCACCCCCTGCGGCGCCGCGGCTGACACAGGCCTCTCCTTTGACGCATTGAGTGGCTTTCACTCCTAGACGTGGGTAACCCACGCGCGACCGTATCCTCCCCCTTTCAGAACACGTAGAGTAGCCAAACTTCTGTACCCCTACCCCCGTCACCGTCCAGGGCTGACAGATCAGCGTGATCCCGGTTTCTGGGAACTCCAGCCCCCCAGCAGCGCTCGACCCCGAGGAAGGGTGCCCGGGGCTGCGCCCGACCAGGCCGACGGGTTCCGTGGGTCCATGCCCGAGCGAGAGCGGCCGCCGTACTTGGCCGCGCGCCGCAGGGCCTGGCCTCCTTCCCCGAACCGCCATACTCACCCTTTCACCACAAAGAAGGGGTCCTCCATGGACATGGCGTCCCGGCGGCCGCCCCGTCGCAGCCTGTCCGCACGCACCGGGCTCCTCGGCTCCGCGCTCCCGCCGCCTCCCGAGGTTCACCGGGCCTGAAGGGTCCGCGGTCCAGCGAGGGGTGCGCGCGCAGAGCCGCCGGCCCTACAGTCTCGCTGGGGCGGCCTGCCGCTAGGAGCAATGCAACGAAGGCGGCCGCAGGTTCCCCAACTTGATCACCGTCCGCTTCCCTGCCTGGAGACTACAAGACTCCCCGACCGGCTCCCCTCCCCCAAGCCTCCGCCCCTAGTGGCCCCGCCCCCTAGGCCCCGCCCAATCACAAGCACCCTTACTGAAGCACCACTTCCGCACTCTGCTCTCACGTGACACGGGCAGCGCCCGCCCCCTCCTCCTGTAGAAGTTGTGGGGTTGTGATCACGTGATAAGAGGCTGCCGGGAGCCTCCAGAGTTGGAGGAGGGGCTGCTTTTCTCCCGTCACGTGGTTAGGGGTGCTCGTTTCTAGAGGAGGGATTGGTCTCCAATGATAATATTTTCAGACCTTCCCTCGAGGGGAGGGACCTTTTTAATCCCGATTTGTAGCGCATTTTCGTTCTACATTTTCTGTTGGTAAAACGTGCTTTAAATTTTTTTTTATTCTTATCTTGGCAATCATAATGTTGTTCAGTCTGACTCTTAGTGATCCCATTTGGGGTTTTCTTGGCAAAGATAGTGGAGCCGTTTGTCTTTGCCTTCTCCAGTTCATTTTACAGATGAGGAAACTGAGGCAGAGGGTGAAGTGACTTGCTCAAGGTCACACAGCTAGGAAATGTCTGAACTTGGGAAGATGAGTCTTCCCAGCCCCAGGGGCGACCCTTTATCAGCTGCTTCACCTAGCTGCCCCTGACCATCACTATGGAACCAACCCTTTATATGAAAAAGAGAATTGTGTGTGAAACTCCTGCACCTTTTAAAATACGGGGTCAACCCAACTTGTTTCAAAATTTAATCCCTGTACTCTTTGTGCATTCTCCGCCCCCCCAAACTTCTCTTTTCAATCACTAATCCTCCTCCCCTTCACCCTTCCCTCCCAAGGAAAACTCCCAACCTACAAATAAGTATAGTCAGATGAAGTCAAAGTACATTCACTAAGTAGTCATGTTGGAAATGCACGCCTCAGCCTACACGTTGGAGCCTCAGCTCTGCGCAGGCTGTGCTATGGATTTTCTCTACTTGTAGCCAGCCCCATTGCTTTGCACAGTGCTTAGAATATAGGATTGGATTCATAAATGCTTGTTGACTGACAGGAGTCCATCACCTTTGTGTCAGTGGGAAGGTTGGTCAGTATTCTCAAATCTTGCAAAGTTTCTTTTCTTTACAATATTGCAGTCCTATAAACTGGTTCTTCATGACCAGAGGTATCGAACTCAAATAGAAACAAGATCCATTAATCTGTATAGGTGAGGATCCCAGAGGGGCCAAGACTGACAGTTTTTTTTTAAAATGTAATGTTATCTATGCCTTATTGTATTTTTTTATTTATTTTGTTAAATAATTTCCAATTACATTTTAATCTAGTTTATTCCTGGAGTGTTGTAGCTTCCTGTTGGACACCTCTGATCTGGACGATCAACAAAGCAATAAATTAAGCCCTAATTTATAGTTTACCTATTTCCTTTCAGGCCTCAGGAGTTGACTTCCACACACCCCTGGCAGTCCCGGCCATCAGGGAGCTTACATTCAGATGGTGGAAGGAGGCTGAAAAGGAGGAAAGAATATAGGAGAAACTATACCAGAAGTTACAACCTGGAGAGGTATGGCTCCATTGAGCATCCTCCTAAAAATGAAAGTTCCTCAGATAACTAGCAAATCTGAGGGAGAGGCCTAAGGGGTAAAAGGTACTTCCAGTATGTAAAGTTCAGGGGGTGAAATGAGGTTTCTGGGGCATTCATAAAGAAAGTCAGGAAGGAACAGGAGTAACAGCCATTTCTCCAGTTGATGGGCACCCCCTTAGTTTCTCCTTCTTTGTTTTTAAAGTGATGCTAGGAATAGTTCTGTATGTGTCTGTTCTTTTTTTTCACTTTGATCTCTTCAGAATTTAGGCCTTGTCATGGTTCTACTGGCAAAGAGTAGGTACAATTTAGTGACTGTTGGGACAAAGTTCCCAATTGCTTGGCTGTCTGAATCAATTTAGGAATTTCACTAACCAGGGTAATTAGAAGCCCATCTTCCCACATTCCCTCCAATAACTGCCATTTTCCTTTAAAAAAAAAATTTTTTTTCATCTTTGCCAATCTGATGAGTATAAAATGGAAGTTTAGAAGGGGTTTTTTTAATCTGCATTTTATTATTAGTGACTTGAAGCATTTTTTCATATGATCATTGATAGCTTGAATTTCTTCCTTTGAGAACTGCCCTTTGATATCCTTTGCCCATTTATCTATTGGAGAATGACAGACTCTGATATATTTCAATCAGTTCCCTCTATATCTTGGAGTAGTAAATTTTTTTTCAGAAAAATTTGCTGCAAATATTTTTCCTGGTTAATGGTCTCCCTTCTAATTTTAATTAAATTCATTTTTGTTTGCACAAAAGTTTTAAAATTTTATTTAATCAAAATCATCTAGTTTATCTCCTGTGGTCCTCTCTATCCCTGGTTTGGTCAAGAACTCCTTCACATCTATAATTTTGAAAGGTATCTCTAACACCACTCCTTTAATTTGTTTATGGTGTGACTTTTTAATATTTAGGTCATGTATTCATTTAGAGCTTACTAGGGTGCATAGAGTAAGATAATATTCCAAGGCTAATTATAGTCTACCAATGGTAGGGATAACTGGGAACAATGCAATGGCCTTGAGGTCCCATATGGCTCTCTAGGTCCACAAGTGTGGCATTTTGACTGAATCCAAACTTCACAGAACAAATCCTCTTAATGAAAGAACTTGTTCTGTAAAACTTAGACTCAGTCAAAAGGTCCTAGAGGTCCTCATGAGGCTTTGAGGCGTTCCGCCTCCCCAGACCTAAATTCTCTCAGACTGCTTCCCAATTTTCTAGGGAGTTTTACCAAATAATGAGCCTTTGCCCTTTTATTTGTAGTCTTTGGATTTATCAAACTATCTTCATTTCTTTTTACATCTTGTATACCTAATTTGTTCCATTGACCAACTTTTCTATTTTTAACCAGCACCATGTAGTTTGATGATTACAACTTTGTCCTATAGTTTGAAATCTGATACAGAAGGCCTCCTTCTTCCCTCTCCCACCTATTTTTCATTATTTTCCTTGAGATTCTTGGTCCTTTATTCAGATGGAAATCATTATTTTTCTAGTAAATATTTTGGTGGTTTAAACAATATAACACTGCAGATGCAAATTGATTTAGTATGATCATTTTTATTATATTGGCATGACCCAACCATGAGCAATGAATCTTTCTCCAGTTATTTAAGAGACATGATTTGGGAGTGGCTAGGTGTGGCACCAGCCCTGGAATCAGGAGGACCTGAGTTCAAATTCGGCCTCAGACACTTGACACACTTACTAGCCATGTGACTTTCGGCATGTCACTTAACCCCAATTGCCCTCCAAAAAGCAAAAAAAAAAAAGAGAGAGAGAGAGAGAGAGAGAGAGAGACATGATTTGTATGCTGTGGATACTAACGTACAAATGTAGAGTATATTTTAAGCAACTAAGTTTCACATAGTGTAATGCAAGAGTTGGGGGTACTAAAGTTGGCCCATGGATGCCTTCTGTTGGGGACCCTTTCACATTGCCTACAGCAATGTCATGTCCTCCTGTGCTTTGGTAAGAATTCAGTTCAACAAGAAAAAACAGAGGAACTAGAGTATTCAAAGGAATCCTTAGAACTTGTCAACCAGGTTTTTTGTACCAGAATGCAGTTATTACTTTTCACAGTTGCTAATCCTGTAAGCATTCATCCAAGAAATATTTATTAAGCCCCATGCTAGGCACTGGGATATAAAGATTAAAAAAAAAATCACTGTCCTATCCCTCAAGTAATTTATAATCTACTAGAATCAGAACATTCATTTTCAGACTACTGGAGGTTTGGGGAGAGTGCAATTCAGTTTAGTTCAACAAGTATTTATTAAGTGCCTGCTGTGTTCCAGGCATTGTTAGGTGCTGAGAATACAAACGTAAAAATGAAAAACTGGTACGAGGAATTTACATCCTACTAGTAGAAAACAACATTGACATAGGTAAGCAAATATAAAGCATGTGAGAATAATGGCTGTTTGTAAACACTTTACAAATATAATCACATTTTATCCTCACGACAACTGTGGGAGGAAGGTGCTATCATTATCCCCATTTATCCCCAGATGAGGAATCTGCATTGGTTAAATGACTTGCCCAGGGCTGCACAGCTGGTAAGTGTTTGAGTTCGGATTTGAACTCGGGTATTTCTGATTCCAGGCCCAGTGCTCTGCCTACTACACCACCTAGCAGCCAATGGCGAGTGATTTTTGGGAGAGAACACTAAGGACTGAGGAGAATCTGGAAAGAAATCTTAAGAGGTGCTACTTGAAGTGAGCCTTAAAGCCAGGGGCTCCAAGAGAGAGAAGAGAGAGTTCCAGGGACTGGGACATCCTAGAGAGGCCGGCTGCGGTCTGCTCTATGGGAGGAACAGGCAGGAGGCCACTTTGACGGGAATGTAGAATGTGAGAGGAGGCAGTGATGTATAATCAGCCTGAAAAGGCGGAGTAACCACCAGGGCAGTTTGTAGCTTATGCTAGAGCTAATAGTCAGTCCCCAGATTCTGAATTCTGTTGTCATTTCCAATACAAGGTGACACTACCTTGTCTGTTTCAGGGATTGTCCTGTGGCCAGTGGCCAGTTGCCGTTTGGTATACGTCTCCCTTCTTCTCTGCCAATTAATATGTGGACGGACATTGTGGGAGCCCCTTTAATATCTATCACCCTGAGGCAAACTTCCTTGGGAAGGGCAGCCTGCTGCTGGAGAACACAGAGCTTCTTCCTAAGGCAGCTCCCACGTTGATGGCTTTTGAATTACCTGCCCCTCCCCCCCACTGAGATTTAGTTATCACTCCTATTGGTAATCTGATCAACTGTATTGAAACAGCCCGATAAACTCTTCCAAATCCAAGCTAACACTGCACTGAACTGATAACTCAAAACGAGACATTCCCTTACCTGTTATACTCCACTGAGTTATCTGCACCCCTCCTATCAGTCCCAGGCACCCCATAAATTGGACTGGAGGCAGGGCTGACCACTGGCTGGCTGCTGGAGCCAGTTCATAAATGTTAAATTTTCATTGGGAGCATTGACACCTCAGAAATCAGCAAACTATAAATCTGGCCTTGATTTATTGTTCCCTTGATGGTCTAGACTTAAGAAAATGATGAGAAAACATTAATAATGCAGATTAACCCTAGTACTTCCTCCCCATCTCCACACCATCTACTTATTGAACATTATCTAACACACTCCTGGGCCACACCCAACAAATCTAATCATTTCTCCATACAACGGTAGAGGAAGTGTTTATATTTTTGCACATGCATATTATGTATATCCACAAGGGCCTGTTCAGACATAGCTGGCAAGCCAGCAAGAATAGACATCTCTCTAGTGTCTCCTCCCTCCACCCTTCTTTGAGGAAGACTGATTGCTGCCAGGAGAGGAAGCTGGTGCTTGGGCCAGAGTCTGACCACTCTGCTCTCCTCGGAGAGAGGCGGTGCTAGGCTAAATCACATCTATCTTTTCTCTTAAATATTATTAGTCTAGGGCAGGGGTGGGGAAGTAGTTTTAGGTTCAAAGTAAAGCCCTCATTCTTAATGGGGGCTCTGTATCCAAGGCTTGATGCCTTTTCCATCAGACCCCAGTTCCACAATCAACACACATAGTAAGTATTAAAGAAACTCATTTATCCCAGCTTTTAGCAAACAGAAATAAGGGAAAGTATACATAGGAGAATATATACCAGACAATACAGAGTGAAGGGGCTTTCCCCATTGGGAAGGAGATAATTCAGCTCAGCCAAGAGACAGTTCCAGATCTCACCAAGCGGAAATTCTGTGAAGTCTCTAGTGTAACAATCTGAGAATAGGGACATGATCGAAGTTTTATATTAGTTTCTTCCCAGAAGAAATTTCTTCTCCCTTTATAGGCCTGAAGAGAGGATGGAATTTTATATCTGCTCTCTGAGGACTCTGGAAGCTAGAACAGAGAAAGTATCTCTTCTTTCCTGGATCTCAACAACTCTACCCATCTCACATTGAGTAATCAACCTCTGCCAAAGTTAGGAGAATCCCATACAATTGGCCCTTCCGAGCCAAGGGTTATAACAATACTTGAAATACTTCAAGACAACTATTCTGTCCCTCCCAGTCTTTCCTTCTCAAAGTTAAACATGCCCAGTTCCTTCAAATGATTCTCATCTGCTATAGAGACTTATAGTCTTTCACCCTCCACCTGCCTTTGTATACCCTCCAGCTTATTGTTTTAATTGATTTGTTTGTTACTTTTAGTTTACAACATTCAGTTCCACAGTCCCTTGAGTTTCAAATTTTCTCCCCCTCCTCCCCCATCATGGTGGCATGCACTTGGATACATGATCTATAAATATCTTCCCATTAATCATTAGTCAAGTTGTAAAGAAGGATTATACTTGATGGAATGATCAGTGGGAAAGAGGAAACAAAACAAAACTAGGAAAAGAAACAGAGCAAGTAGCTTGTTCCAATCTGCATTCAGACTCTGCATCTCTTTCTCTGGATGTTGATATCTCTTTCGATCACGAGTCTTTTGGAGTGTCTTATAACCTTACATTGCTGAGAGGAGCCCAGTCTATTGGAGTTAGTCATCACACATACGTTGTGTCTGTGATTGTGTACAGATCTCTCCTGGTTCTGCTCTTCTCACTCAGCATCAGTTTATATAAGTCTCTCCAGGTTACTATGAAGTCTGCCTGCTTCTCATTTCTTATGGCACAGTAGTATTTCATTACGTTCATGTACTACAACTCGTTCAGCCATTCCCCAATTGATGGGCATCCCTTTGATTTCTAATTCTTTGCTACCACAAAAAGAGCCACTATAAATATTTTTGTACATATGGGTCCTCCTTACTTCTCTGATCTCTTTGGGATATAACCCTAGAAATGGTATTGCTGGGTCAAAGGGTATGTACTTATTTATAGCTCTTTGGGCATAGTTCCAGATTGCTCTCCAGAATGGTTGGATCAGTACACAACTCCACCAGCAGTGCATTAGTGTCTCAATTTTTCCACAATCTCTCCAGCATTGATCATTTTCCTGTTTTGTCATCTTAGCCAATCTGACTGGTGAGATGTGGTACCTCAGAGTTGTTTTGATTTGCATTTCTCTAATCAATAGTGATTTAGAACATTTTTTTATATCTTTAATTTCATCTTCTGGAAACTGCCTGTTCATATCCTTTGACCATTGATCAATTGGGGAATGGCTTGTGTTCTTATAGATTTGACTCAATTCTTTGTATATTTTAGAAATGAGGCCTTTATCAGAGACACTGGTTGTAAAAGTTCTCTCCCAATTTTCCACTTCCCTCTTAATCTTGGTAACATTGTCTTTATTTGTACAAAAACCTTTTCAATTTAATGTAATCAAAATTATCCATTTTGTATTTTCTAATGCTCTCTAATTCTTGTTTCATCATGAAGTCTTCCCCTCTTCATAGATCTGACAGGTAAACTATCCCTTGCTCTCCCAGATTGCTTACAGTATCAGCCTTTACACCTAGATCATGCACCCATTTTGATTTATTTTGGTGTACAGTGTTAGATATTGGTCTATGCCCAATTTCTGCCATACTATGTTCCAGTTTTCCCAAGCAGTTTTTGTCAAATAGTGCATTCTTATCCTAAAAACTGGGGTCTTTGGGTTTATCAAACAGTAGATTACTATAGTCATTGGCTTCTGAGTCTCGTGTACCCAACTATTCCACTGATCCACTACTCCAGTACC
>CM053586.1:304117444-304130355 GCA_028646515.1 Pseudochirops corinnae | reverse complement strand
GCATCATTCTCATTTCTCTTCCCAATTTTTCCTCCACTTCTCTTGCTTGATTTTCAAAACCCTTCTTGAGCTCCTCCATGACCTGTAACCAATTCATATTTTTCTTGGAGGCTTTTGATGCAGGAGTTCTGACTTCATTGTCTTTTTCCCACTCCGTGCTTTGAACCTTTTTGTCCTCCAAAAAAGGATTCTATTGTCTGTTTGTGCTTCCTTGGCTTGCTCATATTGCCAGCCAATTACTTGACCCTTGAGCTGTTTGCCATGGTAGAACTCTGCTTCCAGAATGAAGAGAGCTTTGTCCCAAATTGTTGGGATTTTCATAGCTACTGGAGCTATTAGGAGGACACTGTCTCTACAGCCCCCACAAGCTCTGGCTCACTGGTCACACACCCTAAGACCACCACCCAAGATCGTGATTCAGATCCAAACAGGTTAAAGCAAGAGTGATTACCCTCTGAATGGTCACTTGGTCCCCCTACAATCTGCAGGCCAGGAGCTCCTGAGGCAGCCATGAGGCGCAGCCACCACGCCTCTGCCAGCTTCTTGCCCTGGGGGCAGCAGCCAGACCATGCTCTTCTGTCCCCCCCATTCCAACAAAGTTCCACACTGACCTTTTACTTTGGTGTTTATGGGTTGAGAAGTCTGGAAGTCACCACAGCTGCTGGTTATTCACTGTCCTGAAGTCTGCTCTGGCCACTGCTGGTCGGGGCCTCCCTGGGGCTGGAAACATGTGGCTCTTGCAGGATTGGACTTGGCTCCCAGCATGCTGCAATAGACCTTTCCTGTTGGCCTGCCAGCTGTAGAAGAACCTTTTACACAACAACAACAACATTGTAAAGACAAATAGCTTTCTAAGACTTGAGAAATCTGATTTAAGTGACCAACTGCAATTCCAGAGAACCCATGATGAAACGTGGTGCTCACTTTTTTACCTAGAAGTGATGGACTCAGGATGCTAAATGAGACATGTATTTTGGACGCAACCAGTGTGGGGATTCTTTAGCTTGACTGTGTTGTTTGTTACAAAGGTTTTCCTCTTAATTTTTTCCCAGTGGGAATGGGTGTTTGGGAAAAGAAATGAATACATGTTCATTTAAAAAATTAAATAAAAAAATACAGTCCTTCACAATTTGCTACTGCCTCCCTTTCCAGGCTGATTACCTGTTGCCTGGCCTCACACCCTCTCCTTTCCATCGAAACTGATCTATTTGCTATTCCTCAAACATAACATTCTCTCTCCCACTTCTAAGTTTTTGCACATGCTATCTCCCACACCTGAAGCTTCTCCTTTCTCACTTCAGCCTCTTAGAACTCCTGGCTTGTTTCATGGTTCAGCTCAAGTGCCACCTTCTGATCTCCCCCAACCTAACTGCTAGTGCCTCCCCCAATCAAATACCTTGTTTGACTTTGTATGTGCTTTGTGCTTATTTATCTACATATGACTTATTGCCCCCAGCAAGAATGGAAGCTCCTTGAAGGCATGGACTACTTTGTTCTTCCCTTTGCATCTGCAGTAGTATATGTGTATGGGGTATTCAGGGAGGTTCAGCATCTCTGGTGTGAGGGCTTGTTGAATCCTTTGCAGGGCTGCTCGTCCACTTTTGGATCTATTTTTGGATCCACCTTTACCCAACTCTCACCTGTGGCTCCAAGAAGCTGTAGCATGCCCAGTGGCCATACTCCAATAAAACCATTTTAAAGGTGGGCTAACCTAGGTTGAGGGGATACCACAGGCCTCAAACCCTGTTGGTAAGTTAGGGGGATAACTACCCTGAGCATGTGAAGACTCCCCGATGGAATGGGTAGATGAAAACAGTATGTTCCAAGGGCCATGAAGGCAGTTGAAGCAGGAGATATGGAGGCTTAGAGCTTGGACAGACATTGAAGAGACACCAAGGTCATCCACTGCTTCCTGAGGACTTTGATGACTCTGGAAGAGAGAATGAGGTTGATGCACAATTCAAGACGTCACCCCATGATATCTTTGGTCCTCCTGAAAAATGAAGGATGAACAACAGCCTGACATATAGTAGCTGCTTAATAAGTGAAATGCACATGAAAGCATTCATATAAAAGATAACTGAGATTGGAGGCACAAGAAGAGTGCTGGAATACTATCCTTTTTTTTCATTTGCAAATATGGATGGGATTTTAATTTTATTATTTGTTGAATTATTAATAATAATGACAACAAAAATGACTTGGCCCAAATAGTCAAAGATAAAGAAATCTGGTCCCAGTGGGGAAGAAGTTGAAATGAATACCTGACACCCCTGAAAATTAGCTTCTGAGGTGAAGGTAATTTGTGTCTTATAATGGCACATATCCATTCACTAGACTTCATTAGGGTTCAGGGGCTTGCCTATTCAACTATAAGTCCCCTAAGAGTGGCTTGTCCTTTTCTCCCTAAATTCTCAGTTAGTAACACTGAATTCTAAGACTTCTTTGTAGTATTCATATAGTTCAGCTGACTGAGAGGGTACTGGGCCTGTGAATTCATTGGTATAGGGAGCTCCCAAGGGAGGAAACAGCTCCTGCCAATTCCATCTGTCACCGTCTTGAAGTAATTTATAAGAGATTAAGTGATTTGCCCAAGGTTACAAAACCAGCATGCATGAGATCTGGGACTTGAATCCGGATCTTCTCCACCAGCTGAATGTCATCCGTTCTTCCTCAAATTTTCCTAAAGGGCTTTTTCTGGATCTCTCTGTGTGGTCTCATAATTTGTGCCCATGCTATATTCCCCTGAGGACATCACAAGCTACTGGAGGGTGAGAGCTGTTTTGTTTTCATATTTGTAATCTTAATTTCTACTTCAGTGGTTTTCCACCATGGCCAAGGAGGAGTGCTGAACCAAAAATCCAGTGAAGAACATGAACTACTCACTGTTGTGAGCATGACCGCTGGGGTGGAGCTCTCTACTTTAATGACAGCAGGTGGGGTTCCATCAACTCTATCTAGGCAGGATAGCACTAAAAATAAAAGTTTGTGCTTCCCAGAAAGTTGCCTCCTGATGCAGCCCATTCCACTTTGGGACATCTCTAATCTTTTGGACTAGAACTACTGCTAGTTTAATTTCTCTAATTATAGGCAGCAGTGTTTCCTAAGTTGACTTTCATGGAATTCTAGGGTTCTGTGCTCCCAGAATAGGGATTTGAATAAGAAAACAATGATGCTAGAATTATTTTTCCCTCTGAAATATTAAATACGAAAATATGTATGTTTCAAAGAACTAATTATGTATTATGGTTCTTTTTTCACATGAAAGTAGACTTAAAACTTCTATTCTGCTCTAAAATTTCAGCAAACTTCCTTTCATTTCAAGGAGCATTTCATTGCCACAGAAACCTAGGAGCATTTATGGGTTCTGTCAGCGTATCTCAGACCTACAAATAATCCATGGCTAAAAGAGTTTGGAAAGCACAGATATGGAGATAGAAATCTCGGTGAATAGCTATGATAACTGACATGTCAAGTTTACAAAGTACTTTCTGCACATCAGTCACAGTAAGCTGGTACCACGTATTCTTAGCACCATTTTTTTTCAGATAAGGAAATGAAGTCAGAGAGGTCAAGTGATTTGTCCATAGTAACAAGCCTTGGTCTCAAATTCAAACCCAAGCTTTTTGACTCCAAGGACAGCACTTTAATCTGTGATGTCTTTTCTTCTTCTTGATGCAAATGTTGCATAAATAGAACAGATGCTATATATAGAGTCACTGTAGCAGCATACTGGTATACCCAGGATGGCTGCTAGCACAGGTTCTTAGATCTGCTTTGCTAGGAAAGATAGTTGTTTAAGAGGTCAACAGTCTTTTTAAATTAAATTTGCTAGTTCAGGGGAAAAGTCATCACTCTGAACTTCAGAGAAAATGCAAGCAGAGAAATATAGACCAATAGAGAGGGCTCTGACTGCCTGAATCAACTATACGCTTTACATACATCCTTGGATCAAGAAAGCCTTTACATCTGAGCAGTTGGGTAGCTCTAAACATATAGGCCACTCAGAATCTCCACAAGGGAATCACAAGATGCTTCTCACAAGCAGGCTCCCAAAGCAAAAAAACGACTTAGAGTTTAGCTACACTTCTCAGAGCCGAGGGCATCATAACTCTTGTGACTCAGTGCCTAATTAAAAATTAGCAAATGGTGTGAAAGCCTTCCTACAAGCCTCCCCTAAGCAAGTTTCCCTTAATGGGCTCCATGTTAGTACTGTTAATGGGCAGGGAGGATCTTAAAAATCCCGTTAACGTTACAGTCACCAAGACTCTTTCAGAACGTCCTCAAAGTCAAACCTATTTGCATAATAATTCTAGGATTTTAATTTCTAATATGATAAATATTTATAGATATAACTCAATAATTTTTACATGTGAAGGAGTCCTGATGACAAAAAGTTTGAAAATCACTGATTTTGCCTTGTCCTCATATCCCTAGTAATAAGGTGAAATACAGGTATAAAGTCACTCCTTAGCACATATATTATGCATGAATACAAAAGATAAATAATTGATGCATTATTGAATTCAACCAATTCCTACTGTCATACATTGAACTGTATCTTTGTAGTGGAAGGAGGAGCAATCAAGATATGCAATTTCTTTGGTGTGTAGACCTTGCAGCAATTCTTCCCTAATAAATTCTTGGACAGTAGCCAAGGACACTCAGAAGTTAAGCAATTTTTCTATGAGTACACAGTCATAAACTTACAGAAATCACCAGATAATTTTCTTTTCCCAAGGAACAGAGAGAACAAATCTAAATTGAAAGAAAAAAAGAGCCTAATATGATGCCTCTTCTTCTCAGTCACAAACAGTTTAGATCTATGAATGCATTTAAGATAAAGACTGTTGAAAACCTCTTCTTCCTTGTTGTACCACTTGCCTGTTACAAAGCCTTGCATCAAATCTCCCTAGGACTTGGTGTCAATGTAAGAATGCTGATGTTTTATCTCACCCTGATGAAATCAGGTTGTTTATTCCAGCACCCTGGCCATGGGTCGGGCTAAGGTTAAGGTTCACGTGCTTTCTCTTCCCCCGGGGAAGAAGTTATTGATGTCATCATCCCCATAGCTTCAGGAGCTGGACAGTAATGACCCAAGGGAGCCATCCTTTGCCTGCCTCCATCTTCTCTTGTTCCACCTCTTAGCCCCATGGGAGGATTCATTGTGCTGTGAAGGATTCACTTACAAATCAGATTAAAAGAATCTGATAAAAGATTAAAAGAATGTCTGGTTCTACCCACCTTAGCGTTACTAACATAATATGAGTATAATGTCAACATAACATAATTACCATATCGTAACATAATTATAATATTAATATAACATTATTAACAAAAACATGTTTATGAGGCTATTCTTGGTTGTTATTTTGTGAATCAATCATATAAAAATATATACATTAAGCTTCTGCTCAAACTACAGTTGGGAGGCTACTTGCCTCTGCTTGTAAACCTTCAGAACTACCTCCAAACTGTCTGCTGCTTTAGCGCTTTTATCACCCTATCCAGGGTGGCCCTTCATTGAGGGCAGGAGCTACAAAGGTACCTTTAATATTTCTTTTCTCTTCTGCTTTTTTTTTTTTTTTTGGAGGGGGGAGGCCAGGGAAATTGGGGTTAAGCGACTTGCCCAAGGTCACATGGCTAGTAAGTGTTACGTGTCTGAGGTCATATCTGAACTCAGGTCCTCCTGACTCCAGGACTGGTGCTCTGCTCTACTCACTGTGCCACCTAGCTGCCCCTGCCTTTAATATTTCGGTACTCATCATGATATTATAATGATAGAAACAAGTATTTCAGATTCTTAAATAAACCACCTACTTACTAATAGGAGCAGTAAGGTATGATAGAGAGATGGACATCAGGGTCAGAAGACCTTCAGCACATCCTGGCTCTGCTTCAGGGTAAATCCCTTGACCTCCCAGAGCCCCATGAAGCTTTCTAAGATTATATGGGCTCACTTGCATTGGTAGAAGAAGTTCTGGGATTGGAAGTGGAAGAGAGAAGTAAGACTGCTGAGAAGGAGAATGATGTAAATGTCCCCAAATGGAGAGATGGGTCTTGCCCCTTCTCTATCCTCACTTTCCCCACACCCAGAGGGCTGCCCCAAGTGACACAGAAGCACATTGCTTCTGTTTCTTCAACAGTTTCTAAGTAAAGGAGTATTGGTAATGGCTATGAGCAAGAGCTTTTGAAAAGTGGGCAAAGGGCTCTTCAAAAGTGGGCTGCTAGGTCTTCATTTGGTCATTTCAAGTTCATGTGTTCCATGCCAGTAATAACTCTTCTTTTCTCTGATAATTATTAATCAGGCCTCTCCAAGTCTGTCCAGGGCCAAGGGAACTGAAGGATCATTGCCATGTAGACATCTTAATGTTTGTCTAGACAATTGCCCCAGTGGGTGGATGGGTGAGGCTCCTGGAATGGGGAAAGGGAGTAGTTGAAAGAAGCCTGGGGAAGAAATAGGTGTTGCCAAAGAAAAGTGAAGACTTCTAAACATAGTGCTGACACAGCTGAAGCCTCACATACTGCTTCAGTACCCCGGTCACCAAAAGAAGACAAATCAACCAACAATTGTTGTTCTCTGGGTAGGACAACAGGTCTACCTCTTCTGTCAGAAAATGCCAATGGTAGACCAGGGAACCTAAGCCTGGTGGTTTTTACTTATACTCTGTCTTTCCAGCATGCTTCAAAATGATGGCTCTAAGAGTTGGTTGGAAATACATCTCTTGAAGGACTTCTCCCTCTCATCCATATGGTTGACCCCTGTGACTTGTATGAGACCTGTACCTGGCCAGGAGGCATGAGGAAAGTAGATTGTACTCAGTGTTCCCAGAAGAGCAGGGTTGTTTTCTGATGCCTCACTGGAGTTTGATTGGGAAGTGCTATTTGGGTCTGATTCTAAACTAGTTAAACCACCATCAAACGGCCCTGGAATGAGAGATGTCCAGTCTTTCCTTAAACCCCTGAGCTTCAGGATACTGAGTGTCTACATTTAACCCACCAGTAGAGGGAGAAAAGTGAGGGCAAAACTAGCAGATTCCATGAAGGAACAGAAAGAGAAAGGAAGGGAATATGGGCTGGAGTTGTGAAAAAATCCAGAGCTTTTAGAATAGGGATCTCAAACCCACTCCATCAAGCTGATTGATCCTCCCCTTCACCCCCACCTCCAAGGCCTGCCATAGAGCTCTTTTTCCTGTTACTCAGATGAATCAGTTGAACAAGTCTGTGGAAGTGTACTAAGCCCTTTTCCTTTAAAAATAATAAATCATACTTTCCCTCAATATTGGCCTTAAAATCCTCACTCTCAATTGAGTGAGAATCTAATTCATTTTCCCTTGAATAAAAGATTTAATGTCAAGCAAACTGTCCTGTTCTCAAGTTCCGTTGTGTCTGACTCTTCATGACCCCATTTGGGGTTTTCTTGGCAAAGATACTAGAGTGGTTTTCCATTTTCTTCTCCAGCTCGTTTTACAGATGAGGAACTGTAAATGAGGAACTGAGGTGAACAGGGTCAAGTGACTTCCCCAGGGTCACATAGCTAGTAAGTTTCTGAGGCCAAATTTAAACTCACAAAGATGAATCTTCCTGATTCTAGACCCAGTACTCTTTCTGCTGAGCCACTCATCTGCCTCTAAAGTTCCCTAGCTTTGTTCTTAACAAAGACTTAACCAGTTGCTAAAGGGAGAAGCCTCCACAGCCTGAAAGTGTTGATGGTAGTAATCAGGCTAAGCTCATTACTAAGATCACTAAAGCTAGCCTCCCTTTGATTAATGCAAATAGGAAAAACACCTCTTGAATTTGCTTTTGACCTTTCACACTTAGGGGATTAGAGCTTTAATGGGGACCAGGAAGAGAAGGGGCCAGCTTGGGAGACACCTGGAAATCAGGTATGTGTAGGATGCTAAAGTGCTGGGATTTAAGTATCAAAGAGTCATAGACCTAGAACTGGAAGATAGGTCAAAGGCCATCTCATCCAATGCCTTCATTTGACAGATGAGGTAACTGAGGCATGACCTAAGATCCTGGAGCACCTGTAGAGCAAGGTAGAGGCTGATTGTGTAGGAGAGTTGGTAGAATGCCAAGCAAAATTCACTTGCTTTATAATTCTGCCTAGGATCTACTTGTGTTCACGAAAGGGGGAAAACCTCTCTTCTTTTGACTTGACTGGACAAGTACCTCTGCCCCTAAGACTAAAATTTAAGTTATTGTTCTCTCCCTTCCTCTCATTTCCTGAAGAAAATGCAGCTGAGCCAATGGCATGAGTTGACAACTAAACCAAACTAAAACATGCTACGCTGGCCAACATTAGGGGAGGCAGAGCTTCTAAGGAGAAGGAATCTTTACCTATATCTTTGTCCTGAGTAGACCACATCTGGAGGCTCTGGGCACTATGATTTAGGAAGGATCTTGATAATCTGAAGCATGTTCAGAGAAAGGCAACCTGAATGGTGAAGGGTCTTGATTTTGTATCATAGAAGGATTGGTTGGAGGAACTGAGAATGTTTTTCTGGAGAAGAAGAGACTGTTGGGTTAGAGATATGATAGCTGTCTTCAAGTATTAAAAGGACTTTCACATAGAATAGAAATACATTTAGATTCAGAGAGCAGAAGGAGGAAGAGTGGATAGAAGTTTTTAAAAAGCAAATTTAGGTTTGATATCAGGAAAAACTTCTGCAATTAGAGCTGTGATTATGTGATATGTTATTTCCCAGATGACCTAAGTGGATTTTTATACCTTGCTAACTGGTCAGGTGGTCAATGGATAGCATTTCAAGCCTGGAGTCAGGAAGACTCATCTTCCTGAGTTCAAGTCCAGCCTCAGACACTTACTAGCTGTGTGACCCTGGGAAAGTCCCTTAACCCTATTGGCCTCAGTTTCCTCATTTGTAAAATGAGCTGGAGAAGGACATGGCAAACCACTCCAGTATCTCAACCAAGAAAACCCCAAATGGGGTCATGAAGAGTTGGACATGACTGAAAATGACTGAGCAGCAACAAAAAGAAAAGCAAAATTGGCCAAACGATGGGTCCAATTTGGAATTATTTCCTGCGTTTTCTGTGACACTCACGTGAATCTCTCATCTCATCTCTATTTCAGAATGTTGGGTGATTTTGTGTGAACTCTTCTCCTTGGATTCTGTTGTGAGGGGAAAGGAGAAGGAGTACCATAACTCTCAGGCATGTTTTAGGCAGAGCTCTCGTTAAAATACACCTTTAGGCTCTAGGATGATGAAAGAGGGTACGTATTGGAAAAAAGAGACAGAAATCTCAAGGGACGTGGGAGCGGCAAGTGAAGCCAAAGTCATGTTCAATTTGGCTTGGGACTTAGGAGTTTTCTTCACTTCCTGTAGTTCTAGTGGGAGCTGCTAGTCAGGTTTCGTTTTGTATTCCTATAATCTGCCAAGCATCTAGTGACATTTAATACTTTCCTTCCTCCCTATTGGAAGAAGGTTCAGTTCGTCATTTCCCTCTAGCAGTGGAGGCACATCAGATCTCAAGAGGTACAAACTGCTGGGAGTGGGGCAGGAGAGTCTGGAGAGAGAGTGTTAATTAAGCCCTCCGGATGATCTTCCTTCTTCATCTCCTCATTACATCAACCACACAAGGAGGTGATGCCAGTGAGTACCCCAAGTTAGGCTCTCCCTTGCTCCCCACCTCCCCTCTAGCTCTGGAATGGGCAGTCCAGGAACTACAAGTTTTCTTCTTGAAACATGTGATGAAATCGTGGGCTGGCTAGCCAGTGCCAAGCAAGGGTATTTTTGGTTTACCCGGTGTGTTTGAGGGAGGAATAGAACAATTTTTCAGTTCTTTTGGGGGAGGATTTAAATTTCATTTTTCTTCCGAGTGGGTGAAAACCACTCCAGAATGCCTTTCACAGCACCTTTCTCCCTCCCACCTTGCTTCCTTTTCTCCTCTTCTTTCTGCCTTTCTTTCCTGCCCTTGGCTCCTTCTCGTATCTTCCCTTCTGGCTTGGTTGTGTAGCTGGCATTTGGGGTTGGGGGAGGGAGAATCATCCCACTTCATTATCTTCCTCTCACTTCAAGCTGGAGTTAGACCAAATGACACAGGGAGAGACCAGAAAATGCAGAGAGGTTAAGAGCATTTTGAGAGGCAGCAGAGAGCATTTTAAGTGAATGGAGGACTGACCTCAGAGTCAAGAAACCCAGGTCCAGGCCTGCCTCTGACCCATATAGGCTAGGTGATCATGGGAAACTCCTTTGACCATTTTCAACACTCCAAGGTTCAGATGAGTTGGGGAACATGAATGGGTGGAGGAAGTTTCCCAATTCCACACTGGCATTTCTTATGGAAATGGAAATAACAGATCTGTACCAAAAGGGAAGGAGAATTTTTTGGAGGCAGAAATTTGCTCTTCTTCTTCTCTGGAAGAGATGAGGGGAAGGGAGCATCTTCTAGGAAGCATAGCAGTATCCATGATTTGCTCCAAATGTATGGAAGGTAGATCGAGCTTCTCCCTAAAAAATTGTTTCTCAAACTGGTGTTAGGGATCTCAGGGAAGAAGTTGGGAGCTAGTTCTCCAAGTTTGCTGGGACTTTTTTATAGCCCAGACCTGTGATTTCCGAAGGAAAGTCCTCTGTAGGGAATTCTAACTTTGGAAACTGCCTCTATGGATACTGATCTCAAAGTAATCTGTACATGTGATCTTAACGAGTTTTGTGGCAGTGCTGAGAAGCTGTGACTCCTCCCTGATCAGGTCAGCTGCTGGTATGTGTCAGAGGCTGGGCGTGAAGCCCCTGGTCTTCCCAGCTCCGAGGCCTGGCCTCTCTGCTCTGTCACACTGCCTCCCATTGCTCACACTGGAGATCAGGAGATAGAATTCCAGGGTGAGAAGGAGCCTTAGAGGTCATCTGGTCTCTCCTGAATATTTCCCAGGTGAAGACACTGAGGCCCATCGGAGCTCAGTGGTCCCCTTGGACTGGTTAGTGGCAGAGGCACACCCAGGATGCTAGTCTCCTGAATTCATTTGTTGCCTTTTGAATTGCTTCTTTACACTTCGGAATTCTGAACAGCATTTAGTGGTGAGGAAAATTAACTCTTCAGCTGGCTGGCTGGGGACAGCAAAGGATTCTGGCCTCCTTCATCTCCTTTGCATTTATTACCTTTCCTATAGCTTAAAGATACCAGCAGGGAAATTAGCTGTGGGCAGGGTAGGCTTGCCTGAACCTGGAGTCAGGAGAGATCTGGGTTTGAATTTCCATTTCCATATTTACTAGCTGTGCAAATGGATATTTACTGATATCCATAAGAAGATAGGGTCAAACCTGTATCAAGTTTCCTCATGCCTTGAGGTAGCTAAGTGGTACAGTGGATACAGTGCTTGGCCTAATGTCAGTAAGGCCTGAGTTCGAATCCTACTTTGGACACTTAGTAGCTGTGTGACCCTGGACAAGTCACTTCACCCTGCTTGCCTCAGTTTCTTCTTCTGTAAAATGAGCTGGAGAAGCAACCTTCTCCAGTATCTCTGCCAAGAAGACCCCAAGTGGGGCAATGAAGAGTTGTACAAAACTGAATAATAACAAAAGGGAGATGTTGCTACAAGGTCTGGACTTTGTTCCCTGGACATGGCCTCTCTAGTACTTTGCTCACCAGCAGTTTGTTGAATTATCTGCTTTATACTTGGAGACCCTAAGGGAAGGGATGCCAGGAATGAGCACTTAAGTGGTGCCTACTGTGTGCCAGCACTGTGCTCGTTCCATCCTCACAACCACCCCGAGGCTCTACATCAGATGACGGAGTCTTGAGTGGCAAGTCTAGTCAAGAAGCATTTCCCAGATGCCAGGCACTCTGCCAAACACTCCAGATACAAATGGAACAAGAATGACAACAAAATGATGTTCCCGCCCTCCTGAGCTTAAAGACAACATATAAAAGGAAGCTGGAAGGATGTGGAGGAATAGGAGGTAGCCCTAGAGAAGGAGGAAAAAATCCAGGCAGGTCGGGGATTAGGAGTGTGGGTTAGAGAAGGAAGGAGGAGTAAGCTCCTACGGCCTGGTCCTTCAGGAGAAACTGAGCTGTCAGAGGAAGGGGCCACAGGGGCAGAAGGGTCTTTGAAGGCGAGAAGGCCAGTGCAGTAGGGTATGGATGGGAGGTGGAGCCTTCAAAATAAACCTCATCTGTTTTAACAGTTTTCTTTTTTTAATTAATCTTTTATTTATTTATTTTTAGTTTTCAACGTTCATTTCCACAAGATTTTGAGTTACAAATTTTCTCCCCACCTTTCCCCTACCCCCACCCCAAGATAGCGAGCCTTCTGAGTACCCCCTCCCTCAGTCTGCTCTCTCTTCTACCCCCCCCACCCCTCCTGACGTTAGCAGGGCAGGATGTATTGCTATGCCTCAGTGCCCGTATGTCTTATTTCCCAGCTGCACGTAAAAAACAAGTTTTTAGACGTTTGCTGTTAAAACTTTGATTTCCAGATTCTTTTCCTTCTTCCCTCCTCACCCACCCCCACTGGGAAGGCAAGCAATTCAATATGGGTTGTACGTGTGTGTAGTTATGCAAAATGTTTCCATAGTAGTTATATTGTGAAAGACCAACCGTGTTTCCCCGCCATCCTATCCCACCTCCCACTTGTTCTATTTTCTGCTTTGACCCTGTTCCTTTTCGAAAGTGTTTGCTTCTAACTACCTTCGCCCCCAATCCGCCCTCCCTTCTATCCTCCCCCCTCTTATCCCCTTCCCCCCTGCTTTCCTGTAGGGTAAGATACCCAAATGAGTGTGGATGTTATTCCCTCCTTAAGCCAAATTCAATGAGAGTAAGATTGACCCATTCCCCTTCACCTGCTCTTCCCCTCCATTGTAACAGTTTTCTCTTGTGTCTTTTATATAAGATATCTCCTATTCTATTTCTTCCTTTCTCCTTCCATTATATTCCTCTTTCACCTCTTAATT
>CM053586.1:304098564-304117344 GCA_028646515.1 Pseudochirops corinnae | reverse complement strand
ATGCTTGAAAGTCCTCTATTTCATTGAATGACCATATTTTCCCCTGAAACATCATACTCAGTTTTGCTGAGTAGGTGATTCTTGGTTTTAATTCTAGTTCCTTTGACCTCTGGAATATCATATTCCAAGCCCTTCAGTCCCTTAATGTAGAAGCTGCTAAATCTTGTGTTATCCTGATTGTGTTTCCACGATAGTAAAATTGTCCCTTCCTGGCTGTTTGTAATATTTTCTCCTTGACCTGGGAACTCTGGAATCTGGCTATGATATTCCTGGGAGTTTTCTCTTGGGGATCTTTTTCAGTGAATTCTTTTCGTTTCTATTTTGCTCTCTGGTTCTAGAATATCAGGGCAATTTTCCTTGAGAATTTCTTGAAGGATGAAGCTATGTTTGCTGAGCTGATCAAGCTTTTACTAGCCCTGGAGTTGATATCGCTTCAGCTGTAAAATCAGAGGGTTAGATCAGCTGGACTCTGAGCTACCTTCTAGCTCCAGAGCTATGATCCTTGTTAAAATTTAATTTTTTCACAATACATATAAACAAAAAATTTTAACGTTTGCTTTTTTTTTTTTTAATTTTGAATTCCAAATTCTTTCTCGCCCACCTTTCTTCCCTCCTGGAGAAGGCAAGCAATTTGATATAGGTTATACATGTTATGCAAAACACTTCCCTATTAGCCATGTTGTAAAAGAAAACACAAGACTCATATGTGCAAAAATATTTATAGCAGCTCTTTTTGGGGTGGCAAAGAATTGGAAATCAAGGGGATGCCCTTCAGTTGAGGAATGGCTAAACAAGTTGTAGTATATGAGTGTAATGGAATACTATTGTGCTATAAAAAATGAGGAGCAGATGGATTTCATAATAACCTGGAGAGACTTATATAAACTAATGTTGAGTGAGAAGAACAGAACCAGGAGAAATTTGTAACAATTACAGACACATCCTATGTGTGACGACTGAGTTTGATAGGCTGGGCTCATTTGAGCCATGCAAGGTTATAAGACAACTCCAAAGAACTCTTGATGGAAAAGGCTATCTACATCCAGAGAAAGATTTACAAAGACTGAAAGCAGATTGAAGCAAACTACTTGTTCTCTCTCTTTTTTGTTTTGTTTCATTCCTTCTTTCTCATTGTTCATTCCATTGGTTATAATCCTTCTTTACAACTCGACTAATATTTAATGTGAGGGTATTTGTAGAACCTATATTGGATTGCATGCTGCCATAGGTGAGGGAGGGGGGAGGAGAGGGAGGGAAAGAAAATTTGGAACTCAAGGGATTGTGGAACTGAATGTTGTAAACTAAAAGTAAATAAATAAATTAAAAAAGAAAACACAGACCAAAAAACAGAAGAATAATAAAGAAAGTTTAAAAAGTATGCTTCAATGCATCCATATGCCATCAGTTCTTTCTCTGGAGCTGAACAGCATTTTTCATCATAGGTCCTTTGGAATTGTCTTGGATGTTGTATTGCTGAGAGTAGCTAAGTCATTCATAGTTGATCATCTTACAATATTGAGTTATTACATACAGTGTTCTCCTGGTTCTGCTCATTTCACTTTGCGTCACTTCTTGTAAGTCTTGCCAGGTTTTTCTGAGAGCATTCTGCTCATCATTTCTTATAACACAATAATAGTATTTCATTCCATTCATATACCACAACTTGTTCAACCATTTCCTAATTGATGGGTATCCTCTCAATTTTTAATTCTTTGCCACCACAAAAAGAACTGCTATAAATATTTTTGTACTCATAGACCTTTTCCTTTTTCTTTAATCTCTTTGGGGTATAGAACTAAGAGTGGTATTACTGGATCAAAGGGTATGCACAGTTTTATAGCCCTTTGGGCATAGTTCCAAATTGTAGAGCTATGATCCTTTGACCTGCCTCTTCTATTTACTAGTTGAGTGACAGCAGGCAAGTCATTTTACTTTCTCTCTGTTTCCTCTTCTGTAAAATGGGGTTAATAAAAGTTATACCATCTCCCTCAAAGGGCTATTGTGGGAATTCAATGCTGCAATCTGTAAAAGTGCTTTATAAAACCTAAGGCCCTAAACAAGTGTAAGACATTAGTCATCCCCCCATCCTCCACCACCACCCACAAACCCTGCCTAACACTGCTGTCTTTGTTCTAGAATAAAGACTGAGGAAAGGTCACTGGATTTAGGTAACCTTTAAGAGAACAATGGGATATGTAGTATATCATAGTAATTTTTCTTAAGCAAATAGGTTCAACCTAAAACTTGCAAAGTTTGGGGTTCAGAGGAGAAACCAGTTACTTTCATTCAAAATAATTCCTCCTCAGGCCAGCAATAGTATCTGAAATTTCTAGTTATGTCTTTTGGAGTCATCTAGAATCATGGTTATCTTTACTAAATTAAAGTTTGCTTTTATGGGAGGATACAACACATTCACTAGGATTCAGAACATTGTCAGAGTACCTGAATAGTCAAAGGCATTGGCCACATGGACATGTGAGGTGACAATATCTATCACAGGTGAAATAAACCTAAAACTAAAGGATTGGTCCAAAGTGTACCAAAGACCAAGTCTACCCATTTCACATTTTTGCCTACACCAGACTTGACTGTGTATAGCTATTAGGGGAATACAGTTTGCTTTACAGCATATTTAAATAGGGACAATAATGAATTATATAATCATGGGATTCTTCTGTAGTGTGGAGGAAGAAGAAACCTGGCATGTTTGAGGGAATTCTAGAAGGCCTGGATCTGACTCTGGACAAGGACAAGATTTTTAATAGATCTTCCTATATTGGCCATTGTACAAGTCAATTTTCCTCTCCTACCTCCAGAAATCTTTAAGTCTTACTTACTGCAGAGTGTATAAGAGTCAACCACATAGGCTACTCTACTCAATTCAACCAATTCATCACGGTACCTCTCTTACACTAAGAGATGAGGAGAATTCAAATAAATTTGTGACACTGACCAAGCCTCCAGGAATTTACAGCTTACAAGGGAGGAGTGAGACAAGCTCACAAATAGGCATAGTACAAAGTAGTGTATGGTGATTGCCATAAAAGATGTATTTTAAAGGTACTACAGGAGTTCAGAATAAGGGATCCTATCTGCCTGGGACCTTATCTGGGAAGCCCTCATAAAAGAGGAGACATCTGCAGAAGGCTTTGAAATGTGGGTATAATTTTGATAGGCATTTTGAGATATAGTTACATTTGGTAGCTAAGTCTGGAGTACCTGGAATTCAAATCCTGCCTCAGACATTCACTAGCTGTGTGACCCTGAGCAATTCACTTGATCTCTCTCAGACTCACGTTCTTCATCTATAATCATAATGACATCTACTTCTCAGGGTTGTCAAGAGGATAAAATGAGATAATATTTGTAAAGCTCTTTGTAGATCTTAGAGCATGATATACATGCTGGCTATTAGTATTTAGGGATCAGGGAGGAAAAGGAAATGAGAGAACACTGATAGAAGCAGGAGGAAAACCAGGATGATAATATAATAAAAGCCAGTGGAAGTATGGATTTCAAGAGAGTCCATGATCAACATGGTTAAGTGCTGGGGAGAATGTGGGCTAAGGAAAGACTGTTGATTTCTTTGTTACAGGGGAGAGTTGCGGGGAGGGGAAGGGGGAGGGGTGGGGATAGTGTATGTCATTGGGAAATGACAGTGATTTTTTTTTAAGAGTAGCAATAAAACACTTTGTTTCAAAAGAAAAAAAGAAAAGGCTATTGGATTATTAGTGATTAAGGAAGAGGTTACAAGTAATTTTTTAAAAAATCAGTTTAAATAGTGGGAACAAAAGCCAGTTTGCAAATATGGAGTAGGTAGAGATGAAGTAGTGTACATTGTTACCAAATTGCAAAGCTACCAGTATTACCAAAATTATTTCATTTATTTTTTGATAGGGCTACTAATATAGTCGTTCATATAAATGACACAGAATGCTATATATGAACTATGGCTGAGGATCTGTTCTGAGTACACATGGACACGGTTCAATCAGGGGGGCTTCTCTCTCTTAATAATAGCAATGTCTCAGCCCCCAACAAGAGATCCTGGGAACATCTAAGTTTGGCTCTCTAAGGACTATGCTTCCATGCTCCCTTGCAATCATGAAAATTAACAAAACATTTAACAAGAACAGGCTTTTCATGGAAATATGTTTTGCATGACTGAACATGTATAACCTATATCAAAATGCTTACTTTCTCAGTGGAGGAGGGTTGAATGGGAGGGAGAGAATTTGGAACTCAAAATTTTTAAAAAATGAATGTTAAAGATTGTTTTTACTTGTAATTTAGAAAATAAAAATATTAAATAAAACACAAGAATAGGATTTTAAAGGCAGGAGTAAAACACACAGAAATTAGAAATAGCTCCTGACTGAGGGTGAGTCTCCTTCCCTCTACAGTTTAGTACTATCCCCCTGAAATTCACAATCAGCACTTAGTCAATACATTTTAGGACTTCAGTGAAGAAGAAGACTATTTCTCTTTGGAGTCCATTTGCTTGCTCCCCTCTGTTCTGGGCACCCTTACTTCCTCTGAGTTGGTAGTCTCTGAAGCTTAGTTTCTGAGGGCTGGCTCTCCTTTGCTTTATTGTCAGCTAGTAGCACTATTGCAACTACAGGCTGGTTCCTTTGGGGCTTTGTGGGCGCCTGGAAATTTCATTCTTTCAAAACAAGCAGAAATGAGCTCCTCAAAACAGCTAAGTGGTGGGGGGGGAATAATTTCCTCTTTTTTCAAGAATGCATATTAGGAGATGTTCAAGTAAGCTGTCCTGTCTCCTTTCTGTCCTCTCAAAGCAGCCGCTCCATGCATCCAGATTGCTGCATGACATTCAGAGGTCTCCCTCACTCATAATATCCTTATGAAGAAGATGGAGAGCTATGGGCCTGATGATGGGACAGTGAGGTAGATTCCCAAGTGGTGGAATGACTATTACCTGGAACGATACTCATTTGAAGTGAGATCTCTAGTGGCATGTGAGTGTGATGCTCAGTTCTCGGTGGCTCCTGCTAAGAGGGACAATAACTAATTGAGGCACATGTCAAAAGACAGTAGTCAGTGTAGTGATAGATCTGGAGAGGAGGCTGTATAAGGATTCATTGAAGGAACTGGAAGTATTGAAAAGAGAAGACTCTGTGTGTAGGAGGCGGAGACATGGTAGATGTCCTAAAATATTTGAAAGGCTCTTATCATCATAACTGTTACTTAACCCTTCTAGGGTTACAAAATGATGTTCCTCATAATTTTCCAATGATATTATTTCCATTTTGTAGGTGAGAAAACTGAGGTCCAAAGAGATGATGATTTACTCATAATCACTTAGTATCAGAACCACAATTCTAACCCAAGTCTTGTACTTCATATCCAGCACTCACTCTTACTACGTCACCAAATAGCTGCCCTGTTGGAAAAACTATAAACTCATTGTGTTTTTCCTACAGAGAACAGAATCAAGACCAATGTATGGAAGTTACAGAGATAAAGATTTGGGTTTAGTTTTACTTTTATGAACAATGAGAACTCAATTATGATGAATGCTACAGGTGTCCAAGCAGTGGCTGGATGGCTTTATCTCTCAGGGATATTTCATATACATATAATATTTGTGTATGTATTATATATACGCATACATACATATATGTGTGTACAAATGCATTTCACTAGATTGCCATGACACACAAAAAGGCTAAGACTCCCTGATCAGCAGAGAAAAACTCTCAGTGGAATCCATGTCTGATAAGACTGCTTCAACCTCTAAAGTTCCTTCCAACTCTAAGTCTGACTCTTTTGAAGGACATTTGATAGTGAAGAGAAGGAGAAGGACCCTAGCTTGAGTGTGTGATGAAGTTCAGGGAAAGAATTTTGCAGTTGTTTAGGATAGGGTAGACCAGAGCATATTTGTGGGGAAGGGGCTAGTAGAAAGGAAGAGACTGAAGATACAAGAGAGAAAAGGAATAATGAATGGAGCAAGGTCCCAGAAGAGGTAATAAGATAGGATCCAAACATAGGTGGAAGGATTAGCCTTGCCAAAGATGAACAACTTGTTATTCTGAGCCTGGAGTGAAAAAGATGAATGAGGATGAAGGAAAAAGAGATTCTTAGGTAGAAAGGGGAGAAGGAAAATTCATTGTTCTAAGGAATAGCTCTCTGGGAGAGGAAGTGGGGGATACAAGGGGAGATTTAGATGACAGAAAAAATAGCCAACAATATTGATCAAATTTATTTTAAAGAAAGAAAGGAGTTTATAGTATCATGGGAATTTGTGCCAGAAAGAGCCTTAAAGATAATCTAATTCTGTCACCTCATTTCATCTGATAGCTATCATGGCAGAGTGCAGAGAGCATTGGATTTAGAATCAGACCTGGGTTCAAGTCCAGACTTTTCCATTTACTAGAGATACAGCTATAGGGAAACCATTTTTCAAGGCTAGTTCAAAATCTGTGATCTGTAACTTTAATTTCTTCATCTGTAACATAATGAGTTGGGCTAGATGATGTCTAAGGTCCCTCCATCTCTAATATTCTATGATATCTATAGACAAAATTGTCTGCTCAAAGTGGGGAGGCTAGCACTGAAACCTTGAGAATAGAAAAGATTCCAAAGAGCTCCTAACTAAGTGAAATAAAGGCACCAGTCAGAGACAAATACAAGGATTCCAAAGCAAGGGAAAGGACTCCACTAAAATCCACTTTGTAGTGGACAAAGTCTAGAGAATTATCAAGGTAAAAGTAGTTAAATGTCCGTTTTTTGAAGAGGACCGATGACATCATGGGGTGATGTCTTGACCCCTCTGTGAATTGGATTTAAGTGAGGCAGAGTTGCACAAAGTTGTGAGCCTCACTCTCTCTTCTTGAGTCTTTTAAGACTAGTAGCAAAACAAAAGACAAGATGACCGGCAATGGCCCAGGATGCAGTGGGATGTAGTGGGTGACCTTGGTGTCTTCAATGCCTGACCAAGCTCCAAGTGCTCCACAGCTGCCATCGGAATGAATTGTTCTCATCTGCCCATTCTGCTGGTGGAAGTCCTCACATGCCCAACCCCCCTAGTGCCATGAAGCTGAAAGGATAAGGGACTCTATGTGATGACAAGCACATCATTGAAATGGCAGGCTATAGGATAGCTTAAAACAGGTAAGTGGAGCCAGAGAAGAGTGATAGTTTGGGAGAATGAGAAACAGTTGAGGAATGAGGTTGTGATGATAGTAATAATTACTCATTTATAGTCACTATAAAAAATACTTTGTAGTTCATGACTCACATTTATACAGAGCTTCCCAAAAATCTTGGTGCAGTTTTAAGTGTTAATAACCCTGTACAGTGACTCTATAAATGTAAGTCTTTACTTAAAAGGACTTTGTTAAAAAATCAGAAACTGAAAGGGCGCCCGCCCATCAATCGGGAAATGGCTGAACAAGTTACGGCACATATATGTGATGGATTGCTGTTGTGCTATAAGAAATGGTGATGGGAATGGTTTTAGTTAAACTTGGGAAGACTTGTATGAACTGATTCAAAGTGAGGTGAGCAGAATGAGGAGAACAATTTGTACAATACTAGCCATATTGTAAAGATAATCATCTTTGAACTGCTTAAGAATTCCAATCAACACAATGGAACCAATCCAAAGGACTCATGATGAAACCTGATGCCTCCCTCCATATAAAAAGCCAATGAACTCAAAGTGTAGATTGAATGATATTTTTGAAGGACGTAGTTAATACAGGACTTTGTTTTGTTCAACTATATATATTTGTACCAGGTTTTGTTTTTCTTTCTTTTTAAAATTTGTTTAATAATTTTTTGTCTTTATTAATTTGCTTGTTTATTTTTAGTTTACAAGATTCAGTTCCACAATCCCTTGAGTTTTAAATTTTCTCCCCCTCCTTCTCCCTCCCACAATGGCCACATGCAAGCCAGTATAGGATTTGCAAATATTTTCACATTAGACATTAGTCAGGTTATAAAGAACATTGTAATGGATGGAATGAACAATGGGAAAGAGGAAACAAAACCAAACAAGAAAAAGAAAGAGAGCAGGTAGTTTGCTTCAAACTGCATTCAAACTCTGTTCTTTCTAGTTCTTTCTCTGAATGTAGACATCTCTCTCCATCATGAGTCTTTTGGAGTTGTCTTATAACCCTGCATTGTTGAGAAGAGTCTAGTCTATCAAAGCTGGTCATCACACATATGTTGTGTTTGTAATTGTGTACAGATTTCTCCTGGTTCTGTTCTTTTCACTCAGCATCAGTTTGTATAAGCCTCTCCAGGTAAATATGAAGTCCCTCTGCTCCTCATGTCTTATAGCACAATAGTATTCCATTACATTGATATACCACAACTTGTTTGGCCATTCCCCAATTGATGGGCATCCCCTTACTTTCCAATTCTTTGCCACCACAGAAAGAGCTGCTATAAATACTTTTGTACATATGGTCTTCCTCCCACTTCTATGATCTTTTTGGGATACAACCCTAGAAGTGGTATTGCTGGGTCAAACGGTATGAAATTATTTATAGCCCTTTAGGCATAGTTCAGATTGCTCTCCAGAATGGTTGAATCAGTTCACAACTCCGCCAACAATGCATTAGTGTTCCAATTTTTCCACATCCTCTTCAGCATTTGTCATTTTCCTGTTTTGTCATCTTAGCCAATCTGGCTTGTGAGATGTGGTACTTCAGAATTGTTTTGATTTGCATTTCTCTAATCAATAGTGATTTAGAGCATTTTTTCATGTGCTTATAAATATCTTTAATTTCTTCCTCTGAAAACTGCCTGTTCATATCCTTTGACCATTATCAATTGGAGAATGACTTTTATTCTTATAGATTTGAGTCAGTTCTCTATATATTTTAGAAATGAGGCTTTTATTGGAGATTTTTCTTGCTTTTTTGATGGGTGGAGGAGAGGAAAGAGATGGGGAGGGGGAATTTAGAATTGAAAATAAAATAAAATTGAAATTAAAAGAAACTCCAAAGTACTTTATTATTGATAACTCTGTGATTTAATAACAAGAATTATAATATCCATTTTCCAGATGAGGATGTACCTTCAGGAGGGTAAAATGACTTGTCCAAAGTCACATGAGTAGAAAATATCAGAGGCAGGATTCAAACCCAGGTCCTCTAATTCCAGGGCTTGTACCTTGTTCTAAGCTGGTGTCTCTATTCTACCATAAGACCTCTTTTTAAAATTTAGTATTTTATTTTTCCCCAATTACATGTAAAAATTATTTTTAACATTTATTTTAAAAATTGGGTTCCAAGTACTCTCCCTTCCTCCTCACCCACCTCATTGAGAAAGCAAGCAATTTGGTATAGGTTATACATGTATAATCATGCAAAACTTATTTCCATATTAGTCATGTTGTAAAAGAAAACATAGACTAAACTAAAAACCCAAGAAAAAGAAAGTTTAACAAGTATGTTTCGATCTATATTCAGATTCCACCAGTTCTTTCTCTGGAGATGGATAGCATTTTTCATAAGTTCTTCAGAGTTGTATAAGCCCTCTTAAGGAGGAAGAGAATCATGCTTTGGAGTTTTGGAGTTCTGCCCTGGATTTGGCTTGTTCTGATTGGTGAGTGGGTGGGTGGGTGGATGAGTGAATGAAAATTCTATATCTAGGAAGCCCCAGACCAGGCTTCAACACCTAACCCTCCATTTATCCATTAGAAAACCAGGTCTTACCCAAGAATCTTGCCCCCTGTCCTGTTACAACCATGTCTTTCTCCCCAACCCCACAACCTTTCCATCTCTTTTTCTGGCTCTGGGATAGTAATTGAGTCGATACTATCTGTAAAAGGGAGGGCAGTCCACTGCCCTGTGTGACAACTCAGGACAATCAACTGTTTACTAATGATCTCCGTGATTATTATTACTAAAACTCTCTGCTCCAATTACCACTCTGCTATATGTATTTGTTGTTGAGTCGTTTCAGTCATGTCTGACTCTTAATGACCCCTTTGGGGTTCTCTTGACAAAGATACTAGAGTGATTTGCCATTTCCTTTTCTAACTCATTTTACAGAGGAGGAAATTGAGGCAAAGAGGGTGAAGTGACTTGCCCAGGGTCACACATCAAGTAAGGATCTGAGGCCAGATTTGAACTCAGGAAGATGAGTCTTCCTGACTCCAGGCCCAGTACTCTATCTACTCTACCACATAGCTGCCCAATGTATTATAGTCCTTCTGTTACAGTTCTTAGCCTTTATAATTCTTAGCCTTGAGTCTGTGAACTCATAAGAACTATTCTGATAAATATATTTCAATGTAATTGGTTTCTTGTATAATCCTACACATTTTATTTTATTCATTTAAAAACATTATTCAAAAAAGGGATCCATAGTTTTCACCAGACTACCAGAAAAGTCCATAGAGCACAAAAAAGGTTCAGACCAAGTGAAGGTTCAGGTTAAGTTACCATTAGACTATAAGCTCACTGAAGGGCAGGGACAACCCACATTCTATATTTGTCTCTCTAGTGCTTAGCACACAGTCCTGGCCTGTAGCAGGCACTATGTAAATAGTTTTTCATTCATTCACGCTCAAGATCTCAGCCACTCCCTCCCTACTAGTGGGTGACAGTCACCAGGAACCAGCCCTACTTGAGCGTCCACACCCCTAGTTGAAGTTCTTTGCCAAACCTCCGCTCCCTCCATCCCAAGTCTGGGGGGCTGCTCAGTGATGCTTCCTGAACATTCTTTTTCCACTGGCAGAACGTAGCTCCTGCTCTTCCTTCAGTCATCTTCCTCCTATCTCTCACAAACCTCAAGGCAAGGAGATGTAGAGGAAATTTTCTATCCACATCTCTTTTTCTCCTTTCATGTCACCAGTCTCTAACCCTTTCCTTCACCTTATCTGAGAGAAATTTCTCTATTTTTGCCATATCACCAAAAAATATTAATTTATTAATGAAGGAGTATTTGTCCTTAGAATATTAATTCATTTCTTCCTCCTGATTTTTATCCTCCTTATATTATTTTTGCTTTAGAAAAGAGTCTAGTTTTTTTTTTTAAATCTGTGTCTCTCAGACAGTTCTTTAAAAAAAAAAAAGAAATATCCTCCCACATTCATAGCCCTGTATAGACACAAGGAAACATTCATTTCATTTCTTAGCTGCTCTCTGAACCTGTTTATCTTTCTTCTGTTTGATGAATTTGCATGTTGAATATCCTGATCACCTCTGGTTTCCTTTGAAGGCAGCATGGTGCAATGGAATGAGTGATGGATTTTGAGTCAGGGAAACCAGGTTCAAACTGGATTCTTTTACCTACTACCTGTGTGATCGTGGGCTCTCTGGAGCTTTGTCTGATGCTCACCGCCCATCATGCCTTAATCCTTCTAAGGGGATTCCTCATCAACATGCTCTCCATTCACTCCTCAGTGCCTTCCCAGACTATCACCTATGACTATGCTCCGGCTCTGCTTTCTTGCCTTCCTAATTTCAATCCCTCAATGAACTAGTTAAACTCTGAACTAGTTCTCCCCTTGAATCCCTTCCTCTCTTGTCCTATTGCTGGTTGTGCCTTGCCAAATCCCACGCTTGGATTATTCTTACCACACACCTCCTCCACTCCTTCTCACATGTAGCCGATCAAAGCTGGATATGTCATGCAAAGTTCTTACTGGGTACACTACAAACTTATGTTATTTAATATCCACCGAGTTCTCACTGCAGCAATTGCCTTTTACTCACCACAGTGGTGATGCCAGTTCTTCTCTTCTCTCCTCAAATCTTGCACAGCAACCCTTCCCTCATCGGCCCTCAGTAGAGGAGCTCACCTCATACTATGTTGAAAAAATTGAGGCCATCTGATAAAAGCTCTCTTTTCCCCCTCTTTATCTCACAACCCTTTTACATCGTCCTCCACTAACTTTTTCCTTACTTTGTTTTCTGAGGAAAAGCCGAACGACCCTTTTCCTGACCAAAGCCAGTCCCTCTGAGTGTACTCTTAATCCCATCCCCTCCTGTTTTATCCAGCAGATGGTCCCTCCATCTTCAATCTCTCCCCATCTACTGCTACCTTTCCTGCTGCCTACAAATACTCCCAAGTCTTTCCCATCCTTTAAAAAAAAACCCTTATTAGATCCTCTTATCTCCGCTAGCTCTCATGACATATCTTTCTTCCCTTTCTCAGACAAACGCATTGAAAAATTCTTTACTCTCTTTGTCTCCACTTCTCCTCTCACTCTCTTCTAAACCCTCTGCACTATGACTTTCTGCTTCATCATTCAGCAACTGAAACTGCCCCCTGAACATGCAGGCTTCCATGAGCAGTATCAACAAAGGACCAAACTTAGTCTTTTCACAGATGAAAGACAGAAAATATAAGACCCTGTTTGTATTTATCACTTGTGGATTAAGAAAAAGACACTTAATTTGGTAGAACAAAATGCTATCTCATTATTTCACGTGATGTCTTCTATCTGTACTGAGACTATTCCAAGATTCCTTGGAACATGTATCAGTACTGTTCAATGACCCTCAGGGAAATTCATGTTCACTGAAGGCATTCATCTTCGTGTTGGAGAGGATCTAGCACAGAGCCCAGGTTGAAGAGAGATTCCCTATGAATGAAGAGGTTCTTACCATTGCATCAATCCCTAGAACTTTGATTACATCAATCCCTAGAATTTTGAATTCCTAGAATCAATCTAGAACTCCCAGAAGAGCTCTGTGATATATCAAAGGTTATCTGGGATATCCTCTGAACAATACTCAAAGGACCTTCCATCCACACAGGAAAGATCAGTTGGATAAAGACTATCTATTGCCCAGATATCAGCATGTATCGGAATGGACACCAAAAGCAGTTGGCCAATAGTCTGTATATCTGGGATAAATTATGCAAAGGGACAATGAGCTGGGTCCAATATTGAACAGAAGAAAAATGCTTTCAGGAAGCAATAACACTGCTTTCATTGACCCAAAGCACCCCATGAAAGCAAAGGTCCTTCCTTTTCAGTACTGACATTTTTTGCTGGTGTTGCTGTAAGGCAGAGAAGCAGTGTAGCCATGCAGACAATAATAAGAGCTAGCATGTATGGAGGACTTTAAGGTTTGCAAAGCACTTTCCATATGTGATCGCAGCAGTTTTGTGAGGGAGGTGCTCTAACCATTTTACAAATAGGAAACAGACACATAGTAGGTACTTAAAAATGCTGACTGACTACTGAGGCAGATAGAGGTTACAAAGCTAGTAAGTGTATGAGGCAGTATTTGAATTCAAGTCTTCTTGAGTCCAAGTCCAACACTCTATCCATTGGGCTCAAATCAAGGAGGACCTAAATTCGAGTCTCATCTTTGACGTATGCAAGCTTTGCCACCCTGGACAAGTCACAGTTATTTTCAATAATGTAAGCAGGTCTCTAAGAGTAAACCATTGCCTATTTGCATTGGTAGAAGTAGTTGCCTCACTGGGGAGTTCCCTCAACCAATAAAGTCACAGGTCTAGTCCCTCTCTCTGTCCTTGTGTTATATGGTAGGGAGCATCATTATCTCCAATGTACTAAATACAGTTATCACATAGAGGGCAATGGAGGTGGCCATGGTGGGGGACACACACAGTCAGTGAGGGGATCTGACAGGAGTAAAGGAAGTGTATTAATAAGAAGAGAAGATGGCTAACAGCAGAAAGATGACAGGTGGAGAGGCCAAGTGCTCCACAGGTACCCTGGTGATGGTGATGGGACAAAGGGAGGAAGGTCCCTTGCACATTGGGTGGATTTCCAATGGTAAGATTTGGGGAGAAGGTGGACAAAAAGATCATAGTATTTGCAAGGATGGACAGGTTGGGATCTGCATCTTAGATGAAACTCCCAAATCTAGGAGATCATAAATCCATTTGTGTATTGAGTATATATGTGGATCTTGTCATCCTTCCCCTGACCCCATTAGAATTTAAGATCTTCCAGGGCAGGAACCATTTTGCTTTTGTCTTGTATACCCAGAACCTAGCACAGTGCCTGGCATATAGTAGATGCTTATTAAATGTTTGTTAATTGATTAATTGGCTATTCCTTTTTTTTTTGTTCTTGGAGGGGGGAAGGGAGGGCAATTGGGGTCAAGTGACTTGCTCAAGGTCACATGGCTAGTTTTGTGTGAAGTGTCTGAGGCTGGATTTGAACTCAGGTCCTCCTGACTCCAGGGCTGGTGCTCTATTCACTGTTCCACCTAGCCGCCCCTTTGATTGACTATTCTTGAAAGGTTTAAAGAAAAATTATTAAAGCTATTTTTAAACATTTAAAAATCCATTAAAACTTAAAACCACAGTAAGACTTTTGGAACACCAGGTATAAATAAAGCTTAGGCATCACTTTTATTAACCCTCAGTTGGTATCAATCACCGATTAGTCTGTACCATTTGGTCCAATTATCCTAGTTTTGGATAGAATTACCATACCCTGAATCTTTCTTCATTTGTTTAGGATTTTTCAGTGACCACTGCTAGCTAACCTGATCAGATCTATATTAAAAACTCTGCAGCCTGCTTTGTGCTTTAGGTTTCCATCTTTGTTCTAGCAAAATATCCCCAACTACTTCTTGGTTACATTTTCTCAGGGCAAAGGCCTTGCTTTTTCTTTTAGGTCCCATATTCTCTCTCTTCTTCTCGTAACTCAGGATTAAACAACAACAAAAACCACTACATGGCTGCATAATATATTTGCCTTCAGGAAAGGCCCCACAATGGTCCTTTTTCAATCAGAAGAAAATTTCACAGGCACCTTATTAATTTTCTGGAAGACTCCCCTTGGCTATCAGACACTTAGAAATTTACATACAATTAGTCCCTTTGCCCGTGGCACAGACAGATTCTCAGCAAACATGAGATTGACCTGTTCTAGATAGCCTGCCTTGATGAAAAGGGAACAAGCTATTTTTAACAGAATTTAACTTTTAATGTATATTTAAATGTCACATAAAGGGTGTCATGTATTGTTGTATGGCCATAAGACCTGGAACACAACAGTCTCAGAAGAACTGGTGATGAGTATCAGAAGACAGTGGAGAGGCATGGTGGCTATAGGCAGGCTTGTAAGAGAGGGACTTCAAGGTGAATGGAGTGACAGATGCCATGGAGGGAACAAGAGAGAGAAAGACAAGATGAGCCAGTCGTGGCATTGAGGACAGGAGGTGACTTACTGACAGTCTGAGTGCACCAGTGGTGTCCTTGGGCTATCAGGAGGAAGCCAGGAAGATGAAGTTCTGTGTCCCCTGCTGAGAGGAGGTGAATAAGTGGTGCCCAGCATAAGCAGACATGGATGGATTTCAGTTTGTATTCTTAGAAGGAGCATCCAAGTGAGTGAGACCACACATTCACAAAAGTGTAAAATAACAGGATTTGCAAACATATATAAACATTAAAAAACATACTTGGATAGTTTTCATTTTCAAAAATCTGTATTTTGCTAAATTATTCAATCAACAAGCATTTAAGGACCTACTATGTGCCAGGGTGCTGGCCAGTCTGTAGGCTTCTATTGGAAGCCTTTCCTAATCCTCCTTGATTCTAGCATCTTTTCTCTCTTAATTATTTCTGATTTATCCTGTATATAGCTTGTTTGTACGTCTTTGTTTGCCTGTTGTCTCCCCTAGTAGTTTGTGAGCTCCTTGAGGGCAAGTATTGTCTTTTACCTCTTTTTATATCCCTAGAACATGGTAGACTTTTAATAAATACTTCTTGACTGACGGACTAATTTCTCCTGTTAAGTGCCAGCACCTCCTACCACCTCACAAAAAGGCAAAGACGATCCAGTCCCTGCCCATTAGAAGCTAAACTTCTATGGGAGAGAGACGACATGCACACATATGTATATACAGAATGAATACAAGATAATAGGGTCAGAGGAGGAGGCAGCAGATGAGGAAGGGGAGATCAGGAAAACCTTCATCTAGGAAGTGTTGTTTGAAATGAACTTTGGAGGAAGAAACAGGGGTGAGGAAGGAGTGCATTCCAGGCCTGGGGAACCTGTATTTTAGTGATATCACTGATATCTGTATGAAGGATGAATTGAAAGGGAGGCACAGGAGGCTAAAAGACCAATTTATTTAAATACTTTAGGTGAGAGGTGAAGCAGACCTGAACTAGGATAACTGTGGTGTCAGTGGAAATAAGGGAAGGGCATGAGGGAAAGAATAAGAGAAGAGGAAAGGCTTTAAACAGCAAAAGGAGCTGACAGTATAATGTCCTAGACTCTAGGACCTAGAGGAATGGAGAAGGAAAGAAGGTGAGAGAGAGGGACAGGTGAAAGGAAAGGTGATTGGAAGAAGACGGAACAGAAAAGCTTACCTTGGTTCAAAACCTCTGCTAGGTGCTACACTGAGCTAAATCTCAAATAACTTTCTTCATTGCTAGCAGATGCCTGCTTTCTTCTTCCTGCTTCTGCTCTTAGGAAATGGGTTGGTTCTTGACCTTCTGAAACCAGCAAGAAGCTGGTGAGGATCACAAGGGACTGGAGACAGAGACTGAGATTTGCCTTTCTGTCTTCAGTATTATGCCACAAGATACTCAACAAAAGTTGGCTCTGTTTGTTTATTTGTTTAATTTTTTTCTAGCCTCCATCTGCAGTCCAAGAGGCAGTATAACTTGGTGAATGAGGGCTTCTGGTCTTTGTCAGGAAGACCTGGGTTGAAGCCTTACCTTTGACACATCCACTGTGTCACCGTGGGCATTAAGAGATTTAATTTCTCCATGTTTTAGGTTACTAAGACTATATATACATTACAGATGAGTTGGGCATTTGTGTCAATAGATTCTACACTGGATGTTCCCTTAACCAGTGAAATCACAGTTCCAGTCTAACAATAACCTAACAGTGCCTGGTCTTTAGAAATTGTTGTCTATCATCCCTGGGTCTTGTGATTTATGAATATAGATTGGAAAGTAGGAGAATTTTAGATGATATCACATTAAAATCTATTTTGTTGATATAGATAATCTACAACTCTAAGTATATTTTCTTTTTTAATAAGCATCTCCCTATCAGATTGACAAAATTGACAAAACAATGAAAATGACAAATGTTGAAGATGCTGAGGTGAAAAGGGCATGTTGACCCACTGTTGGTAGAACTGTAAAATTGGTACAGATTGTGAAGTCCTTGAGGGCAGGGACTGACTTTTACCTCTTTTTGTATCCCTGGCACATAATGGGTGCCTAATAAAAGTCTGACTATGATTAATTGATTGAAGTCAATTTTGAACTGTGACAAAAAAGGTACTAAACTATACCCACCCTTTGATGGAGCAATAACATTACTAGGCCTATATCCCAAAGAGATCAAAGAAAGATGAAAAGGCTAAGGTCTTATATGTACAAAAATATTTGTTGACAACTCTTTTTTTTTTTGGTGGCAAAGACCTGGAAACTAAGGGGGTACCAAACTGGGGAATATCCAGACAAATTATGGTCCTTTTATGTAATAAATTACTGTTGCGTTATAAGAAATGATGAAAGAAAAAGTTTTGGAGAAATCTAAGAATACTTGTATGAACTGATGCAGAATGAAGTGAACAGAACCAAGAGAACAATATATAATAAGAGTGGTGTAAAGGGAGACAACTTTGAAAGACTTAAGAGCTTAAGATAAACACAGTGATCAACCATGATTCCACAGGAGAGAAGATACACGCTACCCACTTCCTGACAGAAAAATGACAGACTAAATATGTAGAATAAGATACCTCCTGTTGACATGGCCAATATAGAATTTGTTTTATTTGACCATGTATATTTGTTACAAGCATTTGTTTTTCTTTCTCTTTTTCCCAGTAGAGAGGGAAAGGTGGGAGAGAAAGAAAATAAATTTCTGGATAATTGAAAAACACAAATAAAAAATCTTTCTCTTTTTTGCTCCTTCAGGGACTCATTCACTGCGATATTTTCGCCTGGGGGTCTCCGATTCCAAGCAAGGGATCCCTGAATTTGTTTCAGTTGGCTATGTGGATTCTCATCCTATCACTTCATATGACAGTAACAGAAGACAGAAGATGCCCCAGGCCTCTTGGATGGAGGAGAACTTGGGATCTGATCACTGGGACAAATATACTCAGCTTTTGAGGGGCTGGCAGCAGACATTTAAAGTAGAACTCAGGGCCCTGCAGAATCACTACAATCACACTGGAGGTGAGTAGAGCAAAAATGATGCCAGTGCTCTGGGAGAGCATTCTCCAATAATGGATTCCAAAGACAAAGAGAGTGGAGAAGGGGTTACTGATGGGGACATGTAGTTACAGATTAGATGTACAAGGTGGTGTAAAGGAAGACTTCAACCTAATATCAAGGTTTCAGAAATAGGAGACTGAATGAATGAAGGTCCCATGGAGAGAAAAAGTAAAGTCAGAAGGAGAAGCATGTTGGAGGAGAAATATAAGCTCGTTTGAGCACATATTGAGTTTGAGGTGCTAATAGTAAGTCAGATGAAGTAGCCTCCTGGGCAGACAGGTATGGCTCTGAAGTTTGGGAAAGAAAGAAGAATTGAAGATAGAGGACTGAGAATCACTGAAGTAGAGGTGAGAGCTGAAGATGTGGGAGATCACCAAAGGGGAAGAGCATCAATGCTGAGGACAAAACCTTGGGTGGCATTTTTGTTGTTCTTGGTTTTTGAGGCACCCAGGGTTAAGTGACTTGCCCAGGGTCACACAGCTAGGAAGTGTCTGAGGCCAGATTTGAACTGAGGTCTTCCTGACTCTGGAGCCAGTGCTGTATCCACTGTGCCACCTAACTGCCCCTGTGTGTCTAGATCAGTATTTCACTGGTGTGAGGGATGTCTTGTGTAAAAAC
>CM053586.1:304026550-304098464 GCA_028646515.1 Pseudochirops corinnae | reverse complement strand
TACACATACATACAGACAGAGAGAGATGTTAGTAGTTTTTTTTCAGTCGATATATAACCTTTTGTTGCTTGGTTTAACTGAGATTACTTGTTGAAAAAATACCTTAAGCCAAAGGAATAAATTAACATTTTCATTGGTGGGAGTTGTAGGTCCCATAAGCCCTCCAATAGGTAAGGAAAGCCCTTGAGCTGAGCCCCTCAGACTATGACTATGCACCAAGAGGAAAGGAGGGTACCCACATTCCACCGGTCTTAACCACACTTGTGGATTTCAGGATTTCACACCTACCAGAGGATGATTGGCTGTGAGTTGCTAGAGGATGGTAGCACCACAGGATTTCTCCAGTATGCATATGATGGAAAGGATTTCATCATTTTCAATAAGGACTCTCTGTCTTGGATTGCTGTGGATAATGTGGCTAGACTCACCAAGCAGGTCTGGGAAACCAACCGCAATGAGCTACACTATCAGAAGAATTGGCTGGAAACAGAATGCATTGCCTGGTTAAAGAAATTCCTAGACTTTGGAAAAGATACCCTCCAACGGACAGGTAAAGAACAAAGATTGGACTTGTTTTCCTTTACCTTCTCCTGGCTTTATAACTTGCATATTTATAGAGCTTTTTGAAAGAAATAATGGCCCTATGAGGTAGATAGTACGCGTGACAAAAATTTCTTCCTTACAGATGAAGAAACTTGGGACCCAAGAGGTGGCTTGCCTAGCATAACCAGCCAGTGGCAGATCTGATACTCAAACCCAAGTCCCCTTGTAGCTTCCTCTAGCTTGCTTCAGGCTCACTTCTAGCACCCTTCCCTTCCCCCAGACTTTCACTATTACTTGTCACATCCTATAAATACTTACTTTTGTTTTGAATCAGAGTTCCCTCATCCTGAGTCATCCTTCAGGTAGGTAGTTTCTTTCTCTCTTAGAGAAACAATGAACGGAATTATTCCCTTTTCTCCAGGCATGTGAGGACACTCTTTGGAAGGCAATTAATTCTTTCTGACCACTGGAGTATCATTTAGTTACCAAGGAAATCTTACCTGAGTTTCCCAAGTGTGTGTAGATTCCATTTTTTATGATGAGGAAACTACAGACTTGGAATTTTATTTATGTTGGGAACTCCAGTGTGGAAACTTCCTCCAGGGACATAGATCAATAGCTCCTTGTAAATTATAATTATAATAGGGAAGCTAGGTGGCACCATAGTGGATAGAGCACTGGACTTGGGGTCAGTCAGACTCATCTTCACTAGTTCAGATGTGGCCTCAGACATTTACTAGTGTGTGACACGATCACAGAGGAGTCCTTCTCTTACTTATTGTCAGAAAGATTCTTGCCAGAGTCCTCCTTAATAGGCTGATCATTCATCTGGAAGATGGTCATCTACTGGAGAGCTGGTGTGGCTTCAGAAAGGGGTGAGGAATGATCCATAAGGTGTTTGCTACTCAGCAGCTCAAGGAGAAATGCCAGGAGAAGAACAGAGGACCGTATACAAAGTTCGTCAGTCTAATGAAGGCCTTTGATACGTCAGTTGTGAGGGCTTGTGGAAAATTATAGCAAAATTCAGTTGCCTAGAGAAGTTCATCAGTCTTGTATGCTAGTTTCATGATGACATGCTTGCCCAGGTTTTGGATAATGGACAATGCTCTGGAGCTTTCCCAGTCACCAATGGACTGAAGCAGGGCTGTGTGTTTGCTCCCATGCTTTTTAACGTGATGTTTTCTGTGATGCTGTCTGATACCTTCAATGAAGAGGAAAATAGCTCCAAGGTCAGCTATGGCGCTGATGGCAAATTATTTAACTTAAAAGGCTACAAACCAAGACTAACGTGAAGGAAGAATTGGTGCATGACTTTTTCGCTCACAGATGATTGTGCACCCAGTACAAGCTCTGAGGCCGAGATGCAATGGAATATGGATAAATTATGTGCCTCATGTGCTAACTTTTGCCTGACAATTAACACCAAGAAAAGAGAAGCCCACTACTAACCATCACAACACTATTCATTTGTGGAACCATTGGTTACAGCAAATTGAGAAATTTTGAATGCTGTGGATGATTTCACTTACCTTTGCAGTATTCTTTCTAGGGATATATACATAGATGATGAGGTTGATGCATGCATTGCCATGCATTTGAGAGACTCCAAAAGAATGTGTGGGAGAGAAGAGGCATCGGGCCACATAAGAAACTGAAGGTCTGCAGAGATATTGTGCTGACTTCATTGTTGTATGCCTGTGAAACCTGAAGAGTATACCAGTGCCATTACAGGAAACCGAATCACTCCTATTTGAACTGTCTTAGAAGATTCTAAAAATCACCTAGCAAGATAAGGTACTGGATACTGAGGTCCTTTCTCAAGGTGAATTGCCAAGTTTTCAAACTCTGCTGCAGAGAGTGCAATACTGATGGGCTGGCCAAGTTGTTCAAATGCCAAAAGTATGTTTGCCTAAAAGATTATTTTATGGAGAACTCACACAAAGCAAGCACCCACATGGAGGTCAGAAGAAGTGATACAAAGCAGAATTGCAGTAGCTCAAAGGAAATATGAGATGTGCACATTTAGAGATATCTCCATTCCAAATGTTTGTACCTGACCAACTATTGTAGAGCCGAGCTCATATTGGTCTGATCAGTCACAATTACTGTACTTTGATCCCAACATAGTGATGTCATTTTGGTCCTCTTCAAAAACAAAGGACAACAACCAACCAACCAAGCTGTGTGATGGGTAAGTCACTTTACCCAGTTTGCCTCAGTTCCTCATCTTTAAAATAGACTGGAGAAGGAAATGGCAAACCACTCTTGTGTCTTTGCCAAGAAAGCACCAAATGGTGTCACAAAGATTCAGATATGACTGAAATGACTCACCACCACCAACACTTATAATCTTAGAGAGTTGCCAAGAACACTAAGAGGTTAAGGGATTTACCCGTGACCAGACAATTAATATGTCAGTGGCAGGACTTAAACCCAGGTCTTCCTGGCTCTTGGAATCCTATTCTGGATATAATGATCATTTCTATGCAGGTAATTCCCAGGTACAGACATCCAGCTGTAGCTTCTCTCCTGAGCTATAGTCAGTCACATATCACCAATTGCCCTTTGGTCATCTCAAACTAGATGTTCCATTTTCCTGTATTCATCATATGCATCATTTCCTAGAGCACAGTAATATTCCATTACAGTCAGGTACCACAATTTTTTGTTGTTGTTGTTGTTGTTCAGTCATATCCAAGTCTATGTGATTCCATGGACAAAGACCATTGGGTTTTCTTGGCAAAGATACTGGAGTAGTTTGCCATTTCCTTTTCCAGCTCATTTTACAGATGAGGAAACTGGGGCAAACAAGGTTATGTGACTTGCCTAGGGTCACACAGTAAGAGCCTGAGGCTGGATTTGAACTCAACTCTTCCTGACGCCAAACCTGGTGCTCTATCTAGTGAGTCACCTAACTGCCTCCAGTTAGTAGCTGCTTTTAAACAATAAACTATGCTACAAAAGTTGACAGTTTCGTACATAGCTCTCTTTTGTTCTTTATGCATCACAGTGTATATATTTATTGATGACTAAGTTTATAATAAAGAAGAACATTTAAATTACAAAGAAAGAAGAGAGGTGGGAGACAGCAAGGAGGTGAAGGGAAGGTAGGGCAGGTGCTAAAAATTGTGTAGGGAGTTAAGTGAGAGAAAAGACAGGAGAAAGAGTTGGTCCTCTTGAGGTAAAATGTATCCTGTGCATTATAAGAAGGTATGACAAACCTGAGAGAGAGAGAGGGGGGAAGGGGGGAGGGAAGAGAGAGACAGATAGACAGATAGACAGACACAGAGAGAGACAGAGACAGAGAGACAGAGAGAGAGACAGAGAGGGACAGAGAAAAAGAGACAGTCAGAGAGACACACAGAGAGACATAGAGACAAAGGCAGAAAGAGACAGAGACATGCATTCACATGTGCACAGAGAGAGGGAGGGAGAGGGGAGAGACAGAGAGACAGACAAAGAGACAGAGACAGAGAGACAGACAGACAGAGACAGAGAGAGAAAGAGAGAGTCAGAGAGAGAGAATCAAAGGGAGAGAGAGTCAGAGAGAGACAGAGAAACAGAGACACACAGAGAGACCCAGAAACAAAGGCAGAGAGACAGAGACATGTATTCATACACGTAGAGAGGGAGGGAGAGAGGGAGAGACAGAGAGAGACAGAGACAGAGAGAGAAAGAGAGTCAGAGAGAGAGAGAATCAGAGAAAGAGTCAGAGAGAGACAGAGAAACAGAGAGACAGAGATGTGCATTTGCTGTGCACACACACAACACACACGGAGAGAGAGAGAGAAAGAGAGAGACAGAGAGAGAGAGAGAGAGTGAGAGACAGAGACAGAGACAGAGGCAGAGACAGAGACAGAGACAGAGAAAGAACTCTGAGAATAGCAAGAGCTAAGCCAAATTATGCCATACAGCAGTCATCACAGTCCATCAGTTTCTCCCTTTAAACCTTCCCTTTGCATCTCTCCCACTTGCAGGATATTAGTGTGTTCTTTCTTCAGTCCTTTTCCTAAACCCGCTTTAAGAAAAGCATCTTCCAGTGACCATTTGCAAGACCTGAAAATCAGTAGCAATGGCTCTTCAGAGTGCAGATCATGGGTTCTGTCAGCTGGAGTTCAGTGACTGAAAGGGAACAAGTTTAGTGACCACTCCCTTTCTTAAAGGGATTCTTTATTGTGTCTAATTGTGAATGAAAAGCCTTGTCGCCTGTTAAGGACACTTGAGGTATCAGGAGACAGGTACAGAAGAGATTTTTTCTTTCTTGCTGCCCCATACCTTACTATGTAGGCAGTCAACCTTTCAGTGTCCAGGGAACCAGAGCTCAGCAAATTAGTCTTGGCAATCAGCTGTAAGCATTCCTGTCAAACTAGTAACATGAAGCTCTGCCTATTTGACATCTGGATGTTTCCTGGTTTCGGGGAAAATATTTAGAGATGGTACATGTGGAAGACATGTACTATCCATACAGGGTGCGTATGGCCAGATGGGATGTCTAAAGGTATAGATAGGTATCCTGGGGGAGGAGGCATTGATAGATAATTCTAGAGTCTTGGGGTTCCAGGCTAGCTGTTCTGTTCTCTAGACTAGCATTATATCTAATATGCCCCTTAAATACTGCTGGTCTGGGAGTGTGATTGGTTCAGAACAAAAAGTCACTTGCTTCTCTTGGCTGCCTCCTTTAAAAGGAGAGGGTACTTAAATCCACTACTTTGTCCCTTTCTGCCAAACTCTGATCATATAAATGACTGTAACAAATAAAGAGGCAGATAGCAAATGAAAGTGGAGACTACTAGGACTACACAAAATGCATATGTTCTCTTGCTGTGAGGGCTCAATTAAGACAGAGGCCCCAATCTTACCCAAAGAGAAATTCACAGGAGTCTGTAGGGAGGCAAGCTGAAAATCAGAAATATGTTGATGAGCTGGCTTCCCCTCCATGTCTGCAGTTGAATGTTTGATGTGATTTTACCTTGGTTCGGGGTCCTTGCTGGTGATGTGTTTCCTCTGATAGAATTGTCTAAAAGCTGATGGAGAATGGATTGGGGATATTAGAACACTGTAGAATCAGCAAAGAGAAGAAAGCCTTCTCCTTTTTCAGATTGTTTTTTTTTTCTTTGCAGAAACCCCATCACTCAGTAGAAGCTTCAAAAAGTCATCGAATGGGATTACAAGTCTCATCTGCAAAGCCTATGGTTTCTATCCCCCAGAGATTACCATGACCTGGATAAAAAATGGGGAACTGATAACCCAAGAAATTGAATATGGAGACATTCTTCCCAGTGGGGATGGAACCTATCAGACCTGGGTAGCAATAGATATTGATCCTCAAAGTAAAGACAATTATTCCTGCCAGGTGGAACATAATGACTTCCTTAAGGTCCTCCATGTGTCACTTGGTAAGGATATAGTATATGGCTCTGTAAGTAAGGTGGATTTTAGTATAAGTAAGATGGATTTTACTGTGTGTAAAGTAGATTTTTGTTATTACTTTTTAGAGTTCAGTTTCCCAGGATCCATGGCCAGAACAATCCCTTATTCCCAGGTATTAGATATGAATTTTCACAATTATGGTTCAAAACATCTCTACCACACTTGCACAGTATTATATAATGATAAATATATCAACATTTGTGCTTAAATTGTAAACATCCACTGCAACTGTGAGTAGATACAGGGATGAGGTGATGTAAACTCATGAGGCTATTACTGGCAAGATGCCTTCTTTGTCTGGTGTCCTATAAAGCAGGTGGGCACTGGTCCAGGGGGTGGGGAACCTTAGGGTTGAATGCACAAATGCTGTACATCCCTTGATCAGCCCCCATCAAGGGTTGGGGGAATCTATGTGTGCTTCAACTGGCCCCCATTGAGGCTTGTGGGGATTTAAGGGTTGCACAAGTTGTGCATGTCTCTATTGACCCCGTCAAAACATAGGGTAATTGCCCCCTCTTCTCACCAGCCCCTTCAAGAAGGGTGATTAGGGAATGCCATAGGAGTTGGTGCTCCCATTATCAGCAACTCTTGCGAGAAGACTAGACTAGAATAAAGTAAGATTATTAGCCCCTTCAAAGCTGTCTTTCCTGACTGATCAGATCAAGAGTGAACCTGTGCTGGCAGCCATCCTGTGTGCTAGCGTTATTTGAATTACAGGCTCTTAGGGAGAAGTTACTGGGTTGCTAGAGGGAAAACGGAATATTGTTTTCAGGCAAGTGTTCTGTAGAATGTCTTCCAGTGTTATTGACCTACAAGGGAAGCTGGTGGTGAGAGAGTGACCTCAAAGAAATAGTCCTGATTTTTCTGATAGGTCATAAGAAAAAAACTCTAAGTCTTTGTGAAGGAAGAAAGGGGATTGGGGATTTTATTCTTTTGCTTTTTGTTTGTTTCATTTCAGAGTCAAAGACCAGCTCTCCATTTGTGGAAATTGTTTCTGGGTTGACTATCATTGTTTTAGTCCTGATTGGTTTGGGATCGTTTGTTTATAGAAGAAAACAATCAGGTAAGTGGAGTGTGAGTTGTTGTTCAAGTTGTATCTGACTTTTCGTGACCCCATTTGAGGTTTTCTTAGCAAAGATACTGCAGTGGTCTGCCATTTCCTTCTCCAGCTCATTTTATAGATGAGGAAATTGAGGCAAACTGGGTTAAGTGACTTGCCAGGGGTCACAGCTAGGAAGTGTTTGGAGGCCAGATTTGAACTCATTCAAAGGCCCAGCAATCTATCCACTGTGCCACCTAATGAATAGCTCATGGCAAATGGAAAATACTCGGACTGCATTAATACTACAATATTTTTCTCTCTCTCAAAATATTCCCATATTGCAGCCCCACCTTTGGGGCATCACCATTAGCCTCTGACTGAATGAACCCAATGGCTTTAAAAACATTTTTTTAAATAAGTGGCTATGTCTTTCACTCACAGCTTTACTAAGAATCATAATTTCAGAGCTGGAGGGGACTTTAGAGATCTTCTAGCCCAACTCCCTCATTTTATAGATGAGAAAACAGTGATGCAGAGAATTTAAGTGACTTACCCAAGGTTTCCTAGTGAGCTATGGGCAAGGCTGGGAGTAGAACTGGGTCTCTTCACTCTCAGTCCATATTTCTTTCTGCTAGATGGGCTTGTTGTGAGTTTCATTCAGATCGTTAAAGTTTCCTGGAGTTTTCTACTAGCACTTGGAGGAAATTCCTTCTTTCCCCATGGATAAAGCTTACAGATGCAGTTGCCTAGTAACTCAGTAGTACTCAGAGCTGTATCCTTCTTATCCTTCTAGACAGCAAATTATTGCTCCTGTGGTCTGGACTAAGAATGTCAGAGTGATGTTGTTCCTTCTTTTTCCAAGCTCTCTTCCTTAATACTATCACTCATTGTTTGATTGGAATTGGTAAAGCTGTAAATCCCTGCCCCTTCAATCCAGTGAGCATTTATTAAGGCCTGCTCCCTCTCCCTTCCTCTTGACCCAATGAGATAATTATGCTTTTTCCTTTTAAACGTAGCAGCCATTTAAAATTTTCTGTACTTTTGTCAAGTTTTAGTTGTGTTTGCTTTTAGTTCTAATATTTCTGTAGCTGGTTTATTTGGTTAGTTAGAGAGTACTATTAATAATATCAGGATCATGGGTTTGGTTGCTAGTACAGGTCAATGAGTTGGGCTCTCTGTGGCTACAGACTGTGGACTTATCCTGTTCAGCCGTCCAGTGAATGTTGCTATTCAGCCTCAAGGGATACTGGAAGAGCTGGGACGTTACCAGAAAAACATGTCTGAGAGCATACCCTCCACTGATGGGAGGTCAGCTGTGTCCCAGATAAAGGCCGTCACTGATTCTAGTTCATATGCTATCTGACGACTGACAGAACCATTTAAAAAATTGTCATGGCCTTCTGAAGGTCTTCCATTAATGGCATTCATCTTTGCCTGTTGACCCTTGAGTCAGATAGGTGGGGCAGTGAGTGCTGAGCCTAGAGTCAGGAAGGCCTGCATTCAGATGTGGACCCAGACCCTTGCTAGCTGTGTGATCTCGGAAAGTCACTTCATTTCTATCTGCCTCAGTGTCCTCAACTGTAAAATGGGGATAATTATAGTATCACTCTCCCTGAATTGTTGTGAGGATCAGATGAGATTTTTGTAAAATGCTTAAAACTTAAAACAGTGCTGGTAAGTACTTAATTAAAGCAAATAATTAATCAAATAGTAGGTGCTTGTTCTCTTCCCTTTTTCCTCTTCTTCCTTCATTCCTCTCACCAAGATTTTGAGATTGATATAACATTTAGAATTATAAAGTATGTTGGAGAATCTTGGACAAAACAGGATAAAAATTAGGTTATTTCCTTCTTTGAGGACTGAGCCATCAGATGGATGAAAATGCTCTGTTTCTGGATAGCAAGGAAAGATACAGAATCGACGTGTCTGACTGAAACATTTTCTCTTTTCAGGTCTTAAAGAAGTCAGTTACGTTTCTACACCAGTCAACTGATTTACATGTGACCTTCATATTCCTCTTTCCTTCCAGTGGTCACAGCCCTTCTACATATGGCCTGGGGCACAGTGTCAGAAAATTGCTGACTAACCTCCCCAGAGAACATTGGAAAGAGGTGGCATACTACCATGGACAGAGGACCAAACTTGGAGTCAGGAAGACCTGAGTTCAAATCTCACTTCAGATACTTGTTAAATGATTCTGGGAAAGTCACTTTGACCTCTTGGTGTCTCAGTTTCCCCATCTGCATACTGAAGGGACTGGACTAAAAGTGTGTCTAAGAGACCTTCTTTGAGCTCAAAATCCATGATCTATGATATAGTAGAAATTCTGAAGGTCCTGAAATTGGAGTCCCATAATTATCTGGTTATATCCCAAGCTTAGGTCTCTGAAATACTGCCAGTGTGGGGTACTTTGATTCACAATGCATGACAGCTGGGATGAATCATCCTCTGCCAAATGGATATAACCTCTACCTATATCTTATTTATCAGTGAATTTTGAGCACCGTCACGAGAATCACCTCAGATGCCATGTCAAACATGCGGTTGACTCTTTAACAGTGTTGAAATACCCAGGATTTTAATTGTGGGTTACAGCCTAAGCCTGAACTTTTTATGTGTTCCCTATGACTGAGAAGAAGCTCCAGTAGCTGAATTTTCCTGGTAATGTTGGCCTGTATCTAGGCATTGGTGAGACTTTGTCTGGCTTTATCAATGGGCTTTATCCCAGAATGATTTAAAGAAAAGTTGGGTAACACCCAAATACTCCATTATTACTTTTAGTGGCAACATAGAGACCTCAATACAAGCATAGCATTTTGATGCCAACTATAACTATCTGTACACATATACCTATATATAACAGAATCTCAAAAAGGCCCAGGTTCACAATGAGGGGAGTTTTCACATCTCTGAGTCATGGCCTCCAGCTAGAAAATTCATTATCTGTTACCATCCAGGATACTCTCTCCTCACAAACAGAGTTCACAAAATGAAAGAAAGGTTTTATCAAAGGATCAAAGAGAACATAAAACAGAATAGTTGGAAATCAAACTGCATATTTCAAGAAGTGGTCATCTCCCAAAGGTCTTTATAGATTCTCTGTCAGAAAGAGCTAGATTGGCAGGTTCCGTTACTGGCTAATCTCAGTAGGTGTAAGCAAGCTTGATTCTTTCTCTCTTGCAGCTGGTGCCAAGAACTGTCCTAAAGCAGTGGTTCTCAACCTTCCTAATGCTGTGACCCTTTAATACGGTTCATCATGTTGTGGTGACCCCCAACCATAAAATTATTTTTGTTGCTACTTCATAACTGTAATTTTGCTACTGTTATGAATCATAATGTAAAGATCTGATATGCAGGATGTATTTTCATTGTTACAAATTGAATATAACCTCTCTCCTAAAGCAAAACCAACATCCTCTTCTGAAACAAAATTTCTTCTGTTGAAGGGCTCTAAGAAGCCCTTCGGTATGGCCCTGTCTGGCAGTTCTCCCTTCTATAACAGTGTTATGATGCAGTGTTTCACTAGGACCTTCCTCTCACTGCTGCCATTCATTCCTCTTTGGGACCTACCCTTGGCCTGACAAGAGCTTGCCCAGGGAGAAGGTTTTATTCTCCAAATTAAACAAAATCCTAGTCACCAATTCCTGGTACAATATGGTAAATATGCATCTTGATGTACTAGGTAGTGCAGTGGATAGAGTATTGGGCCTAGAGTCAAGAAGACCTGAGTTCAAATCCAGCCTCAGACACTTACTAGCTATGACTCTGGGCAATCACTTAACCTTGCCTGCCTCGACGTCCTCAACTGTAAAATACGATTAATAACTACCTCCCAGGGTTGTTGTGAGGATCAAATGAAGTAATATTTGTAAAGTGCTTGTCATGTTGTTGTTGTAGTTGAGTCATTCAGTCATGTCCGACTCTTCCTAGATTCTCATGGCGAAGATGCTGGAGTGGTTTGCCATTTCCTTCTCCAGCCTGGCACACAATAGGTACTTAATTAATACATGCTTGTTCCTTTTCTCCCTTTAACCCCACACCTGAAGGAGTACTGCCTTCTTCAAGCATTTTTGAGGGCCTACTATGTGCCAGGCACTATGCTAAGTGCTGGGGATGCAAAGACAATAAAATGTTCCAACTTCCTACTTAATTACTGCTCTCTAAACACGGAAGAACTTCTGGGGCTGTTAGGTGAGATCACCCAAACCACCCTGAATTGTCAGCAGTCCCTGCTATTTGCCAGCCATACCTAAGGAGGTGGGTAGAAGGTGGGGGAAAACTGAGTTTTCTGAATCCCACAGCCTCCATTTCCTTAGAAACAGCCTATGTTTGAGAGTGGGGCAGAGAGTAAGCTCCCAACACTGGCTCCTTCATCTTACTCTGCTGGCCTCGAGGTCCACGGCTGCTGAGTTCCTATGGCATATCTTTATAGCACCAGGCAGATGTCAAAGTCCAAAAGCACAAATCACTTTATTGCCGGTGTGGCCAAGGGTCTTTTTTCTGCTTTACTTCAAATTGTCCCTTAAGTCTTTAATTCAATTTACCCTAAATCAGGATGTATAAACATTTACTGCTGGAGTGATATCTTCTACTCCAAGTCTGGCTTACTGCAGATACTGTTGGGGGGAGCTGCATGGCCAGCAATGCACAGGTCCCTCCAGCAGTCAATCATTTCATTAGTAAGACAGGTATTCTCTCCGGTTGTATAGATTGTAGCACTCCTTTGGCTCTGTGTGAATCTGGTCCATGTGTCACTGTTGGTTCTTCATATGAGGAAACCCACCCAAGATTCTGGGGGCCTTCCCCTAGACCCAAGCTTCTTAGCCTGTTTTTGTGTCCTGGACCTCTTTAACAATCTAGGGAGTGATGACTATGAACAGACAATGAAACCTATGGACCCCTTCTTAAAATAATGATTTGTTCATTCATATGTGAAAGAAATGCTAAACTGTGGTTAGAAGTTAATGAAAATGAAGATGTAATTCTTTTCCTGTCCAAGTTCATGAACCCCCTGAAACCTATCTACAGCTGCCCTGGGGGTCCATGGATCTCAGATTAGGAACCTCAGCTTTAGAGCTTGTGACATAGAAGACAGTGGAGCATGTGAGCTCCAGGGATAGATTACTACTCATCTGCTTTTCTAGGCCTAATTTTCTCTGACAAAATCATTTGTGCTCCTTCTTCGTGTATAGTTCTTTGTGGGTATTTTGCTACATCCTAATGTAAAGGTGGGGTGGGGGAGTCATTGAGTCTGTGGATCAGTTATTCCATCCCACTTAAAGTGCTGAGATTCTATACCCAATACCTTAACCAGGTGAGGACATGTATCAAGCAATCAAGACTTTAAGGGCAAAAAGTCCTTGAAAATTAATTGTAAAGCACTTAGAACAACACCTAGCACATAGTGCTAGATAAGTGTTGGGTATTATTATTATTAGAACTAGAAATTATAAAGAAAAGCGTGCTAGGATGGATTAAAGAAGCTTGGTCTCCTGTGGGGAATCTATAAACAATATGGAGCCAATTCCAGAAAAGAAACCGGGGAATTCTGGCCACACATCAGGTGAGACACTTGGGGGAGCGGGAGGAGAGGACGAATTTGGCCAAAGGAGTTTCACAGAGTCTACAGGATTTGGGGTTTCCCATCATCCTGCTCGTATCCTAGTATCCTCCTCCCCTGGGACTGCATGCCTGAATCTAGATCCAGGCTTCTGGACCTGAGCTGTGCAAATCCCATGTGTTCTCTCCAAGCTTGAGCTCACTTTCCTCTGGACTCTGCATATCCTGATGAGAAAGCATGCCACAGACTTTGGGGAGGATATTTTATACCCACTGTTCTTACTTCACCATCTTAGTAAAATGTCACTTTCTAAAAGCTAATTAAGCCTGGCTAGCTAATTGATGTCAACTGATAATCATGAGGGTAGGGGTGATTGATGTGAGTTCATGAGCTTTGATATTAGAAAAGATATCCTACCCCCAACCTCTCAGGGTTAACTTTAGAGACCTAAGGGGAGTAGTTGTCATCACACAGTGGGGATAACTTCTTCGTGGGTGAAAGTGTTAGGCTAGTAACTCATGTAGCATGGGCTGATCCTATGTACAGTTTAGTGGTTCCACTTTCAATTTGAGTCTGACCCCAGGGGGCTCATACCCCATGTGCTTTTTCATTGACCTTCAAGGGACCTGCAGCATATAGAATCCTTTGGGGACTGTGATATTCAGAGCTTTACAGTCATGTTCTTTGTATATATTATGTATTTAATATTATATGTTTAAACTGATTTATCTTCATATTTCCAGGGCCTAGCAGAGTACCTTAAACAAAGAAAGTTCTGATACTTATTGAGCATTACTGGTAGATTGTTGATTTTTAATAAGATGAGTCTTTGATATAGAGAGAAGCTTAGGATCATTTTCAAAGATTATTTATTATTATATTTTTTCCCCAATTACACATAAAAACAATTTTTAACATTTAAAAAACGTTTTTGAGTAATGAATTCTCTCCCTCCCTCTTCTCCCTCATTGGGAAGGCAAGCAATTTGATACAGGTTAAACATGTGCAGTCATGCAAAACACATTTCCATATTAGTCATATTGTAAAAGAAAATGTAGACCAAGAAATATATATTTTTTTTAAAGTGTCTTTTGATCTGCATTCAGACTCTATCAGCTTTTTTCTCTGGGGATGGATGGTATTTTTCATCATAAGAACTTCAGAACTATCTTGGATCATTGTATTGCTAAGAATAGCTAAGTCGATGACAGTTGGCTTTACTTGACCTTAATTCATCCTTATAATATTGCTGTTACTGTGTACAATGTTTTCTTGGTTCTGCTCACTTCACTTTTCATCAGTTCATGTAAGTCTTTCCAGATTTTTCTGAGAGTATCCTGCTTGTCGTTTCTTATGTAATCCATCACAATCACATACCACAACTTGTTCAGCCATTCCCCAATTGATGGGCATACCCTCAATTTCCAGCTCTTTGCCACCAGAAAAGAGCTATTATAAATATTTTTGTACATACTTTTCCTTTTTGTTTTTCATCTCTGTGGGATACAGACCTAATACTGATATTGCTGGATCAAAGGGTATGCACAGTTTTATGGCCCTTTGGGCATAGTTCCAAATTGCTCTATAGAGAAGCTTGGGCTCATTAAAAGCCATGTACAGTTCCCCATCCTGCTCTCTTCCTCCTATTCAATTCCAGATCCGGTTAATTACCTGTCTGTGGTGTATAAGATAAATCTACTAATGGACCAGCTCTATGGTCTGGTCTTTCAATTTCATACCCAGACAATAAGAAATTTTTTCCTAAGGGGGTAGTTAGGCTGAATTAGAGTTGTTATGGACCTTAGGAAGCTTTGAAATGTTCTAGGCATTAATGCAATTAACATACTATCATCTGTTTATACAAGATCATCAAGAGAACTTCAGTATCCAAAATGGAATTTCTATGTGTTTAGATTTAGATTCTCTACCTCAAATGTTAGGTGGTACATAGAACTTGGGCCTGGAGTCAGTAAGACCTGAGTTCAAATCCAGTCTCAGGATCTTTCTAGCTGTGTGACCCTGGGCAAGTCACTTAACCTCTGTTTACCTCAGTTTCCTCATCTGTAAAATGGGGGGGGTGATAATAGCACCGTTTAGGGTCGTTGTGAGGATCAAATGAGATAATACATGTACCCTTAAAGCACTATATGAATTCTGCGTGTACGTACGTATCTATCTATCTATCTATCTATCTATCTATCTATCTATCTATCTATATCTGTGTACATATAGATACATAGATATTAGACATATACGCTACTAGTTTATAAGCTCTCTGAGAGTTTTTTCCTGCCAAATATTTGTATTCCGAGGGCATAGAAAAAAACGCTTTCCACATAATTGATAATTATGACTAGAAGACTAAGTAATTCTATAATTCACTTGCTAGAGTTAACTTTCCCTACTGGGTACTTTTATACTGTAAAAAAAGTTCTAGGTCTCTTGGGGAGGGGGGGGGAGAAATTGATTAGTATTTATATATAATGCCTCGAGGTTTGCAAAGTGCTTTACAAATGTTTCGTTTGATCCTTTTGACACTCACACTTGTCCTCTTCCTGGGAAGTATGGGCTATTATTAGCCCCCATTTTACAGATGAGGAAACTGAGTCAGATAAAGGTTAAGTCAATCAACAAACATTTATTAAGTGCCTACTATGTGCCAGGCTCTGTGCTAAGTGTTAGGGATACAAAATGAAGCAAAAGACAGTCCCTGCCCTCAAGGAGCTTACTTTCTAAGTGACCCATGGTCCTGCAGTTAGTAAATATCTGGGGCAAGATTTGAACTCCAGGACCGGTACTATATCCTTTTTGCCACCTAACTGCTTCTAAATTTTCCTAGCTTCCAGATTTCAAGAAGCATTAAGCAGTCAAGGAATTACTACTCAACTTCACTTAATTTTGTTTCTTGATCATGTTAGCCCTATCGTCCATGCACAAATTCATTCTAGTCAGTGGGGCTATCTCCAGTCTTCTTGGTCTGTATCTTGCTGTTCTAGATGGCACTGGAGGAGAAAGTGAGGCTGGTGACTCTGCACAGCCCTGCCTCACTTAAATCCAATTCACTTGCAGGTCATGGCATCATCTTCCTGATGTCATGGTCCTCTTCGAGAACAAAGGAAAAACAGCAATAACAACATTCTAGTTAAAACAGGAGGCCTTCTGACGTTACCCACCGGTACAGGGTGGGGTGGGGGAGGTCAAGGAATGAAATGTTTTAGAACAAAATGTTCTAAGACAGTTGGAAATGGGTGTCAAGAATCTGAAAAAGGTGAATCTTTTACCTGATCTAAGTGAAAACTCCCCAGTCTTTTCTCAATGATTCTTCAGCACAAATTTCTGCAGATCCAGTACCACACTGATTTGGTACAAGGACCCTACAGCCACATTACCATTAGTCAGGTTTTGAAGAGTATGAACAATAAAGATTACAAAGATTTGAAGTCACAACAATCACCTCCACTGAGTCTCCACACTTTAATGGATTTGTTCAGGCCCTAGTACCCTCTTATCCTTGGACTCTTGGCCAATTCCACAAGTAAATCCTAGAAAGGTGGTCCACTCAAAGGCTTGGCGGGGGAGGGGGGGGCTCCCTCTAGTTCTCTTAGCATTTATTGTTTTTCCAATTAGTCATTTCTGATGATATGTCTTATGTGACTCCTCTCATGCAGTTCTTGGTTGATAATTCATTTCGATCTGCTCACACTTGTCATTTGCTTCTCCATCATGCTTTAGGTGACCGTCAACTTAATTTATCTGAAATGGTGACATTCCATGTCTCAGAACGGCAAAATAGCCCCAGAAGAATATTATTGTTAAAACAGGGATTTATTTCAGAAAGAAGCTTGAGGTTATTAAAAGAAATACGCCATTTTCCAAAGATACTCTGGCCCATTCTCTTCCTCCTATCCATTCTGTCATAGGACAGAATCCAAATGGCAGAGAGATCTAGATGGCAGGGTACTTTTATTTGTGGATGATGATGTAGTGATTGCATCAAGCCTGCAAACATGTAAGAGCCTCCTAAATTATATCTATAACCACCCAAAGGAGTTTGGCCTAACTATGCACATAGGAAAACTAAGTGGACAAAGAATACCTATTATACAGCTCTAGACTATGTTAGAGCTAGTCCCTGGTGTGTGTGTGTGTGTGTGTGTGTGTGTGTGTGTGTGTGTGTGTGTGTGTGTGTGTGTGTTAGAAAATATGTGTGGACAACGACCTAGATACAAAAGTTTAACTTTCACATTACCTGAAGTATATATTTCACATTAAATTCTGAACAAAATATTGGTTTCATTTTTCAAAATTTTCTATGGTTGAATATATCTGCTTTCTTTAAATATTACTCTTTAGTGATTGAATGAATCATTGATCCCTGAGGACAAATGGAATTCAAGACTAAAAGCAAGAGCTCTAGTGAAATTTGGGCCTTTGTAACATAAACGGGATCAAATTTCAGAAGAATTTTAAGTTGGTAAGGCTTTCATAGAGCTGCTATCAGCTTACAACAGGTCTGGCTTGAAGACTTGATGTTAAAACTTGCATTAATCATTCCCTGCTTTAAAGGATTATCAATAGCTTTACATAGTACTGAGCAAGTTATATTTTCATTTAAGGCAATAAGTCCTCAGGTAATATAGAAGCATTAATGATCATGAAGATGAATATGGACATTTGACCCCCTAAGTTTTAAAAACGACCAAATACAAATTACTTTCTTGGAAAAAAGAGAACTAATTTTTTAAAATCCTACATAGCACTCAATTTGCTAGAAGCCATCTGAAGCTAGACTGTGGAGAGCAAATCCATACCGGACCCTCTGGCTGCAGGAGTTTCAGAAAAAGCTATTGCCAGAGTAAAGGATTGCCCCGTAGTACCCGCCCAATGTCAGAGGTAATGTTAGACTCAGACTCATGGCATGTTATTGCCAGAAGGGACAACCTTTGCCCCCAAACCCAAATAAAAATGCAGCATCCAATGGCCATTCTGAAGGAACTGGTACTCACATTGAACAGGATACTAAATATAATAGAATGAGCCATAGACAAGAAGAAAGTCCCTATATACTCTGAAATATTTATTGTAGTACTTTTTGTGTTAGCTAAGAATTAGAAACAAAGTAGATGTCCATTGATTGGGGAAAGACAAAACAGATTGTGGTAATGAATGTAATGGAATATTATTTTGCTGTAAGAAATGATGTGTGTGATGAATAATACAGAGAAGTGTGGAAAGATCTCTATGAACTGATATGAAATGAAGTAAGCAGAACCAACAGAATAATATACACAGTAACTACAACAATGTCAGTGGAAAGAATAACACACCAAAAAAAGGGAATATAACAAAGTTATAAAGATCAAATAGAACTCAAAGAACCCCCTTAACTTACTCCTTTGTGGAAGTGGGAGGTCCACAGGGGTCACACATTGCATGTTATGTTGACGTTTTTTCCTCTCTAAAAAAATTACCATTTGTTAGATGGGATGGCATTCTGGGAAGGACAATAGGAAGGATAGCCATGGTGATATAAGAAACAGAGGATATCAGTACAAACTTATTTTTAAAAAAAGGATATTTCTGGAAAAGAATACTTTGCCCCAAGTGCCTGTGAAAAAGCTACTAGATTTTATATTGACAATAAGAATGCAAATGATGATCTTTCGTGTTAATAATGAATTACAACTTTACTTCAATTCATCTTAGAATGAAAAATAGATTGCATAAATTCATAAGATCTTAATGTTATATGCCGTTTAATCCAGCCCCCTCATTTTACAAATAAAGAAACAGAGTCTAAAGAAGGTTAAATAACTTACCCAAGGTCACATAGGGATCATAGGATCAAAGAACACATGTAGTTTGCCTCCCCCATTCCCATATTAAAGATGAGGATACCAAGACTCAGACAGGTTAAGTGTCTTGCTCAACATCATATGTGACAAGCGATGGAGGCAGGATTTGAACCCACACCCCCAACTCTAAAGCATGTGTTCTCTCCATTCCACTGCACTACCTGGTATAGCAGGACCATGCTAACATTTCATAAACTACCAGAAGGGGAAAAAAGAAACAAGGAGACATAAGCTGGAGAGAGCATCAGTAAATTAAATACAGACATTATCCCTGGGATATGATAGTCTAGTCCTGGTGGGTTCAAGTTCAGCCATACTTGGTATCCCATTTTGTGGGTTTTTCCTTGGGGGAAATCTTGTGCCTTGGGCTCTATTTTAAGTCATTGGAAACATTAAGCCCAGCATACACCAGAGGGCTGACCAGTGCTCAGGCAATTAACAACCACTTAATAAGTTTATCCTATGCTCTAGGAACTCTGCTGAGGATAGAAAAACAAAAGTGAGACAGTCTTTGTTCTCCTGGAATTTATATTCTGCTGGAAAGACTGAACATGCTCACAAATCAGTGAACACAGGATAGATACAAAATAAATATGGAATGACTAGCGAGGAAGGCAAAGGCAGGGGGACCAACAATTGGGAGAGTCAGGAAAGGTCTCTGGAAGGAGGTGGTGCTCGAGTCGTACCTTAAAGGGGGTAGAGCAGGAGTGGGGAATCTGTAGCCTCAAGACCACATGTGGCCTTCTAAGTCCTCGGGTGTGGCCTTTGGGCTGCATCCAAGTTTTACAGAGCAAATTCTTTTACTAAGGGGATTTGTTCTGTGAAGTTTAGATTCAGTCAAAGGGCTGCACTTGAGGACCTAGAGGGCCACATGTGACCTCAAGGTTACAGATTCAGCACCTCTGGGCTAGGGTTTCCATGAGGTGTAGGTACAGCATGTAAACAGCAGGAAGAAGTGAGAACCAGAACGTTGTACAGTAACAGCAATATTGTACAATGAAGAACTGTGAATGACTTAGCTCTTCTCAGCAATACAATGATCCAAGACAATGTCCAAGGAAAACAATGAAGGATACTACCTACCTCTAGAGAAAGAACTGATTGAGTCTGAATGCAGACTGAAGCATGCTATTTTTCCACTTTCTTTTTTCGAGTTTTCTTGCACAAAATGACTAATACAGAAATGTTTTATGTGATTGCACATGTATAGCCTATATCAGATTGCTTACCATGCCAGGGAGGGGGGAGGAGAGGAAGGAAGGGATAGAATTTAGGAGTCAAAACTTAAGAAAATAAAACAAAGGTTAAAGATTGTTTTTACATATAATTGGGGGGAAACTAAAATATGGAAAGAAGGAGAGGAAGGAAAGAAAGGAAGGAAGGAAGGAAGGAAGGAAGGAAGGAAGGAAGGAAGGAAGGAAGGAGAGAGGAGGGAGGGAGGAAGGGAAGGAGGGAGAGAGGAAGGAAGGAAGGAAGGAAAGAAGGAAGGAAGGAAGGAAAGAAGGAAGGAGAAGGAAGGAAAGAAGGAAGGAAGGAAGGAAGGAAGGAAGGAAGGAAGGAAGGAAGGAAGGAAGGAAGGAATGTTGAATCTAGGGAGCAGCAGGGGCCAGTTTAGCTGAAGCTAGGAGTGTATGAAGTGGAAGAAATAGTGTAGAATCAGCTTAGAAAAAAAGGTTGGAGACACATTGAAGAGCATTAAACACCAGAGGGGTTTGTAGTTTATTCTATAGGTAATAGGGGGCCACTGGAGTTTGAGCAGGGGAGTGACTTGTCATATCCACATGAGAGGGAGGCAGCTAGATGACACAGTGGACAGAACATTGGGCCTGGAATCAGGAAGACCTGAGTTCAAATATAACTTCAGACACTACCTTTGCAGCCCTGGACAAGTCACATAATCTCTCTGTACCTTGGTTTCTTCAACTATAAATGGTGATAATAATGGTCCCTACCTCCCAGAGTTATTATGCAGATCAAATGAGATATTTGTAAAGCCCTTAGCACAGTGCTTCATATATATTAGGCCCTTAATAAATGCCTATTTCTTTCCTTTCTATACTTTAGAAATATTCATTTTTAAAAATTTATTTATTTACTTTTAGTTTACAACATTCAGTTCCACAAGCTTTTGAGTTCCAAATTTTCTCCCCTTCCCTCACTTCTCCCTCCTCCCCACCCTATGACAGCATGCGATCCGATATAGATTCTACAAATATCTTCGCATTAAACCTTAGTCAAGTTGTAAAGAAGAATTATAACCAATGGAATGAACAATGAGAAAGAAGGAACAAAACAAAACAAAAAGAGTGAGAGCAAGTAGTTTGCTTCAATCTGCATTCAGACTCTGTAGTTCTTTCTCTGTATGTGGATAGCCCTCTCCATCATGAGTCCTTTGGAGTTTTCTTATAACCTTGCATTACTGAGATCAGCCCAGGCTATCAAAGTCAGTCATCACAGATGCAATGTGTCTGTAATTGGGTACAATTTTCTCTTGGTTCTGTTTCTCTCACTTAGCATCTTTTGAAATAAAGTAAATTTAGCAAAGCTGCAGGATATAAAATAAACCCACATAAATCCTTGGCATTCCTATATATTTCTAATGAAGTCAAACAGCAAGAAATAGAAAGAGAAATTCCATTTAAAGTTACTGTAGACATTATAAAATATTTGGGAGTCTACCTGCCAAAACAAACCCAGGAATTATATGAACACAATTACAAAACACTTTTCACACAAATAAAGTCAGATCTAAATAATTTGAAAAATGTCAGTTGCTCATGTTTAGGTTGATCTAATATAATAAAAATGGCAATTTTACCTAAATTAGTTTACTTATTTAGTACCATACCAATCAATCTATCAAAAAATTATTTTATAGAGCTAGAAAGAATAGTATCAAAATTCATCTGGAAAAACAAAAGGTCCAGAATATCAAGGGAATTAATGAAAAGAAATGCTAGGGAAGGTAACCTAGCCATACTAGATTTTAAACTGTATTATAAAGCAGCAGTCATCAGAACTACTTGGTACTGTCTGAGGAATGGAGTAGTAGATCAGTGGAATAGATTAGGTACACGAGACACAGCAGTCAATGTCTATAGTAATCTACTGTTTGATAATCCCAAAGACTCCAACTTCTGGGATAAGAACTCACTATTTGACAAAAACTTCCGGGAAAACTGGAAGTATGGCAGAAACTAGGCATAGATCACTATCTTACATCGTACACCAAAATAAAGTCTAAATAGTTCATGATCTAGGTATAAAGGCTGATATTGTAAGCAATCTGGAAGAGCAAGGAATAGTTTACCTGTCAGATTTATGGAGAAGGAAAGAATTTATGACCAAACAAGAGATAAAGAGCATTACAAAATGCAAAATGGATAATTTTGATTACATCAAATTGAAAAGTTTTTGTACAAACAAAGCCAATATAACCAAGATTAGGAGGGAAGTGGAAAACTGGGAAAGAATTTTTACAACCAGTATCTCTGATAAAGGCCTCATTTCTAAAACATACAGAGAATTGAGTTTAATATATAAGAATACAAGTAATTTCCCCAATTGATAAACAGTCAAAGGATATGAACAGGCAATTTTCAGAGGAAGAAATTAAAGATATGTATAATCATGTGAAAAAATGCTCTAAATCACTATTGATTACAGAAATGCAAATCAAAACAACTCTTAGGTATCACATCTCACTGGTCAGATTGGCTAACATGACAAAACAAGAAAATGATAAATGCTGGAGAAGATGTGGGAAAATTGGAACACTAATACATTGTTGGTGGAGTTGTAAATTATTCAACCATTCTGGAGAGCAATTTGGAACTATATTCAAAGGGCTATAAGAATGTGCATACCCTTTGACAAAGCAATACCACTTCTAAGGTTATATCCCAAAGAGATCAGAGAAGTGGAAAAAGGACCTGTATGTACAAAAATATTTATAGCGGCCCTTTTTGTGGTGGCAAAAAAAAAAATTGGAAAACAAGGGGGTGCCCATCAATTGGGAAATGGCTAAACAAGTTGTGGTATATGAATATAATGGAATAGTATTGTGCTAAAAGAAATGAGGAGCAGACGGACTTCATAATAACCTAGAAATATTAATTTTACAGCTGCATGGAGGATCAGCTGAAGAGAGGAAAGACTAGAAACCAATTAAGAGGCAACAGTCCAGGACCTATATGCATGTGACTGTATCAGGAGTAGAAAGAAAGAAACGTGTGAGAGATGTTGAGAAGGAGACCATTGATTGGCTTTGGAGATGGGAGTATGAAAGATCTAGGATGATTTCAAGCTTATGAACCTATATGACTGGGAAAATGGTAGTATAGGATCATTAGGAAGAAAGGTGGATTTAAGGGGAAAGATTCCGAGTTCTGTTTTGGATATGTGGTGTTTGAGATAATAAGGTCATAGATTTAGAGCTGGAGGGATTATAGAAGCCACCAATTCAAGGGTCTCATTTTACAGACGAGAAACATGAAACTCAGAGAGGTTGAAGGATCTGCCAGGGGTTCTACAACCAGCTTAAGTGTCAGAGGTGGGATGTAAACCCAGGTCTTCCTGACAGCAAGTCTGGTACTCCATCCACTAGGCCATGCATCCAGTAAAGTTGTCTTGAAGACAGTCAGATAAGGAGCATTAAAACAGTAGAGGGTAAGTAGGATTCCATGTATAAGTTTGAGAGTCGTCTGCATACAAATGATAGTGAAAACTATGGAAATGGAAGAGATCACAGAAAGACAGAAACTAAGAAAGACAGCACATAGAAGGAAGACAAAGCCTACGATAGTGCACTGGCATTTACTTCACATGAAGGGGCAGGACATGGGTGATGCTGATCTTGCAAAGAAGACTCAGAAGGATAATCATACAAATGGGAACCATGAGATAGTAGGACAATGTCCCCCCAAAACGAACCAACAAAAACCAGGAAGGAGAGAGTATGCAGAAGGAGGAGGTGGTCGACAGTGTTGAATGCTTCCCAGAGGCCGACAAGGAGGAGAGAGGAAAGGGCACTGGAGTGATCAATTGATGAGATCGATGATGAGCCTAGAGAGGGAAGCTTTAGTTATAGTGATAAGGACAGATTACAAGGAATAGAGAAATGATTGGGAGCTAAAAAACATGGAGGCAGTAAATATTGTCATGGTTTCGGTAAAGTGAAAACCTAAGATGATGACCTGAGTAAGTGATAGGGTCAAGTAAAGGATGGCAGAGATCATGGCATATTCTTAAGTAGGAGAAAAGGGCCAATAAATAAGGAAAAGCCAAATATTAGGGAGAGGGGGATGGCTGATGCACAAGCTCCTGAAGAAAACATGATGGCACAAACTAAAGAGACAGTGGGGCCTGGGAATCAGAAAGGCCTGAATTCAAGTGCTGACACTGGGCAAGTTACCCTACCCTCTCAGTATCCCAGGCGATTCCCTAAAATTACAAATGGCAGAACAAGTGTTGATCTGCTTTGGGAGAGAGTTTTCCTCATCAGGAGGAACCTTTATCAATGAAATCCCAGGTCCAAAAAATAATAATAATAATAATAATAGGAAATTACAAGAGTGGAAAGCTATATGTGCTATACGTAACAACTGATATATGACTCATTTTCCTTAACGGTTTTTAAAGGGAAGATATTATGAGGGAGAGAAGGCTATTTATCAGAAAGTGATTATTTTATCAAAACCATATGTATCAATTATAAATAAAGTGTTATAGTTTTTCCATAAAGCAAAGTCAAACTCATCATGCTTTGCAAACTCTCCCCTTTCCTTTTTTGAAATTTGGGACAATTGTCTTTTTCCAGTCCTATATAGCACACTTCTTTTCCTCCCCAAACACTGACAACTAGTGGAGTTGTGAATTGGCACAACGATTCTGGAGTACAATTTGAAATTTATGCTTTACAAATTGATCAAAATGTCTATACCCACCCATATGTACAAAAATATTTATTGCAGCTCTCTTTGTGGAAGCAAAAAAATGGAAATTAAGGGGATGCCCATCAATTGGGGAATGGCTAAACAAGCTGTGGTATATGAATGTAATGGAATACTGTTGTGCTATAAGCTATGAGGAGGAGACGGTCTTCATATTCACCTGATAGACTTATATAAGCTGATGCTAAGTGAGAAGAGCAGAACCAGGAAAGACTTGTACACAATCACAGACACATCATATGTGTAATGACCAGCACTGATAAACTAAACTCTTCTCAGCAACGCACAGTTATAAGACATCTCTACAAGTCTCAGAATGGAAGGAGATATCTACATTCAGAGAAAGATCTAGAAAGAACAGAGTTTAAATGGAGACTGAAGCAATCTACATGCTATCATTCTTTTCTGTGTTTGGTTTTGTTTCTTTTTTCCCATTGTGCACTCCATGGGTTACAACCCTTCTATACAACCAGACCAATGTCCGGTGTGAAAGTATTTGCAGATCCTATACTTGATTGTATGCCACCATGGGGGTGGGGAAGAGGGAGGGGAGAAAATTTGAAACTCAAGGGATTCTAGAACTGAATCTTGTAAACTAAAAGTAAATAAACAAATCAATTAATTAAAAAATTTTTAAAAATAAAATTAAAAACAAAACAAAACAAAATTTCTATACCCTTTGACCCAGAACTTTAATTGCTAAGTATATTCTCTGAGAATGTAAAAAAACAAACAAACCAGAAAAACTCACAAACTAGAAAGGTACCACGTACATACCAAAATATTTGTAGCAATCCTTTTAGAGGTGGCAAAGAATTGGAAAGAGAGCAAGGTGCCCACCAACTGGGAAATAGCTAAACAAATTGTGGTATATGAATATAATGGCACAGTATTGAGCCATAAAAAATGGTGAATATGCAGAATTCAGAGAAATATGGGAAGATTTATATGCACTAATTCATAATGAAGTAAGCAGGACCAGGAAAACCATATAAATGGAAAGAACAATAATATGAGTTTTAAAGCTCCCATAATAATAATGCCCTGGAGAAGAGTTTAAAAATGTATCTCCTCCCTTCATTGGGATGTGGGGGGAATGGAGTGGGCAACTATGGGTATGCAATATTGCATATAATATCAGATATGGCTAATGTTTTGGTTAATTTTGCTCAACTATCTTTTCCCTGCTTTTAAAATCTGTTACAAAGGATGGTTCATTCAATAGGGAAGGAGAAGAGAGGTATCTTTGGAAATAAATGTGAGATAAAAACAAAAGGTTATCCCTAAAATGAAAACACAAGTAAAAAAGATCACTGACAACAACTTGACCATCACATCTGCCAGTTATTACATTTCCAAGGATGTAGTTGTTTCACATGTGATGAGTTGGATTCATTTAGAGCCGATGAATGCTTTCTTCCTATCCCTTCATGTAGCTCAGGTTTCATCTCCTATCCTTCCCATCCCTAAGATCATCATTCTTGGCAAAGAAAATAGAAGCAAAACCAGAGAGTTCAGTAGCCCAGCCCCCTTTCTCACTTTAGTTTCTTATCACTTCCTCCATCCTGAGAAAGGGTTTTCTTCCTTCTTTGGTCTTCTGCTTTAAAATCCTTTTTGTTGTTAGCATTCATCACCGGCCTCAGCTGATTCATATTCTTAGACAAGTGGGCTAACTCTTTCCCATTCATCCTGTTGTCTGCTCTTCCATTTTCTGTACAAGACTTTAAAAAATATGAGTTAGTCAGTGTAGAGCCACATTAGTCTATTTAGGCAGGACCCCCTTTTCTTTTTCATGACAATTGTTTCTTTTTGAGTTTGTAGAATTTCCTTCTCAAGAGTCTCCTATCCTTGTTTGGATAATTGCCCTATTTAGGGCACTGGATCCTATTTCTTCTTTCTTTGAATTCTCTGAAATTTGCTCTTCTAAAATTTAGAATGTGTATCAAACTATACTTAGCTCTCCTCTTATTCATGAATCCTAAGATGGAGTGGCTAGTTGTATCCAGGTTTTCCATTGTCTCAACATCAGAGAAGCTTTGCCTAATTTGTTGCTCAGCTACAAACAGAATGTACTCTGGGAAAATATAGCTTTAGTTCCCTTCGTGGCCAGCACATGGCTGAGAGATTGGTACTGTTGTCACAATATTGCCAGATCTGAATCCAGGTGCACCTTGCATCTCCACCACTGGCCTGAATGCTATCATCTTTTGAGCTGAGAAGCTTTTATCTCTGAGACCCTTGGTAACTCCATTTCCCTCTTTGCAGCTGCCATGTAATTGAGGGCTATGGCTTTCACATTCCTGGTTCCAGCAGGTGCTGATGGTTACCTCTTTTAAAAGGTAAAGCAGTCTGTCAGTTCCATTTTATAAGTCATTGAAAAGAGGAGTTTGTCTCACAGAAATCTGAGCTAACTCCTCTTGGAGGTGGTTCCAGTCACTGAGACTTAAACAAGAGTTCTTAGGCCTTGCACTAGGTATTGATGGGCATGTCCCCACACTCCATAGGAAAATGCCCACCAAAGGATCCTTACCCTGTAAACTCAACAAGCTGATCAGAAACTCCACATACACAGCTGCTAGATCACCTCTAACCTCACCATCATGCTGCTAACTCAGACCTTGACTCACTCAACTTCCTCTCCCCTCTGATTGGAGGACTGGTGGCTGGAATACCAAACTCTTCCCAATGTCTTCCTTTATTGAGGGTAGAAACTGGACTTTTTGGCTCATTTCACTTGCTGTTTCCATTCCTCCCTTTTTCTGACTCCTTTTGTGTGTCTCTCTCCATTAGACTATAAGCTCCCTGAGGGTGGGGTTGTCTTTCTTTTTATTACATCTACAATGCTTAGCACAGTGCCTGGCACATAGTAGTCACTTATTAAATGTTTACTGAATTGGATTAGATTAGATGGCACTAGCAGAAGCTCAAAACACATAGTACAGTCTCTATATGGCTCTGCCACCTTCCCTCCCCCCCCAAATCTGCCCTTCCTTAATATGAGGTCTTCAGTCCGCTTTCATTCTTGTCGACAACTTTCATGGTTAACTGTTCGTTTTTTTACTTTAAATAGTATTTTATTTTTTTCCCCACAATTACATATCAAGAAAAATTTTTTAGCATTCATTTTTATAAGATTTTGAGTTCTACATTTTTCTCCCTCACTCCTCTCCCCTTTTCTGAAAATGGCAGGCAGTTTGAAATAGTTTATACATATTCTATCACGTAAAACATATTTCCATATTCATCACAGTTGTGGAAAAAGAAACAAATCAAAAGTGGAAAATACAAGAAAGAGTAAAGTAAGTGAAAAATATATGCTTAAATCTTCATTCAGAGTCCATCAATTTTTCATCTAGATCTGGACAGCATTTTCCTTTGTGAGTCCTTTGTACTTGTCTTGGATCATTGTGTTGCTGAGAAAAGCTGAGCCATTCATAGTTGTTTATCACATGATGTTGCTGATACTGTGTACAATGATTTTCTTGGTTCTGCTCATTTCACTTTGCGTCAGTTTGCACAAGTCTTTCCAGATTTTTCTGAAGCCTGCCTGTTCACCTTGTCTTGTTGCACATTCATTGATGGTCATCCCTTCAGTTTCCAATATTTTGTCACAACAAATAGGGCTGCTATAAATATTTTCGCACATGTGGGTCTTTTTCCCTTTTTTGTATGATCTTTTCAGTATACAGACCTAGTAGTGGTATTGATGGATCAAAGGGTATGCACAGTTTGGTTGCCTTTGGGTCATGGTTAACCTTCGTGGCTGATTTGAATGCTGTAGCAAGCTTCTGAGTTGTCATACTCATACTCTGTTCCATGGGCTCCTGGGTAGGGCTGACTTGATCTGGCACTCTCTTTTTCATTTTCTAACTGTATGTGGGTGCTATTCCATTCAACTGTCTTTGACAATTGTCACATTCCTGCCAACCCCTCATGCAAACAGAAGCTGTTGTTGCTGTCCTCAAGGACAAGACTCTACCCAAGTAAATCTCATTAAAAATCTCTTTTCTCCTTTCATAACTGAGCATAAAGTAATTCCTTGGATTTCTCTGGCCACTTCACTTCCTAGTCTTAATCTTTGATTATATTCTATATTGCACACCATTCCTTTGTTTCTCAAAGAAAACTGTCTAGGGAAGTCACGGATGGAGAAAAACAAATATCTTTCCAGTTTACTAGGAGATTGAATACATCCCCAGTCACCATTTAGAGAGAATATAATCCACGTAAAATTAACCTTTGGTGATATAACTTAAATCTGAAAAAGCTTGGTGAATCATCAGTTTTCTCATAAAAATATAAATGCAAAAAAATTCACTTTTTAACATTTCGACAAATTTACAGAATTCCCTAAGATTTACAATTGTGTAGATATTATCATATGGGGATATTTGATGCAGAATGTAAAATTAAAAGTCCTTTAGCATGTTACCATGGTTACCTCATACAAACTTATGGAATAGTAGAACTGGAAAGAACCTTGGGCATCATCTTGCATAATCTTTATTTTCCAGGTAAAGAAACTGAGATCCAGAATTTAATTCAATTGTCCAAGGACACTCATGGAGCACCTTACAAATGTTGTATCTGATTGATAGATCTTCGTTCCAGCTCCAGTTCTCTCATTAACTAGCTGTGTGACCTTGGACAGATCACTGGATTTCCTCATCTGCAAAACAAGGGGACTGGAATCTAGTCTCTAAAGTTACATAATTCTAACTGATATGAAGGACAGAGTTCAGTAACACCAGACCTGGCCCAAATCCAACATGGTGACATACTTTTATATATCTATATCCATCACATAAAAGAAACAGTTGAGGATTCCAACTTTAAAATTAAAGTAGCCATTAACTTGTCTTTACATCTTTTATTTAGGGCAGCTAGGTGGCGTAATGGATAGAGTGCAGTGTCTGGAGTCAGGAAGATTGATCTTTGTAAGTTCAAATCTGGTCTTAGACACTTATTAGCTGTGTGACCCTGGGCAAGTAACTTATTCCTTTTTGCCTCAGTTTCCTCATCTGTAGAATGAGCTGGAGAAGAAAATGGCCAGCCACTCCTGTATCTTTGCCAAGAAAATACCAAATGGGGACACAATGGTTGGACAACAAATGTCCTTCCTTGACCCTTCTGGACTTATAATGTAAAGGATAGCTCACTACTCTTTTCTTATCTCAATTATCTAGGAAAGAAGTAAATTTTAAAGTTTAGATACTTAAAAGGATCTATTAACAGTACAAAATAACAATGGCCTAAATTTACAACCATACCTTACTTTGCTCTCATCAATGTTTCTCAATACAATAGAATCAAATCCCCACTGTGAATCTGTGAAGCCCTGCTCCAGCTCTGACAGGCCCATCTGGTTCACACTGCCAAAGCCCAGGGTGATGGGGCCAGCTGGCTTGTGAAAGGCATGTTCACTCACTGTGAATATGAGCACAGCAAACATTCATCTCCCAATGTCCTGCCAGCTGCTCCAGTCCAGTTGTTCCGATACTGGCTCCTGAGACTCTGCTCAGTTCCCCCACAGCATTATTCCACAATTACTCAGAACTTCTCTCCCAGAAGGAAGCCACTCTTTGAGAGTCTCTCCCCTAGGTGTTGTTTTCTGTTCCTTCCTACCATGCATCTTGACTCCCAGTGCACTTGGCAAGCTCAGGACCCTCTCTTGCCACTGTTACAAAGTCAACTTCATCCTTTATATTACATTTCCTAGGAGTCTTCCTCAGGAGGAATTTCTGTTTAGCTGCTTTGTACTGCCTAACTCCATCTCCGGATCCTGTTCCCTCTGATTCTTTTGAGAGTGGGGATCTCCCTGGTTGTCATTCCTCTATCTGTGATGGCTTCCTCTATGCCATTGATTAGGACCGTTTTGTTGATCCTTCATTTATAATAGCTAGCCTTTATAAGGTGCTTGAAGATTTGTACAGTGCTTTATGTGTCATTTCATTTGATCTTTACAACTATTTGAGTTAGAGGCTATTATTATCCCCATTTTATAGCTGAAAAAACTGAGGCTTGGAGATATTAAATGACTGGCCCAGATCACCCTGAGGCAGGACATGAATCAAGATCTTCCTGACTTCACACTCAGAACTCTATCTACCACCCAACCTAGCAGCCATATAGAATATTGTCCAGTTGGAAACCTTTATCTTCGATTATTCTTTCTACCATAATTGCCTTTCAGTATATTATAGTATATATGTTATATTGTAGTGTATTATAAGGACCATTTCATTAGCAATTTGGTTATTAGCTAAACTTATTGTAATTTATGTGCTAATTGAGTCCTGGCCCCAAAGAACCTAGGTAGAATTTGGAAGGAGGTAGGACTCTCTCACACAAGTTACTCTGGCTCGTGCTCACACCCAAGTAAACTCTGGAAATGTCAGTACCTGACTCATTTTGTTTCACTCAAGAAAGGACCTCTGGTCCCTTGCATGCAGGCAGGCAAAGAAAACATCAGCAACAGGGAAAATTTACTTGCATTTGAAATACAACATGAGTTTGTTCCTAAGCTCTTTCACCCACCACAAAAACTTTTCCTCTGCTTTCTGGAGGTTGATGAGCAACTTTGTCTTCAGGTGAGTTTTACTTTTCCTTGGGATTTCTATAGAATTCATTTGGCTTACAATATCACCAACTTGATAGGCCCCTTTTATTCCAAGGTGAATATCACTTCTTGATGTACTGATTCTTCTTTTTTTTTTTCAAGACCATGAAGATGGCATAGCCTGAATGACTCCAGGTCTCTCCTCAGTCAGTCAACAAAAACTTCTTGGGTGCTTCTTATGGGCCAGACATTCACTATGCCAAGTACCTTTCTTTGCCTACAAAGAAAAGCCAAAATACAAAACAGTCCCTAGTCTCAAAAAACTTACATTCTAACAAGGAAGAGAATTGTGAATAACTAAGTAGATACAAAATATATAGAGCAGATGAGGGCAATCTGAAAGGGAAGACATTAACTATTGGGAGGACTGGGAAAGACCTCTTTGAGAAGAAGATAGGACTTGAGCTAAGTCATGAAAGAAGGCAGAGGAGCCAAGAGAAAGAGACAAGGAAGAAAGTGGGGCTGGACATTTCTATTTCCTCTTTTACCTTTTCTCATTAAGACTCTGGGTCCCAGGGTGCTAGGTGGTGCAGTGAATAGAGCACCGGCCCTAGAGTCAGGAGTTGAGTTCAAATTTGGCCTCAGACATTTCACACACACACACACACACACACACACACACACACACATATATACCCCTAGCCATGTGACCTTGGGCAAGTCACTTAACCCCAGTTGCCCTGCCTTCCCCACCTCCAAAAAAAAAGCTAAAAAAAAAAAAGACTCTGGGTCCCTTTACTCACTTGATCATCCATGTTTCATATCCCTTGCCTCTTCTGTCAAGGCACTGTATTTGTGGCCTCTACAGAAGTGGTCTCTCTTGAGGTTCCATCTCTCGTTCATCATCTCTGTCTAGCATTAGCCCTTCTGTATATATGTTTATTGGTTCATTGTAGAGGAGGCTTCTCTGCAAGGAGGCAACTGTCCCCTTTAAAAACCAATCCTGAGGGCTAATGTAAGTGAACATTTATACTTATCTCACTGCTCCTGCCCTAGTAACTTTAAAGCCCTGGTAAATGTGAAGAAGAGAACAAAAAGGAAGGTCAGAAAGAAGCACAGACAAGTAGGACAGCTTGGAAACCTACAGGTTGAACTTATTATATGTCTCAAAAGAAAAACAAGCTGTACATAATAGAAATCTTCAGTTTCGTGTATGATTTTTTTTCTGTTCTATAGTGTGTGGGGAAATGCCCATTTTATGTGTTGTTTTAAGTTCAGGATGAAAATAACTTAAAAAGAAAACAAACAACTTTGAAGCCATGAGCCTGAGTCAATGTCAGAGCCAAGACCAGGTCTGTGAAACAACTATTGTTTGTCCTTTATTTTCAAAGAGGACTAATGACATCACGATGTTGGGGTCAGGCTACAGTGTGTTCAGCTGTGACTGATAAGACCAATATGAACTCAGAGACTTTAACACAGGTCAGGCACAAATGGTACACATGAACATTTGGGATGGAGATGTCTCTAAATTTGCATACCTCATCTTTCTTTTGAGCTATGAAATTCTGCTTTGCTCAAAGAGCACAACACCTTCTTTGATATAGGCATGCCATGCTAGTATTGTACCGGCATCTCCCATGTCTCACAACAGACACTAAAGTTCTTCAGAGACCTTGAGTGTCCTTGTATCACTGACCTCATTTGAGTGCTTGCCTTGTGTGAGTTCTCCATAAAAGTCTTTTAGGCAAATTGTAATCTGCAGTAGAGTTTGAATGCTTGGCAGTTCAATTCCAGAGAGGACCTCAGTGTTTAGTACTTTATCTTGCTAGGTGATCTTCAGAATCTTCCTAAGGTGATTCAGATGGAAGAGGTTCAGTTTTCTGGCATGGTGCTGGTACACTGTCCAGATTTCACAGGCAACAATGAGGTCAGCACAATGGCTCTGTAAACCTTCAGTTTGGTAGGCACTCTAATACTTCTCTCCCATACTTTCCTTCAGAGCATCCCAAACAATGAGATAACTTTGGCAACCTCATATCAACCTCATCTTCTATATGTATACAGCTCTGGAAATTATACTGCCAAGGTAAGTAAACTTTTCCGCAACATTCAAAATCTCTCCATTTACTGTGACTGATTCTACATATGGATGGTGCAGTGCTGGCTGGTAGAAAACCTGTGCTTTCTTGGTGTTAATTGTCAGAACCAAATTAGCACAAATGGCAGAGAATTAATCCATACTCTGTTGCATCTCAGCGTCAGAGGCTGCACTGATTGTGCAGAGGTACATAATCATCTGTGAACAGAAAGTTGAGCACCAACTCTCCCTCCACTTTGGTCTGTGGGACAATAAGGATCCAGTATATAGAGAATTCTCCCATTTGATGAGTTGCAGGCTCTGGGAACCCCCTTGAACTCTGACTGAATCTTCCTACTTGATGAGGCATTTGCAGAGGCCATAAGCTTTTCATTGGCTCTTCCCAGACCTCTGTTACTAGCCTAGCCCTCCATTGTCCATCCTTGAGCCTATCAAAATATCAAACCACCCTTGAACAGGCCTAGCCCACCATTGTCTGTTGGCTCCTGGGAGCCTCCAACAACTGCCCACCCTTAATCACTCATTAATCTCATTAACTCCTCCTGAAGAAGACCTTCCCCAAACTCCTCCTCCAGACCACCCCTAGATTCCTCCCACAACCTTCTTGTTATATATATAAGATTCCTTCTTGCCCCCATGTGTGTGAGAGAGCCATAGAATGACCTATCACAGACTTACTCTGGCCAGCTTGCCCAATGCAAGCATTACAGATACCTAGGCTCCATAAGAGTCTATCCAATATGGTGAACTTTTAATGAACTTTTAATAAACTTTGCTTTTCTTTGGCTGAGAAGACTTGAGTCAAATTCATTCGGCAGGACCTGGCGTGTTGGTATTTTGGGATCTCCAGAGCAACCCTAAGCCTCTACATTTTATGGGTAACCTAACCATATCAACACTGACCAGGAAATAGTCAGCAGGGTGGTGGGGGATGACTTAGCAGACTCCTCTTGTTGCATGCTCAGGCATGCCTACTGTACTCCAGTAATTCAAAGTTCTCTGATTCCACTGGCATGGGTTAAGCACATAACATTTAATAGTAAACACTGTCCCCTTTTATACTTGGTATTAAATTTCCAGTGAGTAGAGTCCAAGAAAGAAAAAACCATCATCCTTACTTTGCCTGTGTCTATCACTGTCCTTTGTAGTTTGAAGATATTGCCACATGTGGTGATTACTCTCCATGGCTGAAGAGAGGGCTGTGCGGTGAGCAGTCCTTTCGGCAGCCCACACGTGGGAAGATTGTTCTTTTATCTGTGACTGGATTCTATTTTCAAGTCTGGCAGCCTGAAACCTCTTTATTTCTGACTTTGACCAATAGGCTAGTTTCTCTGAGGCAGTTTCCTAGCTGTCCACAGTTGAGCCTTGTATCTTCAGGTAAACTATAACATATAAAACATGTTGTCTCAGGACTAAGCATTGATAGTAATGTTTTCAACTTCTTCACTTTGAAACTCAATCCTACAGCACATTGAAATTACTGATTATTTTTCAGGTCCGGTTCAGTCTGGATCATAGATAAATATGGTTTCATTTTGCTAGGCAAGGAATCACAGAATTTCAAAGATGGGAAGCAGCCTCCAAGGCTACCTAGACCAATCCTAACTGACCGAATTCTTTCCACATCATGTCAACCAGATAATCAGCCTTCCCTTGACTATGAGAATAGATAAAGCAGCCAAGATTTTACTACATTATTAGGCTAAAATCTCTGTTCTTATGGTGCTGGTAGCTCCAATGACTTGGGAGACACTCCCACTGGGTGTTTTTCACCTTCTTCTAATTTGGCAAATAAATGCTCAGCTACTGAAAGAATTTCCAATTCCCTTTTATGTAGAACTGTAGAGTTTAAGAGGAGTCTAGTCCCAGCTTCATCATGACTCAGTGGAGACTCACAGAGGTTAAATGATTAGCTACCGCTGGGTTGAGGGCAGAGCCAGGCCTAGAACCAAAGTGGTTTCCCCCACTGAATCAGTGAATATGGAAGCACCATATTGTGCTTCCTTTCACAAAAGAAGCCAGTCACCCTTTCATTACCCTCACCCCCAAACCAATTTTTTTTTTTGGCAGGGTAGGGTAGGAAATTGCATCTTTTGTTGATTCAAAGTGAATATTTTCAGAACAGCTGCCATGGTTGAAATACTGGTTGCTCTTGTTGTGTGCTTACTAGAGAAGTAAAAAGCTGTGGAGATTCCCTCATAATACACAGGGCATGTAAGCAGGGAAGAAGTACTTTGGGCACACACATAAATCTTTATTCCATATTTATAACAGTGAAGATCTTGTTGTACAAAGGACTTTTGATCCAAGAATCTTGCTTGGCAATTCTAGCCAACATGATCTTTTATAGAACAACTTTCTAAGTCTTACATATAGTAGGCACTTTATAAATGCTAGTTGAATTTAATTGAATTAAAAACTGTATTCCAGAAGGATTCAGGTTATTAGGAAACCCTAGACAGCAGATAGTAGACAGTAAATTAATGTGCTAATGAGGTGATAATACAGTTTTGCCCAGGATTACACACTCACAGAAGCTAGCAAATTAAATGCCCGCTGATATTTTCCCCAGACATATTTACATATTTGGAATCCTGGAGACAATTTTTCCATTTGAATCTAAGATATCCCCTGCCTTTTAGCTGGCTAAAGATGAGTAAGTGAATTGCCACAAAGGTGGCTTGGCAAACAAATCCTGAAATTCAGTTTTTTGTGTCAGGTTAAAAACTGGTTCTACTGTGTATTCATTCATTCATTCATTCAACAAGCATTTATTAAGTAAGCCTTAGGTTTGAAGCAATGTGTTAGCCACTTTATAAACACTGGTTGAATTGAAATGAGAAAGGATAAAAAAAAGAAAAGTTCCGCCTCTGGAGGAGCACAGCCTGGCACAGTGGCAAAGAACATGGGATTTGGGTTCAAAGAGCATTGAGAATTTGTGTTCAAATGTTGGTTGTGTGACCTTGGGCAAATCACTAAACATCTCTGATCCCTAGTTTTCAGATACATACAATGATGAGGTTTCACTAGATGGTTTGCTACCTTCACCTCTTTCAGATATCTGAAAAATGGATACCTCAATGCTTTTGAAGTTGGGTAACCTTAAGCAGCCTGTAGGTCTCTCTGCCTACTTCTGTCTTTTTGAGTGTCATTTCCACTTACTCAAATAGTCCATGGGGGAGATGAAGTATTTTAGTCCAAATGTGGTCGGATCAAGGATCATTGAAGGGAATACTTTGATTAGAAAAGCACTGAAGAATCTGTTCTATTTTCTGTTTGTTTGTTGCCCTTCTCATTTTACTTATAAATGTCCTTGACTAAATTGATCTAGCGGAGTTGGGTCACACAATAAATTTTTTGCAGACACATTTTCTTCCTCTTCATTTTTTGCTGTTTTGTCAGATGATATTGCCAAGGGTCTCATGGTAAGTAGCATAGTCAGAAACCCAGGCTTTGTAGCTCCAGTTCCAATGCTCTTTCCAATATAAGATCTTGGAACTAGATCTGGACATCAAGGGAGAGAAGGTTTTAAGCTCATGCAAGGGGGAAAAACCCATAAATCAGGAGAACAAGGCTTCTTTTGGGAGGAAGAGAAGATTGATGTTTTCAGTGAGAGTTAGAGTGATTTAAGAAATGCTTTAGGCAGAATCTCATTTAGGTCTCACAATAATCCTGAGTATTGCTTCAGTTATTATACCCATTTTACAGAAAAAGAATTCTAGACTTACATCAGTTAAATAGGTTGTAGATGTAGATATCGTATCTCAGATAGAGATTTGAATGAAGACCCTATGCTGGTTCCTCTACCTTTGATGAGCTCTTCCCAGAGCCTCCATTTTGGGGAAGGGCGATCTCTTTCTCAGGATTTTTCAACCATGTCCCCTCACTTTCCACCTCCCCTTTTATGTGTCATCTTCCCTCATTAGAATGCAAACTTTAGAGGGATGGGATTGTCCTTTTTTTTGGGGGGGGGGAGAGTACCCCCAGGGCTTAGCACTGTGCTTGGCATATTGTAAGGCTTAATGAAGATTTGGTAACCGACTCACTTCCTGTCTCAAAGACTGGCATTTTCTCCACTATTCTGCCCCTTTGGTGTCAGAAAAAGCTTTAATAGCTTTAAACCACACTAAGAATTTTGAGACACCTTGTAACTACTTATTTAACTTAATTGTAAAGCAGACTTAAGTAATTTTAAAACTTGCCTATGAATCTCTTAATATCCATCCTAGAATGCTAGTATATGATAAACAAAATGCATGGATTCTTGAGCAAAGCACCATACACCAAGGATCTGTTCAAAAAATAACAAAAAACCATGAGAATTAGCGGAGATGGCCTAAAATAAAACATGCATTTTGGGCCGTTATATGCCATAACTTCCCTGAGGAGGCTTGTTAGTTTTTAATTCTACATTCAGGAATAGAAGAAAGAAAAAAACAAAAAGCCCTTTGATCTTCCCGGCTTGTTTCCCTGTGGCACCCCTCCCCCATCTTTGAATCAATGCCTTTAGCCGATATCTGATAGAAATAAAAGATGATTCATGGGTCAAATCGCTTTCTGAGATGGAAATTTGTTTCCCTCTGCAGTATATTTAGATAAGCCACTTTTTTCTTCTTCTTACAGCCAGATTCAATAGTGATTTGACAGGTGCTATCTTTACCCTGTAATGTCATTTGGTTTTTGTCACTGGGTTTAATTCACCCTGCATCTTCGGCTCCTCGTAGCTAAAGCTTTTCAAGCAGTCGGTTGCCTTTGTTTGTTTAGCATTTGCACCTTACCCTTTAACCTTTATTGCCTCCCCTCACACACCCACTCTGATAAGCTCGGCCACTTTGGAACCGTCCAGATCCAGCTGGGACACTTAGGTGAAAGGTGAGCCTTGTTGTTCAAGAAAAAAGAGAGGAGAGAGAGAAGAAGAAACAGGAAAGAGGAGAGAGGGAAAAACAGGGGATTAGGAAAAGAGAAGCAATTCCCCGGGATCTGATGCCGAGCAATTTCTGACCCCAGAGCTAAATCTCTAAGAAGGTGTGTAGGGGTTGTAACACCTCTTGCAAATACGGGCAGGGGGTAAAGGAATTGGAGATTATGCCTGAAGACTTTTCTGGTTCCCTGTGAGAGCCTAGCAGAGTGACTTACTCGCTAAAGCCAGAAGGAAAGAAAACCCCAACCAGCATCCCTACATAACATGCTGCTTTAAAAAAAGAATTACTATTTTTGAACACAAGCTGTTTCCTGTCTTTACAGGCAATTCTCTAGTTGCCTTCCAGGTGGGCCCAGGTCTTCTTGCTAATTTGATCTCCTGGGATTCCTCTCCACCCCCAGTCCCCAATCCCCCCTCCCCCTTTGCCGAGGGAGAACCAGATGGAGGTTTTACAGATGATTCAAGTCTACTCCAAAGAGGCCACCTCCTTCCCAGCACCCGCCCACCTAGCTGCCTCTGCTTTATTTTGGGAAACGGCAGCTGAGAGGGAGGATTGTTAATTGTTTGTCAAGCCTTTCCAGACCAGTTAGATCAGGAGAAAAAGGGAGAACACCGATTAATTCCCTATCCTGGGTTTTCTCTTCCTCTTCTCTGGTAAGGGAAAGTAGTTCCCCCCCCCCCCCAAAAAAACCCAAACAAAAGAAAAAACAGGGACAGATTAGTAAGACCCTGCCTCCTTTGCCCATTCTTAATGTCTACAGATCTTCAGACCAGTCCGTAGTACCCGACAGACACATAAGCCAACAGACCCTGAGCAGCTCGAATCCAAGGGGCTGTCAGGAGCACGTTTGCAAGCTTCATAAAACCTCTAATGAACACAACCTCTGGCCAGTAAAATAAGAGAGCCTGAAAACACCCACCGATTCAAACACAGAGCTTCCCCCAACAAAACACGGGGGTAAGAACAGGTAAATAGCAACCTGTAGTATTGCCAGACCAACTCAGAGTAGCCCATTTCTAGAATCCAAAGATACCCCACGGTGAGCGCATTAACAAGCCTACATATGTAGGCACACTAATCATCAGCACGTTCATCGTGACACACACTCCACACAGCCGGACAAACTCAAGATCAAACATAAAGAAAACCAGACCGAAAGCTTCCCGGGACTCTGACCTCAGAGGCCACCATGTGACTCTGTCTCAAACTTACTAAGGCATTACATCAGCCTGGGAATGAAAGAGAGACTGGGGGGGGGGGGAACCCAACTAAGAACCAAAATATTAGCTTTCTTAAAAGGGCAATGCCACCAAGCTTTTTTCTCTAAGACAGATTTGCTTCTTTTAATCAATTCTTTCCTTGAGGGGGGGAAATGTCTTGTTCTGATATTTTGACTTCTTTCGTTGAAGAATACCTACCTTCTATTATAGGAATCTCTGAATCTGACCCAAAGAAATGAATAATAGAGGCTTTACCTTTGGGAAAACAACGATGAGGTGGCCAGACAAGCACCAGTGTTTAGGAGGCTAGATTCCTAAGCCTGGAATCAGGGAGACCTGGACTCAGATCCTGACTCTGATATCTTACTGGTTAAAGCAACCCAGACAAATCATTTATTTGCCCCAGGTTACTGGGCAGGATTCCCTCTTAAATCATGAAGGAAGTTTCACACCCACCACTGAGGAAGGAATTCACTACACTGACAATCAGAGATCCTTTACATATTTGATAGATACTATTATGGCTCCTTTAACACTTTAAAGGTCACCCTGAAGTTTTCAAGGGCTGTAACAGGCTGTGAAAGGCTTGGAATACAGGAAAATAGTAGACTGTAGGTCTCCATCAATCAAGAAGAGTTTAAATGCTTACTATGTTTCATAAACAGTGCTAAGTGCTGGCCATAAAAAGAAAAAACGCAAGAACAAAAAACAAAAAAATGTGATCCCTGTCCCTAAGAAGCTCATATTCTTACAGAGGTGAAAACATGCAACCAATTATGCACATGTAAAATATATACAGAATAAATTAGAGGTAATCTTAGGGGAAAGGGTAGAATCAGGAAAAGACCTCAAAGAAAGTAAGATTTAAGCTGTGTCTTGAAGGCAACCAGAAAAGGCAGGAGACAGAGATGGGGGAGCACAAGGAGAGGTGGAACATCCTAGGACCATGGGACAGCGAATAAGCATGAAACTGGGAGATGAGTATCATGTTCCAGGAATGACAAGAAAACCACTGTCACTAGACTGTGAGCTCCTAGAGGGAAGAACCTGTCTTTTGCTTTAGAACAGTGCCTAGCACATAGTAGTGCTCAATAAATGCTTGACTGATGTAACAATCATGCAATATTCACAGTACCCAATATGATTATGAATATGCTGGTATAATTGTGAATCACAAAATGTAGCAGACTCTCCACATGGAGAGAAGAACCAAAGCCTTTATTCAAATACCAGAAAACTGAGTCCCAGAATCAGAAAGTCAAAGTCATTACAGTAGCCATGAAATTGGCACACATGGTTAATGCAGTGAACACTCACATTACCAAGCCTTTACAACAAAACAGACTCCCTCAAGCAGGGATCCTTCTCTCTCATTCACCATAGCTCCTCAGCCTAGTTCTTTGAAGTTCTTGGAAGTTCTCAGCAGAAGAAAGGTCTCAGCAGAAGTTCTGGCTTCCAGATGCTTATCCCAGGAAATTCTGCCATTCCCAGCTGGGGCTTTTCCTTATATATGCCTTAGCTCCTGCCTATTCTGCCCCTTCCTGTTACATCAACAGCTTCCTCCCAAGGTGTTAACTACTTCTGTGTTAATTAAATAGCTTAAACAATGTGTTAACTTGAAACAAGGTGCTAAGTACCTGCTTACTTGCCAATACAAAGGGTCATGGAAGATCTTCAGATTCCATTAACATTACAACTGATTACTATCAGTAGATCACAGAGTACATTTAAGGGGAGTTAAATGTAAGAAGACTGTAAAAGTAGGAAGGGGTCACATTATAAAGACCGAAACAGAGGAGTTTATATATCATGGAGATAATAGGGAGCCCCTGTAATTTATTGAGTGGGGGGAGGGGAAGTGACGTGGTCAGAGTTACAATTTGGGAAGATCACTTTGGCAGCTGAACAGATCGTGGACTGGAGAAGGGAAAGGCTTGAAGCAGCAAGACTAAATAGCAGACTATTTCAATATTCCAAGTATGAGATGATAAGAGCTTGTACCTGGGTGGCAGCTGTGTCAGTGCAGGGAAGGGGGTAATTGTGAATGTAGAAAAGAGAAGACTTGGCAATAGGTTGGCTAAGAAAGGAGTCGAAGCTGACACCTAGGTGTCAAGCCTAGGTGACTGAGGGCTGGGAATCCCCTTGACACTAATGGGAAAGTTGAGAAGGAGGGAGTTGGGAAAGATAATTAGTTCTGTTTTAGACAAGTTGAGTTTGAGAGGTCCAAGAATCCATTGCTATTATGAGACTGGAGGGCTTGAGAGTACAGATCTTGGAATCATCTGTATAGTGTTGATAATTGAATCCATTGGAAACTGATGAGATCATCAATTGAGAGTACATAGAGAAGAAGCCCCAGGACAGAGCCTTGGGGGCCTCATTTGGGCCATATCTGGATGAGGATTCGGCAAAGGAGACTGTGAAGGATTGACCAGACAGGTAGGAGGAGAACCAGGAGAGAGAAGCATCACTAAAACCTAGAGAAGAGAGAGTATACCAAAGAGGGCGATGAATTAGTATCAAAGGCTACAGAGAGGTCAAGAAAGATGAGAATTGAGAAATGGCCATTAGGTTTGTGATTAAAAAGATCATTGGTGATTTTGGAGACAGCAGTTTCAGCTGAATGATATAGTTGGAAAACATATTATGGAGGGTTTAGAAGTGACCAAGAGGAGAGAAGGTTGAGACATTGATTGTAGACAGTTTTCTCAAGGAGTTTAGCCAAGAAAGCAAGGAGAGATAGAGCTAGCAGGGATGAACAGATCAAGTGAGGGTTCTCTGAGAATGGTGGAGACATGAGTGTGTTTGTATGTGTTAGGGAAGGAGCCAAGAGATAGAAGAGACTGAAGATCAGAGACTGGAGGTGCTAGAAGAGGAAATCTATTGACAAATGGGAAGGGGTGAGATCAAGGATGAATGTAGAGGGGTTTCCCTTGGAAGGAGAAGGGCTATCTCTTTATGACAGAGGTGAAGGAGAAGATAGAGGGGGAAGATGTTTGAGTGATATAAGATGAGGAAAAGAGGAAGCTCTTATAAAATAGTCTCTGAATTAAATTTGGAAAGAATCATCAACTGAGTCACAGGTCATTAAAGTTTCAATTATGTTTTTAGTTCTTTTTATGAGCCATAATCTCATCAGATCCTCACAACAATGCTATACAGCAGGAAAATGTTTATTATTAACATTTGACAGATGAGGAAACTGAGGTTAAGAGAACTTAAAATCTCTTGTCAAATAACAAAAGTTCAATAAATGGTGGAGCCATATCTAGAACCCCCAAGGTCTGACAAAGTCTGAAACTCTTCATGAGGCAATAATGACTGATGAAATTAAAATAATAACAATAATCACTAGCATTTCTACAGCACTTTAAGGGTTGCAAAATGTTTTACAAATATTATCTTATTTTATCTTCACAGCCCTGAGAGGTAGATACAATCAAAATAATTGGACTTTTTATTTCGCAGTCATTTTATTTCATAAGACTTCCAGTTGTTCCATAAGTACTAGTATCCTGATAATAGTCCTAAGAACTGATAACCAGTATTTATTTAGAGTATACATTTACAGTCAGGGATATCATTTGCAATTGAATAGTTAGACTGCTTGAACAAAATACCAAGTGCAAGATGTTATTGCTTTTGTGTATATGGATTGAAATAATGAGGATAGATCCTAGAATTTCATATCCGCTTAGTTTACATTGCTTATTTAGATAGCCTGTGCTGAACAAAAACCAACTTGTCTAGTGAATTAAACTTGTTTATAATATCTGCATAATTTAGAATTGGGGGAGGGAAGAATTTGGTAGTGATATAAAGATTTATAGGTTGCCTCTTAACGAGGTGCTAATATTCAGTGAAACATTTAGCACATCATCAGCACTCAAAAAATGTTTAATTGGAAAAGAACAGGAAAGCAATGACTATTTTTTTTTAACAAAAAGGTTAATAAATAGGCTTTGAAAAAGAAGTCAAAATAAACTGTATATCCAGGAAGCAATTTCTATCTTATAATCTCTTATATGGCTGTTGTATAGTTTGAATAAAGTTCTAGTGACATAATTTCTGGGTAATTGATAATTTTATTAATAATGCTAGCATTTCATTAATAAAAGAGGTCAGTGGCACTCTTGAATGCCAAAGACAATCATGGCTGGCTTCTGGCTCACAGTTTATAGGCCATTGGAAGAGTGAGGGGTCCTGAGGATAGCAATCAACTCTGATTGGTTAACAATTAATGAGAGAATGAATATTACAATGAGAAGTGGGTTCACTCCCATGGGGAGCTTAAAGAGTGACATCATGTCACTCTTGGACAAAGAGACTATCTCTACACTCAGTTTCCCCTCCCTCCCCCCCCCACCTTATGTCAGCTGAGTCCCACAAACACCCTGTGAGACAGACATTATCATCACCTTGGTTTTATAGAGAAGTTAAATGACTTGTGGCAGCTAGGTGGTGAAGTAGAGAGAGCACCAGGTCTGGAGTCAGGAAGACCTCAGTTCAAGTCTAGCCTCAGACACTTACTAGCTGTGTGACCCTGGGCAAGTCACCTTAACCCCATTTGCTGTTCAGGTCCTCATCCAAGCAATGGGGATACACTGGAGAAAGAAATGGTAAACTAATATCTTTTGCCAAGAAAACCCCATGGACTTTGTCCATAGGATCATATGGAGTCCAACATGACTCAAAAACAACAAATAAATGACTTACCATTTTCACACAGCTTAGGTGGCTGAGACAGTATTTAAACCCAGCTCCATGTCCATTATGCAACGATACCTCACTTCCCACATTTTCTGAAACTTTCATATTTGTCATTCCTTATGGAACAATAATATTCCATTGCATTCAGGTGTTGAATTTGTTTGCCATCACTGGTTATATATTTTATTCTTTTCTTTATACTCATCTAGTATCATGCTTCTCACTCTGTTGCTTGGACCTACTCAGTTCAGGTATACAAGACAGTACTGATTTTTAACTATTTAGAAAAGCTCTCCTTTACTGAGGGACACATTCTTCTTCAAAGACAAAGAAAGGGCAGATATCGGATCGAAAGAAGCAATCTATGGTACCTTTACAAAGTAACTCAAAGTAGGAAACAGCTTAGACATAACTGTTTATAGATAGTTTAGAAAGGGAAGTGGAGACTGAAGAAAATGCATGAGTAGTTTAAGAAAGGAAGGAGTTTTGGGATCTCCTAGAAATCTTGAGTTAGCTCTGCTTTATACTGTTTGAAGGAAAGGAATCCTTCAGTAGCAGAGCAGTCAGCAGGGAAAAGAGGTTAAAATTTTGGAAAGATGTGGGTAGCAATGGAAAAAGTGATTCAGAACAGGTGGGTTTGGGGGGAGAAGACAGAAGAGATCAAAAAGCTGAGTTATTTTCTCCTAAAGTGATTTCTTTTCCACAACCCTTGCTTGCTTCTTTTTATCATTACTAAAAAAAATTGGGTCTATAAGGTTAATTTTCTTTAGAAGGAAAGGAATAATTATTTTAAAGTAGTATCAATTTTTCTTCAAAGATTCTAAAACCATGTATTTAGAGCTGAAACTGACCTTTAAAGTCATCTAATCCAAGCCTTCTTCCCCTCAATCCTCCCTTAATTTTATAGATGAGGAAACAGATCCAAAGAAATAAGTGACTGGCCACAAGTCACACAGCTGGTGAATCAGGATTCAAATCTAGCACCTGGGACATCAAATTTAACATTCTTCCCTATCCCTGTTTTGAGATCTCAGACATCTATACATTTCCCACCCAGCAACACTCATTTTGGATTTCTTTGACTTCCCCAATTTACTTCCACCACCCAGCTTTCTTTTGGGTGTTGTCTACCCCAACTAGAGTGTAAACTCCTTGAGGGCAGATTGTGTCTTTTTCAAATTTTTTATCCCCAGCTCAATGGCAGGCACCCTGAAGTAACTTAAATGTTTATTGACTATTGAAATGTAAGAACTGCTTCAGTTCAGTTCTGGACATTTAACCCTACCTCTCTGAGTGTATTTATCACTGTGTCATTAATAGGATCCCTGCTTTAGAACTAGTTGAGATTACATTACTTTGGAGGTAATCTAATACAATCCCATTATTTTACAGATGAGGATTTGTTCAACTCACACCTTTACTGGAATGGCAAAGAAGAATCAAATAAAGACATATCTTGCTTTTTAAAAAATATGTAATGGAGATGTGAAGGGAGAGGAATTGGGTTTGAATTCCAGTTTTATTAATTACTTCCTGTGACCCTTCAAGTACTAAATCTTATGAGTTCTATGTGTCTTCCTGAAAGGTTTGGTGTAAAGAAAATCTTAAAATTCTATTTTGAATACACTTTGAGGAGTTACTATTTGAAGAGAAACTGTGGGAATATGCTTTTGGAATGAAAGTAATTGCTCCTTAATTTAAATGTTTTCTAAGTTTGGATTTTGTATTTTGGCTTTTCTCAAATAAAGGCATAGATGTATCTTGAAATGACATCGTATTTGTGTTTCAGACAGCTCAAAACATCACATTCATGAATTTACTTAACACCTTCCCCTACCTACATCTATGGAAGCTATTTAAATAGCTCCATTAAAAAAAGTAAAATTAAGTCGCAGTGAAGTGATTTGCCTACAGTCATATCAAGTCAAAATAGAACCCAGATCTCCCAAGCGAGGACAATTCTCTGTCATTCAGGTGTAGAATCCGGAAGAGATTTACTGTTCAGAAAGTTCTAGGGCTAGCACAGGACCTCAGAGTATTCTGGTCTTCTGACACATCCGACTGTAATGAACCGCACTAGGAGAGCGACCCCCCAGCTCTGCTTTTTGCTGGACTGCGGTCTGACAACAGGCGCTACAGAGCCCGGGCAGAAGACGCAGCTAGGCGACAGTAAGCCCAGGAGAACTTTGCAGGAGGAGATCACAGAAGCGGTGGCTCTCCCCCTCTATTCGGGGCCGCGCAGAAGTCGGTCGGGATTGACCCAAGCTATGGACTGGGTGTCTGTAGCTAGAGAAGTGGGGGCTGGAGCCCGGCAAGTAAGGGGCCGGCTAATGGCACCGTGCATTGGGGTTCCCACGCCTCGGACCAGCTACAAAACCTACTTAGCAAAGTCTCTTAAAATGGAATTGCTGCCCGGGGAGGCGGGGACGGGGAGGGGAGGAGGAGGGGGAAAGGGTGGAGTGAGAGGAAAAGGGTGTGTGTCCCGGTACAGTGTGGGGGGAGGGGCGCGGTCAGGAAGCGAATCCTAGCCCTTCCTCTACAGTTGGAAAGGACCTCGGAAGCTTTGGAGCCTATCCCCTCCTTTACAGCGGGGGAAACTGAGCACGGGAGAGGTTTAAGTGACTGCCGAAGAGGCAGGATTCGAACTCAGGCTTCTTAGCCTCCCACGCCCTTTTTACTGGCCCAGGTGGCCTCCCCCCAGGATGTCTCTTTGAAGGACACTTACACACTGCTGGGGGTTTTTTTGGGGGGGAGAGGAGTCGGGTGGCGGCGGCGGGGGAACCACCGTTAGGAGCGCCAGCTTCGTCTTTGGGAATCCAGCCGTGTCCAGTACACACCTGAATACACTACCAACCACACAAACAGCCGAACAAAGGGCTGGGTTGGCGCTGGCTTTCCCCCGCCTTCTCCGAGAAAGTCCAAGCTCCCAGAGAGGTGACACCTTGGGGACTTTGCCTTCTCGTTCCCCTCCCCCCCTCGAGAACCGCTTCCTCTTCCACGCTGTTTCCCCCTTTAAGAGAGGGCTCCGCGGGACTAACGTTCGAATCTGCCCTGTCTCCCGTCCTCGGCCTCTGATTGGCTCAGAGGGGCGCACGAGGGAGCGCGAGCTCTTCCCGAACCGGTCGGAACGGTCGCTAGTCCCTCCTGATTGGCTGGCGCGAGAGGGCTATATAAAGCCGCCGGGTCGCCCGTCTCCGCTCAGTTAGCGGCGGGACTGGTTGCCAAGCTGTTGTGTTGTCTGTCGTGGCCGTAAGAAAAGGGGTCAGAGCTCGCGTCGCCGTTGTCCTGGTTGTTTGTTCAGTCGGTTTGGGCCGAGGGAGGAGCTGACGCGTCTCCGCCTCCGGCCCCACACCCTCACCGTTGACGGGACGAGAGGGTAGCCCCCGTGAGTCAGACGCCTTAAAGCTGCGGAGGCGCCTGAGCGAGGGAGGATGGAGTTCAAGCTGGAGGCTCACCGTATCGTCAGCATCTCTCTGGGCAAGATCTACAACTCGAGGGTTCAGCGCGGCGGCATCAAACTCCACAAGAACCTGCTGGTGTCCTTGGTGCTACGCAGCGCCCGCCAGGTCTACCTTAGCGACCCCTGCCTGAGTGGCGCTGCGGCGGGGGGACCCCCGCAGCCCCTGCCGGCGCAGCAGCAGCTCCCTGGAGAGCCGGCACCGTGCTGGGGAGAGCCGTTCCCGAGGGACAGCAGCATGGAGCAGGACCCGGAGCCCGTCGGCGCCGCCCCGGCAGTCCCCGAGCCGCCCACCCTGCCCACCCTGCCCCCGGGGCTCGGGAAGCGCCCGCTGGAGGGGTCGCGGCCCCTGAGAGCCGAGGTGGGGCCCGAAGCCCCGAGGCGCCGCGTGGAGGCGGAGAGAGGCGGCGGCCGGGGCCAGGGGGAAGGCTCTCCGGAGGGGCCGCCGCGGGCGCGGCACTGCTGCTGCCGCCGCCGCCTCTGCTGCTCTCCGCACGGCGCCCCACGGGCCGACTGCGGCTGCCGCCCGCGCGCTGACGAGGGGGCCCCGCCGCCGCCCGTCTGCCCTCGGAAAAGGAGCGCCTCGGGGGCAGGGGGCGGCCCCGCGGGGTGCCTGGCTTCGGGCGGCTCCCCGGTGAAGAAACCCCGCAGGGACTCGGAGGAGCAGCCGGGCGAGGAGGAGGAGATGGAGACCGGTAACGTGGCCAATCTCATCACCATCTTCGGGTCCAGCTTCTCCGGACTCTTGCGCAAAAGCCCCGGGGGCGGCCGGGAGGACGAGGACGGCGAGGAGGAGGAGCAGCAGCCGCAGCGCGGTCCGGAAGCGGTGGAGCCCGGGCCCATGTACTGTGATAAACCGGTGTTAAGAAACCTCAACCCCTGGAGCACTGCCATCGTGGCCTTCTGATTGCCCGGGGCCCGGGCGGGGGAGGGGGCGCCCAAGGAGGACACTGACGCGGCACCACCCTACCCCCGCCCCGAGCCGGCCCCGCCCCCGGCCCGCCGCCCCCCCTCTGGAGCCGGCTGGGCAGCGGGACCTGCCCGGGGGCGAGCGCGAGCGGGACTCTGCCACTCCCGCCGGGCCCTCCGGCACGCGGGGGGGTCTTGTGTTATAAAGCTGTTTTTTGTAAGTTTATTGTTGAAGTAAGGCTTTTTTGTCACAGGGTTTCTTGTCTGGGGCTCGAGACACTGGGGGAGGGCGGGGGAGGGCGTGGAGCCGGGACTTTCCTCCACCCGCGTCGAGAAGGAAGCGACGGGCCGGGGGAGCCCCCTCCCTCCCGGGGGAGGAAGGGACTTTCTACACACTCCTCACACTCAGCCCCGCACCTTCCTCTTGGACCGCCCAGCGCGGAGGGTGCTCGGGCTGGAGCCCGCTCTTCTGCGCCCCCTCCTTCTTACCCTGGAGCTCATTCTGGGGGGTGGGAGGGAAAATTTCTTCTGGACAGACTTCATCGTCTCACCCTTCTCCCTGGACACCCTCTCACCCCCGTAAGAAAGCTTGATAAGCCTCTTAGAAGAGATCAAGCTTAGAAATACTGAGTTTATAAGGAAATATATATATGAATTATATATATTTTAAAAGCTCTAGGTCAGAATTATTACACAGTGCTTTTAAAAAGTATTTAATGAAAAAGTTTACAGATCCCTAATGGAAAGGCCTTATGGCTTAGTAGATTTGGTTACTCTCCCGTCTTTGTTGTATAAAGGCTGGGGGAACTTGTAGAGTTTTTGTACAGTATTTTCTTTGTGTATTGACATTTTTTTGTATAAAATGTAACTTTACGTGTCTAACACGTATTAAATATTTTGAAGCAACTTCATTGTGTCCTTTTCTGTAAATCACCTACTTGGGATTGGGAGGAGAAAGGGGTCCTACCTGGATGAGCAAGAAAAAGCTTGTGGTTCTATTATAATAACCTTCCACAGACCATAGTGATACTGCTTATTGCCTGTTCTCTATGAAATAAAATACATTTATGACCCAATACAGCAACAGCCTAAATTGGGGCTGCTATTAAATAGATGAGAAACACCAGTATAGGTTAGACTAATTTTCTTTTATTCTTTGAAATTTTCTATAACCCAGCCTGAAAAGAGTATAGCAATCCTTTGGCTATAGGGTTTTCCATTAGCATCTTTTTATCCCTTTCACTAAAATGTCTTTACCAGTACTTTGAAGCAGAATAAATAGGTTTATGGAAAAACTACACAGCCAATTAAAATGTAGCTCCTGAGAATTAGTTGACAATCTGTTGCCATGTCTAAATTAACTTTAAAAAAATTTGTGTTTAGCCATGCCAGTGTTGGAAGTTTTTCAGTTCCAGGCAATTGAAATCTTTTCTCTCTTGGGAATGTGAGGACCTCCACTCATAAGATGACCCACTTGTCTTAAGGTGGGAAAAATTTTTTTTGAAATTTGATTTTTCTGCCGTTTTGTCTTGCACAGGTGTCAAAAAAAACATCAAGAGATACATAGATCAGATGAGGTTGCCATTGAAGATGAGGTAGGCAAATTGGATTTCCTGATTTACTTTAAATGACATTTGGTGACATGGGTACTTGGGTTATATAGCATAATACAAGTGATGGCAACCAAAAACAACTGATTCTTTACTCAAACTGAAGTTAATGGCTTCATGTAAGTGAGCTTTTTGTCTAGAACAGTAAAATCCAGCTCTGAAGAATCAAGTTGTTTCTCCAACAAGCACCAATTATGTGCTAGGTGCTGGAAATATAAATGCAACCCCCTTGCCCCTTTTTCCCTCAAAAAATTTACATTCTAATTGAGAAAAAAATGTCTACCTCTAAAATTATATACCAAGTAGTTTGCCAGGGGGTAGAAAATTGGGACCCAAGCTGAATCTTCGAGTAAACCATAAATTCCAAGTGAGAAGGGAATACAATCTATGTATGGGGAGATGCTTTGCAAAAAAAAGTACAGACATGGAGTGCTATAAAATCTGCAAGTAAGCCAGTTTGGTTGGACCCTAGTCTGGAGGATAATATGCACAAAATTAGGATGGAGCCAGATCGTGAAGAGCTTTAAGAGCCCAACAGAAGGATTTGCATTTGATTCCAGAGGCAAGAGGGAGCTACTGAACCTTCTTGAGCAGAGGAATGACAGGACCAAACTTATGCTTTGGGACTATCATTCTGGTAGCTGTGTGAAGGACAGGGCGTGGAGGAGGAAGAAACTGGATACAAGGAGAGCAATTAGGAGGCTATAAAAGTAATCCAGGTGAAAGGGGATGAGGGCCTGTACTAGGGTGGCTGTCTAAGTGGAGAAAGAGAAGTAGATTGATAATGAAAGTCCATAATTACAAAACAGTTTGATGCTTTAAAGCAGTGTACTATGCTATAGAATTCTATAGTAAGTTAATAATTTTATGAACTGAAATGAGTAGATCACAGGATTCTGAACCAGTTACAGAAGGTAGCAGGGAAAATTGAGAACTTAAAAAACTCGGGGTGGTAGACTGATGATGATTGAGGAATTATAGATCTAGAGTCTAGACTATAGGGTCTAGAGAAGCTAAGACCCAGGAAAGGTTACTGGTCCAAGAACAGTACAGGTAGTAAGCAAGCTTCATATGGCGATTTGAACTCAGATTCTCTGACTTTGCCAAGATATTGGTCAAACTAGTGTTTTCATTATTTATGCTATTATGTATCTTTAGCATAAGAGTTTAGAAATGTTAACCTGTTTTATCATGTCTCAATGTTTTTATAGGATTAAATGTTCTTTTTTACGATGGCTTTTCCTAAAATTGACCAAGGCTTGAGAAATCATACCTCAAACTATTACAGTTTCAAAAGATTACTTAGATACTTAACATCTGGTGACAATTTTATAAACATTTCTAATTGTAAGAAAGTGAATCATTAAACTGGGGCCACTTCACTTAAGTGCATTTTTAATATTTGAAAAGAGTTTACAGTTGGCTATTTTTAGGCCCAAGAATACAGGAGGCAGGGCTAATTGTTCCAGAGATTGAACTTTCCCCCTCTTTCCTTGTGATTACCATATATCAATTAGCATGAGAACTCAGAATGTATACTTAAAGATTTAGTCCCAGCTTTGTAATGATAACTGAATATATTGGCTTCTTTGTTCAAAAATAAGATCTCTGGCTATAACCCAATTATGTTGTGTTTTGAAAGCATTAATGAACTTGGGGGGGGAGGGTGGAGAAATCTTGGTGTGTTTAAAAATGGTTCTACTTTGTTTCAAGCTTATTGTAAAGGAAAGAGAACTAGGGGTTGATTTTAATCCCAGCTCTTCTACTTACTAGCTGTGTGATTCTGGGTAAGTCACTTAACTTACTAGTTTTTTTTTAAGCTATAAAAATGTGAGGATATCAAGTGCTTGCATTCCTTAGATTGGAGAGGCAGCTAGGTCTTAGAGAGCTGACCTGAAGTCAGGAAGACCCAGGTGGAAGGACTGCCTCTGACCATTCCTGGTTGTGTGTTCCTGGACAAGTTCCTCTAACATCTAAGTGAGCAGGCAATACCCTAAGAGTCCCAACTGCAGAGAAAGTACAGAAGCTTCTCTGCTTCAATGGACTCTCAGGTCTGGTTAAATAAAAATACTGACCTGACGGAATTGTTTCAAGGAAAGCACTTAAAACAAAACAAAAAACCAACCCTTACATGCTATAGAAGTGAGTTGTTACTAATGACACTTGGAAGTAATCAATCCTTATTCTGTGAGCATATTTTTGGCTGCTATTTACTTCTCTTTTTGCCAACCTGGTTGCTTTCCAGATTATATCAAACAACTCTGCACAGATGAGTAATAAGCAGCAGAAATGAGAACACACCAAGTGCAAAGATCTTGTGTGTTCACTTTCAGAGGATAAGGAAGAACAAAATAGATTACATGATTATGCTATGGCATAGAATGTTTCTCAAGTAAAACTATTGATATCCTATGATGGCCTTCTCAAAGCTAGGATATTCTACAATTAAGTCTGTGACTAGAAAGCAATCCACAATTTAGCCTATTTTTCCTGAATTTGCTGAGAGACTTGTATGACCTCTCAAAAGAATTTTAGCTCTGAATAAACCATTTTTACACTACATATGCCTTTTAAGTATTTGGTTCTCTTTCATTGATTGCCCTCTTGGAAAATGTTGACTTTCTCAATTTAATTAGACACTTAAACCATTAGTATTAGCAGAGTACTGTTCTAAGTAAGGCAGGAGAGATACAAAGCTTAAATAAACCACAGAGTCCTTGCCCTCTTGGAATTTATAATCTAGGTAGGGGATGACACACAGTTTTCAAGTACTGTCAGAAGGTACCTCGAAGGTCTTCTGATTCTTTTCTTTTTACAATCAGGGAACTGGGGTCCAGAGTGGTAAAGCTAGCAGGAATGAATATGTGAATGAAAAAGCATATATTAAGCCCTTATTATGTGTAAAGCGCTGTGCTCAGTGGGGATACAAACGGAAAAGGTAAGGCAGTCTCTCAGAGCTCACATTCCAATGAGAGCACATAGGGAGTTTTAGGGGCAAGTCAGATGGAAAGGTCCAGTGGTTCTTAGGGTATGGTGGCAGTACAGTTGGTAATATATTTTGCTTTTTTCTTTTTGAAGGAGGAAAGCAGGGCAGTTGGGGTTAAGTGACTTGCCCAAGGTCACATGGCTAGTTTTGTGTTAAGTATCTGAGGCTGAATTTGAACTCAGGTCCTCCTGACTCCAGGGCCGGTGCTCTATTCACTGAGCCACCTAGCTGCCCCAGTAGTATGTTTTGTAGTATCAGTTCCATTGATAAAATCATGTCTGTGTCTGATGTGGAGCCATTTGACGGTACTGAGGACTTTGGTGGTGAGAAATTTCTTTTTTGATTCTCGAGTGACTGGTGGCTGAGAAGGGAGCATAGTTCTAAAAGTTCACAATGATCGCTCCTCTGGATGAAGACTGTAGGGGCTAGCCGGAAACAGCTTGTGGTCTGGGGCTGTTGGGCTTACCTGCTCTCTGCACTTGGTCAGCAATTGGTATCAATGGGGATGTTGGTCCCCTTCTCCACAAGCATTGCCCACATGAGTGGTAGCCATGCAGATCAGCCTAGAAATGACCAGAGGGACAGATTCTTGGGACTTTTGGGCAAAGGGTCTTAGGCTATCACCCCATGCATCTGAGGGGGAAGTTAGAAGTAGTTAACCTATTGCTCCCTGACTCTCCTTTATACACCTTGCTGTTTCACATAGGAAGGTTATTACCAACTAGGGGATTTAAGGGAAAAGTAAAAGCCAGAGATGACTTCCTAAATTTAGGGATAAATTTTTTTGGGCAGTGTTAGATATTAGAATTTAGTGTTTCTGAATTTCATCTCAAACTTCACTTAACATGTTTGGTGGGGAAAGAACTTTGGGCCCAATTTGTAGGCTCCTAGCTTTAGAGCTAGTTAGATCATTTAATCCATATAAGGAAATGGAGGTCCAAGGACATAGAGCTAGTAAGGGGCAGTCTGGATTTGAACTCAGGTCTTCTAACTCAGAACCCAGTGATCCCGTGATACCTCTCAATTACTAGAACCTAACAGATTTCAAGCCACAAAAATAAGTTAATTAACTTTGATTACTCCTAAAAGAACTATTTTTGGAAGACTTTTCTTCATCACAGCACTGGGTGATGACTTCAGGTTGTAGGCTTAGGAAGGTGAGGGAGGGCTGGATTCTGGAAATGTTTTTGAAGATAGTTTATGAGAATGAGGGTGTGGTTGCTCATCAAAATAACTCCAATAAAAGTCAGTCCTTTGTCTTGTTGGATTCAACTCTTTCAGACTTGCTCAATGTGTGTACTTCCTTTAGGACTTATGGAAGGAAAGAAGGAACAGTAACAAGGACTTTGACAAGACTGATAGGCAGCAACTTCTCCCCCCCTTTTTTTTTTAGTGTAAAGGTTTTTTTTTTTTAATAGTTTACAGAAGAGCTAAGTCCCCATCAAAAGGGAGATAAACATGTCACTAGATCCAGTTGTATTTTTTTTTTTGCTCCAAATGTCTTATTCAAAGATGCTTGTTTTTGAATTTTTATCCCACTTGGGTTTTCCCAGTAGTTATCAGAGGGGTTGCAGGGTCATTTCCATTTGTCCTGATCCATATCTGGCCACTGGACCTAGAAGGCTCCAGAGGAGAAAGTAAGGCTGGTCATTTGCACAGCCCTGCCTCACTTAAATCCAACTTCACTTGCAAGTCATGGCATCACCTTCCTGATGTCATGGTCTTCTTTGAGAACAAAGAACAAACAACAATCAGAGGGGTTAGCATGATCAGGAGAACAACTCTCCTAACCCAGTCTCTAAATGGTTATCTTAACGGTGAATAGGTTCTCGGGCAAAGTCATTCCTCTTTGGAGGGCTCTGGTGAGAAGTTAAATGCTGTTACCAAGTATTCCTGGCACTGTTGCTGATAATAAACAGTTGTAGCTCTTAGCCTGTGTGCCACTGTGCTCATTTAAAATTTTTTTCTCTACACTGGAACTCTTAAAAACAAACAAACAAATCACCATTGGCAGAGCTAATGCTAGGAAGCATTTCTTTAATTCACACTACATGAATATCACCTAGGAACAACTCCCTTGAAGATGTTAAAGGAAGGGGAGGAAGTAGTGAGGAAGGTGAAAGGAGGAATTAGTGTAAGATCAGACAGACTATGTGAAAGTATAGCTGTTGAATATCTTGCTAATACAAACTGTTGGGATTTTCAGTGGGAATGAGAACGTGTAACCCCTCCCAGACAATTCTTCTCGCCCTAGAGGAATATGGCCCAGAGAGTCCCATTCGAGTATCCTCCGATTTGTCTCAGACTTCTGGAATCCTGCTCTCTGGGAGAGAAGCCTCCGGGGGCTACATTCCTCACACAGCCCCTCCTCTTCTACTGATCTTCGGGCAGTCCACTTAAGGGCATCTGTAGGAGGAAGCCTACGTTAGGAAAGAGTTTATTTCTAGAGGAGTGTGGGGGAAGGGACCTGACCTTGTTAAAGTCTGTGTTACACAGCATGTTTATCAGATGACCTTTTAAGAGAAATGTTTACTTATTTGCCTTAATATTGTTAGAGACTCTATTTTCTTTTTCAGCCTAGTGGTGAATCTGACAACTTTTACCTTCTGCACAGTAACATGAAGGGCCTTCACTTTGAAGGAATACGTGTGAGAAATTCAGTTCTCTTCTGTCCACCAACTTTGTTTTCAAGTTGACAGCTCTCTGTGAATGCTAGTCCATCCTGATGTGAATCTCTGCTTTACAAAATATTTCTCAAGCTGATTTATTCTGAGAGCCTCTGGCATCTACCAAAATCTCACAGCCTGCCCCTCTCATTTTTTCCCAGGACACTGTGTCCTTAACCCTCACCAAATATTCTCACTTTGTCCATCTCTGACTCATCCAGCCCCTTTTTGAAATGGGTGTCTGCCTGGTCCCTTCACATTTGATGGGATTCCCAACTGCTCTATTTCCCCTGCACAGCTGAAAGATTTATCCTGGGAGAGCTAGAAACTTTCATACTTTAAGTGAAGGAAATAGTACAAAGTTGTTTTTTTTAAAGTACCAATTTAAAAAAATTCTTGCAAAAAAAAAAAAAGTACTGATTTTAATAGAGCAAGTGAAGATGGAGTCCTGACCCTGCCATTCTCCATGAGCATGCCATTTCACTCCCTGGCCTCAGTTTACTCATCTGCAAAATGAGGAGATTAGATTACATGTTCTCTTTAGTTCTCTTCTGGCACTAACATTTTGTAAGCCTATTCTACAATTTGTGATTGGGACATTTGTACTCATAAATGTCTTTCGTTTTGCTCAGACTGTGCTCTCTCAAAGCCCCGAATTTCTCATTTTCTTGTTTCTTTTAATATCTTCTCTTTAACTTTTACAGTGCCTTCCTTGGCCCTTATGCCTAACTAGAGCTGTTTTCTGGGTTCATAGACTTAGCCTCTGTAGACACTGTTCTTTTAGGTCTATCTCTGGCTCGTCCAGGCTGCCAGCCACAGAGGATGTTTCTAGTCCTGTGTAGCTTGGGGCACTTCCTTCAATGTAGCAAGATCCCTCTTGGTCTCTCCACCAGCCCTCCCCCCCACCCAAACCCCTTTATTCCCTCTCCCTGGCTCCACCCTTTGCACTACTCTGGGGGACACACAGGCTCATTGTTTGTCTGCGGGAAGAAGTTGATGGCTCAGGGAGGGGCCAGGAATGGGAAGGGGTGGGGGTGGGGGCCTGGAATAGGAGGGGCTGGGCATGCTGCCAGCAGGGCTGGAGAAAGGGTTTGGTTTCCTGATGACTGAACTTGCAAAGGAAGACCAGCCTTGAAGGGATGGAGAAGAGGTGGTTCCAAGGACAGGTAGTTGTTTTAGATAGCGGGAAGAGGGGGGACGATTCAAAGGGCCCTTCTCTTTTTTTTTTTTTTTAGTATCATGGGAGAAGGGTGGTGGTGGGGGAAGTGATTGGTGGAATATTTTCTGGAAGCTTCATAAGTAACTGAAAGCCAAATCAGCCCCATAACCAGATGGAGGGTAGGTGGGTAGAAGCCAGGATAGCAAATAAACTATTTCCATGTTCTTGTTTTAATTCCAGCCTCCAAACTTGGGACACAAAGCAGTTCTTCCCTGCCTCTCTCCCCCCCCCCCCCCTTGGAACTGAATGTGCAACTTTCCAGAACAAATAATGAAATGCAGAGCTCCTTAGGTTTAAAAAAAAAAAAATTCCCAAAGTGTTTCTCTGCTTTGCATCACCCTCTAGGGTTTGCTTTAGTAAGGAGATTTTTTTTTTTTTTTAAAAAGAAGTGTTAAAGTGTGTTTACTAGAAGTAGTAGTGGGGGTAGAGTGAGAGTCCTCCCTCTTTCTCCTCCTTCCCCTCCCCCCACCCTTTAGAGGACCCAGAATGCCTAACTCCCCAGTATCCTACAAAGGATGTAATCTAGAATTGTTGAACCACAGAAGCTTAAACAAATTCTCTCCCCTCATCCTTCATAACATTTCCAACAAGTGGGCAAACAGCCTCAGATTAAAGAGTTCCAGGGAGGGACTTTATATTATCCCAAATCTTGGGTAGATAGTCTCTTATTTTTGGACAGCTCTAATAGTTAGGAAGTCTCCCCTTATGATCTCAAACCTGTCACAAATCTGTATTCATTTGTGAAAAGATACATAGGAGAACATATCCATTCTTACGAGCAGAAGTCAAAGTCTGAGAAAGAAGGATGTCCATATATATTCTTCTGGCTCAGTCTAAGCCATCCTTTGCTGCAGGCTGGGTGAATTCAGGACAGGAAGGGCCCCACCCTTTGCTTTCATTTTCCTGGCTTTTGTCAGCCTGCACCACAACCCCTTTTTTCTTTAATTTTCCCATTTTTATTTTTGGACTGGAGAGGGGGGTGAAAGCTTTTTGGCATCTGTATTTAGCAGACTCTTTTCTGGAATCTGTATGACCTACTTGAGAAACTAGAATGCCTTTTATGATTTTTCTGGCCGTGGGAGAAATCCCTGTAAGCAGGGGCTCAGTCACCATAGCTGGAAGTCTCTGAACTCTAGGAGGTGCACAGGGCATCATCCTGGTGACATTTTCCTCTGGCTTCGGATTTTCTCCCTGAAAACATTTTTTTCAAAAGGCACTGCTTGGTGTGTGACTGCTAGGAACAGCTGTAAAGATGAAACTGTGGGGGCTGTCCTTTCATTGTGGGCTATGCAAGCTGTTAACAGGTCTTACAGGCTTTTACTAGTGAATAGGGTGAGAGAGCTGTCTCTTCACCAGACATCTTCCCAACTTCTTTCTGTCAAGGAGCTCTAGGCACTTAAAGCCTCTTAACTTCCCCTGCAAAGGATGAGGTGGGGGTATTCCTTTTTAATGGGTTAAGGGGCCAGGAAGCCCAGAAAGGTTAATTAAGTAGCTTGTCCAAAGTCACTTAGCATCAAATAGTAGAAATGTTAGAACTCAGTTTGGATCATTTAGGTTCTGCAGGACCTTCTCTCTTTAGGACCGTGATGGGGGAGGGGGGAAGAGGGAGAGGGAGAAGGAGAGTGATGTGAATACAAAGATGCCCCAAAGTTTAAGTTGCCCTTTCACTGGTTTATCCTCTAGAGGCACCCTAAAATACAGAGGTGCCCAAAAGGTTGAGTTGCTCATTCCCTGGTGTTCTAAAGTCTCCCCTTATATTGAAAATGCCACAAAACTTCACCTTATCCTAAAATTCCTTGTCTCCTCCCATCCTGTTATAAATTCCTTGTCCTCAGCCTGCATCCCTATCTTGCAAGACTTATCTTGACCTTAAAATTCACCTTATCCTAAAATTCCTTGTGTCCTCCAATCCTGTCATAAAGATTCCCTTGCCCCCCTTATCTTGTGTCCTTATCTTGCAAGATTTATCTTGTCCTTAAATCTCCAATCCCCTTTAGAAACCCTAAAACTTACATCACCATTCTATAGATTGTGTAGCTTTCTGGCTATATAAGTCTAGTCCTTGTCCTATATCATTGCCTTTTGTTTAGCTCCTTGCTAAGTCTTAGGCCTTGATGCTTTTGTGTTAATAAAGCTCCCTTTGGCTAAAGAGAAGGTCTGACTGAATTCTTTCAAAAATCTGAACCAGCTCTCCCAACCCTGAACCCCAGCAAGAGGAAGAGAAAGAAGGAGAGGGAGGGAGGGAGGGGGAGAGAGAGAGAGAGAGAGAGAGAGAGAGAGAGAGAGAGAGAGAGAGAGAGGGAGGAAGAGAGGATTTGGAAATGCATATCCTGGCTTGCATTTCAACTCCTTCAGGTCTTTGTGGTACATGTGTCCACTTGTCTCACAACTGCAGCCTGAAGATGAGTTTGTGTTTACCAAAAGAAGAATGAATGTTTAAACTAAGTCTCCCCAGTTGGCTGGTACATAACTTTGTCTTTAGCATTATTATGTATATGTGACAGGTAGGTAAATAGGGAAAAAGTATGAGCCATGGCTTCTGTCCTCAAGGAGCTTACCATCTAGTTTGGAAAAGAAATATGCATGTGAAAAAAATATAAGGATATAATTATGTATCTTATATATAATAAAATGATATAATTAATATACTGAATACTTAAGGAAACCAAAGGATAATAGGATATAGAGTTAGTTGGGGATATAGAGGTTGTGCATTTGAGCTCTTTGATTCTAAAAATGAGAAAACTGGGGCACAGAGAGGTCAATTTTTTTTTTTCGTAAGGCCACACAGGTAGTAAGTAGAACTGGTACTCATACCCAGGTATCAATTTCCAAATCAAATGCTCTTTTCTTAAAAGGTAAATAGGTACTATGGTAGATAGAAATGCTGGGATTGGACTCTGAAACACCAGGATTCCACTCTCCTAGTAGCTGTGTAGCCTTGGGTAAATCACTTAACCTCTCTCAGCCTGTTTCCTCATCTGCAAAATTGGGATAATCATAGCACCAACCTCACAGGATTGTTGGAAGGATCAGATGAGAATACATGGAAAAAAAATTGCTTTACAAACTTACTACAGATGTGAGCCATTATTGAAACAGGAGAGAGATGGAGGAGAGAGAGGGAGACAGATCATCTATGGGTTGTTAGAGGAGGCTTCATGGGAAAGATGGAAGTTGAGCTGATTCTTACTCATTAATATGGATAGGCAAATGGGGAAGGATTCTAACTGATCATAGGAACGCTACTAAAATCTGCCTCCAGGCAGCAGTAAACTTGGTATGTTTATGGGACAGTGATGAGATAGTTTGACTTGAGCAAAAGATACATGTTGGAATAGAAGTTAAGTATGAATAATTTATCTTATCCAACAGGGTCAGACCACAAAAGGGGAAGGGAAGGAAACAAGCATTTATTAAGTGACTAATATATGCCAAGTACTGAATGGTTAACTTACCAGTATCTTACAAAGGTGGAGCTAAGCTCTTTACAGTATTTCATCTGATTCCTGTTTTATAGTTGAGGAAACTAAGGCAGACATATTTAAGTCACTTGCTCAGGGTCACACAGCTGAGAACAAATTTGAACTCATGTCTTCCTGAATCCAGACCCAGTGCTCTATCTACTTTGTCACCTAGCCATCTCTGACCTCATAAGTCATTACAAAAGACAGAGAAATTATATGATAAAACTCATATGATTTAAGGAAGATTAGTCTGACCATGCTGGATTGGTGTGGAAGAATCCCATACCAGGGAGGCCAACTTATAGGCTTACCATCTAGTTCTGAGGTTATAAGGGCCCTAGACTATGGGAGTAATGAATGCAGTATGGTAAGTAAGTATAGTAAGTAATGGGGGTATGAAAAGAAAGGAAAACCTAGGAGAGACATTGAGAGGGAGGATCGACCAGACTTGATGATTGATTGGCTGTCATTAAAGAAGAGCACCAAAGCCAGGATGACACCAAGGTTTTGAGGCCGGGTGGGAGGATGGTGCCACTGACAACAGTGAAGAGAACTTGTTAGAAGAGGGACAGGGGTCAGTTAGTCACAGTCTTTGCATATTAGAGCAGAAAGTGAAGATATCATGTAGTCCAGCCCTCATAACTTGACAGATGAGAAAACAGACCCCAAAGGCTTTAAGTGACTTCTCAAGGTTACAAGGCTTGGTAATTTGGGGGCCAGGGCGAGGCCTCCAACTGAAAGTGTCTGGGAGGCAGTTAAAGATAAGGAGCCCCAAGGAGAAGACAGGACTTTAGAGATAAATTTGGGAGTCGTTATCAACACAAAAATGATAGCAGAAGCAGGGAACAGAGAGAAGGTTCCAAGGAATGGCTAGGAGAGGAGACATAGAACTACAGACTGAGGACAGACTGAGGACAGCTCATAGTGGGCAAGGCAGATGAAGATGAAGAGCCATTGAAGGAAACAGACATTAGTTGGAGAGGTGGTGGGAGAACCAGGACACTAGAGCATTGAAGCTAAGGACGGAAAGTTCCAAGAAGGGACTCCAGACTGTCAAATGCAGTAGAGGAGTCAGGGAAGATGGGGACAGAGTAGGGGGAAAATACCATCAAATAAGGAGGTCACTGGTAATTTTGGAGATAGTAACTTCATTAGAGCCCTGAGGACTGAAATCAGATTGCAGGGAGTTAAGGGAACAGAAGAAGTGGGTGTAGAATCTTTCTTGAAAGGTTTGACATCCAAGGAAGGTGAGAAATAGGATTTCAGCATGAAGAGGCAGTGGGGTTAAATGAAAGTTTTTTTTCCTCCTCCCTCCCTCTCTTCCTCCCCCTTCCTCCTCTTCCTCCCTCTTTCCCTCCATCCTTCTCTTCCTCCTTCCTTCTCTTCTTCTCTCCCCCTCCTCTCCCTCCCTCCCCCTCCTTCTCTCCCTCCCTTCTTCTCTTCCTTCTCTTCCTCTCCACATTTGAAAACAGCTAAAAGGTATAGTGGTTGATGATAGCCATCCTAGGCAGAACTAGAAGGGACCTTAGAGCACATCTGATCCATGTCCTTCATTTTACAAGTGAGAAAGCTGGCCCAAGAGGCAAGGTGAATTGGATTGTTCTGGGTCCCATAGGAAGTAAGTGGAAGAGTCTGGAATTGGATTCAGGTCCTTAAAGTCCAAATCCAGGGCCTTTTCAGCTACCTCCTGTCGAGATGGAATAGAGCTTGAATGTGCAAATCACTAAGTATTGGTCTATTACCAGGAAGAATAAAGAATTTCCTCTCCTCCTTCTGTCAAATAAGAGAAGACTTGGGATGGTAACAAAGCACTCCAGGGACCTTGTTAGTAGTATCCGCAGCCTTCCCTCCCCCTATCCCTCCCTCCCTCCCTCCCAACAGTGCCAACCAGGATTCTAGCAGCATTAACTCCCTTGTACCAGTTGGCAAGGTAACAAACTGCTTTGGGATTCTGGGGGCTAAGAGGACTGTACCCCTAAACTCCAGAGATGCCTGATGTTTTTCCTTTGGGGGCCGAAGATCCCTGATGTAGGCTCCATTTTAAAGATTAATAGGGAAATTAAAAAATGGAATGTAGTAGTATGTTATGGGTAAAACAAGATTTTGGGCTGTTGCCATCCCACTCTTCTCTCCCTCCCCCACATCCCCTAGCACATACAGAAACAGGCACAGCCGTCTGTTATTCCCATTTGGAAAGCTGGTTATGAATGAGACTGGTTTCCTGGGGAAATTTTTTTTTCCTTCTCTTCTCACCATGTCTGACCTCATCTGTCGTTTTCAGTGTTATGGAGAATTAATCTGGGTCCAAGGACAGGTTGAGGCTTGTATACTAAAGAGAAGCAGGGCACAGACAGGGGAAAGAAGACAGAGCTCTAGCGACTCAAGGCAGCTCACAGAGAAGGTAGATGTGTAAGTAAGGGAGGACATGGAAGGGAAGTGTAGATTGCCCATGAGAAATGCAAGACTAATCACATTCAGAATCAGAAAGCAGGAAGACTATGAGGCAGACTAAAAGAGGAACTGCAAATCCTAGGCAATTCCAAAAGGAGAGAGAACATTTGCCCACATAAAGTCCCGTGGAAACAGTGAAAAAGCAAAATGGGGAGGTATTAATGTTCGTCACTTTGTAACGGGATCAGAAAAACCTCGGAGGATGCTTTACAAAGCAAAATGTATAGCCATTTTACACACAAGAGAAAGAGACCCACAGGAAGCTGTCCAACCCTACACAGAATGTAGCCGCAACCCAGGATTCCTGCCTTCTGCCTTCTTGCTGTCATTACTAGATGATGCTATTTCCATGAAGGCATAATTGGGATAGAACCAGGGAAAGAGAAGAGTGAGAGAGAGGGACAGACCTTCAAGCAGAAGGCTAGCGCTTCCTATGCCAAAACAGAAAGGAATGTGTGGTTTCTTTCACTTCCCCGCCCCCTACCCCCAACACTTCCCGAAGTGGGGTAGAGTTCCATCTCCAGTTTCTCAGAAGTTTTCTTAGCCATCTCATCTCTGTGGCCCCCAAGGGATTTAGGGGAGTTGGGGGTGGGGGTGGGGTGCCCTATCCTTGTTAGCTCTTCTTCCCCCATGAAATAGACAAAGGAGTCCAAAGAACAGTGACTCAGACAAAGCCAGTGAGAATCTAGCCCCTGCCGTTCACCTCCAGGACCCCGTTTCATACCCAGAAACCACTGGGAGATGGAATTTCACTTTAGAAAGAAGGTAGGGGGTGGTGGGAATTACATTTTGATGCATTGAAAAGGTGTTGGGGGCGGGGTGGGGGGAGGGAGAAATCCTTCCAGGCAAAAAGTAGAAGTGAATCATTTAAAACTGATTCTCACTTTACCCCATCTTCCTTTTCAGTAATTGCTTGTTTACTCACTTTTCAGCTCTCCGCTTCTGGACTCCTGCTGCTCTGGGGACTGTGGGCTTTTTTTTTCCCCCCCTTCCCTCCCTTTTCTCCCCTCCCCCTTCCACTGAGCCGAACAGGCAGTGGAGGAGAAACAGAAAGACCAGTTCAGGTCCTAATGAGGTCTCTAGTGATGTGAAGTTGATCGTCTTCACGTGTTCCCAAGCGGATGTATGTCTAGGTCTCTGAGCTAAGACTTAAATTGGCTACTCACCTGATACCTATAATGAATACCAAGGGTTCCACCTGAGGAGGAAGATGACCTTGGCCTTCTGGTGAAGGGGCTTCCTGGAACAGAGAGAAAAACATCAGAGTAAGCAGAACCGTATTGCTCCCAGATAATAAGAAGCAGGTGCCATCTCTCTTCACGCACTCCTCTCCCTGTCGCAGAACAGGGAATTTGGGGGACATGCTTTAAGTAATGCCTAAAAGACAGCACAGGTTAAAAACGTAGTGAATGTGAACCAGCAGCCAAGCACCCGGCAGGAGTACTGTCATTTGAATTAATCCTTTCCTGTTAGCTAGATATAATTATACAAAAAGATAGGAACTCATTTTCCGGGGGGCGGGGGAGGAGATGCACATTAACAAATTCGTTCATTAGAGTCTGTGTGATTTTTTTTTTGTTTTAGTGTGAAGATAATACCTTATTAGCTTAAGTAAGACTGCTTTCCAATGAAATTTAATATTTATTTATTTATTTTTAAACATTGTTTTCTTTTTAAAGTTTGAGTTCCAAATTCTCCCCCTCCCTCCTACACCCTCCTCTCCTCACTGGGAAGGCAAGCAATATGATAGGAATTATACATGTGAAATTGTGCAAACATATTTCCATATTAGCCATTTTTTTCAAAAGCAAGAAAAAGGAAGTGAGAAAATTATACTTCGATTTTCACACAGAACTCATCGGTTCTTCCTCTGGAGGTGGATGGCATTTTTTTCATCATTCGTCCTTTGGGATTGTCTTGGATCATCCAGTGACGTTTGCTGAAAAGGTGGATTGAGGGTGGGACACAGTTAGGAACTGCAATTCACACACACTTTAAAAATTCTCTCTCCCTGCCAGGCATTTTTGACTAAAATAAACTAAGCTTTGCGAGACCTAGTTCAAAGCGGGCTGGGGGTGGAAATGATTACAGTTAACAATTGAAGTTTAGTTTTCCCCTTTGGGGTGTGGGGGGAGGTGGGGGGATGGTTAAAGGGGAAGGGCATCCGACTTCTTGAGGACAAATGGAGGGATCTTCCACCGACCTTCACGTCTCCCTCCAGACAGAATTAGTTCCCTGACACTAATGGGAATCTCTGACACCCTTTTTTTGGTCTTTGGGGCTATTCACTCTGTCTCTTTTTGACCATATTGAAGTATTTGATCATTTAAAACCCCTCTGTAGTTTTAGTCAGAGTACAGATGGTTAAGATGGGTCTCCTTATCTGCCTTAGTTAAAAAGTTACTGCTTTTTGCTTCTTATTCTTTAGGGTAGACTGCAGAAGACAGGCCTCAGGCTAAGAAGAGGAATTTGGGAGTTGATTCCAGCTGGGCCTATTGGATAGCCACTGATGATGCGTGACTTTGGATAAACTTCATAATATATATGGTTTAATTTCTCTATATGCAAAATAGTCACATGATGCAGTAATATCTCAGAAGGGCTGGGAGAAATAACCCACAAAGTCTTAAGAAAGCATTTCCTATCCTGTGGGTTCCTATTGCTAATAGGATACATAAAATGATATTGCTGTATCTGTATCCTGAGGCTGTAGACAGTGAGGTGTACCAGAAAGGTGCACTCAGTTTGGATTCAGAGGAATTGGGTTTGAGATCCGCCACTCAAGTACCTTAACCATGCTGAACTTCAGTTTTTGTACCTGTAAAATGGGGGAGATAACTCTACTTGTATTACCTGGCTCAGAAGGCTAGTGTAGCATCAAATGAATAATCTATATAAAGCTTATGCGTAATTGTGAGAAATTTCTGTTTTTTAACAGTGATAACGATGTCAAAGAAAAGAATGTGGGAACAGAACTGGGGGTTGTCCTTTTTTTCCCCTACTGCTGTGACCATAGATAAACCCCTTCATTTTTTAGTGTAAACTTTCCCTATCTAAATGACAATATAGTGTCTTCCATCCCACTTCCTTTTTTGTTATACTACCAAGCTGAAAGGAATAATATGAGAAATGGTGAACTCTGTCCATATCCATGTCTTCCTGTGCCATATGTGTGAACCTTTGTTGTTGTGCAGTTGTTTTAGTCATATCTGCCTCTTTATGACTCCATCTAGGGTTTTCTGGGCAAAGGTACTGAAGTTGTTTGCCATTTCCTTCTCCAGCTCATTTTACAGATGAGGGAACTGAGGCAAACAAGGTTAAATGACTTGCCTAGGGTCACACAGCTACTAAGTTTCTGAGTTTGGATTTGAACTCAGGAAGATGAGTCTTCCTGACTGGTACTCTATTCACTTTGCCTTCTAGCCACCCTTTAGGGTTTAGGACATTGCTTATAATAGCAAAGATGGCCTTAATCAATGTCTTTAGCACTTGACTTTCAGTCTTCTCAACTCAACTGCTTTCACCCTCTGTGACTTCATTATCCAAACTAAAGGCCCTTTCAACACCTTGGCTTCTTAAGCTTTCCACCTCTTCTACTTCTATCACTTCCACCTCCTCTTTAACCACAGGGGTTATTAAAGCTTAGCTTTCCCTTCTCCAAACTTCACTACCTCCAAGACCCAGAACTCTGAGATCCTTCCATTAACTGTCTGCCCTTCCATCTCCATTACCGCCCCACTCTTCCTGAACTCGGTCTTCGCTCTATGATCTTTGGACCCTCCTTCCAAACTTTCTTTTGCTGGTTCAATATCTCTCCCTTCCTAATCTTGAGCCTGCAGTCAGTCATTTCAACAGGGCACTGTCCTTTACCCTAAAATTTCTCGTTTCCTTCTTCTATAATTCTAACCCAACTACTCTTCAGTCCTCACTCACCTCAACCACCCACCCTCTAGTCCCACTCCAGATCTGTTAAGAACTGCTAGAGGAAGTGATGAGACTAATTAAATCCATTACTGATTCATATACTACTTTCAAATGAGTCCTCAGCTCCCCACTATACAACCCTACTGAAAAAAAAAATGAATCGACTTCCTATTACACTCCCTTCAGCATGCTCAGAAACTTTCCTCCCATGCTCTAGACTTTCCCCCTACCTTCCTTCCCCTCAATAGATGATCTCACTTCCTATTTTACTGAGAAGTCTGATGTCATCTGCTTTGAACTTCCTCATCATTCATCTTCCACCTCTTAAAACTTTTCTCTGTGCTCATCCATATTCTTCTGCTTTGTTCTAATTCCTAGGATGAAACTGCCCTCCTTGCCAATGTTAACAACTCCACCGTCCTCTCCCGTCTCCTCCGATACTTTCCTCCATTCTTCATTCCATCTTTCGTCTTTAATCTCTCCCTGGGGATCTCCTTCCCCTTTGCCTACCAGTGTACTCAGCCTAAACACTCAACCCTCCTTCACCAAGCAAACAGACCATTCTTTTGATTCCTTTACTCCCTCAAGATAGTATCTTATTTTTCTATTTCGGTATGACTCACTACATCTGCTTTATCATTCTGCTTTTTGATCCTACCACTCTGCTATCAAAACTGGCTTCTCTAAAGTGACTCGTACCCTACTAATGGACAAATCCAAATCTCCATTCTTATCTCCTCTATCTTTCTATAACATTTGACACCTATGACAAGTCCCTCTCTGTGTTGAGTTCCCAATGACATCATCTGTTCTGGTGGTTGTCCTACCTCTCTGACTACTCCTTTTGGGGGAACTTTGCTAGTTCATCTAATTTCTTTTGCCCTAAGAGTGATTGTTTCCCAAGACTGTCCTTAAATTTCTGTGTGCTGTCTCCATTTAGCATGGTACTTAAAGGCCTCCAAAATCTGGTTCCATCTACTTTTCCAGGCATTTCATATTAGTCTGTATTACGTGGCCTATTGGGTCCTAAACTCAAAATTCCATCTCCTGTCTCTGTACCTTTGAACAGTGTATGCCCTATACCTGGGATGTATATCTTCCTTGCTCTTCAAACTCAGAATTCTCAGCTTTTCTGACTCATTTAAGATGTCACTTCCCAAAAATCTTAGTGCAGTTTTAAACTATTAAAGCTTGTATATATAAAGGGGAATAAACATTTATCTAGTGTCCACTGTGTTGTGGGCTCTGTGTCAAGCACTTTACTATGATATCCTTTGAGCTTCATAACAGCCTTTGGAGATAAAGTGCTGCTATTATTCCAGTTTTACAGTTCAGGAAACTGAGGCAGGCAGATTAAGTGATTTGCCCAGGGTCACAGAGCTAATTTTCTGAGGATGACCTTGAACTCAGGTTTTCCTGACTCCAGGCCCAGTGCTCTATTCCTGGTGCCACCGGGTTGCCTAAAACTATATCAATGATATTGAGGACAGGGTCTGTTTCGTTTTTGTCTTTGTATCCCCATTGGCTAGGAGAGTGACTGGCCCATAGTAAGTACTTATTAAATGTTTGTGGATTGATAGGAGCATCGATTTAGAACTACAAGCAGACTTAGAGATCATGTAATCTAGCCCCTTCATTCTACTCTCATGACTTCAGTTATCATCTCTATGCAGATGACCCCACATCTATGCTTGAGCCCATTTTCTCCCCCTTAACCACAGACTAGAGCAGTGGTTCTCAACCTGTGGATCACAACTCCTTTGGGGGTCGAATGACCCTTTCGCAGGGGTCGCCTAAGACCATCGGAAAACATATTTCCGATGGTTTTAGGAACCAAGACACTACTCCTCTATCTGTCTCCAGGTGGGTCCGCCCACATGCAGATACGCCCACATACGAGTATTAAAGGGTCGAGGCATTAGGAAGGTTGAGCACCACTGGACTAGAGTGTCTCACTTCCTTTTGGACATCTCTGCCTCCTTGTCTCACCAGTGCCTCTAAGTCAGCATGTCCAAAGATGAACTCATCTTCCCTCCTAGACCTGCTCCCCTTGACTTTCTTCACAACCATTTCCCCAGTCATCTGGGTTCCTAAAGCTGTAGTCATTTTGGACTTTCCTTTTCCTTCATCCCCAATGTCCAGCTGCCAAATCTTTTCAATTCTACCCCCATAATATCTCTTTCAATTGTCCCTCTGCTTCCCTCAAACTGCAGTTTTAATTCAGCCATTCATCTTTCGCCTCCATGGTTGTGACTACCTCCTCCATTTTCTTTCCTTTGCAGTCTATCTACCCACTTGCAAAATAATCTAGTGCACAGGTCTGACCATGCTGCTCCCTTATTCCAAAACCTTTAGTGACTCCCAGTTTCCTGTATGATAGAATACGGTATCTTTAGCCTGGATTGGATGACTGGGTGTCACCAGATCTCATCCTGTACTATCCCTCCTTTCATTGGCATGTCATACCTTATGCCTAGAAAATACCCTTCTAGGCTTATTGAAATCTTTTTCTTTTAAGTCCCAGTTCAAGTGCCACCTCCTCGAGGAAGCCTTCCCTCTTCTCCCTAGCTGAACTTTGCTCTCCATCCTCAAAATTTTCACAGAACACTTTGTCTGAACCCATTTGCCCTTATCATATCCTAAATTGTATTTATTTGAATATATGTTGTATTTTTAGATTACAGAATCCTTAAGGGCAGGCGTTTGTGAATCTTGGTTGGGTGAATGAATGGAAACATTCGAGTTTGGACAAAGTTTCAACAAGATAAAGGTTGTGTGTGTTTTCTCTTTCTTCTTTAGGACATCCTGACCCCAATGTGACTAAATGAGGCAGTGGGTTTGTCTGAAGCCTGAAATCATTGTTTCCAGAGACATACTTTGGACAATTCCTTAGGCCTGGTCACAGGCAAATGGTATTAGGGCAAGAGCATTGGGCTTTGAACCAAGATCTTGTCTCTGCCCAACCTGTCTAGACTTTTATTTCCTCATCTTTCAAATGAAAGGGTTACACTATGACCTGTGACCTTTAAGTTCTCTTCCTCAGCTCTAAAACTCAAGCATCAGCTCTGGTTAAAATCTGTGAAGTTGTGTTTTTTTCCGGGGGGGGGGTGCTTTATGTCTTTCAGCTTCTCCAATGTACTCTTTCTTCCTTGAAGTGAACTTCCTCTTCTCTTTAGGTCCTGGGGTCCTTTGCCCTCTCTGTTCTTAAAAGAGGCTCTCAGATCCTTCCTCTGTAGTAAAGGGATACAGCTTGTCGCAGAGGAAAGAACCCCGGGACTAGAGGCCAGAAGATCTGAAGATTTTGTCATTTATAGCTAAGTAGTTGTTGCTTTGGGTAAATTACTTAACCTTTTCTAGACTCACTTTTCTCGTCCATAAAGGAGGGGCAATCACACGTTATTCCTGAAGCGTGGGATTGTTGTGAGAGTTTAATGAGAGAAATGAAAGTGCCATCAAATAAATATAAGCTGTTATCTTGAGCAGTAACCATATTTCCCCTGCTAGTGAGTGGTATTTGGATTTTAGCAAGATGGAAGCCTAAAACTATAGAGATTAATTTTTTAAAGTTGCAGGGTAAAGGTGGGCATTTGGGGGGACTGGATTTTCCTAGGGTTCTTGAGATCACACTGTGTGCACAGTTTCTTACTCAGGCTCCACAGTTGGTTCTGGTCATGGGATAGAGAACAAGCCTGGTTTAAAGGCATATTGTGTGGGCTGAATGAAAAACCGTTACCTGATGGTTCAGCAAAAGGAAATGTTAGTATGCTTGCCCCGAATTAGGCACTTCACAGGGTAACATTTCTTTGTTTTGTTTGAGCAATTAGTGGCTCATCAGGGCTTTCTCATTTGAATGAACTAGGACCCTAATGGTTTAAGAGGGAGGGAGGAGAGGGTGCAATATTAGATCTTTCCTTCTTAAGGACAATTCAATCCATTCCCCAGGAGGGCAGTTATCTTCTCTAGGATTTTCCTGACAGCCTTATCTGGCTCTGGATGAATAGGAAAGACACAAGCTTATTTGCATTTGCTTTACATATTTACATCCAATTTACATAGCCACAGTCTATTACTTTCTTATGTTGCTAACTTGAGAATGTTGCTTCTTGAGTTTTTCCCTCCTCTTTAGCAATTTAACAAATACTTTTTTTTTTTTTTTGTGAATCTGTGATGTACAAGGCATTGCTGTAATGTATATTTTCAGGATTACAAATACGAGTAAAACATAGTTCCTCTCCTCGTGGAGTTTACTGTCTAGTAAATTCAACTGTAACCTGGACCTTCCCTCCTTTCAGTCCTCTCCATGGGTTTGGAGGTCTCTCTGAGGTGCATGTGAGCCTCTGCTGCTATACCTGTGAGGGAACACATTTTCTGGACTCACCAGAGAACCTACCAGGAAAAGAATGCATTTCATTTGTTATGCAGTGGGAAGCCTTATTTAAAATTTGGAAGCAGTTGAGTGCTATTACTGTGGGTAATTCCAGTGCACATGCAGAGGAAAGCGTGTATTAAGAGGTACAGAGAAAGTTCTGGGGTGACTTCAGAGGAGAGAGAGATTTCTTTCATCTGGTTGGGAGAAGTCAGAAAAGGCTTAATGAAAGGAGTAGCCTCATCTTAAGGGTGAGTGAGATTTCCCCAAGCATTCCAGAAGGAAGGAACAGAAAGAGTACCAGCGCAGGTGGAAAGGATTGGGATGAGATCATAGGACCCTGAGGTAGGCTAGATTTTAGGGTAACTATAGTAACGGAAAATAAGATAGAAAAGGTAGGTTAGGAGACACATTGCACAGAATCTTTAATGTCAGGGGGAGAAGTTAGGACTTTTTGGTAGGTAATGAGTAAAGATTTTTGATTAGGGGAGTGATAATGGAACTGGATCTTTCCCCTTCCTTCATTTGTCACTTGGTCACTCACTATTGGTGACCTAGATCCTTTACCCCAGAAATGTGCCGTGATACACAAAGAACTGGCTCTGGGGAACAGGAAGGGCTTTGGCAACTCTTTCATGCCTAGCCCCTTGGCCCTAAGGTGCTTGCGTTCAGAAGAAAAGTTGACGAGACTTTGGAGTGCTGTCTCTCAGGCTTTGACTTTGGGACTTTCTGACATTAATAGAAGTATATTTTCTCTGTGAATTAATTACTTGAAACGTAACTTTTCAGGCGAGGTTTGTTTTGAATGGAGCCCCTCTTTTATCCCTTGTAAAGTCCTCCCCCTCTTTGTCTGGAGGAGTGGCTAATTCAGAGAACTTGTCACTCCTCTAGTTTGCCGGGAACCCCAGCCTTTCAGCTAGAGACCAGAACCTCCCTCACCGGCGTCTGTAACGTTCCCCTCTACCC